>CM052801.1:80595500-80641356 GCA_028533885.1 Nasua narica | reverse complement strand
GCTCCCCCTTTGCTGTTCCCCTTACACCGGGCCCACTTCCCTCCCTTTCACTAGCATGCCTCGCCCTGCTGGTATTTGGGGTTCTTGGGACTACACAGCGTCTGTAGCCTTCCTTGGAAAGACCTCAAGTGTTTGTTTTTTTTCTTTCCAATCTCTTTCCCTGAGGGTACTTAAATACCTAATCTTATCATCTTACTTAATCTGGGGCCTTTACTATCCTGATTTAAAAAGAGAAAAGATGACTGGACCTGAACTGGAAATCACATTAATGCAATGCTATTTCCACCCTTACTTCACTAGAGTACCTGCGTTTACCTTGTGAAGAGTTGGCATCCACTCTGCCTCACCCCTTAGGCTCCCTTGAGGCAGTAGATTTTAACATCAGGTAGCACAGCTCATCGACCATGACATCAGCTAATCCAGGGCCCACCACAGTAGAAGCAAAATGTCCACTTTCTATGAGAAGGGTGTGTCTGTTGAGAGGCATTTGTCTACTGTGTTTATCACTTAGAAAAGTTTTAAGAACAATTCAGATATCTTAAGAATTTGCAAGTGCACTGCTGGATGGAGATATGACAACTTCTTTTGTCCACTCCGGTTGGAATGCCTACCCTTAGGTAGGCATGAGAAGTTCTAGTGTGGCGACCAAACTTAATACAGCATTTAGCACATAACAGCACTGTTAACAGGCTACAAAGAGGTTAAACACAATGGTAAGCTTCTTCCAGTTTCTATGAAATTGCTATATTTCGATTTCTTGCTCTACTCTGGGATGTACACAGAATTAGCTCTGGATTGTCCTAATTGCTAAATCTTAAGTTCCATGAGGACAAGGGCCAAGTCCAGATTCAAAGTGAGGGAGACATAGATTCCCCCCTCTTGATGAGAGAAGTATCAAAGAGTTTGTGGCCACCTTTAATCTACCATACCACCGTACCCTCAGATTCTAACACAGCACCTAGCAAAAAACAAGTCAAGAATGAGCGAGTGACTTAGTTGTGGTAATATTGAAGTGCTCTTCTCATATTTGCTCATGAAAAACTCATTTTTGTTGCCTAGAACACACAGATGATATTAGGACCTCAAATAAGTCAATTCCCAAGCGTAGAACCAGCCTAAAGGTAAGATTACTGTTCTCCAAATAGCACAGGAACAAATTCATAAAAGATGAAGTGATTATCTAACAGTAGCAAAGTAATTACTTTTTTTTTTTTTACCTTATGAGACATTCCACCACTGTCAGAGCCTGCCCATAATTGACATCATTTATAACTTTGTATAAGCATCAGTAATCCTCTCTGCCTTCAGTGGGCTAGATAATCAAAATTTAGAACCAAGAAAAAATTAAAAAATAAGAAGCAATATCAAGAAGCCAGTGTGAAGGCTGCTGTTAACTGGCTTACTTTGGTATGTGTCATTTATTCCATCTCATGAGAAAAACAAAGACAAGTGCCCAGGACAAATTGAGGTACTCCAGTGCCTTGAGCGTGGCATTCTTGGCAAACTCTACTTACACGAGCCTTCCCCCCTCCTTTACTATACCCCACTCAATAATAAAACCTTGATTCATGCTCCTGATTATTCATGATACCTGGTAACAGCCATAATTACTTATCATAACTTGTTTAATAATACATGCTTTTCTGTACTGAGTTGAGCTGGGAATTTTTACCATTTGAAATCCTGTGAATGGCAAAATCAAGGGGGAGGTTAAGGGGGAAAGGTTGCAGGAAGATAGGTCATTGCTACAGAAATGGCTGATCTTGAATAGAGACTAGGACTTAAGAATAACCATACTTGAGAGAAACCAAGTACTGGTTTTTAAAATTTATATTTTATTGAAATACTAGTACTTGCAGAGTAACCAAGGACTTTAAATTCTTCTAGAAGAGATAAATTCTGCTGCTGTTCCTGATGTCAGATCATGTTTTAAAAAGTTATAAGGGTAGGTATTCACTCATCTGAGTACCCACTGTGTGCCAGGAACTGTGTAAATGGAAGGAAACAAAAGAAACAGCAACCCTTTATTCACAGAACTCCCCTTAGAGTCTAATGGTAGAGGCAGTCAAACATGAAGTAAATGCAAAAATAATTAAATTAATTACTAATTGCAATAAGTTCTGCAGATTATGAAACATCAGGTTTTTAAGGGAGCCTGAAGTTCATCAACTCTAGGATCTCAAATTCAACTACTTTGAACCCAAGTGGATATAAGACAAGAGGTATTCTACCAAATGAGACAAAGTCATTAAACAATGACGGAAATGAGACTGACCTGGAAGTTTTCAGCAGTAGCTCAGAGATGGTACTAATTAACTCAGGTGAGCATGAAGAGCTGCTAAAATTGACACAAACAGGAGACTATTGATGACTTGCAAGAAAAACACAAAGCTTATTTGGACCATGAGGAACTTAACTATTTGCAAGAAGTTCCATCCTTTGAAAAGTGGGGCTGTAAGTAATTTTTTCCTACAATTTAAAATGTTTGTATTAAACGGATGAATTCAATGGGAAAAAAAATCAATCATCAAAAAAATTCTCATTTACCACAATGAAAAAATTCCCATTAACAACACTTTGGCATCATTTATAATGATGGATCCTACAGTTTCAAGATAATCCACATTGAGGAAGATTAATCACTTCACTCTTGAGATCGATGAACATTATAATGTTTACTTGGTTCATTTATCCATGTGGTGATGGACACTGTCCTAGGCTCTGGGCTAAAGCAGACAAAAGGCCTTCCCCATACAGCCCAGTGAGAAAGAATGATAATGAAAAAAGGTACGTGTCAGGTGTAAGTACTTTCAAGTGACACAAAGAAAGGTTAGGGACAGAGAGTGACCATTTTAGACCAAGTGGTCCAGGAAAGTCTCTCTGAGGAAATGACACTCGAGCAGAGACCTCATGGCATTCATCTATATCTCAGATGACCTTGGACCCTTATGCAACAGAATGCCACACAAGCCAGGGCCTAGCAGAGACTTGTAGGGCCCCCCTAATCAAGATTCTGTGACATTATATGAAAAGGTAAAACAAACCTTTCTCAAGAAATTACTACACACTGGTACTAGGTTTTCCTGGTAAGGCGATGGGGTGCCTGTCCTCTAGGAGTACATTGAGAAAATTTGAATACCTCAGACAAGCTAAATAGCCTCTAGAAAGAGAAATGAGCACAGCCGTAGACTGTTTAGTCATGAAAAAAAAATTGCAGATCTTTATGAATTAGTGTTGAACCCAAACCAGATTAAATATATAGAAACTACTTGTTGATTTGGAATTAGGAAGAAGGAGAGGCAAGAAAAGCTTACATTTGAGAATATTTATTAAGGAAATCCAATGTTATTATGGTATTCATGCATTCATGGAAGTAACACACAGTTGAGTCTACACACAGGTAACCCCCAGAAGGTCTGTAACATCAGCATTTGTAATTTTGCTGAGGTACAAATTTGAATCCATATGTTTTTTGTTTAACTTTCTCATGAATCTGTTGGTTAAGAATCTCCAAGTCTATTTTCTAATGGCAGATTTTTGTGTAGTTTTAATCTAGGAACATGAAAAACATTATACCAGATACACAACTAGGGGTTGATAAACACACAATGGAACAACTACTGAATAACTCGAATACTTTAAGGACTGGGGGAAGCTCTTTCTACAGCATCAGCATCTGCAAATCTGTCTCTTGTTCCCCTTTCTTTCTGAAGGGAGCCACTGCACACGATCTGCCTACGTTTGCAGAAGGAATCCCAGGTGTGATTTGGCTCCACCACGGTTCCCTGCAATTCTATTTGTGCTACCATGTTGCTTGTCCCGAGCAACCTCCTTTGTTTATCCCTTCTGCAGTTGTTGTCCTAAGTGGGAAGGAAGATCGTTGCTACTTGCTAATAAAGCACTTTGATCTCATTTATATGAAAGGTGTTACGCATGTGAAGTTGGGAATCTCTTGATTTTTCAGACAACTCTTTTGTCTGATGCTAAAGTTTAAGAAACACGTTATAAAAATTACAAAGTGCTGAAGGTTTCAATATTTATAGTGCTGACTATCTCCTGAAATCAGCAGTCAACACCTAAAGGTACCAAAAAGAAAGAACGTGTGACTTTCACTTCCTTGCAAATGTTCTTGGGCAACGAGGAATAAAAAGAAATCAGCGCACCAATCTTCAAAAGGCTGTTCAGTTGATTATCTGTGGTATTTTGAAACTCGGATGCTCTGAGATGCTTAATAGCTGTGATCAGTGATACCAGGAGCTGTCTGTCTACAGCTTATCTCAGTATGGATAGGTATTTTCTAATATTTTATCCATCTTACTGCTCCATTAAGAAACTCAAAAGGCTCAGATCCTTATTACTTATTTCTTAGCCATATTATTTGCTTGCCGTGTCTCAGGCTGGTTCTATCATCCCAATCTGTCCCAAGAGAGAGCAGAGTAAATGCAAGTTTGGGGAGGAGGAATGAATGACAGGGGAGAGCTCATCTCCACCACACACCCTGCACATAGCAAGTACTCAGCAGTTCGTCAATGTCCACAGGAACTGATAGCCTAGGGATAGCAAAAGCACCGTCCTTGTAGGGAGGCTCCAACTTTCTCTTCCTTTGTAGCTGCATTTCAAGAAAGATCCGCAATATAGCTCAGAATCCAGGTCAAAGGGCCTCGACCACTCCACCACTTTCTAGCTGTGTTATCTTGAGCAAGTTTTGTTTTTTTTTTTAATCTCTCTGGGTCTGTTTCTTTATTTTTAAAACAGGGCTAATAGTTATACCTACCCAGGGTGATATGGATATTAAATGAAATAAGGAAAATGCTCAGCATAGTACCTGACCCGTAATAAGTCTTTCATAAATCTTTTACTGATACAAATTTGTCTATATATTTGTATACATTATATAATTTAATATATACCGGGTACATAGAGAATGTAATTAGATAGATACAATTCAAAAGACAGCCATTTTACTGGGTTATTTTATTGTCATGGCACCTTTGTGAGGTGGCTAAGGATAGGACAAGGAAAAGTCACAATGGGCGACTAGCGAGCCAGAGCTCCAACTGGTGTGGGTAGAGCTCGGCCCCACATTTTCCTCTGGGAAGGAAGAATAATCCCTGGCCGGGCTATAGCCAACTAAACAGACTTCCCCTATATTTAATGACTAGCCATTATTTGAAGGGCAGCTTCGCGAAAGTGACAGGAAAGGTTAATGAGGTTAATAAAACCCCATAGGGCTGATTACAAAGAAACCATTTGAGTAATGTGTAAAACAGACCAAAAAAAAACCCGAACCAAACCAAATAAAAACAAACTTGGGACCACTCAAGAGTTGCAAGGGCTTACAGGACAAATATTTCAGGATTCAAATTCCGGACAAAAATAATCATGCTTCGTCTAAACGAAGCAATCTGGCACTTACGTGGTCCTGAAAATGTGACTGTGTCGTCAGTTTTCTTATTGCTTCAAAACACTTGATCTTTTTCCCATTACTTTGGGGATCTCAGGCATCCAAAGCAAGCCTGCTTTTGACAAGCAATTACCAGGGCAGATGGGAAAATAGCCACCGTCCTCAGGGTGAGTGCCCCCATTTTGTTTTACTTGAAACATCACTAGCCATGAGGAAAATAATTCTGCTTAAAAAGCTATCTGCATTTTCAATAGCACCACCTTTCCCAGAGTCCTAGAATGTTGATGGCTAATGCTTCCAGCTGCTTTTAATGTACCCATTTAGTAGGTATTATTTATTTGGGCTAGTGACCAACTGAGTGGAATTAAATCAGCCTGCTCTATTTAAGTAAAAACTAATGATATTTTATTGGGTTTGCATATGAACATTCACTGCATTCGCATTTTCAGAACATGGAAACAGGTTTGTGCTATAACATTAAGTGTTTTCGTGGTGCTATACCAACTTAGATAACATATATCAAAAACCCAGCATGTAAAAAAAAAAAAAACCAGCATGTGTTGTGTGGAAACCCCCCAAATATCTGAATATTAGAACCCTCAATGTATTTAAATTATGAAATACCACATCATAATTATATGGTAATATATAAAGGAATAATGGGGTTAGTGCTCATAAATTAAGCATTTGAGGAGGACTATTCATTCATTCTTCCCAATCACAGGGGTACTGTTTAATTCCCTGAAGTAGTCAATTATCAAACAAAACTCTCTTGATGAGAAAGTCACAATGCACAGTCCTGAATGCTGGCTTCTAATAAAGGAACTGTAAGGCATCTGCTGTGCAGGAACCTCAAAGTCGTCTCTGAAACCTTTGAAGCAGTGCCATGAGGGTAGGTTGCAAGTATCTTACCTCTTCATATAAAAATATTTGAGTTGAAGTTCTGTATAGCTTTCTCGAGCAGGCACCATGTACACCAGGTACCGGGCAGGACCCAGGAAAATCACAGTCTCTGCCCTGGAGTAGATGATCCAATAGAAAAGGCAGACACATATATAACTCTTATCCAAGACAGGCTAGGCCAAGTGTGATAACATGCATCCGAGCACTGTCTGAGGAGAATAATAAGGATGGAGGAAAAATTGACATTTATTTGAGACAGATAAATCAGGTCAAAACACTGTTTCATTTTATAATCTCTGGATTTGGAAGGGACCCTACAGTTCACCTTGTCGTCCAACCTCCACTTTGTCATGACAGTTTCAACATGACTCCCCAAACCACAATTTGGCAGGCTCTCTTTCCAGAGGTTTGTATGGAGGAGTCACAAATTCATGCCTCACAGATTCATTTCATACCTGTGCAGTGGTGGGCCAGTTAGTGATCTGTCTGCCTCTGTGTGGTTTATGTCCCGTGCCGCCCTCTTGAGGAGTTCATACCTCTTCACTGGCTGACCGTGTTCTGGTCTTGCTTTCACTAAAACAGTGGTTCACAAAGTTCGTTGGTCTTTAGACTGGCAGCATCAGCATCACTTGGGAACTTGCTGAAGAGAAGATCCTTTATTCATTGCATGATGGCAGCGGATAAGTTGCTTTAGCCCAAGTGACACCGTCTACAGCCGTGGAACTTCACAGTCGAATAAGCCTGCAGAGACATCCCGCTGAATCACACCTTATGTGCAGCAGGTTTCTGTCCCCTGGTGACTTGAACCAAATAAGGACTCCTGGAGGAATTTACAGGGCAGAATTCCAGCACTAGCGAGCAGATCATTCTCGTGGTTTCTCAGCCCAGTCCTTCTCGATGCTGTCTCTTGACCAGAGGTGTCAGCTCTGGAAAGTATTTCATCTATTCCTATGGAGAAAGCAACCTAACCTGCCCAACTGCTGCTAGATCCCCTGCTCGCCAGGACCTTGATTTTGAATGTTATCTTTCAAAGGATGCTTATGCTCCTAATAGCAACCAAAGCAAAGAGTTATAACTTCCCTACCCTGGGCCTCATTTTCCTTGTGAAAGTTTTTAATCAAAGACACAATGCAGTAAATTACATCTTCTTTCAGCAGTTTAGTTTTCAGTGTTGTTTTTCAGACCAACTCTTGTGCTTGAGGTTAATGTTTTTGCCTGAGGTGTTGAATGAATATTGGAAATTTGACACTGAAGACAAAAAACAACAAATAAGAAAAGAGGAGAATGGAACCAAGAGCTTATTGAAGGCCAGGGATAATTTTACTATGCCTTGAAAATAGCAAATACAGAATGAATTAGACCTTTTGCATCAGAACGGTCTAACAAGCAGCTTGTTAGTTAAATAAGCCTCTGGGTAAAGTGTATTCTGACTTGCATTTCCCAGGATGCCCTGCTCTTCAGACCAAGCCCCAAACACCTACAGGATTCAGCATTTAGTTAAAGGGAGAAGCAATTCCTTTGGGGTTGCTGCTTTAGCGTAGTGACAGCAAGTAGACAGCTTGGCAGCAGCCTGTATTCTCCAGAGAAAGGGAAAAGAGACACTTGTGAGGGGTGATCTATCCCCACACGTGTTTCTAAAGTCATATTGGTCATGTCCATATGAGTTCAAGTTCTCTTGCTCTAACCCAGAACAGCAGGGAGAGGTTCTTGTTTTTTAAGTCCAAGGAAGGAAAGCATCCCAACCATGTCTGTGAATCAAAGAAGAGTGAGCCCCAAGCAAAGATAGAAATCATGCAGCACCTGCCATTGAGAATACACTAACAGACACACACAGCCAACGCCAAAGGCAGTCACGCTGGGTGCACACCTGCTGTACGCATGCGCGGGGCCAGCTTTATGACAGTCCAGACAGTAGTCTTCTTTTAGCTCATTTGAAAGACTCAGAAGTGTTCCATATACTTAATGGGGAAAAGTTTCAGAAAAAGACAGGTCCTTGAAGGATTAGGACTCAGGTAGAAGGTAGTTTGATGTGGCGGAAATTTAGGAATTCAAGATATTTCCCCAAGGAAACGGGGAAGCTCCACAATGAGAATGATGAAAAGCCCAGAAAGCGGGATGTTGCACTGTCAAAGACAGACCCCCGCCATATCCACTCACTCCTTCAACAAGGACCTAAACTAGCAAAAAGGTGAATTATACAGGCTGCCTTGGATATAAGAAGCACAACCCAAACAGACAATGTAAAGGGGGGAGAGACTACATTTCAGTGGCTGTGTGACTCCAGAAAAATAAAAGTAGACACAAGGCTACCATCTACAATTATGAATAATTGAATTTAGAAACCAAGAGTGCACAAAATAGCAGTTGAGCTAAGCAACGTGGCACACAGTACTCCATACTTGCAGGAGTATATATATGAAGGCCCCCTCAGGGCCATCTGGAGCAGGAGTAGCCTCGGGAAGCAAGTGGACTCTAGAGCTTTCTTTCTGAAAGAGTTTGCCTGGGAAGATGTTTTCCCTAGATTTCTGCATTCAGTGCCAGTCAAGATTACTGCAAATTAGAAAAGAATACTTTAATACTGTCTTGAAATTTAGACAACTTCCACTGACACAGGGTGATTGATGTTGGTCAAATATTACAGTAAGTACTAGTAATCCAGGAATGAAAGGAGCTGAGAGTTATTCTTGTGAAAAATAGATGACATGGAGTGTGTAAATAACGGGAACAAATGCAGCAAGATACAGGGAATCTTAGAACATTTAAAGCCTAATACATTACAAAGAGAGCTCAATGCTGATAAATGTAGAATAATAAGTTTTATGGGACTTTATCATATGCTATAAGTTGGTGTGCATCATAAAATATAAGAAATAAAAAAATAGGGTAGTTGAAAGACAAGTCTGCACATTATTTATGAATGATGAAGAGTGAAATGAATGAGAAGAACAGGTAGACAATGTCTTGAATAATGATGACTTTGATGAGTCGTTATCACACAAATCTGTGTGCTTCGTAAAATATGAGGAATATTAAAGAGCGGAAGAGTCAAAAGACAAGTCTACTCAGAATGAGATACAGAATGAAGGAAGAGAGGAATATAAGAGAAATGCCCAGAATAATGATGACTTTTATGAGACTTTCCCTCACCAGCCTGGATCCTTCATAAATATAAACTGTATAGAAAATAAAAGAGCAGCAAAGAGAAGAGACAGGTCTGCGTCTGTCATAAAATATGAGCAAATAATGCCAACTAGGCTTGACAAAATAAAAACAAAAATAATTGAGCCTAGTATAGCTGTGGGAAGACACAATGTCTAGAGTAATATGAACAAATAAAATGAGTAAGTGTGGAATTGTCTTGCCCAAAGGGAATCAGCGGCCGCCTAGGTAGGCTTTATTGTTGCAAAGGCCACCTTGTTAACTGGTAGAACCTCGGTAGGTTTGGAGTTACTCCCCTGCCCAACAAAAAGCAATCAGCACTTAGGGCTCAGGAAGCCATGTTTAACTGATTTCCCAGTACCTCTTCTCACTCCTTCGAGCTCCAATCCCTAAATAGTTTGCAGGAGATTTTTCTCAGCTTGCTTCTACTTCATCTATACCCTGATTGTCAAATTTTGTTTTATAAAGACCTTCAAAAGGTTACTGTATAAAACCAGAGGCATCCTTTCATTTTCATTTCTTGTTACATTGGACTTAGAACCTGGGACCAGATCTGTCAGGATTAGTTCAAAATCCAGAACTCATTGACTTTCAAATAAATGTCTTCTCTATTAGAACAAATGGGATTTCAAAATCTCAAACTTTCAAAATCTCCCCAGAAGAGACTGGGAGAATCAGAGAAGGCAAAGTAAGTGCCAATATGCCATTTGCATACCATTCAGAACCATGATTTACAGAACTCATAAAGTATACAGTTCGTTGGAAAGAAGAAAGCCACTGATGTACGTCAAAACTAGAGACGTTTGTCTGAGAGCTCAATCCACCAATAGCAACAGTTAGACTAACTTACTTTTGGATAGTATTTAATGGCTTATCGTTTGTTTTGGGGGAAGACCTTAGGTAATGCAGGATAAATCCTATTAGCATAACTTATATCCAATTTCTCTGATTGTGTGTGATAGAACTTAAAGTGGTGTTTATTGGCGGTAACATACAAAACAAACTTTGGCTGGTAACCGTCTTGAGTTTTCAGAGATTTTTTTTCCTCTTGCTCTCAAATGATCTTTGTACCCATGAGCCTTTAGAAATGTTTCCTCAACTTGCTAATTCTGTTTGAAGAAGGTATCTTGACAGGGTGGAATTATCATGGTTAGTTTGGAAAGTCATGTTTGCCCAAATAACATGGCCCTCTTTAATCCAAGATTAAGATTCCCTGGATCTACTGAATCCCACTTGGTGAAAAAATGACATTAACTCCCTAGGGAAAAAATCACTAACCTTGCTCAACCTTTCTCAACACTACCAGCTCCAGGTGTAAAATGTACATTCTTGAGCTCAGAGCTGCCAAAACTAGGATGGGACTCCCCCCTCCAGAAGTGGTGAGAAAACTCCTCCCCAATCCCTACTGCCCCCAATAATGGAGGAACAGTGAAAAATCTTTGCTTGGAATTTGCTCCTGGGCCCTTTTCTTAACTGTCAAGCTCCTGAAATTTGTTACAACTTGGTCAAGCTAGAGCTGAAAGTATACACATTTTAGTAGACTATGTCTGGGAGACAGCCCTGTTTAGGGACTAATTTAATAGAATCCCATTTTTTGGCAAGGGTAAAACTCCTTTGTTTAAAGGAAAAATCGCCTGAAATATTTTATTTCAGTTAGGCAGAAGAAACAGAATACTATAGCCAAGGAACATGTCTCTTTTGCAGACTAACTCTTAAAATTTATCCAAATAAGTCTGCTTTTTTTAAGCAATTGTTTTTCCGGAAAAGGCAGTTTGGCAATATGTATCAAGAGCCTTAAAAATGTTCACACCTATGTACGTAAATGCATATAAAATGCACACAACAAAATGATGTTGCTGATTACCTCTGAGAAGACCCAACAACTGGGAGAGGGAGGCAGTGAGCAAAGACTTTAGTCATATGTATTATATACTTATGTATTAACTAATGTAATGAATTATAATTTTAATAAGAGAAAAATATTCTTCCACAACTAGGACTATCTCCCAAGGAAATAATAAGATATTCAGCACTGGAAAAGTTAAGAAACTATAAAATGTCCTAAAATAAGGAATGGATTAAAGTTAAGGAATGCTGTTTTAAGGCTATATTGTATAGTATATGTGCTGCCGAAGCGAGCACAAGGCTATGTTGTATAATCACAAAATGATATATTAAGGAATTTCTGATTACATTGGACAATGTTAATTATACACTGTTAAAAATATCAGTATGCAGATTATACTGAGTAAAATGGCAATTTTGATGGATAAAAACGATATACATGCCATCCTCAAAATGTTATTAGTAGTTACTACTGGGTTGGTGAAATTATTGTTTTCCCTTTTATACTTTACTGTGTTTTCTCAAATGTTTCCACCTTGGCTTCTGGAATCTAGTTTCAACATGCTTTTATGTTTGCCTTTGATCTTGTGTTGCAGGCGTGCTTGTGTGATTCGAGGCCAAGTGGTGGCCGTAGATGGAACCCCTCTAGTAGGGGTGAATGTTAGCTTCTTGCACCACAGTGATTATGGGTTTACCATCAGCCGGCAAGATGGAAGGTACGTCAGTATTGCTTCTAATCATTGCGGGGGCCAAATACTGACTTCTAGCTATGAGTCAAACCAGGCCTTAGATGATACAGTGTTTGTTAGCCCATCTTCCTTCTAACTGTATTTCGGAAAGTCACTGGTGATATTTATTTCCTCTGTTCCCCAGCTAAATCAAACCAAATTTCTCTTCCAACCATACGCTATTACTCAGGTCTTCTTGAAACCCTGGCCATGTGGAAAGTTTCTTAGCCTTCATCCAATTCCATTTATCAGTCTGACTTCAAAATTCAGTGTGATGATGCAGGTCAGAAAGAGGGGGCCGTGGAGCACTTTGGCCATCTTTCTATGGCAGCCTCAAAATATTTTAGAAATGAAGACATCCAGAAGTTTTCTTCAAAAAGTACAGAATTCAGCCTCATTACGATATTTATTTTTAGTGTGTTCTTCCTAGACGGCCTATTTTACTAGTGGCTGCAACTGATTGACAAGCACGGTCAGCCTAAACAATTCCCTTTGGTGTCTGTATAACTATAGAGATTTAACTTCAACACCAACCACCAGGCTACTCTCTAAGGGATTCTCAGGTTCTCTGAAACCCGGGAAGCAAGGCCACTAAGTAAAACTCTTTCATCCCAGAAAAGGATTTGCTTACAAACACATTTCCGCTTACCATTTAGGTTGACATTTTGTCTATCATTTAGGTAGACTTTTGTTCAGAATATTTTGAGTCAATAGGCCCATGTGCTTAAAGGTACCTATTTATGACTCTCAGGGACATTGTAATGATGGCCTTGGGGTGCCCTAGTCTCCAGATGGCCACCCTTAAAATGAACTACTCATGATAAGCTGCTTCAGGAGTCACATAAAGAGATGTTGGCTTGGAACTTTATCACAGTGTGAAAGACCATCTTATTTCAAGAACCTACAATCAAACCATATTAATCCTAACCACTTCAGAATTGTTCATTGTTCAACCTGGGCTATGCTGAATTTATTTTTTTCAACTGCCTGTCAAGAAAATACTTACAAAAATTAGTTAAAGAAGCTAATAAGGAAAAGTTTTAACATACTTGAGAAAAACAAACCATTTCCAAGACTTTGGTAAATTATATGAATGATCTATATGTAAATTATATTGCTAATTATTAACTAGCCATCTATTTATTAGAACTAGCTCAGCAAAACTACTCGGTACAGATAGTCTGAATACATGCACACACAGACATCCATTATATATATATATATATATACACACAATAAAAAGTACATTTTCTTTCAAATAGTTCATAATTAGAGCTCTCTACTAATTCAAAGGGACCTTTCTCCCAATTAAACTGAATGATAAAATTTTGGTAGTTCCCTCACCACTGACTGGTACACAGAAGTGGCCTCTGTCTCACCAGCATGTTAAACCATGTACCAGAAATTGAAAAATGGACTATTTCTTTAACTAGAATATGCCCTCAGAGACATTTGACCTCTCTTGGAGAACTCATGGGCCTTTAGGGGGTTTTTTTTAGCATGTGTAGAAAGGTTTCAGTGAATTATTTGATATTTACAAAGGAGCTTAAAAGAAACAAGGTCTAAAAGATCTAAAAATTTCTGTTTCCAGTTTACTGAAAACATTAAAGAGGAACAATTTCTGTCGTCATTTTTGTGTTTTTTTGTTTAAAGTAAAATGCCAAGACCCTTGTCTGCTGAGCTCTCTGTGAGAACTAAGTTTATGTAGATGACAGATACAGCCAGAGTCCCCTCTGGCAATAACTCTCCCCTCAGGCTCCACAAAGGGTGTAAGCATTCAAAATCTGTGCCCCAAATGCCAAGCAGACTGTCCCACTGTCATCTCCTGGACATAAAGTGACAGTGTGATGGGAGTTTCCATTTATATGTCTCTGCTTTTTGCTCTCTCAGACTAAGTATGTACATTTCAAAAGCAGAGTATCATAAAGAAACTATACCTGAGAGCAAAAGCATTCTAGAAAAGCTGGGATTAGCATTTAAATACCCAATAGACAGAGTGTGATAGATAAGATGCTGTAAGGGACCCTCTGTCTCCAAATCTCAGTCCAACCTGTTGCCCCCTTGCCTGTAGTTCCCACCAACGGCATCACTGCATTGCATTAAGCTGTTGACTCTAAAAGTACCAGTTAAATGCAAATATGTTGTATGGGATGTGGAACTAATTACCCCCATTATCATCCATTTGCACAAGTTAATTGACAACTTTCCCTAGAGAACCAGGAAAAGTCTAGGTCATGGGACCAAAGTGATGTATAAAAAGCAGAAGGAAGGATGTCAGTGGAAGAAGGAGCCTTCTAAAAGTAGGAAGACATTAGACATGCAGATTGGGAGAGGCCAAAGTAGCAGGATAGAAGAAAAAGGCAATTCTAAAGGAAAAATGAATATGTATGAGTGTCTACTGTATGCCAGGCATTTTCATAAGTGTTGATCTGTGTCATCGTCACAACAGCTTTATGGGATAAGAAACATTATCATCTTTCCCATTTGGCAGATGAGAAAATGTATCCAAATTAACACAACTAATAAGGGTCGAGCCCAGAATTTGAACCCAAGTAATCTGGCTCTTATCTTCTAGGATTAGCTACCTTCAACTCAGATTATATAACAGGTGCTCAGGAACGTTTTGAAAGAGAATTTTTTAGATTATAGTTCAGCTAGTGATAAGCACAATAGGTGAAATGCTGACCTTCTTAGAAGATTTTGGAGAAGCACTAAAAGGTCTCAGGAACTTCGGAAGACTTTGGAAAATGAAATGGGGAGTTCCCTCTGATTCCCTTCAGGTCAAGAGTTTATGGATTTATGGATACTGTAAGGCAGAAATAAGCATTTTGCATTGACCTCAATAGTCTTCCATCTATGGTTAGGACTGATCTGACTTATTATGGATCGACAAGTCTCCAAACAAATAGGTCTCTCCCTTGGGTCTTTTGATATGATAGTGAGTGATAGTACTCATTCTCCTATGACTTGTTAACTTGTGCTTAATGACCCATGCCAATGGAGATCATTTGTGGGGGGGGGGAAATCCTAAAGAATTAGTGATCCAGGGAACATGCGATTTGGCATTGGAATGATTAGATGGAATTTTGGACACAGAGCCACCTTCCACCTCAGTGGCAATTAATGAGTCAGCCTGATGTATATACCAGGTGGGTGGGAAGAGGAAAAAATCAGGTTTCTTCAGAGAAGCAGAACCTGTGTGTGTATATGTGTGTACATACATACATATAAATGTATACATGAGAGAGAGAAAGAGAGATTTCAAGAAATTGGCTTATGTGATTGGGGGGTTGGCAAGTTCAAACCTATAGAGACTGGTAAGCTGCAATCTCTTAGAAAGGAGTTGATGCTACCTCAGCAGTCTTGAAACATAATTCCTTCTTCCTCAGAGAAATTTGAGTTTTGCTCTTAAGGTCTTGCAACTAATTGGATGAGACCCTCCCACATTATCAAGGGTAATCTCCTTTACTTAAGGTCAACTAAGTGTAGATGCTAACTACATCTACAGAATGACAGCAACACCTAGATTAGTGTCTGAATAACTGGGTACTATAGCCGCCCTACGTTGACAGATAAAAGTAACCATCACAGGAAACCTAAGGGAAGTTCCCAGAAGAATTTAAAAATCAGTATCTGCTTCTATAATCGAAAGCTGGCCTACAGTTCATTTGGACTAGAAGAGGATACTGCAAATGTAATAAGGCCAAGGATCTGATTTGAGAAGAAAGTTAACTTTTGTTGAGTCCTTGACCCTTAAGTCTTGCTCTTATTCACTCACTAGCAGTAGCAGCTGAGTGATAGATCATATTAGCTCCATTTTACTAATGAGGAAACAGAAATTCGTGGAGGTTAAATAACTAGCCCAAAGACACAAAGTTAACATGGCAGAGCTGGGTTTCAAACCCAGGTGTGTATGAAGCCAAAACCCCATTCTTTCTACAAAACAAGATGCCTTCCCTGTCTACTTAATCTTTCTAAAGAATAATTCCCAGGTACATATGTTTTTGTTTGGATAGTTTATTTGTGTGTGTGTGTGTGTGTATGTGTGTGTGTGTGTGTACATTTGTTTTTGTTTTCATGTAAATAAGTACTTCAGCTTTAAAGAGGCAAGAGTCAAGGTTTGGGCAAAGCAAACTTGCCTATGGACATGGAGGTAAATCAACGTAAAATGTAAACTAGAGGAAAGGCCTCTTGACAAGTAGTGGATTTTCCCAACCATACTTGCCTTAAACTGCTTCTGTATTATCATGAATTCAGCCTCTCTGTCTTAAATCATAAGGCATTTGGAGAGCTCCATGCTGTACTGAATGAGCCTGCCATGCACCCCTCTATTTTCAGTTTTTTGAGGAACCTCCATCCTGTCTTCTTCAGTGGCTGTACCACTTTGTATTCCCACCAAGAGCGCACGACGGTTCCCTTTTCTCCACATCCTCGCCAAAGGCTTCACTTCATGATGAGGGAACTATAAGTAGTTCATGGCCATCTACCACACAGGTCCATCCATGTTCACTTTTCACTAATCGTCACATAGTATCCTGTCCGACTGATTTGTCCAAACCACGATCCAGTCCAGGAACACGCACTTGGTTGTTATGTCCTTGACATTTCTCTTTTTTTTCTCCCCAAATATATTTATTTTAATTTTTCAGTGTTACAAGATTGATTGTTCATGATCTTCGGGTTGTGAGCTTGGGCCCCGGTTGGGTATAGAGCTTACTTAAAAATAAAATCTTTAAGAAAAATAAAAAATAGAAGTACAAAAAAAAATAAAAAAAATCATAAGGCATTTGGGTTTTCTTTTTTTAGTTCAAACCTAGATTATTTTCTATAACTATTGTAGTCCTTCAAACCCTCTTTTTGGAAACTGCCTTATTACTACAGCCACTGGACTAAAAAAGTAACAATAAAAAATACAGTGTTAGCCATCCTTTGTTACTGCCCATTTATCTTTATCTAGAAGATTTCTGCAACAAGACATGATTGGCAATACTATAATAAATATAATAAATGTCATATCAAGGGAATGGTGAGCTATCCATAATTAAGTTTGATTCCCTATTAGGGCATTCTATCATTGAAAAAGTGTTTTACAAAAAGATCTCTTTTAATGCAGGGAATTGCTTACATCTCTCTCCTGTGGATTTAAGTTGCTCTGAATATTAAGGAGCATCATATTGCCCTTTATCCATTTTTATGAGTTAATAGTAATAATTTATCATTATCTTACTTTTACATAGGATCTTATGCTGTTTGAATGCTTTCAAGTACATTATCTCAAAAACATCATTATGCTTACGAGAGAAGTAAGGTAGAATCATCTAGTGCAGAATGAACTGAAATCTGAGCCTGTTGTGCTCCAATGCAAGAGTAATGTCAGATACCACATCAAATGATGGACAGAATTGGCTTACAGGAGAAATAGTCTTGCTTTGTCAGAGATATGGAAGGTGTTGTCAGCGGAGATGGATAGGGTCCATTACAGGCTATCTTACAAAAGGAAACCAAGAGGCATTCTAGACAGACCCAGAAATCCTAAATGTAGACTTCAAGTAGAATCAGGAGCCGAAGTGGGCCAGCAGATGTGGAGGGCTCAGGCATGGTATTGTTCAAGCAAATTTCAAAAGAAATTTCAAATTTCAAGCAAATTCCAAAAGAAAGGAAAAAAGAGCTTTCCTCTGCTGCTATCTTTCTCCAAATGCCATCTCAAAGACACCACCAGGTTTTTGACACTATGCTTGTGACTCCGAACAAGATAGTTAACCTTTTGGCTCTTTACTTTTCTTGAGTTACATTATAGTAATTTTTTTTTTTTTGAGGATGAATAATGTATTATACTAAAGATGCTGTTGAATGGTAAGTGGTAAGATACAGCTTTTCAGAAATACATGCAGTGATTTTGTTTAAGATAGTATTAAAATTGGTTTACAAATTCAGGGTGAACATCAACTGGTGATACGGAGTTTTTTCTCAAAAGTCTACTGGATAGTGAAAAGAAGTCATCCATATATTTAGCTAGAGGGAATTTATAAAACAGAAATACGAATGGATGGAGTTGAGCCCCAAAGGAAAGAAAGTGTACTAAAATTACATATTTTTTTAACATGAACTTTATTTTGGTTGTTCATTTGGTTGAAACCATCTTATATTTTTCCTTCTCAGCTTTGACCTCGTAGCCATCGGTGGTATTTCTGTCATCTTAATCTTTGACCGATCACCTTTCCTGTCTGAGAAGAGGACACTCTGGTTGCCTTGGAATCAGTTCATTGTGGTAGAGAAAGTAACCATGCAGAGAGTTGTATCAGACCCACCATCCTGTGACATCTCCAACTTTATCAGCCCAAACCCGATTGTGCTTCCTTCACCACTCACATCATTCGGAGGGTCCTGTCCAGAGAGGGGAACTATTGTTCCTGAGCTGCAGGTGGGTACATTGGCCTTTGGATGTATAAAATCATAGTATCATGGAGTGGTCCATGGCATAAAATGGCTGGATTCCTTTTTCTGGTACTTCTGCCAGCCCCATAATGGGCTGCCCTTCATTTATCAGGAGAAGCCTTCAAATGTAATCTTTCTGGCACACATTTGCAAAGTGATTGGCCAGGGCTATAGGGTGCTATCTATGGCCATAGAACAAAGCAAGATGAACTAGCTGTCATGAGAATTAAACCCCAAACCTTGACCTAATGAACGCTGTGCTCTGAAGAACAAAGCTAGCTAGCTAGCTCAATAGTGGTAACAGTATAATCAATGAGGTGGGACTGTTTGTGGTCCTGAAATTAAAGCTCCTTAAGAAATCTAGTTTTCTTCCATTGTCTACTTTGTATCCATTGTCATTGTTCTTAGAAATCATGACAACGCCTCTTGTTTAGCTGTGTTTGCTAAAGGTAGTTTTCAAGCATTTGGGTTTTTGTTTAAAGCTTTGCTTTTGAGTGTTCAAGCTTTAGTTAGAGGAAGACATATTTTTGAACCTTGGTATTTTATAGTTCCTGAGAATTTTTCTTTATTGCGCCTTCAACATTTTCATTTCAATATTAAGCCATTCAAACATCTATAGTATAATTTCCTCATCACATTATAGAGACATTTTAATGATAGTTAAATGCAGAAGCCACCAAAATGGACCCGAGTCACACAAATCCAGAATTCAAGAAGTATACTCGAGAGGAAGTAAATGGACATTCCGAGATTGAATTGGTTTTTCTTCCATCACAGCATTCCCAGCAGCTGTTAGCAATGCCCAGAGGATACCACCTGTGAAATACTCAAAAAAAATAAAGACACTCTGCAGGAAAAGGAGTCCAATGAGTTCCCCCTCCTGTCTTTTCCACTGGCTTTCCTTAGAAAGGAAGAAAAAATAAGACCATATTTAATGAGTGCATTGAACTGGTACACCAGTCTCTGTATACTTATCATTGGGAAGTATAGGTCTCTTTCGGCACAGTTTTCAAACTCCTCTAGGATTGCACGTTTCCATAGGGAAATGAAATACTAAGGTGCTAAGGCCTTCACTGTTGTACTTCTGCCACTCTCTAAGAAGACAAAGCCATTGGACAGCTCAGGTATCAACTAGCTAGTGTAGAGTAAGGAAAATCAGGCAAAGAATAGACAAAAACAGTTTGTGTCCCCAGAAAAAGAATGACCAGAAATCCTGGACAATATGAGATACCATGTGTCTAACAACCTGTCCTACTATGTGCACTCATTTGGAAAAGGGACAAGGTTCTGAGCTAAAAATGAGTGAGGGCACAAAATCTCCACACTATTCATGTCACCTTAAAAGAATTTGATAGGCTCTTTCTTCAGCTGAGTTCTGAAAATTCAAAGTCATGGAACACAGGTTTCAGTTTTAGTGACCACTTTTGGTTGTTTAACTCCATCTGTGCAAATAAACAAATAAGCAATAGCAATTATTTAAAGAAGCCAAGGGGTAGTTTCATTCTGGGACCAACGTTTAGTACAAAATGTGCACAGGAGTTAGTAGGAGTTATTTGCTTCTCAGTCACAAGTGTCAACTGGAAAAACTTATTCCCAGCTATTGGTAGGTCGAAGCACAGAGATATATGTAAGCAAAATTTGATTAAAAAATTGACCCTCAGGGTCATTCCAAAGGTCCAAAGAAGACAAGTTTGATGGCATCAGTAAAGATTAATTCTAGGGAAACCATAATCTCTGTCATAAAATATCACTTTGCTGAGCCTGTTTCTGGAGTCCTTCCTCCTAGAGAGCCTGGCCTGAATAAGGATTACAGCAGTGGTTTTGTGATATATGACTTAACACACCAAACAAGATTTTCTGTATGTATATATAAGAAAAAGACCCCTCAGTGGAGCCCGTAGCACTGAAATGCTTGACATTCAGCAGTGTGATCTTTTCCAACTCCTACTAAGCAATTTTTGGAACACTGTTGACAAACTAAAAGTGTTCTTTTCACAGTCTTGCCTGGCAGAGAAAAAAGGAGCGCAGTCCTCAGGGTTGCTTGGATGTCTTGTTCCCATGTACATTCAGTGCAAAATTCGAAACCTATGGCCACACAGCCTCCCCAAGATTCTTGCCTTGATGTCCACAGGATCCCTTTAGCCTCTCTCCTTTAGTGTGTTTCTAAGACAAGAAAACACACAGTGTCCTCTACGCATGACCACCGATAGAGCCCATCTGGCTTTTTGTCTTTCAGGTTGTACAGGAGGAGATCCCCATTCCTTCCAGCTTTGTGAGGCTGAGTTACCTGAGCAGCCGTACCCCTGGGTATAAAACCTTGCTCCGGATCCTTCTGACACATTCGACCATTCCTGTGGGAATGATAAAAGTACACCTCACGGTGGCTGTGGAAGGAAGGCTCACACAGAAGTGGTTTCCTGCTGCAATTAATCTCATCTACACTTTTGCATGGAACAAGACCGACATCTACGGACAGAAGGTTTGGGGCCTGGCAGAGGCTTTGGGTATGTTGAACTAATTCTGTGTAAATAGCAGCATTTTGTTCACCAAACAGAAAATACTAGTTGCATATTAATTTGTATGTGGAATAATTAGGTACCAGAACATTATGGTTTTCTTTTATTTAGAGGATCTAAGGCATTTTTCCGTTCAAACCACTCTCTTTGGACCTATTTAGTGTTCCCTTTTGACAGATTTTTGCTTCAAAACTAGTTTAGTTCTCCTCGCAGGATGGCTGCGTACCAGGGGCATCACACACTATCTGACTTGCAACTGTCTCCAGAGCTGAATATTGCCTTCTCACTGTGACCTTTGGTGTGGCGTTCTTTAGGCCATGTTTTGGAGTTTGACATTTAGACTGTCATTTCCACTTAGAAACTATAAAATTTTAACTTATAGGCACCTCCACTTATTACCTCTTCTGTCTAAGATAGTTAGACTCCATTAACTTGTTACTTCAGTAGGTTAAATGCAAAAAAAAAAAATCATCTCACCTTCCTAGTCCTTTTGATTTTCTGTTATTTCAAGACTTTAGAACCTAGAATCTGAGAGATAGTAGGGACCTTTAGAGGTCCTTTGGGCCTACGGTTCTCAGATATTTAATTCTGTCAGACAAATGACATTTAAAAAAATTAGACTGAAACAGATTTGCCAACTTTTTATTTCACCAAGCAAGAATATCTTAAAAAGAAAGGAAGAAAAAAAAAACCTACTGCAATCTACTACTTGCCTACCACTACCATAATTTCGTCAAGGAGAGGGATAACTTAACATCAGAAAAGGGAATATTCTGTCCTAAAAAAATTACAATAAGCATTCTAATACTGATGCTCAGAGAGAGAGAGACAGACAGACAGCAATGTCTTTTTTGCCCTCTCATCCTGTAGAAGACAGTCCCTTCCTAAGGGACCTGACACGGGTATGTGGAGTCACAGTTGGGAGCCATTGATTCTTGTGCCTTCAGGCAATATTTCATGGAAACCACCCTTGGACAGATGAGAAGACTATTTTTAAAGTTCTCCAGAGGAGATGTTTTCATATCCTCCCTTGGAAGTGTCTATCATGGGATAACTCCCACATAACTGACATATATCTTTTAGTCTGTAGTGTGTCAATTTCCCCCCTCTTTCTTTCCAGAGGAAAACAAATAGAGGGGAGAAGCTCTTCTTTGCCCAAGAGATCCTCATGTAGTTAAGTAATTAACTCATCTCGGTTGGACTTTATTAGAATGCAAGAAACAGAGTGGTTCAGATTTCCTCAGTTAGTGAGGAGTTATTGTAAAGACATGGGAAAGAAGACATCAGCAAAGTGCATCCTTGCTGAAGATACAATGTAGTTCTAGGAAGCCAACGTCTGCTCTGTCAATTTAGCAACAGCTCCAGTTGTCCCCTCTGCAGCAAGAGTCCACTGCTGCCCTCCGTGGTGACTCAGCCATACTGATGCCTGAACTCATCACTTCTCCCATATTAACTACCTTCCCTTTCTCTTGGCTTTCCAGACCCCACAGTCTGGTGACTTACTCTGTATTGTGCATCCAGATTCCTCTTAGAATATTGGGTTGTGTCAGCCATAGAGTAAACACCTTAAGCAGAGTTCTACCATTAGGTCAACTACCATTGAGGTTGTTGGCCAGCCTATGGACTCCTGCTCAATCCCTATGTCCATGACGGTAGTGGTTGAGAGAACAACTCTGGAGCCAGACTCCCTCCGTGGGTTCAACTCATCACTTGTCTACTTACTAGCTATGAAACATTGGGTCCATGAGTTAATCTCCAGGTGCCACAGTTTCTCTATCTATAAAATGGGTATCATGAAGAGAATGCTGCTCATAAGTTATTATAATAGGAGGATTAAATGACATAAATAATGTAAAGTGCTTCATACATAGTAACACTGTGTAGTGTTACTTCAACACTGGTAGTGTTTTTGCAGTTCTGTTGGTGGCTGGAGTATTGGGATCACAATGTATAAAGCATGGAGCCTACGCAAGTATTTGTTGTCTCGGCTTCTTTTTTTTTTTTAAAGATTTTATTTATTTATTTGACAGAGAGAGATCACAAGCAGGCAGAGAGGCAGGCAGAGAGAGGAGGAAGCATGCTTCCCGCTGAGCAGAGAGCCCGACACAGGGCTCGATCCCATGACCCCGAGATCATGACCAAAGGCAGAGGCTTTAACCCACTGAGCCACCCAGGTGCCCCGTCAGTTTCTTTAAGTAGGGAACTAGGTATACCAGGCAAGCACTGTTATTCTCTACTTTTCCTTCCTTGCCATACACACGTGCACACACACACACACACACACACACAATCTCTTCTCTACCCTTCTCTGGGCTATGAGAGGCTGGCTTCTAGGGACCTCATTGCCTGGACTCATTCACTCTCTGGCTTCCCATTTGAAGTGGTCAATGGGTGGCACCATCTGGAGACTGCAGGATGGAAGGAGAAGGAGCTCAGGGTACTTACCCCTCTCCCTGCTTCACTGCAGTTCTGGCAACAACTACATTAGGAGAGGGCAGCTCCTGTCCGGTAGCCCCTCCTCCACACCCCCGGGCCCTCTGGTCTTCTGTATCATCATTCCCTCCCTTTGCCCCTGCAAACCCAGGAGACTTCTCAGTGTTGTCAGTCCCTGAGCGGGTCACCAGCCCTTGTCGATTCCCTTCACCCTGCTCCTGTTACTGTAAATAGCCCCCTCATCTGACTCTGCATGAACACTTGAGTGTGATGTGTGATTCCTGCAGGGACCTGGACAGTTGCACACTCAAACCTCATGTTCTCACCAGGATACTGTCCTAAAGCTTTTGCTTCCCTAGAATAACCCAAAATTTCTCTGACTTTTCTCCATAGGGCTTTGTTTTCCAAATCCTTATTACCCTCCACAGAACCCCTGCTGGCTCATTGATTTTTTCTTTGTTTGTTTTTTCTTTTTTCTTAAGTTGTGACACTTAGCAGTTTACCCACTACTCTCATGAAGAGGTGACCAAGACAATGTCTAACAGCTATTTCTTGCCAGAGCTCACATAAATACAGTTCAACCTTACTTATTTAAATAAGTAAGGTTGAGATATAATTATTATATATATTATATATATCAATAATTATGATATAATTCACATACCACAAAGTTCACCTGTTTAAAATGTACAATTGAGTGATTTTTAGTATTTTCACAGTGTTGTACAACTATTAGCACTATCTCATTCCAGAACGTTCTCAGCATCACCCCACAAAGTAGCTCTCCACACACACTAGCAGTCACTCTCCACTCCTCCCTCCTCTCCAGGCCCTGACAACCATCAGTCTCCTTTCTGTCTTTATGGATCTACCTCTTCTGAATATTTCAAACAAATACAATCATCCAATATGCAGTCTTTCATATTTGGCTTCTTTCTCTTGGCATAATGTTTCCAAAGTTCATCCATGTCAAAGTATGTGTCAGTGCTTCATTCCTTTCTGTGACTGAAGAATATTCTGTTGCATGGATACCACATTTTGTTTGTTCATTCATCAACTGATGGACATTTGGGCTGCTTTACACCTTTTGAATATCGTGAGTGGTGCTGCTATGAACATTCATATACAAGTATTTCTTTGACTATCTGTTTTCACTTCTCAGGGGATATACCTAGGAATAGATCTGTTGGATCATGTGGTAATTCTGTGTTTGACTTGTTGAGAAACCACCAAACTGTTTTCCATGGTGTCTGCACCATTTTATCAACCTTACTTTATGCATAAAATGTGTTACTTTTCTTTCTTTTAAATACCTCCAGTGCTAAAGATTCTAAAATTTTCTTCCTTGTTGTGGTTAAGCACTCTTAATGACTTAGCCTCTAATATGCCCATGGATTATTAAATAAACAACTAAAACACAAAGAAAAGCAAAGACTTTCTAGTATACACACCAGTGATGAGGCCTCCATTCCTACTGTTTGCCGATGGGTATTGGTTTACTTTCTGTTTCTACAATGATATTCCTGGTCAAAACTTCCTGAAGCATTCTAAACTATAAAATGGCCTTAATTAAAATACTAAAATATATGTTGTTGGTTCACTTTTAAGGCTAATAACAGTAACAAAAGCAAAAGAAAATTGATCTACTCAAATATCCAAAGAGAGAGGAAAAAGTGTTACTTATAGTATTTTATGTGCACTTAAAGGACATATTTTTTTAGGGTAGAGAAAGAATGCTGGCAAAGATCTCAAACAAAATAGTCAAAATAAGACTAAGAGAATTTGACAATGGTAAAACGTTAGAGCAGGTGGTAGAATGAAGTCGGAGAATCTAATTCTCAGCAGATGGATTGGGAGCACCTTAAGAACACAATAGATAACAAATATTTGGGTCGTAAATGAGTGGAGACAAAGGGATCAAGTATTTGGCCACTGAGCCTGTACCTTAATAGACATGACTAAATCTAAACAATGAAGAAAATTTAGTTGATTTAGTTGTAGAAGATTTAGTTATACACCTACCCATATTTTATAATCGCTTAACTAATGTGAGAAGAAACAGAGTACATTTTGCACGAGATATTAACAATGGTGCTATATATGTCACAGGTTTGCTTCAAATTCAGAAGTCCTAGTATAGTCCTAGTATAGTCTCTCAGCCGGCAGAATAATGACCACTGCCCCCAAAGACATTCATCCCTGGTATCTGTGAATGTATTATGTTACATGGCAAAAGAGAATTGAGGTTGCAAAAGGAATTAAGGTTGCTGATCAGCTGACCTTGAAATGGGATGATTATCCTGGATTATCCACGTGGGCCCAATGTCATTATAAGGTTCCTTCAAAGTGGAAGATGGAGTCAGAAGGGGGGGTCTGAGTTAGAGGAAGGTATAACTGTAGAAGAAAGGCACAGCAGTGTCAGATATTGCTGGCCCTGAAAATGGGGGAAAAGAGCCAAGTAACCAGGATGTTGGTGGCCTCTAGAAGCTGAAGAAGGCATGGAAAGAGCCTCGGGGAGGAATGCAGCCTGCTGCCACCTTGATTTTAGCTCAGTGAGACCCATTTCAGACTTCTTACCTCCTTAACTGTAAGATGATAAATCTGTCTCATTTGAAGCCTTTAGATTTGTAGTAATTTGTTACAACAGTGATAGGAAACAAACCTTGACCTATATTCATACA
This sequence comes from Nasua narica, assembly GCA_028533885.1. Taxonomy (NCBI): domain Eukaryota; kingdom Metazoa; phylum Chordata; class Mammalia; order Carnivora; family Procyonidae; genus Nasua; species Nasua narica. Next base: position 80,615,252 of record CM052801.1, on the reverse strand, counting down.
GTCCCAGTTATAGCAAGGATTTGGGTTAAAACTATGGCTGGAAAGTTCTCCCACTCTTCTTCCCTTTTCACACCAGTTAAATATGAACTGTCCTACCTGTTTCTGGGCGATAGATAAAGAGGAGATCAGCTTTAAACGAGCTGAATTTGAAGTGATGGTGACTATCTAAATTGAAATGCCCACTTAGTCTGAAATGTGGGACTCCCGTTTCCCACGTAGCTCAGCTGTGGGGAATTGGTGGCATCCCTAAAAGGCTAGGGTGACTCAGAAACAGAATAGAGGATTGAGGGACAGCCACAGTGAGAAAGGAGCGCCTGAGATCCTAGAGTATCCTACCGTTTTTTGTTTTGTTTTGGCTTTTGGTTTTTGGTTGTTTTTGTTTCTGTTTTTGTTTTTTTGGGTTTTTTTTTTTTTGCAATGCAACAGCTTTCACAAGTAGAGGGACAATACCAGAGTAAATAAATTACCAACAGAGATTGTGTGAACTACTTCCTTGGCAAAGTATCAATGGCAACTGATAAGATTGATTAGTCCAAGTACAATATTGATCAAGTAGAAGAAGAGTAAAATCACCCCCAGGGTTGCAGTACAAAAACCAGAATCACTAGTTCATCCAGCTTAAAGATTTTGTTGTCTGATACACAGACAAGACTCCCCTGCTAAAAAACTCCATCTGTGCATTTGAAATAATTTGGCCCTAGTACTTGATTCTCTAGTTCTAAATAAGGTATGATGTCTGGAAATCATTGTATATTATTTAGTTTCTTTCCCAACTCCACCGCTTGCAAAACAGTGTAAGAAAACATTATTGTTAAGTTCAGAGTGCTGTTAAAATTCTAGAGACGGCTTATTTAATTTGACAAACTGGCTCGTTCAGGGGCTCTGATCTGCATCCATTATATGAATTTTGTCAAAATAATTCCCTATGTCTGCCTGGGTCTGCATACATTATCAATACGTAATAATGCATTCTGCCCGGTCTTCATTTTAATTAAATTAAATCACAGCGGTTTGGAGTCCTGGAAGTTCAGGAAATCAACCATCGCCTTTAGTAGCACTGCTATAAACAATTCTATTTTTTTCAAGGTTATTGGCAACAACAATTGCATAATTATTTAGTACAGTAGTTTGGCAAGAAAGAGTGGTGTTGCAGAGAGAACTAGACTTCCTGAAGGTTCACGGTGCATAGGAGTCTGTCTAAATTGTGTTACAGAGAAACAAGGGAACATTAATAGTAATAGGTGCTAAGCTACGGTTGCTTTGTGCACACAAAACATCCCCGAGAACGATGCTTTAGTGTTCATAAATTTCCCTTCAGTAAAACCTACGCAGGCTGGGCAGCCACAAAAATCGCAGCCACTGAATATTTTAATAATAAATGGGTAGTGCTTTACAATTTGTGAAGTACTCTCACGTATACTCTCTCATTTTTATCCTTATAACATTCCTGCCTGGTAGGCATAGGGCAGTGACTATGATCCTCGTTTTGCAGAAGGGGAAACAGGTTCAGAAAGGGCAAGTGACTTGCCTAAAGTCCTCTCCAGAGTGGGGATTCAAACTCGGATCTCCTGGTCCCGAGTTCTGCACGCCTTTCCTTGCTGCCTCTCTTCACTAAATTGACCAACCCACCTTACTGAGCACCCAATACAACGCCCCAGTGGCTTTCTGTCAAAGAAGCTAGCAGAGATAATAATCTTTCATCATTTCTCTCCACTCATGAATTCATAATCGTTAACTGAGAGCCGGGCTGTTTTATCCATTCAGCTTTATAGGCAAAGCACCAGGGATATGAGTTTTTCAAGGACCTGCGAAAATGTTTGCAACATGAAATATAAGTATATTGGCACCAAAATATGAAAAGAAAACCAGAAAACCAACATTAATAAATGTTTAAATAAATGTCTACAAAATGAAGCATTATGTCAGTCTGTCAACTGCTTCTCAATTTTCACACTTGCATATGAAATATGTTTAATGCAGGGTATGGGTTGTAGGTTGTATCCATTTTAATATGTTTAACCAGATTTGAGATAGGACCTCCAGAAGTAAGCATGCCTGGGAACTACTAAGATTTTTAAATGACCCTGATATTCTGGTAAGCAATTGTCCATGCCCATTTCAAACTCCTGGGCATGCCCATTAGTGGATTATGAAATCTCTTTGGTGAGTCAACCAGTATTTTTTTAATGGCATAAAATGGAACAGAACGGAATGGCATAGAACAAAAGTGAACAGAACAGAAAATACCAGAATGTAAAGTTATTACGAGAGCATTGTTCTAGAAAACTTGGCTTCGATTATACGTGTGTGTGTGTGTGTGTGTGTGTGTGTGTGTGTGTGTGTGTGTCTCCCCATGTGTATGCTGGGTCACAAATGACTTTCAGGCCTAAGAATCTGAAAGCCATTGGCAAGATGACATAGTCAAGAGACAGAATTCTTGAATGATTTTCCAAACCGTATGTCCTGTTTTCCAAGGCAGCATTTATAATTGTTCTTGCCTTCCAGTCCCCTCTACCAACCCATACTGGAGCAGGTTGGAGATATCTCCAAGATGGGATGACCATATAATTTATCATTCAAACCAGATACTTTTGAGACTAAAAGGAGATGCTGTTCATAATTACATCAAGACAACAACATAACTGGGTGCTCTTTGGGGCCAACCAGAATACAGGGTACTTACTTCTCCTTCAAGGCTAGGCCTGGCCTCCCTCCAATCCTTATCTCTTTAATTCAGAGCAAATAAAACATTATTTATTTAGCATTTCTGAACTGTGGGTCTTGCCCTTTATAGCTGTGATCTAGCATAATGGGAAGAAGCACTTGCTTATAAGTCCCTGGGTTTAGCTCCGGTTCTGCCATTTACTAGCCAGGTGACCTTGAACTAGTCACTCTACCTCTCTAACTCTCTCATCTCGTATATCAAATGGCAGTAACTATATCATCCTCATAGGTTTTTGTGAGTCTTCCAGTTAGGTAATATACACAAAAATGTATTTAACTATTGTGTGTTATATAAATGTAAGGTGATATTATTTTTGTGATAGTTATTAAAGGGGCTGTGGATGAAAGTTCCAAAAGATAGGTTACCCTTCAGGGTCTGGCCTCTCTGAGGTGATAAATTATCCTACCCTGGGTAATATCCACTGTATCTGCAGTGCTCAGCCGATCACCTGCATGGCACATAGAGCAGCTCAGTGAAGGTTTGCTGAGTCATTAAATAACAGCCTCCTTCTTTCTATTATCACATTGTATCCCTTTTAATCAATCACATTGTTTTAAAAGATAACCAGTCCATTTTCAAGGTGAATCTATTTCCTAAAACCTCTCCCAAGAAAAATGCCTAAGTACTGCTAGAAGATAGTAATCTTTTGTTTTATTTTGCACTGGGAGGAATGGGTTGTTCTTCATTTGTTTTTGATACACCCGAGAGAAACCCACCCTCTAGGCACCCTGACCTTTCAAAACACATGCTGCTCTCTCTAGAATGCTCTTCCCTATACTTCATAAAATAAACCCCCTTCTGCATAAAGAGGCTTTTCCTTATTTCTCCATTTCACCTTAAATTCTCTTGTTACACTCGCTACGAGTACACTTCATTTTCCCATCATAACATTTATCACTGTGTGTGTGTGTGTGTGTGTGTGTGTGTTGTTTTTATATTTTGTCCTCCCGCTAGAATGTGAGCTTCATGTGGCAAGGGGAGAGGCAGTGAGTGACTGGGGAAAGTCCTGTCTTGTTCTGTGTTCTTCATCCTCGTATCTCCAGTTCCTGATAAGAGATACCCATTAAATATTGCGTATTTGTTGAATGACTGAACAAACAAATGAACAAAGGCGGAGGCTAAAGCGGACCGCTTAGCCTTGCCTATGTAATGGGAGGACGTTCCCCCGAGGGAGAGGAGAGCTGTGCCCAGGTACACGGAGGCCCTCACAGATGTGAGCATGAGGCAGAACGTCGTCCTGCCTTCGTGGCGCCTAGGTCATCCACATTCTGGGCTCACTTCTACACAGGCGAGGCTCAAACAGAGCAGCCAGGGAAAAAAATCTCGTTGTATTAGATTTCAGTGTACAGGACCTCTTGTGTGGCTACCTCACTGCTGGATGCTTTTTACTTTTCCTACTGTACTTTTTCTTCATCCGCTACCTCACTTTTAGCACTATCATGTCTAAACCTTAGTTTTGTAAATCGCTAGACTATCGATCCTAAGCATTACCAAATCAAATCCCATGATTCAGTTAAAAAAACGCATTATAACTGAAGACTTTAAAAAAAAAAAAAAAGGATTTACTTATTCCTTTGATGGGGGTGAGGGTTGGCGTGCAGCAGGGGGAGAGGGAGAGAATCTGAAGCAGAGGCCCCACTGAGCATGGAGCCTGATGACCATGAGATCATGACCTGAGCCGAAGTCAAGAGTCAGACACTTAACCGACTGAACCACCCAGGCACCCTGAATAGAGTTTATTTTAGGATCACAGAGATGGTTCAACATTAGGAAGCCTATTGCTATAATTCACCACCCTTAATAGATTAAAAAAGAAAACTATGTGAATATTTCCATAAGCGCTGAAAAGGCACTTGATAAAAATTCACCACCTGATTCTGACACTCCTGGTGAACCAGGAATAATAGATAAATCAACAAAGCATTTCAGGCCACTGGGCAATGTGTCCAACTGAGGAGCCCCTGGCGTCATCCTATCCTATGGTAAATCACCAGAGAATAGGAAAAAGTAGAAGTTCTTAGAGTGCATACCTGTTCTCAGTAGAGAGCACTGTATCTACATAGTCTTGGTCTACCGTTGCCAAGGCCTTCATTTGGTTCCTTAGGTCTCTTGGTCTTTGGTCATTGCTGTTTGTTGTTGTCTTGCTTTAATCCATTTGCAAAGAATGGTAAATATTTATTCTATTTAATGATTCCTTTTGGATAGGAAAGTTTTTATCTTGTTGTTAGTTACCTTTTAAGCATCATGAAATTATTTTTAGATGTTCCTTGAATTCGTGAGGTAACGTGTCAGGTTCTCACACTATCAGACTACTTTTAATTATGTATTGCCTTCATAAATGCAACCATTATGATTTCTGAAGCCTTAGCCTAAAGCTGTTGAAAATCATCTGCCTAATCTTGTCATATTTTGCACATTACCTTCTTTCCATAACATCTTTACCTTGGCTATTTATTGTCAGTCTCCTATAACAGCTCTTATAGATGAATGTCACAGTTACTGAATTGGACGTCAGGGGCACGGTGGCCCTCAGCCTTCTTGCAGTCCCCACATTATACAAACGCTGCTGCTTGGAAAAGTAGAATGAGCATTCAGTTCTTTTGCCCCATGTCCAATGATTTTGGGGGAGCAAGCTGCAATCTTTCATCATAAACCAGCATAAGAAAGTCTTCTTCATAAGTCAGTGTTAATATTTGCAAGATGACGAATGGTCAAGTCAAAGGTGTGATCCTATGACCAGAGGATAGAGCCCCCTGCATATTTAACAGTCCTATCTTGACCAACAATGACTCCTGGTGAAGAAACATCCCATTATTATCTCTGTGTGGAGGTAAGGGAGAGAACAGAGGAAGACAGAAATCCAGACAGAATCAAGGCTGTGTCAAGGCAGGCAGTCACATCATTCAGAAAACATATTCTGCTATATTAATGGCTCCTTTCTCCCCTGCCTTCCAATATATCCATTCCAGCATGGGACCACTATGCCAGCTCCCGGGAAGTATAGTCCGGGACCTCCCCTCCTCCCCCCCACCTAGCTTGGCCCACTGCCAGATTAGCGTGTCTTCTGCAGCTCCTCTGAAATGTTAATGAATAATCATTTTTTCCTTCCTATTACACTACTCAGCTGCCACAGTACCAGGCAGAGTGTAATGTCGGGGTTCAGCGTTTTCATTGCCAGCCCCTGAATAGCCCCTCTCCCCCTATTTTTAATTATATAAAAAAGAGCAGGCATTTAGTACATTAGTCCGCCTCCATGAGAGAAGTCTAGGATTGGTTGCTTCTGTATTTGCCAGTTTCCTGTGCAAATTGGAGTAGCTCAGCTCTGTGGGGTGAAACGTCTGCCTTGTCCTAAACCGATTGCAAATTCTATTATGTTAAAATGGGCTGCTGTCGGAAAGAAACCTCGCCTTGTTACTCTGAGCAAGAAGCCGCATGCAAAAATACCCCAACACACAGCCATTCTCATTAAAGTTAGTTGAAATTTTGGACAAGTCTTAAGTATAAATTATAACTTTATTAGCTCATAGAGCTTTCTCCCAAGAAAGTAAACCTAATAAAAATTAGACGGAACTTATTAAGTGGCTGCCTTGTTGCTATTTGCCATGACTAGGGGAAAAAAGTAATATCATTGTGGAGTTTGCAGCCAATGCACTTTTTTGTTGTGGACTAGAGAGCAATTCAGAGAGCAGATATGAGGTGAAAAGAGTATGTCTCATTACCATTGCATTGAGAACTCTTTAATTGATACTTTATACAAGCATTTCCTGCCACAGAGTTCGGGGGATCTTTAACTGTTACTGAGAGGGAAAATCCGGCTCCAAACCACCATTGGAGGTCACAAGGGCACACTACTTATTTGCAAAACTGCATAATGACCTTCCGGAGAAAGGATTCTAAGGGAGCTCACCAGGCTTACAACGTACAAAAAGCAGATCCTGACAATGGTAGGGAAGGAGATGATGGCTTTCAGGGAACTTGTAATTGTCGCTGTGATTATTTATTCATCAAGACTTTTAAATGTTGGCAAGAGAAGCAGAAACCGTGTTATTCAACATACCAACATGGCCCCAAGTATGCTTTCTCGCCTCCTGATTTTGCCATATGAGATGCGGTGCCCTCTTTGGCTTTCGGGTTTAATCCCCAACCAGAATCGATCAAACACCATCTTGAAAGAATGCACTTTGGAATCACAGAGTATTAGTGCTCAGGGGGTGCTGTACAAATATTCTAATGCGAAAGTCTTTGATCTGAGATCTCTATTTGGATTTCAGGAGGTCACTGAACCCCCTAGAATTATACACAAAATTTTGTGTGCATCTGCATTTTTCCTTTTTTTTTTTTTTTTAAGATTTTATCTATTTATTTGAGAAAGAGGGCGAGAGAGCACACGAGGAGGGGAGGGGCAGAGGGAGATGGAGCAAAAGAAGCAGACTCCCTGCCAAGCAGGGAAGCCTGACTCAGGGCTTGATCCCAGGACCCTGGGAGCATGACCTGAGCCACCCAGGCGCCCCCCCCCCCATCTGCATCTTTCTAGGAAGAAATCTAGGAAGAAGATTCTTAACTTTTATCAAATTCATAATAAAAGTTTCCCTGACCCAAAAGGGTCTAAAAATCATCAATTCTAGTCCATCCTCCCCCACCCTCACTTTCTTACCAGAGAAGAACATGATTCTCAGAATAATTCACCTGACATCAAATAGCTAGTTAGTGGGGGACCTAAAAGTTGAAGTCTTTTCTGACTCTTGCTCTAAAATCAACTCTTTACATTCTACTATAGTTGTTTAACAAGCATTAGGGGCCATGATAAGACATCCAGGAGACTGTTGACAGCAACGATTTGTGCCATGACTATAATCCAAACTAGACTACTTTTAAGATCCTTTTCCATCACTGAAATTCTCTGTTTCCATCCACCTTAATAGAGAACAGCATTGACACAGGATGATCCTGAACTAATTTCCATTTAGAAATTATTTCCATTTTATGATCAATCTTTCCCACTCCCCATTGATCTCCCTTGCTAATAATGCTTGGTTAGGGCTAATAATAAAATGAGTTTGCATTCCATGAGTCTTCACCAGCTGATGGCAGGGTAGAAGGGCATCCTCATCAGGACTGGCTACATAATTTGCAGGGCCCGGTGTTAAGTGAAAATACAGAACCTCGTGTTAAAAAATTATTAAGGATTTCAAGGCAGTGGCAGCAGAGCATTAAACAAAATGTGGGACCCTTCCAAGCATGGGCCCCTGCGGGACTGCACAGGTCACACAGCCAGCAAAGATGGCCCTATAAGATCCCTATTAAAGCTTTGGTAGAGCATGGGACAAAAAGAAGCCAACCTATGATTTAAAATTGGCCACAGATGATCCACAACGCTAGAGAGTTGTATATTCATAATCATAAGGACTTTTTGGCGTATCTGTGCATGTGCTCATACACGCACATGCAAAATAAATCAGTTTGACTAAAATTACCATCTTTTCCCTTCACCCAATGCCAAAACCCAAAACTAGTTTGCTTTAATTTTTCATCTTAGGTCCTATTTTTCTGGCATTGTTTAAGCACACATTTTCATTACCAGTTTTCATAACCAAATGACAAAAGGAGGAATGAGTTCTCCAGGGGCATCTAAAGAGTCAGGTAGAGACAGAAACTGGAAAAGCAATGGCCAACTACTAGCTAGGGATATTTGAAGCTGCCAGAAAGGGGGAAAGCAGCTTCGGGATATGCAACGTAATGAGCCAATACTCTCAGGCTTAGAGCATTATGAGGACAGAAAACATTTTAAATTCAAGACTCAGAAATCTGCGGTTCCAGCAGGTAGGCAGGTTTACCAACCGAGAAAGTGGCTGGAATTTGGTGTACTTGAAATATTTCAGTAGAGCAGAGGCACCCATGCTACCTCGTTCCCCACTTCCCATTTTAGTGGCATTCCAGGGTTCCAAGTTTAATGCACAACATCTGTGCTTCATAAGAGTTGAGGCCAAATGTTGGGTGATATCCCATTGGTTAGCTGTATGCAGAAACCAAAATATAATGTGCACAAGGTGGAATTTACACTTGCCACGCTCTAAGCAAACTCAGACTTCTTGGCAAACTAAAGGCCAGTTAGCACAAGAGAAAATATAGATTGGACAGATCGATTTGCGTGAGTCTCATGTGTAGTCAGTTGTTGTATAAGTGACCCAGTACTCTGAAACCAGATTCCTAAGTGCGTCTTGCCCTCTAGAGAGAGAAGAAACCAGCCCTCCCTGCACCTCTTCTAGAAGGGTAAAGAAAGAAATTGTATCAGCATAGCTTAAGCCTTCAGAGAGCTTGTGTCTTTGGTTTTACAACACCGCTGCCAACCCCAAAGCCCAAAGCTCGATGTCCGTAAACGCATGGTGTGCACCTAATGACAGCTCACATGCGCTCACTCATCTGAGTGTGTATCCGGTACGCACTGTTGGATGATCACTTTTTTGGATGCCGGCACTCTGCCGTGCTGGGTCAGGTGAAAGGCACTTGCGGTCAAATTTCAACCCGCATCAGAACTCAACAGCAAATGCAATACCCACAGAATTATGAACCAGTGTTAAAAATGAAGGAAATATTTTTAAATGTGCTAATGTCAAACTCTTTGTTTGCAGTATCTGTGGGGTATGAATATGAAACATGCCCTGACTTTATCCTCTGGGAGAAAAGGACAGTCATCTTACAAGGCTTTGAGATGGATGCTTCTAACCTGGGAGGCTGGTCATTGAATAAGCATCATATTTTGAATCCTCAAAGTGGTAAGCAGCTTTTGATTTTATTTTGTTTTCAAATGATATACTATTTTTATTTTTATTGTTTTAAAGATTTTTTTATATTTATTTTAGAGGGAGGCGTGGGAGGAGCAGAGGGAGAATCTTGTGCAGGCTCCATGAGCACGGAGCCCGCCCCGGGGCTCCATCTCATGACCTTAAGATCATGACTTGGGTGGAAATCAGAGTTGGACACTTAACCGACCAAGCCACCCAGGCACCCCCAGTTGAATTTTTTAAAATTGTGATAAAAGATGCATAACAAAGTTTACTGCTATGTACAATTCAGTGGCATTAAGTACATTCACAATGTTGTGCAACCATCACCATTGTCCATTTCCAGAATGTTTCCATCATCCCAAAGAGGAAAATCTGTACCCGTTAAATAGTAATAATAGTAAAAGAGGAATGGGGATTCCTCCTCCCCCAGCTCCTATTCTACTTTCTGTCCCTATGTATTTGCCTAGCTTAGGTATCTCACGTAAAAGGAAAGATGTACATGTTTTTAAGGCTTCTCATACATACTGCCAAGTTTCCCCTCAAGAATAATAGTCCATTTCATGGTCAAGAGTGCCCATTTCTTTGCACTTAAGAAGCTTTTAAAATATTTATTAATACTTTCTTAATACAATATATATACACAGATACATAGAGCTATATATATGTATTACACATATGCAACACATATTTGATGCGGAAAACTTGGAAAAGTACAAGGAAAAAATTACCTGTAAGTCCACCACCTAGAGCTAGCCATAGTAGTACATTTCTTTTCAAATACAATAGTCTGATTTCAACTTAGTGCTAGTATGGTGAGACCCCTTCACCACAAAGTTCTGTGAAGCTGGGTTTTAAGAATCATCTATCATCATTGCTCTATCCCAAATAATTAACCAGTGTATCTGGCACTAACCAACTTTTTAAAAGTAGTATATTCTACATTATAAAACATATATTATGTTTTAACACATTATATTATGTTTTATATGATCTAAGACTCCATCAGTTATGCCACTACTTTATGGAAAATGCTGCCAATTAAACTATGACATGCACTGATTGCAAGATACATACTTATTTCAGAAATGTTAAAAATGTGAAGTAAAATGTGCAACTTATGATTGATGAATCATTCGTGTGATACAGTTTTCAAAAGGCTTTGGTTACCTCCGTCCCCTTTTAAATACAACAACCCTGCAGTGTGGCATTAATCCCATTTAAAAAATCAAGAACCAGAGGCTTACACAGTCATGTGACTTTCCCCAATGTTGCACCGTTCATAAGTGGCTGGAGCCCTGTGCTCTTTCTCTCCACCATAGCTGTTTGTCCACATGAATGTCAGTAGATCCAGTGAGAAGCTAGGAACTGAATCAGGGAATAATAATGGGTAAAAAAAGAAGAGGTAGGAGGAAGACAGGAGAAGAAGTGAAAAAATCTAGGGAAAGAGGGCAATCCTGGACTTAGTTTTAAGTCTTCTAAGTCCTGGACTTAGGAAAAGAGGAAAAGGCAGAGAACCAGGACACTGTCATCTTCCTTCTTTGCCTTCTTCGGACCACCCTTGGTGCTGTCACTTTCTCCTAGTTTGTAATTTACATGGTAACCGAAGCAGGAGAGGGAACCACAGGTGGCCTTGAGCCCATGGTCTCTCAGACAAACTGATCTCCCTACCCTGGTTATAAATGCTTCACCCAAGTTCCTCCACCTCGTTTTTCATCCTACTGGGGAGTTGGTAATTGGTTTTCCCTTCCAGCTTTCATTTGAACATCTACTGGGAAGTTTTCATTGCAATATCACACCCCTATTCAAACCAAGAGGCAGATTCTGAGCAGCCTTTAGTAGAAAATGGACTTTGGGTTATTTCTCCAGGACTGGGGTGCAAATGTTTGAGGCAGTCACACTCTTCCACCCAGCCATCCTTGTCCACATCTGACCTTTATGAAACAGCTGGCTAAAGTCGGGTTAGCTTGTAAGGCCACGAACTGACCAAGGCTAAGAGATCCACTTTATAATCACACCTATGATCTTACTTTGTCTGCACCATCGTTGAGTCAGCTGAGTCAGCCTGCCACATGGGCAAAGCTAACCAGGTTCACTTCAACCATGACGTGACACCACCTACCATAGTCCCAGGATGGGACCCCGAAGGTAAATGAGCCCATTGCTATATGCCTTCATTATCCCTCCTTCCCCTCTTTCAAGGAACGTTCTAAATTCCATTTCAAATTGTTTAGGTTTTTTTTTTTTGAGAGCAAAGATTCAGGCACAGATATAAAATGTCAACTTTTTTCTGTTGTCAAAAGGAGAATCACAGTTTTAAAAGTACAAAAACGAAAGGGCAGATGCCACTTATTAAATTATGAGGTTTTTTGTTTTGATTTGAAAGAGTTTGACATTTTAAGCAGCCGTTTCTTTTCCACTCACTTTTATTGGCTTGTATGGATTGTCTCTTTCAAATGCCTGTCATTGACATTAAGCACAAAGTGGGAAATGACCTCAATCGAACCAGCCCCCAGCTGTGTGCTCCCAGCCCTGTGTCCTCTTACTATTTGCTTCACACAGGCTTAGAAATTCAGAGCAGAGGGGAGCCATTGAAGAAGTTGGCTTTGGGAACCCCCCTGATTTCCACAGATGTGTTCTCTCTACCCCTACTTTACCAGTAATCAGTTTTTAGGCAAGAGGTACTGAGCTCTTTCTGAGAATCTTTTCAACACCTTTTTTGAGGTATAATTTATGCACCGTACAACTCAGCCACTTTAAATGCACACTTCGATGATTTTTAGTAAGTTGTAGAGTTGTGACCCTAGCACCACAACTGTTTTAGAATATTGTTGCCACCTCAAAAAGATCTCTTGTGCTCACCCTAGCCCCACTGAATCTGCTCTCCATCTCTTTCTGAGAATTTTATTCTGAGAAAGAAACCTTATTTTAGATAGTTTTTTTTTTTTAAGGAACATTTGTTCATTGGATCATCTCATTTGTAGGCACGTTGTATTTCTAACCAAGAACTTGTCACACTTGCCAGGAAACAGATCTGAAGCCAGCTCTGCCACTGCCTTTCAGCCTGACCTTGGACACGAACACCTCTCTTGGGAAGTTTTCAAAGTCTAAATCCCACCCACAAAGGCAGTTTTAGAAGCAGGGATGATAAGTGTGAAGGAGCAGCTTTGAGAAGACCAATTTAGAAAGCAATGCTCTTTCCCCCTCAGGTCAGACAGTCTTTTCTGACTGATTAAGGCAAGAGCGACTGTCTTTCCAAATTCCCCCACTCTGCTTCTTTCTGGAAAAAGCCTAACTCTTTAGGCACCCTGGTTTTTTGATCTGAGACAGATGGCAGATTAGAAACAAGAATCTATCTTCCCCCAATTTCCTCTCACTGGTTAAAAAGACACCTGTAATTAGATTGGATGTCTGCTGCCATTCACTTCTTCAGTTTTTCTTTGGTTCCAAAATCATTATGCAGTGGGTAGTTTCTAGAAGGCAGTGTTTTCAGACCATTTGTCATTTTAGTTGCAGCAATTATATTTACCTGACAATTAACCATTGGTTGCAGAGAACTGTTTCCAAATATCATGCCTGATATGTGTAGATGGTTTCTACTTTCCGAGATAAAACACACACACACACACATCAGGAACTTGTGTTTTTCAGTATTATTCCTTCAAAATACATCTTCTTAATGTTTACAGAGAGTATATATCCTTACCTTTTAAGATAAATCAGTTCTTTAAAATTATGAGGAATAAAAATGTGTACCTGAATCATCTATTAGAGAGGTAAGCTATTTATTTTAGTATATCTTTGTATCAAACATATCTCCTAGTGTGTCCTCCCAGTTGAGTGTTAAAAAATTATTAAAGAAAACAATCAAGAGTACTAATTGGATATTGTCATCTGTCTGAAATGGATAAAGAATTTCTTTTAACTTAGCCTCCAAAATAGGCCAGTAGTTTGTCGACAAATGGTCTTACTGGGAGGGGAAGTAAATTTCCATTGATCACACTGGCATATCTCCCAGCTTGTGTTTATATCCTCTCAGTCAAGTCCTAAGAGAAATATGTATTGTGTCCCTTGTTGTTCATAAGTCTGAAAAATGGTTTCTTCCTTGAAATCAGCATAAAGCACCACCCACTGGCTTCCGAGGGGAATTTTTATTTCAAACTTATTTATAAGCTTCAAAAGAAGTTCTGAGCAAGGTAGCAGGAGGGTATGAGTAGTGCATTTAAAAGTATGCTTAACTTACTATACAGCAGACCTGGCTTTTTGGCAGAGAAAAGGAAAACTTAGGGGAGAAAATGTGCAGTAGGCCCCATTTGGTGGGGTTTCTTTGTTGACTGCCAACAAGACACCCAATCCTTAGCGTGAAGTTGGCCTTCATATAAATAATGTTCGTTGTCCTGGGATCATTTGATTCTGTTTTCAAAATGAGCATGTGTGGCAGAATAAACTGGAAGGGAGGCAGCAGTAATTGATCAAGATTTCCAGGAACATAAACAAAATATTTTCAAAGCAACCTTTTGCAGAAATATTGGTGTTAAATCATTGTTGCTAGATGGTATGCCCCGGTTCTATGTAATGGAAGGTTAAACAGATTCTTGAAACAACAAAAACACCTTTCAAAATGATCTATTTTTCCAGGGCAATACAAAACAGGTTTGCCCATTTTTGTTTTGATTGCTTCAGCTTTAAACAGGAATGGTAATTTCAGTACACGGGCACTTTAGTACCTTGCATGAAAGCAAGACATCAATTGTTGAGATGTAATCAGAAAGTACATTGCCTTATGTTTTATTTCCTTTAATCATTCTTCTTCTTTGATGGAGTGCTGGGCTTTCTAATAGAAAAGGGGAGTTTTAGAATTGCAGGCTTAGAAGAATGGTTTAGAATAGCCATCTTCAGTTTTTAAATTGCCAGGAGCCTGGTAATAACATGTCATTTTGAAGGTAATTGTTAACTATACCGTTATATTGATATAAAAAAAGATGGAGATCTACCTGTGAAAATAGATGTTAATAGCAAATCTGGTATTTCCAAGCCAATAATTGGACATATTTTTGAATGATATACCCTATGATGCATTGCTGAAATACAGACATGCTAAACAGTTGGCTTCCTCATTTGTTCGAGAACATATCATAGTCTCATTGGTAGGATATTCAGTTAATGGTCATCAGGAGGTTTCTTTTTGATGATGTGGTGTGACGATCATCCCAGTTCTCATTCACTTCCAATTCATTTAAACTGTAGTGTTGATCACACTGCAATTAAGTGTTTTTGTGAAATGAAATTCAGTCCTATTAATCTTACTTAATTAACTGTTCAAAATCTTATGAATTTTTTTACTGCCTAATAAAGTTATTAATAAAATTAATAAGAAAGTAGTGATCCTCGAGATATCTCACAGTTCTGCCGTAAAAGACCAATTTGTTGGGGCATAAACTCATAGCTGCTCCTGCAGATCATATGTTGAAAAAATGGCCAGAAATCACCTTAGGGAGGGAGAGTCAAAATACCTGGACTTGAAATTGGAAGGCTGTATGATGTATGGGACTTCTTTCCTGGAAAGCCCCTTGCAAGTACATATTTGGTGTTATGGTGTTGTGTATGTTTTACCCTCTTACTTATTTTTGCCAACAACATTCCTATTTCAGAGTGATCGGTGATGTCTATTGTAGGACTGTGGGACCAAAAGTTGAAAGAAAAGTGAGGAAGACATTTCAGGAAATGTTTAGGGAGAATAACAGGAAATCCAAGAAGACAGATAGCAGGGGTCATGGGGAAAAAATAAAAAAAGAAGACGAATCTACAAGATTACTATATTCATTCACTTGCCGTCGATTACTTCTGTCTGACACATTGGCATGTCTTCTCACAACATGGGTGTTTTACCTGCCCGGGCTCATTGTGAACAGGCTTGAGCACAGTAGTCCTTGCTCCTTGGATTTTCTGCCCAGGTTCAGCAAATTTGCAAAATCACTGGGATTTGGACAAGGAAACTACAAGAGACTCAAAGCCTATTTTGAACATTTACTGAGCTCTTACAATGACTTGGCCACAGGGATTGGCACTAAAATGCAGAAAAGAGTAAGACAGAGGTTCTGCCTTTATGGAGCCCATGCTCTAATGGGAAACATAGAGAAGTAATGAAAACTGTATCACACAACATGGTCGATGTTACAACGGAGCTATAGAAAACAAACCATGGGCACAAAGAAGAAGGAATAACTCATTCTGCCTGGACAGAGCACTGAGGAAAAATTGAGCTGAGTTTTGAGGGATAGGTAAGAGTTCCCCAAGCAGGCACGATGAGGAGGGCTTCCAGGACAGAGGGAAAAGCATATACAAAAGCAGAACAGAATGGAAGAATGTGAAAGTAATTGTAAAATAGTTCATCATCACTGGAACTCAAGATACAAACAAGAGGATGATGAGAACAGGCAGTGGTCAAGGCATGAAGGACTTTATATGCCTTCATGATAGGGAATGTGCCCCTTGTCCTACAGAGGATATGGAGCTTTGAAAGATCCTAAGCCACACACTAAAACAATCTGAATGGAAAGAGTTGGGGGGGTTGGGGGATGGAGATAGTTATGCGTGGAGACTGGGAGACCAAGAAGTGAAGAAACACTGAACTAAAGCAGTAGTGATAACAATGGAGGTGACAAAACTGGTTCAACATATTTTAGAAGACAGACTCAAAGTGGGTTTCATAATGAATTAGGTATAACGAATGAGGAAGAGCCATGATCATGCCCACATTTCCAATTTGGGTAAATACACTCGTGGTGTTACCACCCCTAAGATCTCTAGGCAACACAGGAGGAAGAGCAGTGTTTGTTAGGAGGAACAGAAAAATAGAGTTCCCTTTTACACCTGTTGAGTTTTGGGGGCCTGTGAGACATCCAAGTGGGGCGATTGGGCAGGAAATTGCAGAGCAGGTGCTAACTCTGGACAGGAGAAAGTTTCAGCCTATAGAGATACGAGTTAAATCTATAAGAATGGATGAGATTGCCCAAAGAGAATGACTGCACAGTATTTTCCAGCATTTTCTTAAGTCAGTATCTCTATTTCCTGCACTGATGATAGTGAGATATGGTCCAAAAGAGTGGAAAATTCAAGTTCCTTTCTTATATCTTTGAAGTACATTCTAGCAGTATGATTTTTTTTTCTTTCCACAGAAGTAGATTACCTTCCTGATTGTGTTTTGCTAAGGTTAATATTAAAATTGACTGATATTTCCTTTTCAGCGGAACCTGTCAGTTGCATAGTGAGGGTAAATTGAAGCCAGACAAGTGTGTGCCGGGCATCAGGAAAAAGTCAGCCAGAGATGAAAAATTAGCCACAGATGACTCACGGAGCCCAAAGTGAACAGGAGATCATTAGAAGTTATTCACAAATGCTTTATTGAGGCATTTAGAATCAGCACTAAAGGGCCTGGATGTATTAACCCATATCACAGGTAGACAAACTGAGGCCAAGTGTTATGCTACTGTTCATAGTGGCTGTGCGGTGAAACAAAATGGTGGTGTGCTTCACTCTCAGGTTCTTTTATGCCAGGCCAAAGTCTGATGCTGCTTTGAACAATGAGAGGGAGATTAAAATGTTACTGAGAATAATGTGTAGTAATTGTGGGGTTTTTTATTCTCTTTTTTTTCTTAAATCTAGGAATCATACATAAAGGGAATGGAGAAAATATGTTCATTTCCCAGCAGCCCCCAGTCATATCAACCATAATGGGTAATGGACACCAACGAAGCGTAGCCTGTACCAACTGCAATGGCCCAGCTCACAACAACAAACTCTTTGCTCCTGTTGCCTTAGCTTCTGGCCCTGATGGTAGTGTGTATGTTGGCGACTTTAATTTTGTAAGACGAATATTTCCCTCGGGAAACTCCGTTAGTATTTTGGAATTAAGGTAAGTCTCCTCTAATCTCTGTTTGCTTAGCGGATAAGGAAAAAGCAAGAATGAGATAACGTGAAGAGAAAGACATTGCCAGAAAGAGCAGAGAGTGCAGTTGCCCATAATTTAACCCTGAGCTGAGAAGGCAGGAATAGGGACAAAGACCATAGGTCAACATGCCCACTCCTCTGGAGACCCAGGAAGTGTTGACATCCCTGGGTATGTGGCCTTCCCTGTGGGCGTTGCCATCACTGACACGGATCTCAGTACTTCCAACTGCTCAGGTAAGTCACTCAACCTCTGTTGGTCACAACGAACACTGATCAAAAATATCTATTTCATTCTAGCAGGTAGAGGTAATGCCAGATCCAAAAGACTACATTTTCTAAGTTCTCCAGGTTCAATCTTTTGAAGTGGTCACTTCATAAAAAATAAGATGGAAGTCTGTTTGTGTGCCCTGATAAGGAAGGAAGAACTCAGTTTTTTTTACACTTGAAAGCTCTATTCCATTGGGGGTAAAATAGATTAAAGCATTCACTGTTAGACTTTCTCACTCTGTTCTAGGAATTTTCTTGGGAGTGCAAAGTATTTTGACACCTTTTGAAAGGAATTCGTACCTTCTGGTATTCCGTGTTCTGAAATTACACAAACTAAATAGACTATGGCTTAATCAGCTTTATTTCTCCTTTTCTAAGGCTATAAGATGCAAATATATGCCCTCTGGAGTCCAAGAAAGGGAACCATCCCTTCCCATACCAGTGAGGGTAGACAGACCTGTTTCCTTTCTCCTGGGTAAATGGATAGAGTCTTCCCTCCAGTTGCTTATGACAACTTTATCCCTGACACATACCTTGGGAACTTTAGGCTAAAAGTTTCTCTTGTTCCAGGAGATTTTGATGCCATCCTATAAACTCGTCTATAAAACAATTGTTGCCTCAGGCATCACTTCATTGTCCTGAAAGACAGTGACCAAAAATAGTGACTGGGAGAACAGAGACATTGATGGAGCAACTTCTATGTACAGAGAGCACCATCAAGGCCAGTCAAAACATATGAGAAATCTTGGGCCATTTCCACATAACATTATGTTCACACAAGCATGGAAATTTGAATATATGAGGCCATTCCTTGAAATTTTTCAGATTCTCGTGCTTGCTCTGGAATCTATCTCCTTTTTCTCAAACTGACTTAGTCCTTCACACCTATCTGGGGACATCTTCCAGTCCCAAGCCCCCATCCATTTTTCACATTAATTCATTCCAATTTTAATACATTTCTTAATTATAATTGCAGACACTGTCATAGAGAAGAAAGCTGTTAAATTGCTTGACTGATAAAAAAATAGACTGTAACATCAAGATTTTATAAAGGTAAAGCACATCTAGAGAGTCTAGAGAGGTATTAAGTCATAACACTCTGCCCTAATCAAATGTTCATGTACCTTAGGATGTCACACCTCATGAGGACTTGTCGTTTCCAGCAGTATATCTCTTTAGGCACCTACTTACTGGAAAGCCAATGAGGAAGACCAAGATGGTTGTATGCCCGCATTTAGAAATGATTTCTACAACATTCAACACTGTTTTCAAAATCCTAGGGATGCTCCATTTACATGATGCCAAACATTGATGGAACACTGAACGATTCATTCACCATCTGAATGTTTCTAGTCATGCAGATATTAACTGTCAAGTAGAGATCTCGCTACCCCTTTAAAGCCTATATAGCTAGCCCTCTGTAGCTAACTCCTCAAAGGAAAAACCATAAGATTAGCTAGAAAAACAAATGCCAAGACTAATAATATTACTGTAAAGAAGACCCAGCTAAGTTTAGTCCTTTCCTTTGTGATTTAAATGCAAATTTACATAAGGTGGAACAATTTTCATTCACTGATGAGACTCTCCTTGCTCAGGGATCCTTAATGGTTCACAAATTTGCATTTTGGTCCAAAGTACCTTATGACCTTCAACACAAAGTCATTTGAAGAATAAAATAGCATAACTTGGACCCCAATTGCAAAGTGATTTTCTCAGTATAAAGAAAAATCCATTTCTGGCAGTGTGAAGTATTGTCCAATCCCTCTATTCATTCTTACTCCACAGTACTGTTCTCTCACATTGTCACAGCTCTTCAAACACATAGGCAAGCACACACCATGAGCTCACACACCCAGGCTCTCTCACTTAGCCTGAGACTCTCTAGCTAGCTCTTCTGAGCTCACATCCTTTAGAGTGGTTCTTCTGAACTTGTTTGTTTTTGTTTTGTTTTGTTTAAATTCTCAGACCCCTTTCGGAATCTAAGGAGGGCAATGGACCTCTTCCCGGCGGGGGGGGGGGGGGGGGGAA
>CM052801.1:80547893-80595400 GCA_028533885.1 Nasua narica | reverse complement strand
CACTCCTGTGCTTGGCCATCAGAGAACCTGATGGAATTTACATGATCATTTTGACCTAATTGATAGGTAACTTCCTATTTTCCTGTAGTCAAAACCATCAAACTAGTTTATGTCAGCAAACATTATTTGCCATGTTTGCCCAGACACTAATAATAGTTCTTATTAGATCTAATAATAGTTCTTATTAGATTCACCTAAAAACAGTGTCTGGCTTGATCAGTAGTCTATACTGTGTACATTGTGTCTTTGGCATATGATTGGCAAATTTTTTTATTTGCTTTATAACTTCCAGATTTAAACTTCCTGTGGAGAAATAAGTTGGTATAATAAGTCTTCGCTATGTTAAGAACTATAATGTTCAGTGGATTCCACTGCATATAGATAGAAACTTCGTTTTGTACCAGTTTTTTTTTTTTTTGTTGGTAAAATCAGTTGATTTAATTGCTGCCACCACCCTCCCCCTCCCAGTGCGTATTAGTCACTTTACTTGGTTGAGTCATACGTTTCCTTGGCAACACAGACTAATATAGTCATTATGTTACTGGTCGCATTTAAAGCTGGAATGGAAGAGCAATGTTGTCAATAAGTTACTACAGAAAGGGATAGAGAACATTCCAGATCTTGACCCTTTGTCAAGGTTATTCATTATATAACTTAACCATTCTGTTCTCTACTTCTCTACCTATAAAACTGATTTCAAGTTAATATTCAAGCATCTTGTTACATCTCTTATATGGTTTAACTTGTTTTAAGACCCCCGGATGGGTAGTTCTCAGTCCAAAATTTGAAGACATTTTGTTTGCTCTGATATAAAGCTTGCTCCTACTGGATGCCCTTCTAGATTTCCTTCTTTTCCATCCTTTTGTTTCATAGTGGGTCACACTGAAAACTTCCAGGTGCCCCTTGACATTTCAAAGATTGGAAGACTATAGATTTTTCCTTCCTCAGCTCTGCTGATCCAAACTCTCCCTAATTGAATTTCTTTCATCTGACCTCAGAAATAATTTCATTTTCATTGGTTGTCAATCATTTATTTCCTTTAGCTGGCCCCTCATTGGCTGAATGGGGAGAGTAAGGGAAAGTCAGTTCTGTCATTATCATTAGCAATATAGCAAGAGCAACGATATTATTTCTTGTTATTTAAAGTATAGAGTACCCTTTTGCCCATTGACTGCAGATTTCATCCACACATACACATCTTAGTGCTTCCTTCCAGTGGGAAATTGAGGTAAGATAATAAAGAAGAGAAGATTAAAAGATCATTATATAAGTAGTTAAACCTAAGGGAATCTCAAAAATACATTCTCTGAAGATTTTTATAAAGACACATTCATTTCTATGTGAGATAGTTCAGCCTAGTTATCCCTGTGTATTTGCTTCTCATGTTAAAATTTCATACACACACATTTTGGTAACACAAAAGGGACATCACAGATTTGTGAGCTTAGTGTTAGAAAAGTCCATGGAGCTATCTGGTGCAACATGGTGCCCATGACATGCCTGACATTTGATCACATCTACTTTCTTTGACCCCTTTCAGTTAACAGAAAACTTAAATACCCCTCTAGACAGCCCATTGCATATTTGGAGTGCTCTTTTAGAAAATTCTTTCCTACACTGAACTGAAATCTACCTTCATAAAACATCCACTCAGTAGCAGCAAATGTTAGCATCTGCGACAGCACGGCAGCCACTCCTCTCTTATACCTGCCACGTTTCCATGTATGTGAAGACAGACATTGTAGGTTCCTGAATTTCCTCTTCTTCAGTCTGAACATCCCAAAGTCCTTCAACTATTTCTCATCAATTATGACTTCATTTCTTCTTCCTTGGATTATGGCCTCAGGGCCACGGTTTGGTTTTCTGAAACTAACAGGGATAAGTATATAAGTGAAAATAGTCCTTTGCAAGAATTCAAATATGAATACCCCCTTGCTTCCTTCTCATCTTCTAATTTCACAAATCTATTAGAAAACCTATTAAGCATGAATGGAAATGATTTATTCTTTATAAAAACCTCATGCTGTTATTGTTCATGATGCTGATATTCTCCAGATATTTATTTTGTCCTTCCCTTAAAATGAAAGAAAGATGAAAATAAGAGCCTGGCAAAGGCTTCTTGGTACCTTGAGTAACTTGGACTTGACAAATGTCAATATGACATAAAAATTTCTCTTGAGATTCTACTGTTCCTTTTAGAGTGACTGGTTAATATTTCCTCCACCGTTCTCAGGACTTGATTCCTGTCCCCGACCAGGGATCGAGTGGAACTAGAATAGCACCCACTTAGGGGCAGTTGGCATGCAGAAGGCCAGGGGAGCTTGTAGAGGGCTCCGCTGCAGGAACAAATGGAGTCTGGATTTGAGAGCTCGGAAAATGCCTGAGAAATGGCCAAGAACCATCCTTTTGTCAGCAGCACTGGAGCAATGACTAGAGAAACACTCCATGTAGATGAAATAGATGGTGATCTTTGTAGGGTGAGCTCATGTGTTAGTGGTAGCACTCAACGGTTCCCTCCCCTTGACCCAGAAACATCTTCGCTGGCCTTCCACAGTGCCCAAATTCCCGTTCTAAGAAATGTGTTCCTTTGAGTTGACACATTGCATCTCTAAGAGTCCCGAACACAGGAACCTCTGTTAGAATGACCTGTCAAGCTAAAATCATCATTAGTCCTTGGGCACAGATTCATTGGTTGGATTGGCTTCCAAGGAACTTCCAGCTGAAAGCAGGGCCCTAAAACTACAAGACAAGTAAGAAGTGAGAGGGGCAAAGGACAGAGCCAGAGGATGAAGGAGGATGGTCTTAGGTGAAGGTTGCTGGATTGGAAGCTCTAAGAAGTCAGTGAATGGCAGGAGTGGGAACTCAGTCTTCAAAGGAAGAATACCACAGAAAGATGAGTAGGGAGGAAGACCGCTTTGGGACATCAGATATTTCTGGCTAAGCATAACAGCGTGCAAAACAAGTAGAGTGCTATGGCCACCACAGAGCAGGCCAGGCAAACTCACGATGCCAGGTCACCAGGCAGCAACTCTGCAGTTGGCGTGTTCTCTCTTTCTCCATCCCCCACCTCACAAAAGTAGAAAAGGAATGGGTCGAATATGATGCTAAGTCAAAGAAGCCAGACACAAAAGGGCACATATTCCAAGAGTCTGTTTATATGAACCACCCAGAATAGGCAAATCCACAGAGACGGAAAGCAGTTTCATCACTGCCTGGGCCTGGGGCAGGTCGGGGATAGAGACTGACTGCTAATGGGCATGGGCTTTCTTCCTGGGGTGATGAAAATGTTCTGGAATTGGATGATGGCGATGGTGGCACAACTCTCTGAGTGGTACTAGAAACCGCTGAATTGTACTTTTTGGAAGGGTAAATTTTATGGTATGTGAATTATCTCTCAATAATTTTTTTAATTAAAAAAAAGAATAGATGGCCCTTTTAATCATCTTGATCCTGAGAAAATCCAAGATCGACTTAAAGACCCTACCATGGGGAGCATTTCTTGCTCGAGAAAGATTCGCAGTTCCAGTCCTTTTCTCCTCCTGAGTCATGGCCAGCTTCAAGTCAGTTGCCAGGCTGCGGTGCCTACTGATGGGCCCAGGCACTTGTGAAGAGCTCGCACTGGCACCTCAGTGGGCAGTCAGTTGCTAGCTAGACAGTGCACTGACTTGGCAGGTGGCTCAATCCTGAATCAATAACTGAAAGTAATTCTGAGACAGAACCAGGTCACACGCTGGAAATAAATTCCGTCATTTTCACTTCCTCCTTCTGAGATGTTAATGAGAGAAGCTGCTCTGCATAATACGGAAAGTCTTTCCAAATTCACAGTGACATTATTGGCAGGATCAGAAGCAGCTGCGAGAAAGTCAAACCACTCTCCTCCCCACCCCTTGCCATCACCATTTCAAATCCCTTTGTAGCCACACAAATGGTTCTGTACCATGAGGATCTGTTGTGGAGGAAGCCACGTTTTAATGAGGTCCTTCTAGTACTTCCACAACTAAACTTCCCTTGGGAAATGATTCAAGCCAGTTTGGAGCACACTTACCTGCTAATTTAGAGGCCACAAAAACAAGCAAGTGTCTACTGATAAAGAAACTCAAAGAGGTCCAAATGCCCGAGGCCAGGTTTCTAATCAGAGCTCCCAGCCTTACCTTTTGACCTTTTGTGTCAAACCACAGGATGCCTACCCTTCTGAGGCAGGCCAGGGAAAGAGAAAAGTCAGTGGATCCTGACCTGTGACCCAACTAGTAACATCCCAGAAAGATTTTCTTTAAAAGGAGTTGAATCGGTAGGAGCAGATAGCTTCAGATAAAATCATTCTGTATCTTCTCTTCTTCCCTGACATTCTGAAGAATAAGAACATTTTTTAGTTTAGATAAAAAGATGTGTTACCTTCATGTTTTTTTTAATGACATAAAGGGCCAGGTTTAAAAGGATTTTCAAATTAAAATGACAGTATTTCACGTATGATTATAGCCTTTTAATTCTGGGCAGATTTGACCCAAAGTCAGGCCTGTACACAGACTGTGTCCCCGATGTGAGAAGGCTCATCCCAGGTCCCAGAGTACCCTGTACCAAGACACTTAGCAGTGAGGGGCCACCAAAGTGTTCTGCCTCTTCTGACCTGACGGATCTGTTTTGCCAACCCCAGTTGCCCCCTTAGAGCATAGAGCATTGGAAGACACAAGGCCCTAGTAGTTGATGTACATGATGTTTTATTGAAGCTATTTTGATGCAGCAGTTTTGATACCAGGGACATTCTGCCATGATCTAAGAGAAAACCTTTATACATTTCATTTGTCAAGTTTTTGAGTATTGCTAAGAAATGTGCTACTGTATACAAGAAATGTCTCTATCTTATCTCTGAGATCATATAAGTGGCTTTGGGCTAGATTTGGGATGTCCGTTGCACACAAGACTTGATTTTACATTTTGGTAAGTGGTTTTCAAAACAGAGTCTGGAATGGTCAGAATCTTTGCAGTGGCTACTTCTTCAAAACCAGTGGTTCTTAAGAACCCAGGGGTCCTTAAACCTTATTCTGTATCAGAATCGCCAGCTGGGTTTGTTAAAAATCAAATTCCCAGGCCCCACTTCCACCTCGAGGTTCTGACTGGGGAGAACCCCAGGAAACTACACATGGGGCAGGAACCCAAGTGGTTCTGATGAAGATGTTCCAGAGAGGAAAAAAAATGCCTTCGAGCTCTGCCCACCCACCAGGCAAGATAGTCAATCACCCTGACGCCATCTTAGGAGGAGAAACCAGAAGGGGTCAGGTCCACTTTGGCTTGTACATCTAATGAAATGATCCCTATGGAGTCTCTAATAGCCACAAACTGAGTTAGAACTGGGTGTGTCTGATTGGATTTGGCTTGTTGAATGATACTGATGATTCTCTATTTGTTTTTACTTGCCACTCGTGGATAACCTTATGCACCCTAGAAACAGAGATACGAGACATAGGTAAGTAAACCACGCTGGCAGCAACCTAATGCCCCTTCTTGCCTAACAGGCCACCTCTAATAACAGGCTAACAGGGAGATTTTACTTTATAAATAAGGTGAAGGGAATGATATGAAAGCACATTTAGAAGTTAGGATTCAGGTAAGTCTGACAAAAGAAGAGAGCTCCACTGAGTGGGAATTTGCTGGAGGATCAGACTCTATCGAAAAGAAAACAAGATAAGTGAGACCTGGCCGTTCAGTACTTCATGGGAAAGCAAAGCCTTAAGTCTCATTATGTTTTCCTTAGGTGATATCACAAATGAGTCTGTAAGCTCAAATAGATTCAGTGTTTTCAAGCTACGGTAGAAAGAGAGGTGATACAGCAATCTTCTCAGATCCAGAAATATAGTTGATGAGTGTATTAAGAGACAGTGACCACGATGACCTTCTTGGATAAGATTTTTCCTCATTCTCTTTGTGTGACCTCATGGTTTCTATTTCTTCCCACCAAAAAGAAATAATAGAAAAACTTTAAACCAACCATTTACCGACAATGGCACAGAGCTCTGAAATTAATCATAATGAGCATTTCTATTCAATTTGTTTATGCATTACACTTGTCAAAACTGTTCTAAATTACCTGAAATTGCGAAGGAGAAAATTGAATTTGTTCACTTCCGTACGCCAATTGTCATCAAAATGGCACTGATAGGGTTTTTAATTTGGATTTCGTTTGAGAGATGCCACTTCCTAAATGCCAGTGCACAACAGCAGGCTCGCTACTTTGGCATAACTGATTCCTTAAGCAAATTAAGTTGGTTGTCAAATTGCTTACTGGTTAAGTGTTGCACAGTATTAATTATAAGCATTAATTGCCCATTTAACAATCTATGTGATTTTAACTAGCATGAATGAAGTGATCTTTGCTACGTTGAAGGGCATTGCTCGAATGTAAAGCTAACCAGAAGGTGACAATAAGTCTAACACTGAAGTTATAAAAGAAATCTTCACATATCTCAAATTGCAATATGCATGTGGACACAAGGGATTAGAACAAATTGAAATGTAGTCCAGCGGTTTTCTTTCTCGGGTATGGCATGTCTTTAAAAAGTGGAAAGAAACCAATCTCCAAAGAGCTCAAGTGCACTTGGGAAATGGCAAGAAATGGCAAGAAATTACATATCAATATAGGAGACCTTCCTGACTGTTGGCTGTCAAGAAAATAACATTAATCAGATTTGAATTTTGTATGTTGGGCTATTCCATTTTCTAAAGGCCAGCACACAAAATTTTAAAACAGCCTAGCTGAGCAAAATAGGATATGTTGCTCAGTTAGAAGAAGGCAGGAACACCAATTTTTTCTTGCCAACTTCAGGACTAAAGTATTCTGAAGGTACTTTGTGCACACAGTCACATAGGATCTAATCTAGTCTCAGTTAGGGCATAGTCTTGTTAGTGACCCTGGGTAAGCCCTCTATGTGTCTGGGTTTCCCCAGCTGAGATTTGAGGAGAATGATAATTTTAACTTCCCTCACAGGCACATTGGGGATATTCAATAATAAATGAATGTAATGCATTCCAAAGTGCTTTTCTGCGAATAACACTTCTCTTGGAAAAATAGCCTATGGACTTCTCCTAAACAAAGCATGATTAATGTGGCTCAGTTGAAACTTCCACCAACTGGACACCAAAATATTGAAGGTTGTTTCGGGGAAGGGTTGTGACCCCCTTTTTATTCTAGAAATATCTAAGGGCACTGGAGAAATTTTATTCTGAAGGCAAAAATTCAACTAAATATGTAAAAACTTTTGCTCAAACCCCTATTTAAGCAGTCTTTGCTACAGAGATGCCTTGTCTGATATGACTGCCAAATCAATTCTGGAGTCTGTTGGGGCCCTTTACAGTTTACTTACAGCAGCTGTCATGGTGGTTCCAGGGTTGAAGATGTCCCTGGAATCTACTGAATTCTCTTATTTGATGAAGTGAAGGTAAGTAGAAAAAAATCAAGTATTCCAATTGGATCTGATTTTTTTCCAATTAAAACTATAAACTGGGTCTCAATGCTAGCCTTTTTTATCATTAACATACACAGATATGCTTAAAGGGCAAATATAATTACAAATACAATCAGAAACATGCCAGTCCTTAAGGGCAACTTAATTAAAGACTGATGACCCTCTCCCTGCCATTTTGCTGGGGTAGGTAGCCAAGACCTGGACACTTCCGTGTATTAGTTTCATGTCCTATAGTTTAGTTCAGCAGTAACTGAACATTAACCTTGTCAGACACTCTGTTGGCACTAAAGATAGAGTATGGTTCCTGCCTGCAAAGAGCTTACAGTGTAGTTGGAGAGATGTGAAAAAAAATAGTGCTTATACTAGCACTCAAATCTTGGTTTCCAATACCATTCTCCAACATAAGGAACCAGGGGTCTTTAGCAAAATGATTCATTCCAGTACTGGGGCAGGGACTATAAAAGATGAACCAGGAAAAAAAAAAAAAGATGAACCAGGAGCATCTTGTAGTCCCAAAAAGTAGAGAAGGGCTAACACAAAAAACAAACAAACAAACAAAAAAATCTCCACACCGATGGATGTATGTCAAAGAATCTCACAAGCCAAGGAAGAGTTCCCAGTGGCCAATGCCAGAGCAGTTTGAACAACAAAATAAAGTAGCGTTGGATTTTAATGAAAAAAATAAAACAAATATCCATGAGTCTCTGCTGATATAAATGAATGGCTGAATTCATAAATAAATGGAGGGGAAAAGATAAAGCTCTCATACAGAATATTTCCAAATTGTTTATGTAGACACTCTAGCCTCAAGGAGGTGGAGTATAACTCCCTACTCCTCAAGTGTTGCCTTCACAGAGTGACTTCTTTCCAAAAAGCACAATCTGGAAATTGGGAGAGAAAGAGTAACTTTACACTGGAGAAACCTGATAGACTCTACCTCAGCCAGGTGATCAAGGTCAACATCAACAGTGATAATTCATGTTGATTATTATGTACCATTGATTTGATTTGATGAGAATGGCACTTTACCCCTGTGATCTTCCTCTCCAAAACCTATAACCCCTCTCTAACCAGGAGGAAAAAATTAGATGCATTCCAGTAAAGGGAATCCTGTAAAATACCTGACCAATACTCCTTAAAACTGTTAAGGTCATCAGAAACAAGAATAAGAAACTATCATAGCCCAGAGGAGCCTAAGAAGACATGATGACTAAATATAATTTGGTGTCCTTGATGGAATCCTGGAAGAGGAAAAGGACATTAGGTAAAAACTAAGGAAATCTGCATAAAGTATGGACTTCAGTTTATCTCTAACAAACAATGCTAATACAATATGACAGGTGCAGATAGGTCACATGTCCCTCCTCTCTGCTCATATCTTTCATCCTCTACTTCTGTTTTCACACTTGATAGTCATAGCCTGTTTGCTGAACTGACTCCCCCCTTGGACTGTGAATTTCATAAAGGGGCTGTATCACACAGAAGAGGCTTCCAGACCATAGCACAGTTCCTCGGCACATTAGTATACTTAGTAAATACTTCTTCATGAATTAATGAACAATTATATGATTAATGGTACTAAGGAAAGAATTCAGATGAGAGATGAGAGGCTTAGACTAATGACCATGGAGATAAAGAGAAGTGGGCAGACTGGATAAAAGTTGAAGAGGTAGAACTTTTTTTTTTTTAAACATATAATGTACTATTTGCTTCAGGGGTACAGGTCTGTGAATCATCACTCTTACACAATTTAGAGCAATAGGAGGTTGAATTTTTAAAAGCATGATGTTTTACTGGATATGGAGGATGATGGAAAGAAGGAGCGAAGAATAGGTCCTGGTTTTAACAACTGGGCATGGGGCAGGGTTCGGGGCTTTGAGCACATCAGAGATAAACAAGTTTGCTTTCCTCCAAGCTTGCATTGTCTATTACAAAAAATTTTAATATGATATGTAATCCCCAAAATAGAGATAAATGCAGTGCAAATAACCCAGACTGGAGATTTGGGGAAGGCTTTCTTCAGGAGATAATGCCTGAGTAAAGCCTTAAAAGGCATGTGAGGATTTACTAAGTGAAGGAAGGCTTGTCTACCACACCAAGGAGCGTTAAAAAGTTTTTAGAGTTTTTAAAGATGGAGATCCAACCTTAGGATCAAGCAAAATATCCCCCAAACCAACATTACCCCAGTCATCGAAAAAATGGAATTAGGAAGAATCAAAATGAATGAACAAGCTCAGCCATGCACACAGATAAAAAAATATCACAAGAGATTCCATGCGAATATGTAATTGAAGAGTTTCAGGAATACCAAAATCCAATCAAGGTAACTTTACCATTACCTTTAAAAGATATAGCTGGTTGTGATTATAACCCCAAAAAAGGTCATATATAATCAGTTCTACTATGTCCTGAAAGAAGACATAACGGATTAGAAAAATGTGGTGGTCAGCTAAAAAAAGGGAGCTTGGAGAGGAAAAGTTTGGCAATGCATCTCCAGCATAGCCCTCCATATGCAACACCTCTTTCAATTTACAACAGGAGCCTGGAGGCTGATAGGGCCCCCAGTGAGGTCGGAAGCCTGGAGAAGAAGTAGGGTTCTGAAGGATGGGAAGACAGGAAGAGAAGAACTTCTGTTTGGGATTTGTTGAGTTTGAGGTGACTATGAGCCATCCAGGCAGGCATCTAGTAGGTAATTGGAGCAGTATTGATGACAAAAATTATTTCCCGGGATTTTCTTTCGTCTGCTTCTTTCTCTGCCCCCCAAATGGATAGTATTGAAATGTCAGCTTCATTTCAGGTTAGCAGTACACCCTGAGTTTTTTATACCCAGACCCCTTACTAGAAAACCGAAGTAGTATCCATTTCCTCAGTACATGAAAAAGAACTTACATTTTTTTTTCATCTCTTAAGAGAATTTTCCATTTGTGACAAAAAACAGACCCCAGGGGATGCATATTGAACAAACTGCTTTGAATAACTTTATTTTTCTCTTCCTCAGCACAAGTCCTGCTCACAAATACTATCTGGCTATGGACCCTATGTCTGAATCACTTTATCTATCAGACACCAACACTCGAAAAGTCTACAGGTTGAAATCTCTTGTGGAAACAAAAGATCTGTCCAAGAATTTTGAAGTGGTGGCTGGAACAGGTGATCAGTGTCTTCCCTTTGACCAGAGTCACTGTGGAGATGGCGGGAGAGCATCGGAAGCTTCACTGAACAGCCCTCGAGGTAAAAAAAAAAAATAAAAAAAAAATCCTTTGTTCATCTAAAGACTTCATTTGACTTCATGAAATCCTAAGACTGTTGCAATACTGTAGTCCATCTATCTCAATATTGCCTCTGACACACATTGTGTCTGAAGTCTGTCCCAGAAGATAGGCATGGTCAGGGCTAATTTCTAGGTAATATGCATTCGTATAGTCATAAATGTTTCTAAAATGTCAAAATGCTTCTTTTCCTTTCTGTCTAGGATAACAAATTCCAGTTTTGTGAGGAAGGTGATTTTGCCTTCTGTGGGAACTTGGCCTTATTTTGTCTGTCCTAAATTTACTCCTCAATCTTCAAGAGCCAATCCTCAATTCTGTTGCCTGGCATTTGTGAATAGATAGGTGTTCTCTCCATCAGCTTCATGATTTTATAGACTTGGAATCGTAGTCCCATCTTAGGCCACTAAGCAGAAGGACAGTCAACTTTAAATGTTATCTTATATTGTCCACCCTATCTCCATAATTATTGAAACATTATTCTCTGTTCCTTCTCCATGATGGTGTGTGTGTGTGTGTGTGTGTGTGTGTGTGAGAGAGAGAGAGAGAGAGAAACTCACATGTGCGCATGCACACTTTTACTTTAGTTGGTTTTATGAAGTATTCATTTGGTGGGTTTTAAGAAGCCAATGTGGTCTTTTTAAACTATTACACAGATAAAACACATTGGTTGCAGAAAAATTAGAAAAAAAGAGAGTGCAAAAAATATTTTTAATTAAAGTCACCCATAATCCTACCACATATAGAAAGCAACTGTTAATATTTTGGCACATATCCTTCTAGACTTTTTCCTATGCACATCATATATTTTATTTTCTAATAATGGAATCATAATACAGCATGCTATTCTATAATCTGCTTTTCACACTTAATATATTATGAACATCTTTTCATGCCAAAAAATATAGTGAGGTCAATGTGTTTCATTTGTTAGATGGTCACTTATTTCAAATATTAAGAGGTTACTCTTTAGCCATTTGACATTTGCCATATGGGGATTAAATTCCAACTATAATCAGAGTTTAAAGCCTTCCCTTTATTCAAGGCCATATTCAAGTCCTATATCTTTTGTAAATCCCCTCTGGCTAACCCCAGCCCATTAAATCTGAATTTCTCTAACAGGTACACCACCCAATTACTAATAGATTATATTTTGCCTTCTTTTACTTTCCAGTTCTTTCATGAATAGGAGGCTTTTTATTACCAAGGCAAGCTACTTAAGCTGAGAAACTATGTCTAATGTTCCTTTTAAATGTTCCCCACCTCCCCAGCAATATCTTGTACAATGTGGGATCCCCTATACATGCTTGTCATGTAATTGATCAGTTACGTAACTCTTATATATATCAAATATTCCCAAAAGGAATTTCAATCATGCATTAAAAATATGGCCTTTTTCCCCTAAAGGAATATAAGCCCCACAAGTATCAATGGTAAAGTGTTTTAAAATGTTTCTTGTCTGGTGTCAGCTCTCATTCCTTACACCTAGTAGGTTCACAATTAATATTTGATGAGTGAATGCATAACTCAGGTGCAACATATAATCAACTCATCTTTCAAGGAAATGTATCGGGCTAGGTCCCACCTTTAACACAGGTTTAAAACTCTTGCAGATATTATAAGGATTTCTGCATAAGAAATAGGGAGGAATCAAGCTTGTATTGTCCCTGAAATTGACATCCTCCTGAGTTGCTACTCTTTTGAAAACCAAACATCTCACCTACCACATTCAACCTGCCACATAAAGGAATGAATATCTTGACTTTTCCAAATAGAGCAAATAATTGGTTCACTGCAGCTTTTTTTCTTTTTTCTTTTGCTTGGAAAGCAGCAATAATAGAGTCCTGATGAACAGGATTTACATGAACTCTTAAAGCATCAGTAATGAGAGTGCCAAAATTTATATATCTATTAAAGTTAATATTAAACGAAGTTTTTCTTCTTGTCATGGCTAGTAGTACATTTTCTTTTGGCTTGATTTACTCATCTTTCTATCCTAGAGTGGCCTTTATAATAATCCAGTACACTTTATTCATCCCAAAGCAGACAGGGGCCCTAAGAACATCTGGCTGAGGCTTCGGAGAGCTGAATGTCTAATCCAGCCAAGACAGCTTTCACATAACATACTGAAGCTGATGTTGACAACATCTGCTCTGAGCTAGTGTGTGAACAAGAATATTTAAAAGAGGGGAACGTGTGGCTCACACTCAGTGTCCACCACGTCTTCTTCAACCATTTTAACCGTATTTGAAGACCCTGTTAGGATCTTCAAAATCACTCAGATGGCAGAACCTGTGTCCAGACATCTGTTGCTCTTGAAATTGCTGGTCAGAACACTCAGATGCTTAGCTAGGGCACCTATCTCCATGCTGAATATAGACAGCACTCACCCTCGGCAGTGAATCAGAAGTGAGAGTCTCATTATATGGAATGCTGCAGGGCAATTTCATAGACTTCTGTAGAAGAAGGAAAAATCATGCAAGAAGTCATTAAAGCACAGTGTGCAAATTGAGGGGAGAGTATTGCTAATTGCCAATGATATCTTTGAGGTTCTCTTGCGGGTTCTTTATTTCTCAAGAAAGACCAATTGGTTTTTTTGTTTTGTTTTGTTGTGTTGTGTTGTTTTTTGCTTTACAACTACCAAGCACATCAGCTCCTTCTTCCTTCCCCCATTGAAGGACAGCAAATGTTTAACGGATTTCTTTAAGGAGAGGTTTGATTTTTCTCTCCACCTAGAAGCTAATAAGGAAAAGCTGTAGATCAGTAGAAAATGGAAATGTACATCTAGGGAGTACAATTTCTAGGTTAGGAAAGAGAGCTTGCTCTAAGACTTTAACAAGCAACATACTGCAATTATAGGCAGGCTCTCCAACATGTCCTTAATTATGCAAGGTAAGTCAAATAAATGTTAATCTGTAAGACAGCTCATTTATTTTCTGAATCTATTCTAAAAATAGGAAGAAATGAAATTTGCTCTTGAGCTCATTCGTCCTAAAGTCAGAATAAATTATCAAATGGGATTAAAAACCAGTCAGCAAATGGTAAAAGGTCAGAAGCCACAGGATTTTTTCTTTTTCTATTCTTTTTTTGAGAAATGGCAGCAAATTGTGACGAATATCAGGTTAGGGAACCTAGACTTTCTTGTTCAATCCATGTAGTCAGTGTTTTTCTGGATGACCCTGTGTAAGTCACTGGACCTTGCTGTGGTTTCATTTCCCGGAACACTAAAATAGACTTAATGGTGCCATTGACTAGTTTTGTTACACTGGACTAGTCATTTAAACACTGGATCCTGAGATGCACCCATCAGTTGTCAACTTGAAGGTGTAGGATGATATCCCTCCCAGCTCTAATGTAATACAACAACCATAGCTATAACTTAGCCTGCGTTCCATGCTTTTCAATATAGTACATCTAATCTTCAAAAGATTAGATGAAGTCTAATCCAGGTCAATTGCAAGGTCAATTGCATTTCCCCCAGTTCTATAGATGATGAAACAGAGACTCAGACAGGTTAAGAAATTTACCCAAGTTTGCACAGTTTACAGATTTTGGAATTCAAAACCGTGATGGGGGGTAAAAAAAAAAAAAAAAAAAAAAAAGTCCTGTGATGCCTCCACTATACTTCATGGCCTATCTTTCAGCTAAAATTCATGATCTCTGTTAAGTTTTCTGGGAGGGTAGGAAATATTAGAAAATGCTTTTTCTTTTTATTTGCAAGATATAGGACTTTTAGTCGAGTTTCCTTTTCCTATTAAAACTATTTTTCTGGGGTTTCTGACCTAATAGTGTACTCATAGTAGACAACACAGCATTTACATAGTCTCAAGATGTAATTATTCAAATAAATCTTCAGGAAACCTTGTCACATCTCTTTGGAAGATTCTGCAGTTAAGAATTTCACCAACTTTTTCTTAAGGGATGCGGGCAGGAAACCTTAACTTTATTAAATTTCTTGATTACAACTGGTAACTACACATTTTGTTTAAAGGAGAAATGGAAGTCTCCCTGAATAGAATTTCATATAAGATAGCCCCTGGGTACTTCTCCTGGGAATAAGTCTTTATCTGATCCAGTTTTACGCACCTTGAGTTGAATCCCAATAAAGAGAAACATTTACCATTTTACTCATCAATTCTTCAATGTAATGGGGCAAGGAAAAAAGTTTAGCAAAGAGGCTGATGGTGTGCTAATCCCTGGCATTGTATATGAGTTTGAATTGACTTTGAAAGATGCTTTTAAAACATGCATGGATGATGTAGTTGAAACTTAGGTTCCATTTATTATTTTTACTGCAACTTCCTTTAATTCTACAGAGAACTCAAACTAATGAGTCATGTAATAGATGACCAAGTACTTAAGCAGAATGTGAAATGGTACTAGGTGGGAATATAAAATAAAATTTGTGACAAGCTGAATACATTTTTTTAAAGTAGATACAGAGGGTGAAGGAGTAAATGGATAAGATGAAATTAATCAATGACTTAATTTGGTTCTCCTGGACCTCACCAAGGATTCTATCTCTATTTTCATGTGCCTCTTTAAGCAAACTGACCTCTGAACTCAGGAGGACTTAGGCAATATCCAGAGGAGTACAAATAGCTCTTGAGCCATTCCCTAGCAGGGAAATGATCCTTAAATCTTGACAGCTGCCAGAAGTGTTTTTAGGGTATTCATGACACTAATCATATAGGAGTCACTTGAACTGTATTAACAATTAAGAAATCTGGGTGAGCTAAAGTGCAGACAAAATAATCTGGTTTTTGTCCCTACCCATATATATCTGAGTTAGATCCTTAAGCTCTCCTGACCCCCCTGGCATCTACATGCTATTCTGAAAGGCTAACTTTGGGGCTCATGGAAAGATGCTAAAACTCTATAGTGCAGTGTGAGACATTTCAGACACCTAATCAGTGTCTAAGGGAGAGAGTATAGTCCACAAACAGGTACGAGAATGTTCCTTTGGTTCTCCCGTGCAATGGAGAACAGTAAGGTTTTCCCGAAATTCCTTTAGTACATGAACCATGATAGTGGCGTGACCGTTTGGATTGACACTCAGGGCAGCGCTCACCAAAATTACAGGCAAGCCACAACCTGAGTGAAATGAGTGGTACCTTTAGGAAACTACAAATACATCAGTATTGTTGAAGTAAAAATATCCAAGGGTAATAGGAAGAGCAGGGGCAGTAACAGGAAGTTTAGGTTTTATCCTATGGGCAAAGGAGGTGAAGTGAGAGAGTGACATAATCATGTGATGCGTGCGTGTTTGATAAACTATCGTGAAGATGGGGTAGTGCCTGCATGGGAGTGAAGCTGGGGCAAAGAAATCATGGGGGCTACTGATATTTATAGAACAGGCAATGGAAGGGAATCTAAGAAAGGAGACAGAAGAAACCTTCAGAAACAAAGGAAGTGAACAGAGAGAGCTTGGTATCCAGGAAGCCGAAAAAATCATTTGTTTCAAGGTGTGGAAAACAGTATGACATGTTACACATTTGTAGCCATTGGATTCAGCAATGCTACACTGCTGTTGTGTGTACTGCTGACCCTGCTATTGGTGGTTTGCATAGCAGTAGGGATGAGAGCCAAATTTCAGTAACTTAATGAGCCAGTAAGAGGAGAGAAAATAAATACTTCTGAAGATCGCTCTTCTGAGAAGTTTAGATGTGAGAGATACAGTAATAAGTAGTGAGAGGACAGGTCACTCAGGGGAGGCTTCAGCTATAGGAGATACGGTATTGGTTATAGGTAAATGAAAAGATACAGAAGACAGAAAATAAATGATGAAACCAGGTCTCGAGGAAACTGGGAGGGAGTAGGTCTTGAAAGAGAGGGAAGATTTGAGAGACCATCCTAAGATAATGGTAGGTGTAGTGATGAAGATAAGTTTGTAGGTAGAAGGAACTGGAAAGTTGATGGTACTCCATTCTGATAGCTTCAGTGTTCTCCAAGAATTGGATCTATTCTGCTAAAAATGAGGAAGTAAGGTTAGGCAAGATTTGGGAGAGCCAATTTGTGAAGAAGGCTTTCTGGGTAAGGTCAGCATTATACCACCCAGGGCCAAATTCTCAGCTCAGCTTCAAGGCATCTTCCGTGAGAACTTTCCTTCCACAGCCTTGTCCTAGAATCAGAGATGCCTTGAGAAAAATGTGTTTGACAAAGCCTTAAAATTCAGGCAAAATAATTGTTTTTTATTGCTCAGTGATCCCATACTATGTCCACTTTTGAAGATGTCTTTCCTAAACTATGTTCTTGATCTCTCTGTTTATGGTAGTTACACAGGAGGACTTAGTGCCTCTGAGGCAACCAGAATGAGAGCTTGATGTGTTCCCCACTGTTGTTCCCCACGCATCTGCCTATGATGGTCAAAAGATTTTGACCTTATATTATGTCACCAGCTGGAACTTGAAAACATTTCTGCCTATTCTGTCAGAATCCTAAAGCCATCAAACTGTTGGTGTGGAGAAGTCAGACAAAAGGAAGGCACCTACATTTAGCCTTGGCTAATTGGTCCAGGAAACATCAATTGTTAATACAGAGAAACCTGTATTAAGTTCATTTAAGTTTTATAAAGCTACAAATGCATTATTAAATGACTTTTTCTTCTGCATTTATTTTAATTTTCATGCATGCATAATATTCTAGCAAACACAGAGATCATATTTTAGAGGCCAAATACCATAAGAAAGAAGTTCCCAGGTTCTGGAGTCAAACAGAACAGGATGCATATCCCAGATTCACCATTCATTAAATGTGTGACCTTGACTAAGTCACCTAAATTCCCTGAGCTGTGGCTTCCTCATCTGTGAAGTTAGAATACTAACTAATGGTGCCTACGCAACCGTGTTCGGTAATAGCTGTAAAGTGCCTTGTAAAGCGCACCACCCAGAATGTAGAGTGGACACGTTAAATGTCACCTGCCATTATGATCAAGCTTGCTGTTTTGTTGCTAATAACAGTTCTACTTATAATAGTAACCCAACCATGGAATAAGTTACTTTGGAGGGAGGCAAGTTCCATGTCCTTGAAAGTCAGTCTGAGACTTGCTCATTTCCAAGGAGGAACAGTGCCACAAAACAAGGACGAGTCAGGGTAGAGTGGAATTCAGGTATTATATGTGATTTGACTAGTCAATCCTTCACAACCTCGAGATGCAGTAACTCTAATGCTATTTACTTGCACATGTTGCAAAAGTCATTCCCTTAGCAGCCCACCGTTCCACCATTAAATTCACTCCATAAGGGTTTTCTTCAGATATGAACTTCTGCGTTTAGTGAGGGGTATTGCCTGGGAGAGCAAAACTTGAATTCCTCATTAAAACACTTGATGGGGACTTTGAGGGCGTGGAGCACAGGATGGATGTGTTTGGATACATGAGATCGCGTGAGGGGGCCAAGCCAAGGTGGGAACTACTCTAGGTAGCATGAGGAAATGTAATGCTAGGTATCTAGTGGAATGGAGGCAAAGTGAAGAGAGACATGGAGAATAACAGTAATATATTTCTCCTCTGCAGCATTGTCTGAAATGAAGCATAGACCCCTACATATCAAGACAAAGAGCATGGAATTATGATCCTTCCCCTTTCTGTTTAGACCACTAGCAAGACAACTTTGCTTGCTTATCACAGCTCCCCAGTGGCACATCCTTCTTACTTGTCCACTGAAGAATCACCTCAGCTGATAAAAGGAAGAACCCCCTCCCCACCAAACAAAAATGACGGAGATCACACACAGACTGCAAATCACTGAAATCATATTTTGAGTGGTGTATTATGGTAACCTATAAATAACTAATTGCATAAAATTGCTTTAGTAGTTTCTAGATGGCAGCTTTAATTAAAAGCACCAGAGACATTTAGAAGTTTAGAAATGGATGGCATGTAATTTGCCCTTTTACCAACCATAAAATGGTAATTAAGGAATTTGATTCACTTCTTCCTATTAAAAGTTTTATGAGAATAGCAAGTTCCTTCTAAATACAGTTTCTCTTCAGCAGAAGGTGGTACGTTTGTTTTATCAGTCTTCTCCAGCAGGGTAAGATGTTTTAATGTACAAATTCTGCGGAAGTTAATTAGGAAATTTCTTTCAATGCAAAATGTTTGTTTTTAAGGTTCTAAAACATGAAACTGTATTAGAACTAACCCTTTGATCAGGGCCCCATAATGCTATACCATCCATACAAGATAGCCCAATAATTTCAAGTTTACCAAATGCATGGAGCTATCAAATCAAAGAAAAGAGAGGTCAGTTCCTGGTGAATCCAGCATGCTTTGCTGCTTCTTGAAGTAATCTAAAACCTACAGGGCATTGACTTCCCAGGGAATCCAGAACATTCACTCCACAACAGAGAAGTCATCAGAAGATGTGTTTAGCTTCATTGATCCTCCCGCAATCCTGGGTGAATTAGCAGGTATCCAGTGTAAAACTCAAGCAACACGCAGCAAACCCAGATGTCTTTGGAAATCCATGATTTTAACATCATCACGAGCTAAAACACAGCTGGAAATGGAGCCAGGAAACCCATTTTTATTTTATAATTGATTGGTTGATTGCATTTTTTGGCCACTTCAGCCCAAATATTACAGATGACACCACACAGAGCATTTAGACCAGAGTTTTGAAGGCACTAATGACTTAAGTTATATGCACATAACTTGGGGTTCATTTTTTTCAGTCAAGCTGGGTGGATCTACTCAGCAAACCAACAGAGTAGGACAGGTTTGACATGTCTCCTCTTCGTTCTCTCATTCAGTGATTCCCCTGGCTAACGGAGCCCTTGTGCTGGCCCTCAACCTGTCACCCCTACGTAGAAATTCTATTCCTATTCTCTTCCCACCCCCTCATCAGAACTGGGCAGCCACAGTGGTTATACTAAAAGGAGATGGGACAGTGGGAGGACTATTTCATCAGTGACATTGTTTAGAATTTCCCGGGAATGGTGATAGTAAATACAGACCTGCTATTCATCTGTTTTATTATTGTTTTTACTATTTCTACTGAAAATTCACTCCCCTTACTGTCAGCACCCAAAACAGACCACTCCCACCGTCCCCAAACCTTGGCACACCCTTGCAGGTATAAGGAAAATACTCGCAAAATAGTATTCAGTGGAAAGCTCAGAATACAAACTGTAGAAACTGTGCACTGCTACTCCTGCAAGGGTGCAGGGGAACTGTGTACATCCAGGGAAAAAGTGCAAATGGAAGTTTTCCAGGGCCACCTGGGTGACTCAGTCGGTCGAGCATTTGGCTCTTGGTTTTGGCTCAGGCCATGATCTGAAGGGCCATAGGTCGAGCCCGCGTGGGCTCCACGCTCAGCAGGAAGTCTGCTTCAAATTCCTTTTCTTTCTCCCTCCACTCCTTCCTGCTTGTGCACTCTCTCTCTCTCTCTAAAATAAATACATAAATACATACATAAATACATAAATATTGTAAAAAGGAAGTTTATCTAAACTTAGCAGTGATAATTGCTGCCTAAGGAATATTTTAAAGATTTTATTTATTTATTTGACAGAGAGAGAGATCACAAGCAGGCAGAGAGGCAGGCAGAGAGAGAGGGGGAAGCAGGCTCCCTGCTGAGCAGAGAGCCCGATGCGGGGCTCGATCCCAGGACCCTGAGATCATGACCCGAGCCGAAGGCAGAGGCTTTAACCCACTGAGCCACCCAGGCGCCCCTGCCTAAGGAATATTGAATGATTTTTATTTTCTTCTCCTTAGTTTTCTGAGCATTTATTATTCTTATAATTCAACAAAAGACAAAACATGATGTTTTAAAATACACACACACACACACACACACACACACACACACACACACACACACACTCTGTCCTGTCCTATGGCCAGTCTCTTGAGGACTCGGGTTTCTTTGCTTCCATAGACGACCGCTGTCCATCAGGGGTGTCCTGGTATTGATGGCTGACAGGGGGTTACCCTGATCTGAGCACGATACTGGAGACCTGCTGAAGGGGTAATACCGTAAGTCAAGAAAGAAACCTAAATGGAAGCCTTTGAAGGCATCCTGGCTGGCCAGTAGTAAAAGATATCTTAATTACATTTATTATTTTTTAAGAAAAAGAGTATAAAAATACAAATTAAAATGGTCTCACCTTCTAGCTAAGTCCTCTTGATACTGAAACATAAAAATAGAAAAGTAATAGTGAATATGGTTTAAAAGTTGGAACTCTCTAGAAAGGTACAAATAGCAGAATTCCAGAATTCTTCACCACAAACACACACAACCCAGTCCCTCATTTTAAAAGTAACCAGTACTGGGGTGCCTGGGTGGCTCAGTGGGTTAAGCCTCTGCCTTTGGCTCAGGTCCTGATCTCAGGGTCCTGGGATCGAGCCCCACATTGGGCTCTCTGCTCAGCAGGGAGTCTGCTTCCCCCTCTCTCTCTGCCTCTCTGCCTACTTGTGATCTCTCGCTCTCTCTCTCTCTCTCTCTCTCTCTCTCTGTCAAATAAATAAATAAAATCTTTTAAAAAATAAAAGTAACCAGTATTAACAGTTTCTTTTGATTCCTTTGAGACCTGTATATATTTTTCCCCTTACATGAAAGGAATCATACCATATAGATTACACTTCACCCTGTTTTTTTCATTTAATAAAATATCTTGAAGACCTTTCCATAAAAGCATGTACATACCTACCTCTTTGTTTTTAAGAACTATATAATATGACAACCTACGGCTATACCATAACTGAGCCACTTGCTTCTTGATGGATATCTTGTTGCTTTTTTTTTTCTTAATTTTTTTACTACTAAAGTGCTGTTATGCGCTATCTAGTGCATATATACTGGAGAACTTTTGCAAATACATACACAGGGTTCATTTTTAGCAGTAGTAAATATTACCAAATTGTCCTCCCGAAAGATTGAGCACATTTACATACGGTTGTATGTAATGTGTAAATGCGC
The DNA here is from genome assembly GCA_028533885.1 of Nasua narica. Classification (NCBI taxonomy): domain Eukaryota; kingdom Metazoa; phylum Chordata; class Mammalia; order Carnivora; family Procyonidae; genus Nasua; species Nasua narica. The sequence goes on along the minus strand of CM052801.1, from coordinate 80,573,758 downwards.
CCATTTTGTTGTACACTTAGCTGCTCTGAATATCCTTCAACTTTTTCACGTGTGCTCAGCTGATCAGTGGGAAATGGGGACTTGTTCCCTGTAGCTTTAATTTGAATTTCTTTGATTGTAAATGAAGCTGAGTGTCATCTCCTGTTTATTGTGACCATTTGTATTTCTTTTTCAGCAAACTCACTCCCCCAGCTTTCCTACTGAGCTGTTGATCTTTGCGTTTTGTCAGTTAGAAAGACATCCCTGTGTCCCTCATACGTGTTGCAGGTATTTTCCAAGTTTGTAATTTCTCCTTTTTTTTAACCATATAGAAGTTTTCTAACTCCTTGTGGTCAAATTTAGCAATATATTTCCTTCAGGAGAACGAGGATAAGTAGAGAAGTTTTAAAACAAATAACTGCTATTAACTGGATTGTTTTCTTTTTTTCTATGATTGCATTTTTATTTTTTTCCAATTAATTTTATTTTATTTTTTCAGTGTTCCAAGATTCATTGTTCATGCACCACACCCAGTGCTCCATGCAATAGGTGCCCTTCTCAATACCCAGCACCAGGCTCCCCCAACCCCCCACCCCCTCCCCTCCAAAACCCTCAGTTTGTTGCTCAGAGTCCACAGTCTCTTCAAACTTCATTGATGGTATATTCACAGCCCTAACTTAATTCTGTTTGCTTGGAAAATACATTGTCCAACTGAAGGGGGGAAATTGCAACCATGTATTTAAAATACTTGGAGAGAGGTACTGGGGAAAGCTCCACTGAAGGAAAAGCTGTGGAAAGTCACAAGTGCATATGTGCCTATGGAGACATGTGCTGGGATATCACTACAGTAAAAAAAATGAAAACAGCCTAATAGTCTATCAGTGGAGGCTTAGTCACATGAGGAAATATTGTATAGCAGTAAAAATAAGTTAACCACATCTATGGATAAAAACATTAATGGTCACAAAACATAAGGTTACAGAAATAAAAGAAAATTGCAAAAGAAATACATGATGTAATGTCATTGGCATATTATAGTAGTAAAAGATATATAAAAGTAAGTTTTACCATTTTAAGTATATAAAACGTAAAATTTACCATTTTAGCCATTTTCAAATGAACAGTTCTTTTTTTCTCAAAGATTTTATTTATTTATTGGAGAGAGAGAGCGAGCGAGAGAGAGCGCACATGAGCAGGGGGAAGGGCAGAGGGAGAGGGAGAAGCAGACACCTGTCTGAGCAGAGAGCCAAAGCGGGGCTCGATTCCAGGACCCTGAGATCATGACCCGAGCTGAAAGCTGTTGCTCAACCCACTGAGCCACCCAGGTGCCATTAAGTGCACAATTCTGAAGCATTAAGTATATTCCCATATATGTGGTTGTGCAGCCATCAGCATCATCCGTCTCCTCCATGAGTGTCTGAAGCGCATAAACAGTACTAGATATTTGTAGACACATATAGATGTAGAAAATGTGTGAAAACATGTATGGGAGTGATACACACTACCTGCAGAGTATGGTTACCTCTGGGGAGAAGGGAAAAGGGAGTAGGGATAAGGACATGGGGCTTTGGCTGTATTCATAACATTTTCTTTTGATTTTTTTCCCGAGCCATGTGAAGCGAATGTTAACAGCTGTTAAATTTGGGTGGTAAATGCAAGGCAGTGTGTCATGCTATTTTCTGAGTTGTCTACCATTTGAAATATTTCAAAATTTCAAAAAAATTTAAGTCGAAAGCAGGGACTAGAAAGCAACTTGCAAATTTATACCTGACAATTCCATTTTTTTTGAAGATTTTATTTATTTATATGACAGAGAAATAGAGAACACAAGTAGGCAGAGCAGCAGGCAGAGGGAGAGGGAGAAACAGGCTCCCCCCTGAGCAGGGAGCCCGATGCCAGGCTCGATCCCAGGACCCTGGGATCGTGACCTGAGCCAAAGGCAGAGGCTTAGCCAACTGAGCCACCCAGGTGCCCCCTGACAATTCCATTTTTAAAAGTGATTTGTTTGTTTGTTTGTTTGTTTGAAATAGGGTTTTCACGCATACAGAGATAATACTCAGAATACTTAACAACCTGTCAGGCACAAGTCCCGATGTATCAGAACATATACCCGCTTTGACCCTGGAAGTAGGGTCTTTAAGACCTCCTACAGTGGCCAACACACATCCATTCTCTTCCGTACTGATTGGATTTGAGGCTGTAGGCCCTTACTAACACCTCTAGTGTGTGTCCATATGTGGGATATAGCTGACTGTGAACTTCCTCAATATTAAAGAGTCTCAGTAGAATGAGTCCGCTTTATCGTTGCCCAAAGAAAAGTGACTGTTTCCTTGGGAGTGAGTCCTGGCCCATTTAAAGTTTCTCCCTGAGGAATCAAAGGCTTAATAACTCAAATGTAAGGTTATCTTCAAGCCCCAAATATCAAAGCCTGGCCAGGAAGCCCCAATGTTATTTACTCTGTTTTTCTTCCAGTTTCATTTACTAGCAATTCTGTCTGGTTTTTCAAAAAGCTTGTTAGACTGTGTAATAGGTTTTTGGGAAAAGGAAGGTGGGTGGGTGCCTGATTTTACCAGTATTTACTCAAGAAAGAAAGCTGATTACAGCAGTAGTTACCCTTAGAGCTCAAGAATTATTCCTCATTTTGGAAGGCATCTTTAACTCAAGAAAACTGAAGCCATTGTAATAGATTGATAGGTCTGCTTTGCCCTCCCCAAGCCAAACCCATCAGAATGGCTTCTGCCAAGGTTACCTGCTTGGGTTTCTATAATCTTTTCCTTGTGTTCTCTTGAATAAAGTAAAATCAGAACTGTAAGCAGATTACTACCCTAGGTCTGCTTTAAGACTTGACTCTCAAAAGGCACCGTCCCACCTTTCTCTGAGTGATAAAACTGGGGACATTTCCGGGGAGAGTGGCCTGAAGAGGGGCTACGTTTCAATCTCCTGATTTTAGCCTATTAGGCTTGAAATTTTATGAGAAACCACAGATCCACACGGCACCTTCAAGACCTCTGTTGTGGTTTGGTTTTTGTTCTGTTTTGTTACTAATGCTACTATTTTCTTTTCCAAGTATATCTAGTCTAGTTTTAACACATGACTTTATTCAAATTATCTACTTGAATGTTAAAAAAAAATTGTCCATTAACAGAAAACCAAAACCACTGCCTTCTGAATTGGCCCTAAATTGATACCTTCCTAGTGCCTGGAAATGCTAGAGAGTTTTGAATTAAGGAAAATGAAATAATGGTATCTGGCTGTATTTTTAAATGCCTCCATTTCCTTGTGTTTTAGCTCCTTTCTTAGACTCACTGTTATTCATTTAGACTGGCTGTTATTAATTTGCTTTTTCCTAGTTGCTCAGATTGTTCCCTTTCTACCATAGATCTTAGTCATTTATTCCATAAACCTAGAAAGCACTCCTGTGCGGCCGGAGCATGCAGCTCAATGCTATCACTAAACACTGCAGTGATCTCTTGTGACAACAAAACCTCCTGGTCATCAAACAGGTATCCAGAAATGCCATCATCTTAATACTTTCAACATATTTAACTGGTACTGATAAGACACCAGTGTCAGCGACCAACTATGCTACTTAGAAGACTCCCACTGGCTTTAGCTACTCTGTCAGACCCACATCATGCTCCCAGTAGATCTTGTTAGAAAAAGAACCAGGTTTACTGAGCTCTGCTGTTTTGTTAAGCTTTTCAAGCAGCGAATAATCTGGTCTGCCTGGGAAAATTTGGAGATTGAGTGGACTAAAAAGACATGGCCCCTGCCCATGAGTGGAATATGATTTGGTTGAGGAAAAAAGAGAGGAATCCTTAGAGAAGACTATAATCTAGCATCAGGTTGTGGGGTATAAACTGGAAACACTCCCAAGGGTTCAGAGAATGGAGAGGTGATTGGCATTTGGAGGAAAAGGGAGAGGAAAATGAGCAAAAGGGGGGAGATGAGGAAGAAAAGAAAGGAATCCAAAAAAGACCTGGACACGTGGGGAAAGAGAACTGGAAACCAGATTCAAACCTCTATTCCTGATAGGTTAAGTAAACTCAAAACAGAATAAAATCAAAGAACCAAGGCAAAGAAGAGAAAGTAGAGCAGTGGAGAGCAAAAAGCCAACACTAAATGGGAAATGAGTAACTCAGCCCTTCCTATGAAGATGACGATGAACTCATATCTCAAGTGCATTCTTGAGTTCAGTCAAAACACTCTGTGTGCTTAGTTATAGGCCAGACTTTAGATTTGCAACCTAACAACACTATATCGGTTGTGATGTTCATTCCCACTCGCTGGGACTGGTAAAAACACATGTCTTCTCCTGGGCTCAGAAGATTTCTACCATCAGCAAAGAACAACGAAATTGTCTGATTTAACTGACAAGGAAAGATCTCCATCGAGGTATTCGCAAGTCATCGGGTCAGCGTGTGGATTGTAATGATTGAGGCTAAACTTGCACTGTGTCTTGAAAGATGAGCAGAATTGGGAGACTAGGAGAAAGAAAGGGCCCTCCATGCACAGGGAACATAGCACAGGCAAATAATGTAGTGATGGCAAAGGTAAAGGTATGTTTTGGAGCCACGCTGAAGCAGGTACTCACGTGGCAGATAACCCCCAGCATGATTCCAGAAGGCTAACAGTTCATCAAAAACATAAATAGGAACGTCACTTGTGTTAACCTTTCAGAAAGATTTCAAAAACAGAATAGATGTTATCTTTTTAACTTTTTTTATTAACATATAATGTATTATTTGTTTCAGGGGTACAGGCCTGTTATTCATCAAGAATAGATGTTACTTCATTTGATCTTTATAGTCATTCCCTGACATGGGCAGCTCTGCTTTTAATCTTACCCGTAGACAGAGGCAGACACCTGAGCACTGCGAGATTGTGGAAAGTTTTGAAAGTCAGTCAGTCTCAACCGGGTCATCCAGCTTCTACCCCGAGACTCTTCCTCCTCCTTCCATCTCTCCCATGAACATGTCTGGGTGGTTGAATTTCGAGAAAAGAGGTGTGGATGGCCATGGAGACCCCAATCTCAGCCAAGATAAGGGTAGGGAATTCACCAGCCCGCCGTGAACAAGGCACCCAAGTAGTTTTCAATTCTTTTAAGAAAACCTTATTGCTACAGATTGTCAAACTTGTACATGAGGATGTGGAAAAGAAAAAAGTGTTGTTTGTCTCCTCAGGCAAACTGCTTTGACTATTTTTTGCTTTTACTCAGCTGTCATGTGTGTGTGTGTGTGTGTGTGTGTGTGTGTGTGTGTGTGTTGTAATCATAAATTGATTGAGCCCAAATCAGCCCTCCTAAATGTCTCTTAAACTCCCACTTAAGAGATTTAAAAATTATATTCATGCAGTATTTGTTACCCTGCCTTACCTTTTGCCAATGACTGTCTACCACTTCTGACTTTGTGAACTTCTCTTCCAGCATCAGCTTCATTAGTCAAGATGTACAGATGTTGGAAGAATTTTAAATGGGCCTTCTGTGTTGTTTTTGAATGGGCACTACATGCAAATAATTATTTGCAGAAATTTTAATTCTTCTTGAGTTAGCCCAATTTTGTGAATAGCAAGCACTGTCAGGCTTAATTCCTCATATCCTGCTTTTATTGAGTATTCAGGCCAAAGTATTCTACTTAGTTTGCTTTTTTATTAGAACCTCTTGGTCATTCACATACCTTGAGAGAGACTCATTTTCCCTAGAGTGTAACAACTACAATTAGTTTTTGCTAGTCCATGGGCAATAAATGAACTTTCCCTCCTCAGGCTAATTGTTCACATAATGTTCTTATGAGGTGGTTTGTTTCGTTAGGATGACAGAGGCATTTCTTCAAAATGTATGTTAGTAGTGTCCCAGATATGGTTGCTTGATGTTTGAAGAATTTTTTAAGAGGAGGAAGAAATATAAAATATTCAGCTTGCATTTGGTAAACCTCATTTATCTTAACCCATATGTACTGAGTCCCCTGAAATCTCAGCCCGCAGGTATCTTTTAAGTAAGAACCCTAGCACAGAAATAAGAGATGTGTGTTTCAACGTGAACTAGAACCATCTATTTATCCCAATGTCTCTTACACACACACACACACACACACACACACACCTACACCTACCTCTTTAAAACAAGGGGAAATAATTCATACCATTGCTAGTATCTGGTATCACTGTTAAATATTGAGACACCACAACCACCCCTGGCCCAGGACCTCTCTGAGCCAAGTGTATAGCATGGAGCCTCATTTATTTGGTTCTCTAGGTGAAAACTTTAGCCATCTCATAAAGGCTTAAAGGTTTTTATACCAACCTCTCAATGGTGCAGTATTTCCCCTAAGCTAACAAAATTGTTTTCAGCCACTACCTTGTCTATGGTGAATCTAACATAGGGCAACTCTGCTACTGACAAAGGATACATGATGCTTCGTGGACTTCAATTGTATACTATGTCCATCCAACATGGAAAAGCCTAAAATGTTCAATCAGGGCCTATGTGGAAATGTTTGTTCATGATTCTAGGCTTAGACAAGTCACTTGCAGAAAGGGTTATAGCAATGACTGAGCAATTGGGACACACTTAACACCACTTCATCCTTTTCAAAGTGCTTCCATTTCATTGGCTTTTGTGAGCTTCACACCATTTTACCCTTTCTAGTAGTCGGATCTGGGTTAGGAAATCAAGACACTGAGTAGTTAAGTGCCTTCCTCGAAGTCATACAGCAGATCTATAATGGAAGTCAACCTGAAACCCAGATCCCCTGATGTGACCCTGGAGCCACGTTCTCTCTGCTTTTCCTTATGTGAAAGCAAAGAGGTGAAGCACATTAAGGCAAAATCTTGAGGTATTTCTGCTTCCTTAGAACTCCCGAGATGGTAAGATTGGAAGACATCACAAGATCATAACACAGAGCTCTTAACAGAGCAAAGTGGACTTGGGAGAGTCTGAGCTATTCGTTGTAGCTAGCTACATAGATCAAATTTATTTGCACATCATTGGATCCATGGTTCTTACTCTATTTCCTTTTGGTTGTTAAAAGCACCCGCTTCCCCCCCACACACAATACTCTAATCATCACTAACTGATAGGGGACTGTGCTCCTCTTAAAGTTCTTTAAAGAGAGAAAGTATCATTCCCTCCTTTCTAAATTCACTGTTAGAGATATTCACGTGCAGCTCTTGACCTCATGGCAGGCTTTACTTGATTTAGGTTAGGTGTATTTCAATGTATAGACAGTCCCCAAGTTATAGTGTTTTGGCTTCACTATGGTACAGAAGGCATACGCATTCAGTAGAAACCATACTTTGAATTTTGAATTTTGATATTTTCCCAGGCTATCAAGATGCAGTACAGTATCTCAGGAGGCCGGGCGGCGGCAGCCAGCCGCACCTCCTGGCCACATGATCACGAGCAAAACACAACCATTCTATTTTTCACTTTCCACACAGTGTTTGGTAAATTATAGGAGATATTCAACACTTATGATAAAATAGGCTTTGTGTTAGATGGTTTTGCCCAACTGTAGGCTAACATAAATATTCTGAGCACATTTAAGGTAGGCTACATTAAGCCTATTCAATAGGTAAGGTGTATTAAATGATTTCAGACAATGATATTTTCAACTTGCAATGAGTTTATCAGGACGTAACCCTATCATAAGTTGAGGAAAATCTGTAAACATGTGACAATTAAGTCTATAATTCAGCAAGTTTTATTGAATATCTGGTGCCCGGGTCCACTGGATTTGTTGAAATATAAAAGTAAAGCATAATAAAATCCAGTTTTTACCCTCTGGGGACTGTCTATACATTGAAATACACCTAACCTAAGTCAAGTAAAGCCTGCCATGAGGTCAAGAGCTGCACGTGAATATCTCTAACAGTGAGCTTAAAAAAAGCATAATTAAAATCCACAAATCCAGAGCATGATTGGAGAATTCACATTTTTAAAAACCCCCCAAAACAAAAAACAGCTTCTGTAGGTTAGAAAACAGAGAGACCAGAATGAACTGAAGTTTGCAGGTAAGGCATTCCAGAAAAGAAACATCTTGTAGAAGCCTGAAACGGTGAATAGGATTTGAGTTGGTAAATGTAATAGTCAGGCCAAGATAACTGGAAATGGAAAAAGGAAAAAAAAAAAAGAAAGAAAGAAAGAAAACAACGCGCACTCTCAATGGCTTAACAAAAACAGTACATTGTTTCTTGCTCACATCACAGTCCAAGTGGGTTGCCCTGGGGAGGTGAGAGAAACCTCTGCCTCAAGTGGTAATTCAGGGAACCAGGCTCCTTCTGTCCAGTAACTCAGTCCCTCTGTATCTGGGTAGTCTGTGTGGGAAGAGAGTGATCCATGGAAGAGCTCAACAGAGGTTTTGTTAGGGGCCAAGCCTAGAAGTAGCATACATCACTTCTGCCCACACCTAACTATAGAGGAAGTTGGGAGATGTAACCTAGCTCCATTCTCAGAAATAAAAATAGATAGGGTGACCTGAATACATAGCATTGTCTCTGCCATACTAAAAGGGGAGGGCTTTGTGAAGGAAGGATGGGGAAGAGAAAGGTGGCAGAGCAAAAACAGAGTTGAGTTCACCTGGGACACCTCCTTTTCTGGTTTGATTTGACTGAATTTGGTGACTTTGTCACAAATTTTGAGCCTTGATCTTGTTGGGGACAAAAGAGGCTGCATTCTTAGCAAGTATTGTATTGTCAGCCATCCAGATAATTTCATTTTCCAGTGATGAAGATCACAACTACATTTGATTATCTTTGGTTTTACAGTGCTAATACCAAGACATAATTTTTAATAGCCTTTAGTTTTTAGAGCAATTTTAGACTCACAGAAAAATTGAGCAAAATCTTCATACATTGAAACTACTCTGTATGTTACTCTAATGGTAGATACATGACAGTATACATTTATCCAGACCCATACAATATCCAACACCAAGAGTGAACTCTAATGTAAACTGGGGACTTTGGGGTGAAAATGATGTGTCAATGTAGGTTCATCAGTTGTAACAAATGTTCCACTCTGGTGGGGGATGTTGATAGCGGGGGAGGCTATGCATGTCTGGGGGCAGGGGATATATGGGACATCTCTGTAACAAGACATAACTTTTAACAGCCATGCTACACTGGTTATTAGATTCACTCCAAGTTCATGGATCTTCTCTGCCCACAGCAGCCTCTTCACTGACAATATATTCCTCCTGATTATCCTCTAGCAAGCATCATAAATCGGCAACTCGAAGAATAAATCCAGTTCAAAAATATAATTTGCTAGGCCCATACTCTATTTAAGAAAAAAAAAAAAGATTGAATGCATTTAGGTGGCACGTGCTCTCTTTTATGAACCTCAGTTTTCCCTAGAACCTATATAATCTAACATCTGGCACCAACTTACAAATTTATGTCACCTGCCTGACCCCTGAAAACATAGGAGTCTGTAACCCTTGTTTCTAGAGACTCCTTTTTATGTGGTAGGTCATATGGTAATAGTCGAGTTACCAGAATCCCCATCACATGGAAATTCTGAGTACTTTCTCAAAACTCACTGTCTTTGTGGGGGTAAAGCGACAGAATATCTTTGAAGGATAATTCTGAAGAGGTCCAAGAGATCTACAGGAATATAAGAACTCTTAACAATCTTTTGAGAGGGTTCATTAGTCACTCTGACAATTTAACAAAAGCAATGGACCATCTCCCCATACACAAAATACTCTGCAGATAATTTCATGGAGTTTCTGAACCCTCTGAAACCAGTCGATACACCACTCCTGTGGTAAAGTGATAGATAGCCCCATTTAGGCTGCATGGAAGAGGGATTAGGAGAATGGGCATTGAACTCAGACACACGAGCTAAATCTAGAATTTTCTAGGTAGATAACCTGGAGTTAGTCACTCAACCTCTGAACTTCTATTTCCCCATCTGAAAAATGACAATAATACCTACGCCACAAAGCTACTATGAGGATTGAATGAGAAAATGAATGTAGAGAATCCAGCACCATGCCTAGAATATCATAGTAGTCCCAGCAAATGAAAACGGTTATTATTAAGTGTTATTAGTCAGCCTTCATGGGTTTTCAGTGGCGCTTACCTGGATTTCACACTAGGTTCATCAGGAATTCAACACAGCCGTTCAGATTTTGCTTACATGTCACTTATTCTGAGAAATCACTTGTGACCCTCATTTCCCCAGCGCATTCCCCAAGGTTGCCCCCATGGCATCCTGGACTTGCTCTAAACTCTTGCTTATCTCAAGGTGATATAATTGCCTTGTCATTGGTTCCTCTCCCCCACCAGTTTCTGAGCTCTGTTTTATACTACGCTGCTGTACCCCAAGTGCCTAGCACTGTACCTGACATACAACAGACACAAAATAAATCTAATAACAAATCAGGAGAAAGAGCTTCCCCAGTAAGCTTTTAGAGAAATAGTGGTTAGTGGAGGTAGGAGAGCCCTTCATTCACTCTGCCTTGCCCTGAAGGTTAAAGCTTTGAGAGGACCATAAGGAGCTGAAGAGAAGACAAATGCTGAAAACTGGCCTTTCTTTCACTGGGAATTCTTGGTTAACTAACCCAAACATCTGTTGTTCCCTATGATACCTCCGAAGCCCTTTAAAAAGTACCTTCTGAGCCGTGAAAGAAAGGACTTTCCAGTGAGTAGAATATTCATTTGAATGCTTATCGTTTTTAATTCGTATTTAAATTCTTTGGAGATTGACCTTTACTGTTTAGAATATACTGTAACTTTTTTATTAAACAATATCGGATTGAGTAAGTCACACCATTCGCTAGTCATGTAATATTACAGTGAGTTTTTTAGAATCTCTTACTGAAGAAATCCTGTTCTCATTGTTAAGGACACAGTGAAATCATTTCAACTGGTCATTAAGCTCTGCCTCCTTCCAACCCTAGTGACATACAGATATTCGTAATGCCTCCAAGTTCCAGAAGCTCCATTTAGGGGCTGCCTAGCAAGAGAACTTAATAGGCTTACTGTGCAAAAGTAACTTGACCCTTTCTGATCCCAGTGGGTAATTAAGTGGACAGTAATCAGATCAGTTGGAGAATGGACTTCTCTGCCCCTTGGAGAATTTCCATATAGACCAACATATGATACCAATTTTCAGAGACATGGATTGCACATAAACAAAGCAAAATATTTTAATCTCTCTCTGATTTAAAGTGCACTCTATGATCAACAGCTAAGGTCAGTTACACAATTCAGCACTCTCAGTGTTGGAGATTGAGCTGATGCCATATTGCGCTTGGGACATTTCCTGAAAGTTTATTTTAACCATTTATCTCTGTATCATAAAATTAAAGAGCACATTGTGGCAGGAAAAAAAACCAGTATTTCAGTTTTCTGGTTGCTAGGGCTCTAGATGGAGAGAATTTTATGACTATTTTCCAAAGCCTATATTCTGAAAGGTTCATTTTTAATATAGAAATAATAAAAATGTAGGTGGCCTCAACAGCTGTAATTTTTGTAAATTAAATACAAAGATGCCTCCTGCCAACATTTGAAATTGGCATTCTGCACGTCGAAATACTCTGATCTTCGCTGTTACCTTATTTGAGATTTGAGCCACTGTTTCCGGGCTATTAACCTCCACATCTGTACTCGCGGTGGCCTCACATCAGGAAATCCCTGCCTGCTCCAGTATCGATCAGCAGTGTCCTCTTCCCCAACAGGTGATACATTTATTAGTAACTGTCCAGGCCGCCCTAGCTTTAGGCAATTGTCTTCTTCAGAATTATAGTATTTATCCATCGGAGGATAATAAGACAAGGGAAGAAGTCAAATAATTTCGCCTGTAATTTGCAGCTGTTTCATACAGAGCTATGCTTCACAGAGAAAAGAGCCTGCAGTTCAGATATTATATAATGTCCCCTACTTTGCATAAGATGTGAGGAATAATTTTTTTTACAAGATGCACTTTATTTATGAGCAGGTCCTTCCATAGAAAGAGCTTGTTAGGGCTTAATGCTGATGAATGGAGACAGCTCCATTCACACTTCCAGGTTATGGTCTGTCAGTGCTTTCATTATATGCACTAATTTACAAGGATTTATTTATTTTCTCACAAATGTAAAAATGTGCTCCAAGCTAAACATGCTGTCTGGGCTTCTGAGCCCAGTGTTTTCCTTACTGGAGGTGGGGTGGTGTGGGGCCTCAAGCTGTCTGTTGTTCTTCCTACCTCCTCCCCCCCACCCACTGCTAACCCTGTGGCAACATCGGAGATCTATATATTCTTGCTTGCTCTAAAAATGAATACTGGTTAAAATTTTAAACTCTGTAAGTGGTCTTCTCAATGCAATTTAACAATTTTCTTAGCCAAAGACTGTGCCTTCCATTGTTTTTAAGGAGAAATGAAAATGCTGTCAATAACCACATCAACGGATGTGGCCATTAGAACAAATAACACCCACAGCAGTAGGTACCAAATTTTGGAAATCTGGGTACGACAATATCAAAACATGAAAGTCAGTTGCATCTGCAGATCTCACTAGCCCCAGATGGCTTTATGTGCTCTGAAATCACTCACATCCCTGTCCCTGAAAGATAAAGCTTAAAATACACGGGGCATGTGCCACCTTCTCCCACTCAGCCTAACAAACAGTAATAGATCATGCTGACTGCATCATTGACATCCCTGGGCTACAGCAATACTCCTTATGGGAGGGGAGACCAACCTCTCCCAAGTAACGGCGAAAAGAACTCTCCTTTTTCTGCCTGGGATTTTCAGTTTGGTTTTTAACCTCAGTGAAAACTAAATACCCCTCAACTCTCACTAGTGAAGAGTTTGTAAAACTAATTGGTTGGGGATTCTGTTTATGTGTATATTGATTGATTGGTTGGGGAAGGGAAACGAAAATATGTACATACTAAACATACCTAGATGCACTAATAAAACATCTATCACACAGCCCCTCAAAGACCTTTCTACTACTTCTTTTTCAACTCCAAACATAAGTATAACCCCATCAAATTTAATTAAAGAGTCTCGGGGAAAACGGAGTTTTTTGCAATTTGGACCGCGATCAAAGAAATTGCTACACAAATATATGAAAGGAGACTATCTTACAACCCATCAGCCAAAAAAGCCCTGAAGGCCAACAGTGAGGATTTAATAAGCCTCATCTGTGGAATTCAGCAGACGTGAACAGAGAGAGAGCTATCACAGTGTTCAGAAGTAAACAAAAACTAAAAGTGGGAAAACCATGTTAAGTCCAGGACTATCCTCCCTGGATCAGTACAGACTTCACCCTCTGATGGAGATAAGGAATGCAGTGGTCAAAGGAACAGAATTGTCCTCCGTGGTATCCACACAAAGATGGAAGGAAGGACTCCCCCCCCCCCAACAAATACACTCATTTTTAGAGCAATACATTTATTTCTCTATACCTTTTGTGAACCTGTTCCAATTTTCAACGGATTGGAAGCTCTAAATTTACCGCCTCCTCCTTAGAGCAACGCTTGCGGGATATTCCTCTTAGTTTCTGTGCTTCTGGGTTCTTTGTCCTTTGGTCTTCGCAGGACTTAGCACAGTGACAAGCAGTATGTATTTGGTAAATACTTCATGATTTCAAACACTTCAAGCTGAGCTACTCTCACCTTTCTCTCTCCAGCCCTGAGTCTTGATCTTTCAGTCTATCCCCTTGTGACAAACAAATTTTAACTTTTGCACTCACTGATATTTAATACAAAGGTCATAGAAGGTAATCATAGGCCTGCCACAAAGCAGACCAAATAGTAGGCACTCAAGAAATTGATTTTGCCAAAACAAAACAAAAACAGAAACAAAAAGCAGAGGTACCCCTTGGTTCGTCCTCAGCCCAAATATCCTGGAGATGTAAGAAATGCTTGTGTGCCACCATCCTTTCACCTGCTAAATCTTAAAAGTCTTTTTAAAAACCTCCTTAAAGGTCCTTCTGTATCTGCAAATGAAAAAGGGACTTATCAACATGAACTTCCCCTTGTTTGGACATGCTGGTTTCCTTGGAGAGCCCTCCAAAACATAGATGAATTTAGAGCTATTCAGGGAAAGTTAAAATGAACCTGTAACTTTTCTAGATATTAAGGATTAATACTTCATGAAGAACATCAGGGCTAATCAAAGTATACCATAAAGCCAAGTCTCAATATTAACCTCCTGCCAGTGAATTAGTTCATCTAAAAGCAGTCTATTAAATCGGGTTTACAAACTGTCTTTAGGTGAGTTCACTCTACCAGGAAAATGATTTTGTGTGTGAATGTGTGTGCACACACTCCAAAAGGACATGCTTGCTATCACAGATGTTCCTAACTTTAATATATATTCTGTGTTTCACGAGGTCCACTGGATAAAAGAGAGGTAGGAAAAGACTAAATTGTAAACTAGTTTTAAAGTAATGCCATGCGGTTATTTTCAAGAGCACTATCAAAAGCACTAAGGGAAGCAGGAGTTGAGCCATATGTTCTTTATATGTGTCTGACACTTTTAAATGAATTATTTCATACGATATTTATAACAACCTAGGCAAAGAGTAACCAACTCATCCCAGTTTGTCCAGAACTGTCCCAGTTTTAAAACTGAACCCTGCCTCAGTCCCAGACTAAGACGGTTGGTCACCTTAGCTCAGGTAAGGTGTTCTGAGACTAATTTCCAGCGTGGGTAAGGGTTCCCCCCAACACCACCAGCAAGCAGTTCTCCCATACTAGCTCTATGCCCTACAGTTTCACTCAATTCTGGCACGATTGACCCAGAGAAAAGGTCCGATCCCACAGGTTAAGGGCTAAGTCCCACAAAACTGCCTCCCACACACCTGTGCTTCTGGCCCACCACCTATAGACTGGAGGTTCCAACAACCCCCTCCTTGGGTTCAATTAATGAGCTAGAGGGGCTCACAGAACTCAGAGAAACCTTTTACTTGCTTACTAGATCACTGGCTTATCATAAAAGGCTGTAAATTAGGAACAGCCAGATGCAAGGTCCACATAGGGCAAGGTATGTGAGAGAGGGTGTGGAGTTTCCCTGCCTTCTCCAGGTGCGCTGCTCTCCCCAGATCTCCATGTGTTTGCCAACCTGGAAGGTTGCCAAAGCCCGTCCTTTTGGGTTTTTAGTACAGGCTTTATTACACAGGTAGGATTGATTAAATCATTAGCCATTGGTAATTGAACTCAGTCTCCATCCCCTCTCTCCTTCACAGACATCTGGGGGCGGGACCCAGAGTTCCAACCCTCTATTCATGGATGGTTCTCCTGGCAACCAACCCATCTTTAGAGGCAGTCCAAAAATCACCTCATTAGCATAACAAAAGACACCTTTATCTCTCCTGCCACTTTGGAAATTTCCAGAGTTTTAGCAGCTCTGTGCTAAAAACAGGGACGAAGGCCAAATATATATTTCTTATTATAAATCACAATATCGCAAGCAGATAATCTTTTCCATATTTTACCGAAGAGGAGGCTACAATTTAGAGAGACGAATGACTCAAAATCACACAGGAGTTGTAAATGATGTGTTCAGTATTAGAACCCAAGCCTTCTAACTGCTATTATGTATTTTCCAAAACACCAGGCTGTAATTAACACAATGTGTAAAATCTACTGTGAGAATTTTTATTGGCTTTCATTTTTTTTCTGGAAGTTTAACCATTCCCTTTGTGACACCATAATTTTGCTCTCCAAACTCCTCTGAATAGGTAATACAGAGGAAAAAACTCAGTCCAGTTTATCAGAATTATGACAAAGTCTCTGTGAGCTGAGTGTGAATTGATGACAATAACTTTAATGCTTTCCAAGTCAGTTATTTCTAATGCAACTATGAAAATAAGCGGTGGCCTGTGCCTAAAAGGCACAGGCCTGTGCCTACAGCCTAAAAGGAATGTAACATACCCTGCCTCCTCTGCCTTTTCCCATTTATCTTAAAAGGGATTTTTTAAATCTGTTTGTAGGGGTAAGCAAGTATTGGGGGGGGTGACAGTGTAAAGCTAGACAACCTAAAATGATTAGACCTTGCTTTATTTCCTCACGTTACATTTTATCATTTCTTTTCAATACACAAAGAAGTGAATGTGTGTCCAAACAAACCTCTCCCATTACTGTCCTGTCTGTGCTGAGCAAAATTGAATCCATATGTCTTTAAAATGCTTTTCCATTTCTATGGCTTCTTTCAAAATACGGATCTTGGTGCAAATGTGGCCCACTAGACTACTAATGCTCATTTGCTCTTTCCCAACAGGCATCACAGTTGATAGGCATGGATTCATTTACTTTGTGGATGGGACCATGATTCGGAGAATTGATGAGAAAGCGGTGATCACAACTGTAATCGGCTCAAACGGTCTGACTTCCACACAGCCATTGAGCTGTGACTCAGGAATGGACATCACTCAGGTAGGCACCACTGGTTTTCAAGCACTATCACCATTTGGCATCATGGAAATGGATAACAATTTTCTCATGCAGAAATTAGGTAGAAAGGAAGCCTGGTGTATCTGTTACAACACCAGATAGCAGAAGTTTCTCTTTCTGTAAGTTACCTTTTTTCCTCTTCAGAAAAACTCACTTGGGAGTAATGCTAGGTGGAATGTTGTCATAAGAATAAGAATGAAGGCTCTCAAAGTTGAATCAGTTGGAGGGTAAGGCCAGTCTTTTGTGGAGTATTTTCCAAGATATATAGTTTTATTATTTTTAAATAATACAGTAACTCACATTCAGAGAAGCACTGATGACCGAAGCCCTTAAGAATCTTTTGTAATGTACATGTGAGCATGACTTGTTATTCATGTGTATGTAAACAGCTATCTTTAGGGTATTTGAAAGTCTTAAGTAGAGAAGACTTTCCCTCTGAGATCTAGTTTACATTTGTTTAGGAAAGCTCTTTGACAGAACAAAAGGGAAAATTCAGTGTAACTTTCACCTGAGTTGAAAATTCTGATTTTACCACAATTGTACAACATCGGGATTCGACACGGAGAGAGGTTATAGAGCATACAGCACAATCCCAGCACCCTTTGGATGTCTTCCTTAGTCTGCGGACAGGAAGAGGTCGGTATGTTGAATGAGAGAAATAGACTAAACAGGCCTCAAAGGGATTTCGTGCTCTAATAGTCCATGAATCTGTGACTCTGGTGAAGTAGATGATTAGATCATCTTTTTAAATGAATTCGAGTAGAAGTTGAGAATTTGAGGATTGGTTAGTGAGTGTATCAGACAGGGTGGTTTTGACTGCAAACAATGAAACATGTGTCTAAAAATAAATTTCCACAATAAGGTCTCCTGATGTCACATGGTGCGATGATCAGAGGTGAGAGAGATGCCAGCATATTTCCTTCTTGTGTCACACAGACAGGAATTGAGTCAAGTGCCCTTGCCTCCACCAGTCACTGGTGGAGTCCCCTTGAAGTCAGTCCCCTTAGAAGGGAAAATGGGGATCACCAAAATGGATTCAGACCCTCAGGAACGGGATCACCTTCCCGAAGCCTATTGCTACCTAATTCTTGAACCAAAATCAGGCTTCTCTTGGCAAGGAATGGAGGGTTGCTGCATGGGTGGGCAACCAGCAATATCCTCCACAGTCAGGACATTCCAGCTGCTTCATTCTTTGTACAACCTGGAACGTAGGATCACAAGGATACTTAAGCAAACACATCACCGGGAAACCTTGCTTTAGTCATTAGCTTTATTCTCCCCTCCCATCCCCGTCCTCCAAACATACACATGGCTGTAGAATTCTAGAAATGTGCCTATTTGGGGGTTTCTTCTTCTTTATTTGCCCCTACCACACCCCAGAAAGGTAAAAAGTAGTCAGATATAGTCAACTACAAAAATAAAATGGAAATTGGAAGGCCTGGAAAACTGGCCCAATGAATGAACCATTCTTCAGAGAGATTTGAGTGGATCAGGCTGTCCAGTCATAGAGCAGCCTAACTTTCCATGATGCAAAATCCTACAGAAGGAAAAGGAGCATTATTTATGGCAGTAAGGAAGGGTGTGAATGTGTTTCTATGGAGGAGGGGGATGAAAAAGAGAAGATGCACGTATATGATTCACTTGGGGGATATTTTTAACTTAAAATAGGACACTTAGTATTGCAATCAGTCAAGTCTAAACAACTTCTCTGTTTCTGTGTGGAAAAGTTATGCTCAAAAGAGAATTCTTCGTCTAAATAGAGCAAACATATGATCCTCATCACCATGAGAAGGGTTCTTTCTCACATGGCATTTGCTAGCCATAATTGCCGTGATAAAAACTATCTCATCTTTTTCAGGCTGGGATGTAGAGTGTAGCCCATTGAAAAGGAACCCTGGTAACCAGGAGAGAGAATCATATTTTTCCTATGGCATTTCATTCCAAGCCTCAGTTTCCCTGATGCCCTCCCTTCCCTTTATTTTACACAACTTCAGCTTTAGAAAAACAGCAGTTTGGGGGCACCTGGGTGTCTCAGTCAGTTAAGCGTCTGAGTATGGCTCAGGTCATGATCTCAGTGTCCTGGGATAGGAGCCCCACATCGGGCTCCCTGCTCAGTGGGCAGGCTGCTTTTCCTTCTCCCTCTGCCCCTCCTCCCATCTCATGCTCCCTCTCTCTATCAAATAAATTAATAAAATCTTTTTAAAAAAAAAAAACAGTAGCTTTGAGGAGTATATGGGAAATTTAGTGGGGCGGAATGGGAAAGCGGGTATTAGAAATTAGCAAGACTGACTAGGAGAGAAAGCAGGCTTCGTGTCCAAATTATTTGGCAGCTTTATTTGCTCCTATCCATTATGCATTGTTCTGTACTTAAAGCACCCTAAAGAATAATTAGAATTTTTCCTCTTAGGCTGACACAGAACAATGAGTCTCTAATGATTGTCCAGATTATGACCCTCCACCTTTATTAAGGGCTTCTTTCTCATGATCTCATTCCCTTAGTCTAGAATTATTGCTCCTGCTCCAAATCCCATTCTCCGTCCTCCTCACAACTCACCTCCTCCAGGGGATGCTTCCCTGATGGGTCTAATCCTCACTGTTGTTTTGTTCTCTTACAAAAATTTAGTATCACCACATTTAATAATGTAATCTGTTCACTTGTCAAGCTGTATCCAACTAGTCTACCAAGGTAGACTATATGTTCTTTGAGTATGCATAGTAAGTGCTCAGCTGGCACAGTTAACACGTATACCAATATCGAAAGGACAGTATAGTGCAAGGAATATGGAAAAGGGATGAGAAATGAAGCTAGAGGTAAGTGGGGATGACAGGGTGTAGTTTTATCCAGTGGACAATGGGAAGCCACTAATAACATTAAGCAGAGAAGTACGTTTAAAAAGATCATTCTAGCTATTGCATAGAAAATTGAGCGGAAGGAAATGGTGTTACAGGCAGGGAGAACACTTCAGAGGCCATTGAAGTAATATAGGTGTGATGGGAACAAAATATATATTGTATATATATTATATATATATATAAATATATATATAAATATATATATAAATATATATATATAAATGATCAACACCTTGTCAAAAGACTTCTGTAAAAATTAAATCACTTTCCAATGTGTTTTGGATGTCCAGATAATGTTTCTTTGGGACACAACTCTGATGACACAGACCATGAAGTTGTTCGGCTTTATGTGGGTTACAGAGGCAAGCAATGATAATAGCCAGACCTAAAGTATCAGCAGTATGGATCAGAAAACCTAGGAAGATTAGTGAAATATTGGTGCAAAACTCAAGGAACCTGTTGACTGGATTTAATTTCAGAATTAAGGAAGTCCAGGTATGATGATACCATTCTCTGAGGTGAGGAATACAGGAAGGGGGAACTCAGGTTTGGGGACAAGTGTTGAGTGATGGGCTCAGCTCAGGACATGTTGACTTTGAGGTGCCAAGGCAGGTAAATAAATCTTGGAGGCAACTGGAAATAGGTCTAAAGCTCAAGGCCTGAAATGAAGGTTAGATTTGGGATTATCAGTCCACACATGGGCAAATAGGGCAGTGGATGAGATCTTCCAGGGAGGGTACGTAGCATCAGAAGAAAAAACGAGAGAGAGAGAGAGGGCTTAAGACCAGACTCCTAGGGTATCAATACTCAAGAGAAGGCTGAGGAGTGGGAGACCAGAGGGGAAAACCTGACAAGTAGGAGGAAAACCAGGAACATGAGCAGTCAAAAAGCCAAGGGAAAGAAGCTTTTCAAAAGGAAGGGAATGGTTAATATCAACTGCTGTTTTAGAGGTCACATAAAAGAAGTTGAGGTTTTTTTTTTTTTTTTAAGAAGCCATTTGGTTTGACAGCATTCGTGACTTTGATAGGAGTGCCTGTGGTAGAGTGCTAATTAATTGGAGTAGGATTGCAGTGGTAGAGTGGGAGGTGAGGAAATGGAGAAAGTGAAAATAGATCACTTTTTTGAGATTCTTGGCTGGGAAGGGGAGGCTCTGGCATTAAAGCAGATAAGCTCCCAGGTGTGTGCAGATCAGCACCCAGGTG
Organism: Nasua narica; assembly: GCA_028533885.1. Taxonomy (NCBI): domain Eukaryota; kingdom Metazoa; phylum Chordata; class Mammalia; order Carnivora; family Procyonidae; genus Nasua; species Nasua narica. The sequence goes on along the minus strand of CM052801.1, from coordinate 80,553,335 downwards.
TGGCACGGGTGGACAAAAGGTGGCAAACACCAGTGAACTCAGCTGGGTGAGCGCATAGAGTGTCTACCAGGAGAAAACCAGTGTGTGGCACAGCTGCCCAGATGCTCAGCCTCGAAGGCCAGTGTTTCCCCCGTCCGTTTACACAGCTGGGGCAAACTGGGGCCCCATGTTTTCCAGGACTGTACTTAAGAACATGGGCTGTCTTCAGCTGGAAGGAAGGAAGGAAGCTGAGTCGGGAGCTTCGTAACACCTTCCAAGAGCAAAGCCCCTGTTGTTTCTAGTCATACTTACAGTGGTCCAGCTGAGCTTGTACAGTGCTCAGTTTCATATTTCAGTAAATGAAAATAAATTGATGGGTGAGGGGGGAGACAAAGGTCTAAGTGAGAGCACACAGAGTCCGCTGACAGAAACAGACAGGAGAGAAAACAGAGGCCTTGCAGCACGAAGATGTGAACCAGACCTTATGAGGAGCTTACTGATTCTCAGACTGCCTGGCAGCATCATACATTATCAAAAGACCTTACAGAGTCTCCACTTTTTGCAACCTTTAAAGCAAATGTTGGATAGCAACAATCTATGACCGCTTGGAATACAAGACTCTCTGGACTCAGGAAGAGGAAGCAACTGTTTTCTCCAGGTCCTTTCAACTCTGAAGGTTGCTCTACGGAAATGTAACTCCATTCCTAAAGTTCCTTGTTACTTTCCCTGCATTTCAAAACGAAAAGGTCCCCAGCAAGGGAAGGCCCATCCATGGTAGCATAGTACCTTTGGAAGTTGAGAAGTGATATGGAGAACATTCTTCTTTCTCTTCCTTGCTTTTGTCTTCTGCACTTTTCTGAGGCAAACCTGAACTCTGGGAAGAGTGAATCCTTGATAGTCTGCCTTCAACTTCAGTAGATCATAATATCCTCCATATAGTAATTCTGACAGGGAAAGCTACCCTTTATTGAGAGCTTACTATGTGCCAGGGACTATGCTAAGCATCTTATTCACACTTTTCCATTTTATCTCTACAACCCAACCACCCTCGAGAGGTAGGTATAATTATCTCTGGCTACAGAGGAGAAAGCTGGTAGTCAAAAGGATTATGTTTCGTGCTATGGCCACGAAGTTATGAAGGGATACAGCCAAGATTCAGGCAAAAGCTTTCTGACCCCCTGTGTGCATTTTTCCAGCTTCTACATTTTCAGTGACAATTGGAGATGACCAAATATCATTTAGTAGTTAGTGGGTGACAAATGCTCTTTGGTTGAAGAATATGCTATTTATTCACAGAATGTGTTTTTAGTGGCACTTAGGAAATAGTTTAATAAAACCCAATCATCTCAAGAAATGAAATTTGCTTTGACAATAAAATCAGCCATTTGTTCAAAATCAATATCTTTTTTTGATTTACTGTAATGTGAAACTGAATTCTCAGTATAAACTCTGAAGCATAACTGCCCTTTGTAAGCACTGCTATAAACAACTAGGCCCTTCACTTCAGGAGGTGAGTTGATTATGAAGAGATTGGGCTCTTTATTTCCACTGCTGCTTTTGAATCATCCTGCTCTGGTAACTCACTTCCATCTCATGCTTGACTGAATGGAACTTGGAGTTAGACCAAGTCTCTTGGTATTGATAACAAATTTGAGAGCTGGCTTACTCCTTGGAGCCAACCTAATGCTCTCCCAAAATCAACCCAGTAGCAGATACACAAGAACATGGACCTTTTGTGTGCGTAGACAGTGCAGTTGACCCACTGTCCATAAGACACACAGTTAGAGGTATTTGTCTACAGAATCCAATATAGAACCAGTTCTTTATAAGTGCTTGTTGGATCACCTGTATACTCCTCAGTGGTTCCCCAAAGCACCCCGTTGTCAAATAGACCTAACAGGTGGAGGGAGGCATCATCCATGGTTAAGGAAGGACAGTAACTGGTTCTTTGGAGGAGCAATTGCTCCATGCAATTAATCTGTTCAGCTAGTCTATTAGGAATCCTACTCCTCCTCCCAATCATTTGATGCTGGACTTTACTCCAGAATATTCTCACCATGTGGTAAGCAACCTCTCGTCAAATGCCTCTTGTGACAGAAAACTCGCTACCTCTTCCAGGAAGCTCATTCCATCTTCGAATGTCTCTGACTGATAGAAAGCTCTTCTGGGAGACCTTTAATTTTAACTTTTTAGTATTCTTCTAACTTTCACCATCTAGTCTTACCGCAACTCTTGAGGCCCTGTGTTATTAATAGAATCTGTTTCCTATGCAATAAATGTATTAGTGAACCAAAGACTATACTGGGCACTTTCATATATGTTATCTTATTTATTCTCATGACAATCCTTCAAGGTAAGTATTGTGTTTCCCTGTTTTTAATAAATGTGAAAAACACAGTTCAAAGAAGTGAGTAACCTGGTCAATTCACACAACCAATAAGTGACAGAGTTGAGATTTAAACCTGGTAAACCTGATACCCAAGTCCACATTCTTTTCATCAAACTGTTATAGCAAACTGTCTCTTACACACGACAGCCTTCTGTTGTTCACATAGGTGAACAACTCCCTCATGTCTCCTAAGTCACATCCCCAATTCATTGAACTGCCCCTCACTTGAAATGGTTTTGAGTTCTTTTGCCATTCTCCTCACTCTTCTCTGAACATATTCCCATTTATTAATATCTCTTTGAAGTGAGCTTTCCAGAAGTGAATCAAATAATCCGGATGTGCTCTAACTCAGAGGTAGGATGGGGACTATCACAATCCTCTTTCTATAGTCTCTGTTTCAGTTCATTTGCCTAGTATTTTTCCAAAGGACTTTTGCCAAAGAACATTTACTTCAAGTGAAATAAGTCCCCATTTATAAAACTGATGCAAACAGCAGATTCAAACAAGAAGTAATATCCCAGAACCGTCTCTATTCAGGCTCTCTCCCACCCAATGGTAGTTCACATGGCGACCCCCAAGAAGGCATTTTTGCAAAATGCTAAGGAAGTAAAGAGCACAGATTAAGAAACCAAAGCTAAAGTTAAATTGGACTTTTGTACGCTTTTGAAATATGATGTAGTTACAGAGGGCTAAAAATTTACGTCTCTCAGCCCCGTCTCCTCATCTTATACTTGTACAGTCGGTTATTTGCATCATAGTGCAGGGTCTTATATTAGTCTGTATTCAATTCCATCTCATTAGATTCAGTCCATATCTTGGTATTCTTCTGGCATTATCCAGTATCTTCACTATCCTTCCCAGCCTTGTGTCACCTATGGATTTCATGAATGCCTTCTATGTCCTCATCCATGATAACATTGCTGGATAGATAGGCCAAGATGAAACTGTAGCACCACTAGACTAGTTATCTGCTAGATTGCGAACCTATCTGCTTGAACTATTGCCTATGGGTTGCAATTCATAGTGAAGCAGGAAATCAATATATTGGCCTATGACGAGCTTTAAGAAGAAAGGAAATGGAAGACAAAACCTTAGAATGCATCATGTGTAATAAGGGTAAGTAAGTATTGTTTCATGAAACTTTTTTAATTGCAGATCCTGGATAATTGTGTAAAATGTAGTTCTTACTGAGGGTCACAGTCAAAACAAGTTTGAAAGTCTCTACCTTCACCTTTATTTTCTTCAACTTATCCACAAAGAAACCTTACCAGGCTGGTAACTCTGTTTAAAAGGGGATAAAAATCCCTTGACATAATTTGTTTCCAGTCAAGATAGCCATAAACCCCACTTCCTCATCTAAGAACTAAGAAACAATGGTTTAATAACGACATTTGAGGATCTTTTCCAAATCAACATCAGGTTTCCTCCATGCAACTTGTGAGACACATCTTCTGATTCTTCTTGAAGTTGGAACTATGTCTACTCACCACTAATCTTCCAGCACATCTTCTACTGCCCACTATTTCTCAACAATCACACAAAAAAAAATTGTTCTAAAAACCCATTTGCGAGTTCTCTCTAAGAGGTCATTCTTCCTGGTCAGGAAACTTGAATTCAGTTTAAAGAAGTTAGGTGCTGTGTTGCAGTCCCTTCAACTCATCGTGGACTCTGGTAACTTTGAGCCAATGTTCTTTGCAGTCGTTCTCCTTAACGGAGAAAACAAAACTTTCCCCTTTCTCTTCCCTCAGCAGCATTACACCACCTGCCCCAGGCAGCAGACATCTGCCTTCCCTGCTTGTCTTCTGCTTTCTACATAACTGAAAAAGCCATTTTCTGGTGTCCTTAAAATTTTTTGCAAGCTTCAGATAAACTAACCTCAATTGGATAGAAGGGGAACTAGAAAGCCTCTTTCTCAAAATCTACATGTCATTTCAACCTTATACAAGTGGTTTTAGCATTTTCTGTTGTTTTGGAAAATACATATATAATAATATTGAGGCATGAAAAGTTGCAGCAATCAGGGAGGAAAGGGGGGGGAACCAAAAATAGTAGTTTTAGAATAGAAAAGGCACCTTCTTTTCCCTCCCTCAACACTTGCCTGATGTTTCTCATTGTCTCTGCTGCCTCTCTTCCTTCCCAACCCTTTCATGTCTACAGAATATCCTCCATCACCCCGAGTGATACAGATGATATTGAAACTCAAGTTCTTCAGGGGTTACCTGCCTTTTCTTTGTGCACTTCCATCACTCTCCCATGCACACTGAAAGGGAACAGAATTAGATCTTTCAAATGAAGGCCATTATAAGTAAAATTCCCTGCAGGGACAGACTTCTAAATTTTGTGAAGCTCTGTAGGGAATCAAGAAAATCTGAATTATAATAAGTTTGCTTGAATAAAGGGATCTCCCGTGGGGGGAAAAAAAGAAAGTTTATTTTAAAAGTTCTTGCCACTGGAGATGAAAATCTCACCACCTCCACCCCCTCCACACCCTCCCAACGCTTCAGTGACTATGGGACCTGTCTCACTGTCAAAGAAAAGAAGAGCTCTGTGACCACACTCCAGATAATCCAGACAGAGGGATATGTGGTAGAATTCGGGAAGGAGGGAGTTTTTGGCAAACAGCAGGACAGAGAAGATGAAAGCAACATATCTGAGATCTCTGTAAACACCTCCATCAGGGGCTAGCAAAACTGCTGGACAACAGGCCCAGCTAGAGGGGTGTAGAAGAAAGGGGACAAAGGGGATAGGAGATTAGGAGTGGAGAATGACTCAAACAGCAGATTAACCAGGCCCAGGGAGTAGTAAAATGAAACCAAAAAATGTATGTGATAACCCTTGTACCATCCGTTTACTTTATCCTTTTTGGTCATAGTTAGTTTGACCAACTGAAGCACCCACTTCTTTTTTTCCCCCAAATATGTTTATTTTATTTTTTCAGTGTTACAAGATTGATTGTTCATGCACCACACCCAGTGCTCCATGCAATATATGCCCTTCTCAATACCCACCACCAGGCTCTAAACCCCTCAGTTTGTTGCTCAGAGTCCACAGTCTCTCCTGGTTCATCGCCCCCT
>CM052801.1:80340726-80547393 GCA_028533885.1 Nasua narica | reverse complement strand
ATGGAGGCATAATATTCCATTGTATAGATGTACCACATCTTCCTTATCCACTCATCTGTTGAAGGGCATTTTGGTTCTTTCCACAGTTTGGCTATTGTGGCCATTGTGGCTATGAACATTGAGGGACATGTGGCCCTTCTTTGTACTGCATCTGCTTCTTTGGAGTAAATACCCAGTAGTGTAATGGCAGGGTCATAGGGTAGCTCTATCTTTAATTTCTTGAGGAATCTCCATACTGTTTTCCAAAGTGGCTGCACAAACTTGCATTCACACCAACAGTGGAAGAGGGTTCCCCTTTCTCCACATCCTCTCCAGCATTTGTTGTTTACTGTCTTGTTGATTTTGGCCATTCTAACTGGTGTAAGGTGGTTTCTCAGTGTGGTTTTGATTTGAATCTCTCTGATGGATGAAGCACCCACTTCTAATGGTGACTGCCAACTAATGGATTGAATGGCACTAAAACTCATACCAGGATGGACAAAATCCGGTGTGTCCATTCAACAGACTATTACACAGCCTCAAACAAGGAAATTTTGTCACCTACTACAACATAGATGAACCTTGAGGACATTCTGCAAAGTGAAATAAGCCAGTGCCCAAAAGGGAACTAGTTCATGATTCCACTCAAAGGAAGGAACCAAAGTCATAAAAATCACAGAAACGGAAAGTAGAAAGGTGATTGCCAAATGAAGGGGGGAGAGGGAATTAGTGTTTCACAGGCAGAGTTTCAGTGTTGCAAGATGAAAAATTCTAAAGATCTATTGCAAACAATATGAATACATGTAACACTACCGAACTGTACATTTAAAAATGGTTGAGATGATAAATTTAACCTTGTGTGGGTTTTCTACAACAATAATGAAAAATTTATACACATCAAACCTCCAATGGATTGTCCCATTTTCTTTCACTGTTCTCATGCCTGGACAACATCAATTGTGCAGCAATCTACCTACTCAGCAACTGGTTGTTGCAGCAATCCAAATGTAAGCATCCTAAATCAGCAATGTTCTGCTCTATTCATTTGAGCCACATGTTCTCGGTCAATCCGCATCAGTCACAGCCTGTCCCTCCTGCTGATCTGAAGGCTCCTACTATAAATGTAGAGATGAGAATGGGGGAAGTGCTAGTGTCTACAAGGTAAAGAGGGACCTTAGTCTCCATCAACCATGGCAGGAAGGCACTGCTAACATAGCCATAGTCTTCTCAAAGACCTCAATCTATCGGTAACTCTAATGTGAAAGTATTTAAAATGGAAAGCGATGACTACTAAAAATGAGCAAACTTCCTAACTTCCTAACACAGACATGTTTAAAAGGCTGGAACATTTTCTTTTCTTCCAGATCACTGGGGCATATTTTACTGAAGTTCTCCAATCACCTATTTCCCTTTGACCAAGGTAGCATGTCTAGTAGAAAGAACATAGACAATCCTGGGTATGAGTCCAGATTCTGCCGTTTATTGGCATGTGACCCCAGGCAGGTTCCTTATGGTCTCCCAAGTCTGAGCTTCCTCAACAGTATGAAGGGGAATAAAAATGCACATTGTCTCCTAAGGCTGCTGTGGTAGGTAAACAAGAAAACAAAAATGAAAGAACTTTGGTGTTGGAAAGGCTCTCAACTGTAAACTGAGTCTTACCAGGACTGAAGAGAGAGAAGGCATATGGCTTCACCTGTAACCTTGGCTTTTACGTGTTCATCTGCCACCCCGGTTAGGTGGGCAGCGTTTGGAAAAGAAGGTGGTACAAACCTCGATATAAGTAGCAATCAAATTCTGCTGTCACAGAACTTGAGATGGCAGGTAATGCTCACATGTCATAGCAGCACCAAGAATCATTGAAGAAAAGTCTTCTTTAAGAGTCCCTAGTGGTTCTCCACATTACTCACCTGCAAATGAGTGATCCATTAGGATTTATGCCTGAAATTACATAATTATGCTAAATAAACACTACTTTTTGTTGCCATTTCTATGTTCCAGAAAAAGACCATCTATTTTTGAATCACTAATTCTGCCCTCCTCTGAAACATGGCAATATAGAAAAAAAAAAAATCATTTTTGTCTACTTGTTGACCCAAAAGAGATTTCTCGATAATTTCAGATTCAGCACTATACTTGGAAAACAAACACTAGAATTTTAGAGCTGGCTAATTATTCCTCCGTATGAAGGCTAATTCAATAAATGACCCAATTGTTGATTAAGTGTCCTCGCTTTCTTTCATGTGAAAGCACTTGGAAAAGTATGAGCCGCTTTACAAATATAAGGGATGATGTAAGATGTTAATTGGCATCTTCAGGAACTATTTTCTGTTGATTCATCATGCACTTGCTAAAATGGGAGGACACAAGAACAAAATAGGTCTGCAAGGTGGTTATTCTGATTTGGTAATATCTGTGGTTGTCAGTCTCTAATTTAAATGCATTCCTGGATAATGTTATTTATTGCTCATTCAGTTCAAACCTACTCTCCTCGCTCTGTCAAATGCAGAAGAACACTTTCTGGAATTGCAAAGGAGAACCAAATTTTTTCTCTAAGCCTTTCATAGAGAGTGCAAGAGACAAAATCGGACTTCTCGGGTAGACTCTCCTTCATAGCTCTACCAATAGAAAAAGTCAGTAAAGCATAGTGGTTGGGAACATAGGCTACATGGGTTTGAATCCCGGATCCACCACTTGCTGGATGTGTGCCCCTGGGAAAATTCTTTATCTGTAAATTGCAATGATGATGTTATATTCCTTGATAGGGAAGGTGTGGGGATTAAATGAAATAGTACATATATAAATCACTCAGCAAAGCGCCCGACTCATAAATGCTCAGTTAACGAGTAGTAGTTAGTAGCAGTAGTATTTTGTATTTCCAACCACAGAACAGAAAATTGAACTGATCATTTACAAAGCCAAGATCAAAAGGACTGAGAAGTTTGGAATGGCTATAGAAATTGTATAATCTTCCCTTCTGTCCTTTGTATACAGGTGTACCTTTTGCAAAGAGGCATGCATGTACCTATAGAGGAGTTTGATGGGTTGTAACCACTAATTTGCTCCAGATACTGGTCTTAGCCTGCTGTAACCTTCACAGAGTTCTTCATCTGCTTATGCTGATGTGGCACAAATCTAGGTCACTTATAGGATGTTCACTGAACACTGAACGGTGCCCCAAATCCTTCATTTTCTTTCTATTTTCAAGAAGTGTCATGCAGACTAGGGAACTGAGGGTAAAATGTAGTGTGAGTTTCATATGTCTGTGATTTTGATATGTATGGATTTTAGATCATCTTCCATCTCTTTTAAATCAAAAGGTAAAAGAGCAGTTCATTCTGTAGGCGGCCTGCAGCCATCCTAGGTAGGTCAATTTCACCCAAAAAAATAAATATGACAGTAGATATGTAAGGAGACAGAGTTTATCTAGGTCAGTATGGAGAATATGACTCTCCCAAGATAAAACAAGAGGCTCCCAGCGACGTGAGAAATCAAAAGGAAAGACGTTACATGGCTGACGTATTCCTAGGAAAAAAGCAATATTCTAGGATTTTTGAAGCAAGTTTAGTGTATGAGTGGCTTTGTCTATTTAGTGGCCCTTCTGTTTTATGAAGATTTTCAGGTTCCAAGCATGTCAGTCAGTTTTTAAAGATTCTACTACGTTAAAACTCAAATTTAACAAAATAATCAACTGGGGGGAAAAGTATTTCAATAAGATGATCCGCAGAGTTCCTTTAAATATCATTTCCTTTCTCCAAATTCATTTTTAACTGCATTTTTCAGACCTGTACCTCTAAGGAAAAATCACAATCAGGGAATAATAATGTATTATCAGAGATATTTGCATTGTTCCCTCCAAAGTGACAGCTCGGGTTGTTTATATAAGAAGTGGAGAACAGCAGGTCAACATCTTCAACTCCAGCATATCCAAATTCTGCTGAAATGTCTGCACACAAGCAAATAGCCAGAGTTGTCAGGGGCCTTAAAATAAAAGTCAAGTACCGTGCTCAATGCTATATCGAAAACATAATTTATCACATAAATAAAACTCCCTCAGCAGTGTCCTCTTTCCACACAAAGGACAATGGCACGTTAGCTCTTATTAAAACTATTAAGCACCAGAGGAAAAGCATCTTCAAAGTTCAGGGAGAGTCACAAGATGCAAAGCTTGCAAACTACTTTTGAACCACTCAGTCTTCCACACATTTCTTCGGCAGACGCCATGACCTGAAATAAACCTGAAACTCTCTAAGATACAGAACTATCTGGTTGGTAAATTCAGTGGTTAACATCTAGGGCTGTACAGCCAATATCCTGGGCTAGGTGCTAATGTAAGTCAATTGGCCTAACTATATTTCAGATCATACCTTTGAACGTAGCCCCACTCTCTATTAATTATAGGAAGGGAAAGTATACGAATTGGTGCCAACCCATCTTCGTTGAATGGAAACACAATTCAGAGAAATTTCTGTTGGCTGTCATCAGGAGTGTCATCTTCCCATGCAAAAGTTAGTATATTCAGAAAAGTGAACACAGGGACTTATAAAACATTTAGCAAGGGGCCCCACCTGTTGAGAGCTGTTTATCTTGGGATACATAAGAAGATTCTAAAGGAGCAGTCCCAATGTCTGACAAGGAGACCAGCAAGAGGGAATATAAAAAAGATATTTAGTAATAAATGTATTTTTACTTATAAGCAAATGTTGTTATTTATAAGTAAACTCTAAGCACATAGGAAATGTCAGGGGCCAACCTTCTAAACCATTTAGTACAGAATTCTGCCTCCAAAAAAGGCATGTGGGAGAGTGGCATGATCCATCATGAAATCTTCCTCAAATCACAAGAGTGAAAAGTTTCTAGAGAATAATGACAGCAATATGGCAGTTCCAGAGAGTCAGAGAAGCTCTGGTTAAAGCCAAACAACCAACTCCCTAGAGTCCGAACGCAGTGGATTTACTTTTTATCCATATTTTCTGGACATGGCAGCTTCACAGGCCAATAGATAATGCAGAGGATGCTAGTAGCTAATAACTTCTCTGGTTCTTCCTCACTTGCTGTTCACCTTTACTAATTTTCTATCACCACCGGCTCCCAATGGATATTGCTCTTCCTCTGTCCTTGTAGGAGGCTTCATCCTATGAACATCAGTCAAAATCCAGTCAGAAAAACAGAAATCACATTGTTTTTTTTTTTTTTTAATAGAGAGCATTTAATATCAGGAAAGGGCTGCACAGGTTTTAGAGGGTTGAAAAAAAGTTTGAGGGGCGCCTGGGTGGCTCAGTGGGTTAAGCATCTGCCTTGGGCTCAGGTCATGATCCCAGGGTCCTGGGATGGAGTCTCGCACCCATTAGGCTCCTTGCTCCACGGAGAGAGCCTGCTTCTCCCTCTCCTTCTGCCCCTCCTCCCTACTCATTCTTGCTCCCGCTCACGCACGCGCACTCTCTCCCTCTCTCTCAAAGAAAGAAAGAAAGAAAGAAACAATCTTTAAAAAAGAAAAAAGATTGAAATAATATCTGCAGGAATCAGCCACCACCTCTAAGGCTAAGGAAACAAAGGAAAGAGGTTGGAGTTGTCGGAACCTAGAAAGATGGAGGATTTGCTCTGTGGAGTTGGGACCCACTCCTCTGAGAAGGGAATGCCAGCCAGCTGCTTCCCGTACCTCTGAAGTGGCATGATGAGACTGATCCATGGAGTCTAGAGAAGAGTTAGCTACTGCGGGGGCGAAGGGGGGCGGCGGGTGAAGAGTTACTGTTACAGCCTTGCTGGTTAGGAGAGAAGGCAAGCAGGAAGGAGCAAGTCCCTTCTCCCTCCTCTAGCTTTCCAGAATTGCTTTATTTCCCAGACTGTCAGGACCTAGCAGAAATCCAGCTGGCAAAAGAGAAATGAAGTTAGCTGAGTCTCAGCCCTAGCATCACAAAACAACGTCCAAAGGGGTGAGTTTGGAGCTGTGAGACAGTAGCTTAATAACGAGCACACTGTGCCATCTTGATGAGGTGTTAGATTTCCATGTCATTGTTGTTGCCGGAGTTATTCAGATATGCTTACAGTTTGGATGAAACATTAATTGGAGTGGACCATTTGCCACAGAGGATTTCATCATTCCTGAATCCATAAGAAGGTGGTATTGGGAAACCTCAACCAGAGCCTCGTGACATGTTTGCCAGAATGATTCTGATTCCCCTCTTGTTGAAGCTTGGGTACTCAGTATTCATCACCATTTTTTGCTTTTGTTCAGGCTCAAGTCTGTAGCCTGCCTGCTTCTTTAAATGATTCTGTACACATGGTAAGTGGTCAGGTGGCCAGTCTCCAGAGTTCTGGAAGCATGAAGCCTGAGCTGGGCCATCTGTTGAGTGCGTGCTGTTTTGTATCACACACAGGGAAGTGGTGGGCAAAACCCAGAAGCACACTGGAGGCCTAATGAAAATAGGACCAGTTAAATCTTTCCTCTAAATGTTCATTAGGCCATCTGCTCTTATTAGTATCCTTATCATTTGGAAACATTACAGAGTTAAGATAAGAGAGACAATCTGTGGAATGCTGGTCTAACTTGAAATGAACTTTTGAGTAGAGCCATCATGAGTTGTGATATTTCTCTTCCCATTCAGAACCCTGCCCACTTATATCTTAACATCTCCATGGTGCAATTTTTTAATAGTTCCTTCCTGAATATTATACCAGAAAGAAGGTTAGCAATAGCTACAGAAATGAAAACATAATCTTGGAGTGGCTGATCAATGAAATCAGACCATTTCATAAAAGCTGTGCAGTCATACTTCTGGCTTGTAAATTGCTTTAGATGCCAAAGGGAATTGGAAGCTTGGTCTATTCTGTCAAGCCAATACTATAATATTAACAACCTGCAACAGACAAGTTTCTGCAAATTCTCAGCAGGAAGAAACTGCAGAATGACTCCAGGAGCTTCTTCTAAGTCCTTGGCTCCCTTGCAGGCAAAGCCTTGGCTCTCAGGAGGATAAGAGCACCATTTCTCACTGCGTGGAGACCCACGTAGTGCTTTCTTGCCTGAAGTCACTCAGAATGTATGGCCTCATCACCTCCCTCACATTTGATCTCATGATACTTCGGACTGTTCCTTAGTTGTCTTGCCTTCTGAATGTGTGTCTCCCGCAATACTGAATATACAGTAGGTATTTCACAAATATGTATAAAATGAAAAGGAAACAGAGACTCAAAAGGGAAAAACAGCAAAGCTTTCATATGCCTCTCCCTACCCGTGGAAGTGCTGAAATGGTTAAGTTCTTTGACTTTAATGGTAAAACCCAAGATACAGAGAGATACAAATAGGAAATCGGCAAGTAGCATCATGTACAATATGTTCTTACAATAACAATCAAATTTACAAACAAATTAACTGTGGAGTCTGAAGGACATTCTGTAGTTCTCACACTGGGCCTTCATCTCCTGCTGATAGATGACTTTGACTGTAAATTGAAAACTGGAAGTGGTTAAACATTCTGTGTATTCACAAGTGCCATTTCCAAAATTGAGGCTTCAGAGAGGAGATGCAAGAAAGGGTCGACGGAAACTCAGAGCAATTATGCCTGTTATTAAGATGAGGTAGTGGCAATTACACAGCAGACTCAGAGAGAGTGTGTACGTGCTGATTGCTCGGAGGGAGCCTGTAAGAACAAACTTTTATAGCACCCATCAGGCCTTGGGTCTCTAGAGGAAGTACAGATTTTCCACCACTCTGTCAGTGTGCTTTTGGACAGAGCTTATGGCCCCAGGAATCAACTTGGAAGGGAAACATGCTTGTTTTCTTAATGAGCTTGAATGAAACTCTTATGTAACAGAATGGCTTCATTCGCTGTTTCTTTCCTCTAGGATAACCATTCTCAAGCTTCTTGGCGTCAGGACCCCTTTGCAGTCCTAAAAATTGTCGGGGACCTCAAAGAACTTTTCTGTATATGGGTTTTATCATTATTTGCCCTACTAGAAATTAAAATGGCGGGGGCGTCTGGCTGGCTCACTCACTCTGTAGAGCATGCAACTCTTGATCTCAGGGTCGTGAGTTTGAGCACCATGTTTGGTGTAGAGATTACTTAAAAATAAAATCTTTTAAAAACAAGAAATTAGGGGCACCTGGGTGGTTCAGTGGGTCAAAGCCTCTGCCTTCGGCTCAGGTCATGATCTCAGGGTCCTGTGATCGAGCCCCCATCAGGCTCTCTGTTTGGTGGGGAGCCTGCTTCCCCCTCTCCCTCTGCCTCTCTGCCTACTTGTGGTCTCTCTCTCTCTCTTTCTGTCAAATAAATAAATAAAATCTTTTTAAAAAAAGAAAAGAAATTAAAACTGAATTTTTTTGAACACAAAGATATGCTAGCCATAGGTACCCTCTGGAAAACTCCACTTACTGTACACTCACGAGAAAGTATAAAAGGCAAATAGTATTATTTAAAAAGTAGTTTGACTTCACAGACCTCCTTGAAAGAAAGGGATCCCCAAAGTGCACGGACCAAAATGGGAATGTCATATGACCTCAATTCTAAGACACCATGGATCATAAGACAGCATCAATTTGACAGCTTGGGGTGGTAGGAGAGAAATGCTCCATTAAATGTATGCAGTGATTAATAAGACACATTCTCACTTCAGAAAACTTAAAATATGGAGGAAGTAGGAGATGCATTTCTTAAGATTGAGGAAATATGCCAATTTCCACTAACCTCCGTGGGTCTCCAGAAACCCAGATTTACTGACTCAAACATGTTGATGAAAAATAGTATTTCTTACAACCTATTTGCATTTCATAGTTTTTAAATGCTTTCACGAACTGAAAATGTTACAGTCAGTGAGGCACTAATGTTTTCATTCAACAAACATTTGCCAACTGTAATACCAGATACTGGGAACACAAAAAATGAATGAGAGCTCATCTCTGCCCCTGGGGACTCACAGACCTAGCACAAGACATAGGAAGGCAAACACATATTTATAGTATAATAAAGAAGCGTTGGATCTGAATGAGTCATGAAGCTGGAAGCAGCTTGAAGTACCCAAAGATGGGGCACTGGGTATTCGAGAATGCTTGAGGTTAATCGCTAAGTTTAAGCAATTAGTCGTTCCCCCTAACAAAGGGCTGCCCTAGTGTACTTTGCCATATGTGTCAGTCACTTTCAGACATTAATTTATTTCAATTTAATTTAATTTCGCAAACACCGGTGGTCTATCCAGAGACATAGAACTAGAAATCTGTTAGAACCATTTGACTATAAAGGTATAGTCAGTAACACTGGTCAAGAACAAAAACTAACAGAACATTTTCATTGTGATTAGATTAAACTGAGAATAACGGAAACCCAAACCCCTAGCATAACAGTGACAGAAGCACAACAGTAGCCAGACTAGAGGAATATAGTGCAGGACTAGGATGGCAGCTCCATGAGACCATCTGGGACCCAGGCTTCTGTATTTCTGTCCCGCCGTTCTAGCACATAGCTTCCATTTTCATGGACACCTCATGGTCCAAGACATCTGCCAAAAATCTCAACCAATATATTCGTATTACAAAATGGAAGGAAGGCCAAAAAGACGCCCCTTCCAATTGGGTCAGCTCTCTTTACATAGCCATTGAAAGCATCCATTTGAAAGTGTGGATATTTAAA
Organism: Nasua narica; assembly: GCA_028533885.1. Lineage (NCBI taxonomy): Eukaryota > Metazoa > Chordata > Mammalia > Carnivora > Procyonidae > Nasua > Nasua narica. Next base: position 80,537,797 of record CM052801.1, on the reverse strand, counting down.
AAAAGGGGGGGGGTACACCTGGGTGGCTCAGTCAGTTAAGTGTCTAACTCTGGCTTTTGGCTCTGGTCAGAGTCATGAGATCAAGCCCTATGTCTGGCTCCACACTGGGCGTGGAGCCTACTTAAGATTCTCTCCATCTCTATGTCCCTCCCCTGCCTCTCTCTTTCTCTCTCTTTCTCTCTCTCTCTCTCTCTCTAAATAATAATAATAATAATGAAATAAATAAAAGTGTGGATACTTCCACACTTCCTCTTATATCTTATTGACTTGAACTTTATCACATGGCTACAGAGAATTGCAAATAAGACTAGAACATCTATTATAGACAGCAGTGTGCCCAGATTTAAAAAAAAAAGGGGAGGAATTTACTACTAAGGAAGAAAGAGTAATTGGATGATAGGGTAGGCCCTAGAACTACTAGCGCCTGCCACAGGCATCGTCGTGACCATAAATTTAACATTTTGTTTTGACCCTGATACTGTCTGAGCTTCTTCAAATTTATAAAAGCCATCTAGAGAAAGTTTGGTTTTCTGCAGCTGGAAAGCAAAATGACACCTTTCAGAATGATCGCCCCTATTGATCTTGCTTTTAAAAAGTAGAAATTATTAGCAGATGAAATACACCAGGACTGCCTTGAAGCTTTTTGTTGTTTGTTTCACTTTGCTTTGTTCCCCCACTACCAAAATGTTTTAAGAACACTGGAATAGATGTAATTTTCATCTGTAAGCTCGGCCCCAGAATGATTTTAAAGATCAGTCCAACTGTAACTCTTGATTGGATTAATCCTGACTATTCATCTGTAGTGAATAATGTGACTTAAATGTCCGTTATCCTGATTGGACAGCCATGAAGACAGACCATGCTGATGCATCTGACCAAAGGTTGAGAGGTTCCTCAAATATCCAGCTCCTATTCAGAGAAACACGAGAGTGTGGGTCTGAGAAAATGGGAAATAATTTTCCGGTTGACAAGTCCATGTAATCCTGGTATATTTCATCTTCTAATAATTTCCACTTTTTAAAAGTAAGATCAATAAGAGCCGTCACTCTCAAAGGCGTCATCATGCTTTCCAACTGCAAGAAACCAAACTTGGTCCAGACGGCTTTTTCCCTCTTATAAATTTGAAGAAGCTCAGACAGTATCAATGTCAAGAAATGAGAAGGCCATTTGAAAACTGACAAAAAGTGATGCTAACAATCTGGAGTTGTCAGCTTTTAGAAGTATGGGGAAATCTAACGTGGAGTTGGCAGAACACCTGGCAGAGAGCGCTCAGTCCCGTCACTGTGTCTTCCCCAGGGCTGGCATACTACAGAAGAGATAATCATACATTTCCTGGAAATTCCTACTGAAGAGGCCTCAGAGATCAAAATCAAACAGAGTCGTTTTTCAAATGAGCCATAAGGCTGAAAATGTAAAGGACGGAGATTAGAAGTGTCCTGTTTGGGATGGGAAGAAGGGGCCTTTTGGCAAACAACTGGTTTCTGCAACACAAACTTTTTGGGAAAAGAAGTTATGAGCACTTGGTGGCAATTGTAAAGTATAGTAACAGTCATGATATATGTTTCTGAGGCTCTTCCACAAAAGCCAATTTCTTGAGATGGATTGGAATGCAACAGAAATAGTCTACTACTCTGTGTTGCTAGCAACCCCTTGTAGGTACCGGAAAATAAAGGAAAGGAAATCAGCAAAAGACTATAAACTCTGTGAAGGCAGGACCCAGTCTGTCTTGGTTAGACTGGCTCCCTAGTGCCTAGCATAAGCCTAAAATAGATATTTATTAGCAGAAGAAAGGAAAATAATTAAAGTAGCATGCTCTGCACTTGGAATTGTACCAAGAAGCCTGTTACAAATAACTGGGGAATCCAAGGAATAAGCTAAATTATTAGCCATGAAATTGGCTGACATGTATGTGAAATAATAAACCCCTATATAAGCCAAATTTCTTGGAGGACACATAGCTTAGAAGGATTCTTAAGAAATAGGGACACCTGGGTGGCTCAGTGGGTTAAAGCCTCTGCCTTCGGCTCAGGTCATGATCTCAGGGTCCTGGGATCAAGCCCCACATCGGGCTCTCTGCTCAGCAGGGAGCCTGCTTCCCCCTCTCTCTCTGCCTGCCTCTCTGCCTACTTGTGATCTCTCTCTCTGTCAAATAAATAAATAAAATCTTTAAAAAAAAATAGAATCAATGAGCAAGAGAGAAATGGCTGGTGACACAGAAGCAGGAGGAACTTTGAAAGACCATGACTACTATATGATTGCACTCCGAAGTTCATGAGATAACCAAGAAGGAGGATATTGCAATAGACAGCGACTAGAAGAAATTCAGATATGTTCCATGATAAAAAAATAAATAAATACCAGGCCTGTGTAGAGTTCTTCCTGTGTACCAGGCACTATGCTAAGTGCTTTATGCAGATTTTTTTCAATTCCTGTAATAAAGGTTTGAGAGAAAATATTATTACTGTACCCAATTTCTAGATGAGGACACTGAGGCTCAGACAGATTAACTGATTTGTTTCAATATTTGGCTGTGTCTGGAGACATTTTTGGTTGTCACAGTTTAGAGGGAGGTACCACTGACATCTAGTGAATAAAAGCCAGAGACATTGCTAAACATCTCATGATGCACAGGAGATCCCCCCTGCCCCAAAAAGAATGATCTGGCCCCAAATGACAATCATGTTCCAGTGGAGAAATTTAAACCTTGTCCCTGGGAACATTTAAACGTCCTTTATCACCAATATATACCTTACTTTGACTTTATGCCCTAGTAACCCAGACCCATGTTATTTCCCCCACTCGCATATAGTTTCATGTTCCTGTTTTCATTCAGTCTTTTCCCTCTGCTGAAATCACTTGTCCCCCTTTGCTTCATCTCAGTATCTTAGCTTCATCCTTCAAGATGAAGCTGACATTTCTCTTCTAGGAGTTGTCCCAACTCCCTCCCCTGTGTTCCCATGTCACTCTGGGCATATGTCTGTCACGGCACTTAACCTTATTATATTGAAATGAGCTGTTTCTGGATCTGCCTTCCCCCATTTGATTGTACGCTAATCAAGGGCAGGCACCTGTTTTCTTTCCCTTGACAATAGTGCCTGGCACAGAGTAGGCACCCACAGTGTATTGAACCGAAAGATGACAAGTGACAGAGACACAGACAAATCACTCAACTTCTAATCAGCTTTGACATTGTCAGCCAGAGAACAACCCTTAGATGAATTCGAACGAGGTAAAGGGGAAGCCAGAATTGGTGAGGAGAACATGAAGAAATGTGTTTGCTCTTCTGGCTGAAGAATCAGATGGAATAGGGGCTAAGAGCACATATCCAAAAATGGGAACATCAGTTGTTTCTTTCTCAAGTGATTGCTCTAAGCTTATAAAGTAATAATCCATGCAAAGAGCCTGACACACAGGAAGTACTCAATTAACAGTAGTTACTTTTATTAAAGGCTCAGATGAGTGGGCCTGGAATTTTATAGGTGTTATTGATTAGGATCCATTCCAAGGAAGGGGAAGCAACTATTTATACTTCAAAAGTAAGTCAATTTAAAGAAAAATATTAAGAAAATTAATAATAATTTTCTTTAATAATTTAAAGAAAAAATTAAATATTAATTTAAATAATTTAAAATTATTTAAAGAAAAATAATTTAATTTAATAATTAAAAATTTTTAATTAAAATTAAAAATATTAATTAAATATTAATATTAATAATATTAAAAATATTAATTAATATCAATAAGAGTGCAGGTGGTGGATGGGCAGGGCAAAATTCATAAAGATGTTACGTCGGCAACTGAAGTCTGGTAAACAGAACTGCAAGGGCACTATGTTGAGTGGTATGCGGACTGGATCCCTTCTAGCTCCGAAGGTCTGTGACTTTGAAACCATTATTAATGTTAATCCCGTTTACCATCCCTTACTCTGTCCAGGCACTGCGCTGAGCTCCTAGGATCACTATCTCATTTAATCCACGCAGTAACTCTAACGGAGAGACTGTTGCTAACCTCTTTTCCTTGTGGCAGATGAGGAAACCAGGCACTCATAGAGGTTACCTCAGTTACCTATACTGACACAGTACAGGAAGGAACTAGACTTAAACTGTTAGAAAGAGCCCAAGTATACAAATTATGGTCTGTGTCGACAGTGTGGGATTAAGTTTACGACTGAGGGATTTTCTAGTTTAGTCTAACTCATGTGTAATACTGTATTTACACATGGATTTTCCCGTATAGGACTCTGCTGCTTTATATACTGTTAGCTTCGGTCACAATTAGCGAGATCTTTAAACCAGCCACGGGAATGGCTGACCTGAGAGTCAAGTCCCTTCAAGGCACATTTTCAATTAGCAGAGGAAGACATAGTGTTGTCAAGGCTTGACATCCAGACCAAGAGCTCCTTTCTGCTCAGGGTTATTTCTCAGGGCACGTTGTTGGGAGATGGGCACATTCCCCCAGCTGGCGGCTACACCAATGACCTTTAATGCCAGTTTAGCATAAATATATTTTGACATTTCAAACAAATTAATGTATTTTTACAAGGTGGGGCAACCACCACAAATTAGGCCAAATGGTTTGCCTGTAGGCCAGGTCACCAGGCAGAGATTCCAGAACTTCCCTGCTGGTCTATCTCTTTCTGCTCCCACCCCCAAAGGAAATGTTTCTTTGTCCTCAGAAATCATGTAGACAAGTGCCAGCAACCCTCAGGGATTAACCATAGCCTTACCTTGGTAATTTAGAATTCTAGGGTCTCTGCAACTAACAGATGCTAGTTCTGACTGCCAGAATCAGCTCAAGGACTCCGTTCCATATGTTATGTTGTGTGTTATGGAAATGCGTCCGGTTTTAAATATAGTGTTTCTATTGTGTGGCTATAAAGCACCGGTTCCTTGAAAAATTACCTGGAAATGGGAGTATTTAGCATGAGAAGGATATAAAAGGAACTGACAACCTAAGGGAGGTGAAAAGGTCCAGGTTCTGAAAAGGCAGACCTTGGATTACTAAGTAGCCACACATCTTTCATTTGAGCAGATTTCATAGACAAGCTGCCCAGCCAAATCAAATGGGAATTAAAGGGATTCTGTGTAGCTAGGATAGAAAGTATTTCAGAAGCACAAAGGCCACTTTAGTCACAGGAAACTGCCAGAGGGTGACTTATTTGATGGAAAAGAAAACAAACAGACACAATAGCTGGTGTATTTTTGAGGCAATATTAAATCTAATAAACATGACACCAATAGTATTGAGTTAAATCAGGCCGGGCGAGTTGAAGAATTTAACAGCTTATCTTCCAACCACCAGCCTTTATCTCAGAGGCAGCCTTGAGAGCAGAGAACAGAGTCCAAAACATGTCCTTCTCTGACTCCTGCCAGGTGTGTGCCGTCCCCGGCCTCTGCCCTGGCCTCAGCTCTCAGAGTGGAGATAATTAGAACGTCATTTCTGCCAGCTTTGTTTTTTCTGGGTCACTGACTTCAGACTTGATCGAAATAGGAGTGCTGTACTGAAATAAATTCATTTCCCCTTCCTCAGCCAGCCCCAGGTTATTTCCTGGGGGACCATGCTCCGCAGGACCCGCGCACACAGACAGCTGCTGTACGGGAGCGACAGTGCGTACGGAGGGCCAGAGCGAGGGCTCGTGGTGGAGGAGGCGGCACCCTCCACAGCAGTGGCTCTCCTTCTCCTTCTCCCTCTCGGTGGCAGGGCGCTGACAGGCGCAGGCCTCAGACAGACGTGCTGAAGAACACATCACAGCAAACTGCTCTGGGAGCTGTTAAAGCTGGTGTTTAGTGTTTATCCAGTGGCCTCAGTCTGAAAGGCCCTGTAGAACATGCATAACACAGCTCAGCTTTATACTCCATTAGCATTCAAATTCCTAGCTGCCCAGAGGCATATGGTACCGACCAGGGAAGGCCAGTCTTTGTGGAGGTCGAGGGCACGCAGGGACATAGGGACAGAATGAGGTTGCTGGGTGTCAGGGAGAAACACTCCAAAACAGGGACAGAGAGCCCCAAGTAGTACAGGGGGAAGGCCAAGGACAACCTTTGTCTTTGTTACAACATCACCCGTTGCCCTCCATTAACAGGCAAAATGAGAGGGAAGGCCTGTCTCACACTGGCTTTTGTCCACTTCGTTACTGACTGAGAGTAAGGCCTCTTCCAGCCAGGGATAGAGTGGGCCTCCCAGCGCAGTGGCGGTATGGATCTTGTTTTCAGACTTTCAGATTCAGTGAGAAGATTGAAAGCTTCCTTGGGCTTTCACTGGAGGCAAGAACAGTAGCCACATTCCTGTTTGTATTTTGGCCAAGAATGGGCCAGATTTGTCTGCCTTTGTCCAACCTAAGGGAAGAGCTATAAAGTATAGAGTAAGTGAGTGGTGGGGCAGAGAGTGCATAGAACACAGTTCCCTGAGAAGTGCCCAGTGATAAAATAGCTATTGAGATGTGAAAGCAGGTACTGGATTAACCGCTGTGGCCAGAAAGGAACTAGAGTGGAACTCTGGTTGGTCTGTGTGTCCCAAGTGCCTAGTACAGCATCTGACCCAAGATACAATACACACACACACACACACACACACACGCCAGTCTTTTTTATTCTGTCTTTAACATGTCCTAAATCCATCTTCTCCTCTCCATCCCCACTGCTACCATCTGAATCCAGGCATTATCATCCCCCACCTGGACCACCGCATGAGCCTTCTAACTGCGGGCCCGCCTCTTCTCCTGCCTCCTTTTCTAGTATCGTCTAAACAGCAGCCAGCGTGATTCCTCTAGAACCCAGATATGCCACTCTCCTACTTAAAACCATTTAGTGGTCTCTCACAGCCATCAAAACAAAGCTGCACATTACCTGATGTATTGGTGGGCTATGACTCCTGTAACAAAATACCACAAGGGTGCCTGGGTGGTGCAGTCAATCGAGCATCTGACTCTTGGTTTCAATTCAGATCTTGGGGTCATGGGATGGAGCCCTGTGTTAGGCTCCCTGCTCAGCATGGAGTCCGCTTGATATTCTCTCTCCCTCTCCCTCTGCCCCTCCCACTCCTGCTCGCTCTCGCTCTCTTTCTCTCTCTCTCTCCCTGTAAAAAAAAAAAAAAAATACCATAGGGGCACCTGGGTGTCTCAGATGGTTAAGCATCTGCCTTTGGCCCAAGTCATGATCTCAGGGTCCTGGGATTGAGCCCCACATTGGGCTCTCTGTTCAGCGGGGAGCCTGCTTCCCCCTCTCTCTCTGCCTGCCTCTCTGCCTACTTGTGATCTCTCTCTCTGTGTCAATAAATAAATAAAATAAAATCTTTTAAAAATAAAAAAATTAAAATTAAAAAATACCATAGACTGGATGGCTTTAACAAGAGAAATTCATTTTCTCACGGTTCTGGAGGCTATAAGCTCAAGATAAAGGTGTTGGCAGCTTTGGTTTCTCCTGAGGCCTCTTTCCTTGGCTTGCAGATGGCCGTCCTCTTACCATGCCCTCACGTGGGCTTTTTCTCTATGCACACACACTCCTGGTGTCTCTTTGGTGTCTCTTCCTCTTCTTATAAGGACATCAGTCCTGCTGTATTAGAGCCCCACCCTCATGATTTATTTTAATTTGAATTACCTCTTTAAAGGTTCTGTTGCCAAATATAGTCACATTAAGGGTTGCATGAATTTAGGGGGGACACAATTCAACCCAGAATACCTAGCCACTGACAACCTCCTGATTCTCATTGCTGACTGCTCCCAGACATTCAGCACTTATCAGGCTTACTGAACTGTTTGCAGTAACCTGGATGGGCCACACTATCTCTAAACTCTGGACCTTTGCCTATGCTGTTCCCTCTCCTTGGGATTGCTTTCAACACTGCTCCCACCCCACCCCGTCCCCCCCCATTTTCACCCCATTTCTCTACTACTGGTCATTTCAGGTAGTACCTTCTCTGAGAATGTCCTGCCTCGTGGTTTCTAATGTGGGCAAAGTGCTCTTATACCCTCTCTGCTGCTTCCTTCTCATAACATGGAGAATAATTGCCTAATGGCCCTTCCAAGGGCTCCACTAGACCACAAGTCATTTGAGGGCAGAGGCTGTGTCATAGCATTCTTTTGAATCCCCAAAGCCTAGCACAAGATTTAGCTCAAAGAAGGTACTCAGCAAATATTCAATGAAAGAACAAATTAACCTGTTAGCAAGAAAAGGGAGATGTGCAGTGAGCCAGGTCAAGCTAGGTGGCCGTGCATTGCAACTTAGGATTCCACATCACCGGTACCTGAGTGTCCCACAGGATGGATGCTAGGTCTGTGCTAATGGAGGGTCCTCTCCCAAAAGGTTGCTGTTACAGTAAAATCAAGTTTCTCTGGCACTGAATTTTCCAGAAGCCTCTATGACTTTGCTCTTCCATGTATCTATAGGACAGTGAGAGAGATCTATATGTCATAGTGATGCAGAAGCGCTAGAACATTGGTCCTTAAACTTAAGTGTGCATCAGGAGATGCTGGAAGGCTTATTAAAACACAGATGACTGGGTCCCACCCCCAGAGTTTCTGATTCAATAGGTCTAGGTTGGGGTCTGAGAATTCGCATTTTTAACAAATTCCCCAGTGATGCTGTTGCTGCTGGTCTGGAGACCACACTCTGAAAAACACTGCTCTAGAGGATCCTTCTGGAATATTGAAAATGAACTTTCATTATGTTGAAAATGGTACAAATGATAAACATGTTTCCCAGAACATTTGATCAACCATCCTCTCCCAACTTTTTTTTTTAATATTTTATTTATTTACTTGACAGAGAGATTACAATTAGGCAGAGAAGCAGGCAGAGAGAGAGGGGGAAGCAGGCTCCCTGCTGAGCAGAGAGCCTGATGTGGGGCTCGATCCCAGGACCCTGAGATCATGACCTGAGCCAAAGGCAGAGGCTTTAACCCACTGAGCCACCCAGGCGCCCCCATCCTCTCCCAACTTTGCCAGACAACACCGACATTGCTGAAATTCATGAGACAGAGGAACCGATAAGCTGATTTTTCTTTCAAGGCAAAACTGCCCCTGGAAAGATATTGTAACCTAATGGTGTGTGTTCTGCTCTTTTTGCAGGTGCGATTAGAGTGGCCAACAGACCTTGCAGTCAATCCCATGGACAATTCATTGTATGTCTTGGATAACAACATTGTGCTGCAGATTTCTGAGAACAGGCGCGTGCGGATCATCGCAGGGCGCCCCATTCACTGCCAGGTGCCAGGCATCGATCATTTCTTGGTCAGCAAGGTGGCAATTCACTCCACTCTGGAGTCAGCCAGGGCCATCAGCGTCTCCCACAGCGGGCTGCTCTTCATAGCTGAAACAGACGAGAGGAAAGTAAACCGCATTCAGCAAGTCACCACCAACGGAGAGATCTCCATCATAGCTGGTGCCCCTACTGACTGTGACTGCAAAATTGATCCCAACTGTGACTGTTTTTCAGGTATGACCTTTTCAGCAATTCACCAGCTCCCTCTCTGTTTCCAAAAGAAAAACGTGCAACAGAAAGGCGAAAAGGAAAACCAAAGTGTTATTTGTTAACATTAGAGTGAGGGAGTGGAGAAAGCGACGGGTTGGGGCCACATGGTCCCAAGTATCTGGTCATTGCTTTGCAATCAACTGACCGAGTGACCCTGGGAAAGCCGCAAAACCCCCTCATGACTCGCTCACCTCATCTGTTAGAGATGTCACTTGTCTCAAAGATATCACCTTGCTGTACTGAGGATAAGCTACTATAACAAAAGTTTAAATCACTATATGAATGTAAGATCATGACACGATTTGTACTTTGGAGAAAAGGAAACACAGTAAAACCTGCATTTACTGATGTAGCTAAGGAAAAAATTACTTCCCCTAAGTGACTGGTTTCCAAATGACTAGTGCTTGGTATTTGAAACCCAAAGAGGGGTGCCTGGGTATCTCAGTCTGTTAAGTGTCCAATTCTTGATCTCAGCTCAGGTCTTAATCTCAGGGTGTTGAGTTCAAGCCCTGCATTAGCCTCCATGCTGGGTGTGGAGCCCACTTAAAAAAAAAAATCTGAAACCCAAAGAGACTAGAGAGCAGACTGCTTTGAAGATACATGGGCAAAATAAAATCCCACAGTGGAGGGTTCTCAGGACATTAGTTTACTACTTGGACTGTTTTAAAAACGTCCAGGGAGGCCTGGGTGGCTCAGTCGGTTAAGAGTCTGCCTTTGGTTCAGGTCATGATCCCGGGGTCCTGGGATCTATTCCCATATCGGGCTCCTTGCTCAGCAGGGAGCCTGCTTCTCCCTCTACCTGCCACTCCCCCTGCTTGTGCTCTCTCTCTCTGACAAATAAGTCAAATCTTTAAAAGCAAATAAGTGAAAACAAATTAAAAATGTCCAGAATTTTCTTCCTAGACAATAGTGCCCTTTACTTCCAACTGAAATATGTATCTATATAGATATATATATGAGTCTTTTCCCCAAAACATGGAGTAGATATTCCAGGTAGCAAACACTCCTCTAAATGTCAAAAGATACATTTATTGCTGGGATGTGGAAATCCCTCCAAGCTACCTGCAGCCCTATTAAATTGCTCATCTGGACCCAAAAGATTCTCTTAACCTTTGCCTTTTCTTGGGCCAGAGGAATCAAGGATGAGCAACTTGGTCAATACGACTTTTGATCGATATTTCCAATGTTTTCCTGGACAATTAGTTTTATACTTATTTTGCTAATTTATACCTTTCATTCAAGGCAAATCTAATGTTTATTCCAGTTATCAAATTTCATGTTCTAAATCATTGTTGCACTTACAGACTTAGTGTACTCTGACAGTGTGACAACGGGAATTAGCCAAAGAAAGTTCCTCTAGGCACAGTAGAATTGGAAAGTCCTGAGGTAGGGAGGTCCACAAGCACTGACAGGCATGAATCTCATGGATTTCCAGCCACATTTTGTGCGGCTTCCATTATTTGCTGTTTTTGTATATTGTGATACAATAGCTGAAGAGCAGGATTGAGGATTTCACAAAGCTGGAGTTAACTGAGATAATTTCATCTCACTGTTCATCTTCGCTGGTACTGACTCAGAAATTCTGAATAAGTTTCAAATTTTTCAAGGGAGGGGAATGCAGAGAATAATGATTCACTGATTGTTCCCTTTCAAATGGTTCTTTTCTTTTGGAGATCTTATTTTTTTTTAAAAAGATTTTATTTATTTGACAGAGAGAGACACAGCGAGAGAGGGAACACAAGCAGGGGGAGTGGCAGAGGGAGAAAGCAGGCTTCCTGCCGAGCAAGGAGCCCGATGCGGGGCTCGATCCCAAGACACTGGGCTCATGACCTGAGCTGAAGGCAGACACCCAATGACTGAGCCATCCAGGCGCCCCTGGAGATCTTATTTTTAAGTAATCTCTATACCCAACGCGAGGCTCAAACCCACAACCCAAGATCAAGAGTCACATGCTCCACTGACTGAGCCAGCCAGGCGCTCCCAGAATGATTCTTGATGCACAGTGATTTCTGTATGTGGTTATGTTTTTATAAATGCTTGTGCTGATAATTATTAAAATCGTGGTCTTTCTCTCACAGGTGATGGTGGCTATGCCAAAGATGCAAAGATGAAAGCCCCTTCCTCCTTAGCAGTGTCGCCTGATGGTACCCTGTATGTCGCAGACCTTGGGAATGTTCGAATTCGTACCATCAGCAGGAACCAAGCCCACCTGAATGACATGAACCTTTATGAGATCGCTTCACCTGCTGACCAGGAGCTCTACCAGTTCACTGTCAATGGAACCCACCTGCACACCTTGAACTTGATAACAAGGGACTATGTATATAATTTCACCTACAATGCCGAAGGTGACTTAGGTGCCGTTACCAGCAGCAATGGCAACTCTGTGCACATTCGCCGTGACGCAGGCGGGATGCCCCTGTGGCTTGTGGTGCCTGGCGGGCAGGTGTACTGGCTGACCATAAGCAGCAATGGAGTCCTGAAAAGAGTGTCAGCCCAAGGCTATAACCTGGCCTTGATGACCTATCCAGGAAGCACGGGGCTTTTGGCTACCAAAAGTAATGAAAATGGATGGACAACTGTTTACGAGTAAGTTTCTCATTCTCAACATTGGCTTTGTTAGGCTTTTATTTGAAGTTATATTATAGTGGGAAAATGGCTTAGTAATTGCTGGGTGTTGCGTGCTATTTTCTCCCAAGAACCACAATAAAAAAAATAAAAAGTCAAGGAGAAAATTTTACCTAACTCCTAGGGTTCAAACCCATTTCTCCAGAGCCGTTTTGCCAAGCATAATAATAAAAACATAGACTGAATGAGGAATCAGGTGTGGCACTGCAGGAGACAGAAATGAGCTAGAAGCCCGAGTACTCAAGAAATTTACAGCATAGCTGGGAAAACAAGGTAAAATTTCATTTAAATAACAAAACTAAGAAAATAGTTCTAAAGCAACAAAGAAGCAGTGTGGCTTAACTAGTATTTATTGGTCCCTGTGGGGTTTAATGAATGAATAAATGAATGTGTGCCCAGCCCAGCCCAGCCCAACTCAGTATGAGTTGCTGTGGGAGGTAATAGAAGTTAGAATATAAGAAGTGGACCCTGGCAAGCGAGTGTAAACGGGAGAGGCTGCATGCCATTCATTGGCTGCTTTGGTGAGATATGGAGCCAGAGGCCTCCTGCACACGCTTGGGCTTCCTCGGTTTCCCTGCACAAGTCAAAGAATCTGGCAGAGACTGGCATTCACAGACTAGATCTGTAATGACTTTAACTGGAAATTAACACAGGGTGTGTCTGACAGCAAGCTACTAGAAAGTGTCAGGACGTAGAAGGAGACCATTGTCCTTGCCTTTCCAAGCGTGGACGACCTTGTTTTCAGGTCAACTCATGTAGAAAGCTAATCTGCCAACACTTGGCAAGTATCTTTTCCCCAAAAGGAAATTGCTGAATTTTTAACCAATGTACTGAGTGAAGCTAATCTATGGAATCTGAACCCAGAGTCTGAAATGGCATTAAAGTTGCAAAGTGTGACGAGTGGAAGTGTTAAGAATGAGAGGTTCCCGGTATGACTGTTCTGTGAGGGTATAGAGAAAATGAAGAGGATATGTCCAATCCCATGAAAGCCTCCTGAGGAAAGGGACGAAAAAATCGGCCTTCACATTTTGGATCACTTCCCAAAGAAATGCCACTTATACAAAAAAGCTGGACAGCTAGTTTAGTTTCACTTAGAAATACGTATTCAGTTGTTTCTGTTGCAAGTCTTACTCTATTGCTTGAAAAAATTTCTCTTACATCTTAATAAGAGTAATAAAAGTCACTGTTCACTGAAGATTTACTGTGTGCCAAGTAGCAGGCTGAGTGATTTACATACATTTTTTATTAGTTCCCCAAGATAACAACATGGGATAGTTGCTCGTGGTATGGCATTTTATGGATGAGGAAGTGGAGACACAGAATGCTTAACTTGTCCTGATTCACACAGATGTCTAGGTTGCAAACTCCAAACAGTCTGACTCAAGAGCCCCAATTTTTAAATATATCACCCTGAAGAAAGATAAAGTTTCTAATGAGAATATCTTTTTCAAAAATTCATGTAAGATCACACCACAGCTGAGATTAGACAACTATTTTGAAAGCTAATGGTTGACTTCAGTCAAGTTACAAGAAATGGGTGAAGTATTAACTAGTTTTCAAAATAGCCAGTTCAACCATTCATTCGTTTAGTCATCAATTCATTACACTGTACACTTTACATATATTCAAGTTATTTGTCAACTATATTTCAATAGAGTTAGAGGAAAAAAAAGTAAAACTCACTAGTTCATTTAGTCAACAAATATTTACTGAGCACCTACTCTGTGCCAGGCAGTACAGCTGTGAACGAAACAGATAAAAATTCTAACTTTTGGGTCACTTGGCTGGCTCAGGCGGTAGAGCTTGAGACCTTGACCTCAGGGTCATGAGTTCAAGCCTCACGTTGGGTGTGGAGCCTACTTAAAATTAAAAAAAAAATTTTAATCTCTACCTTCGTAGAGCTTACATTATACTGGAGAGAGGGAAGTAAAATGTACAGAACTTCAGATGGTGATAGGTTCTGCGGAAAAATAAAGCAGGGTAAGGGAGATCAATAGTGTGAGACAGAAGGGTTTTTCTTTGGGGTGCATGGTCAGGGAAGGCCTCATTAAGAAGGTGACATTTGAGGGGCGCCTGGGTGACTCAGTGGGTTAAAGTGTCTGCCTTCAGCTCAGGTCATGATCTCAGGGTCCTGGGATGGGGCCCCGCATGGGGCTCTCTGCTCAGCAAGGAGCCTGCTTCCTCCTCTCTCTCTGCCTGCCTCTCTGCCTGCTTGTGATCTCTCTGTCAAATAAATAAATAAAATCTTAAAAAAAAAAAGAAGGTGATATTTGAGTAAATACCTGTAGGAGGTGAAGGAGTAAGCCATATAGATATCTATGGGGCTGGAAGAGAGGGAACATTCCAGGCAGAGTGAATGGCAAGTGCAAAGGCCCTGCAGCAGGAGCCAACCTGATGTGCTCAAGTAATACTAAGGCAGCCACTATGACTGGAATGGAGTAAGAATAGTGGGAAGATAAAATCAGTGAAGTGGCCAGGCTACTTCACGTAGGACCTTGTGGTCTTCTGTAGAGATTTTGACTTTTACTCTGAAGTAAGATGTAGAACCACCGGAGAATTTTGAGTAAAGGAATGACAGAATCTGACTTACATTTTTAAAGACTCCGTCTGTATTGAAGACATCCCACTGTATGGTGGAAACAGGGGAGCCCAATAGTGGAGAGGGGAGAGGTTTGCAATACTCCAGGCAGAAGATGGTGACTTAGATCAGGGAGTGGGGGCAGTGATAAGTGGTAAAATTCCAAGTATATCTTGACAGTCAGTCTATCAGGACTTACCAATTGTTTGGATGTGGAATGAAGAGAAAGAGGGTTAGAGATAACTCCAAATGTTTTCACCTGAGCAACTGGATGATAGACTTTCTATTTATCAACACAAGGAAGACTGCACAAGGAGTCCATTATACTGGGTGGGAGATCAGGAGTTCAGTTCTGGATATAATCAGCTTAGTTAGACTTCCTACTGAAAACCAGCAAGAGACTAAGGACAGTCCATGAAGTAGGAAGAAAAGCAGGAGAGTAGGGTGTTCTGGGAACCAAATAAAATGGGAAGGAATGATCAGCTGTGTCAGATATTCCAGATAAGTGAAATAAGACAAGGACTGAGAATTGACCAGTCAGTCTAGCACTGTGGACATCATTGTGTACCTTGAGAAGAGCAGGTGATGTGGCTCCATGGGGGACAAATGCCTGAGCAGAGCTGGTTTCAAAGAGAATGGATATACACATGTTCATAGCAGTGTTCATAATAGCCAAGAAATTTGAAGAACCAATGTCCATCAGGACATGAATAGGCAAAAAAAAAATGGGGTACTCCCATACCCTGGAATATTAGTTATCCATAAAAACGAGTGAAGTTCTGACACATGCTACAACATGGATGAACCCCAGATACATTATGCTAAGTGAAAGAAGCCAGTCACAAAGGACAAATATTGTATAGTTCCATTTATATGAAATGTTCACAAAAGGCAAATTCATAAAGGCAGAGAGTAGGTGGGTGATTGCCTGGTACTGAGAGGCAATAGAGATTGAATGCTAATGAGGATGGAGTTTATTTCATGGATGTTGGAATGTTCTAGAAGTGGTAGCAATGACTACACATGTGGTGAATGCACTGAAAGCCACTGAATTGTACTTTGAAATGGTGACTTTTATGGTATATGAATTATATTTCAATAATAATAATAATAATAAAGGGCACCTGGGTGATTCAGTCAGTTAAGCATTTGGCTTTGGCTCAGGTCATGATTCCTGGGTCCTGAGTTCAAGCCCTGTATCAGGCTCCTTGCTCAGTGGGGATCCTACTTCTCCCTCTGCCTGCTGCTTCCCCTGCTTGTGCTCTTTCTCTGTCTCTGTCTCTGTCTTTCTCTCTCTCTCTTTCTGTGTCAAATAATAATACTCTAGGAGAAAGTGACCAAGAGGAGAGAGACTGGAGACAGTAAATAATTCTTAAGAGTGCAACTGCTGTGGAAAACAGTGTGGAGGTTCCTCCAAAAATTAAAAATAGAACTACCCTATGATCCAGGAATCACACTACTATTTACCTAAAGGATACAAAAACACTAATTCAAAGGGATAATAGCAGCATTTTTTACAATAGCCAAGATATGGAAACAGCCCAAGTATCAAGTATCCATCAATGGATGAATGGATGAAGAAGATACACACACACACACACACACACACACATACATATACATACAATGAAATATTACTCGACCATAAAAAGAGTAAAATCTTGCCTTTTGCAACAATATGTATGGAACTAGAGAGTATAACTCTAAGCAAAATAAGTCAATTAGAGAAAGACAAAAACCATAGCCTTTCATTCATATGTGGAACTTAAGAAACCAAATGAGCAAAGGAAAAAAAAGAGAGACAGGGACACCTGGGTGGTTCAGTTGGTTAAACAGTTGCCTTTGGCTCGGGTCATGATCCCAGGATCCTGGGATCGAGTTCCACATCAGGCTCCTTGCTCGGCGGGGAGCCTGCTTCTCCCTCTGCCTCTGCCTGCCTGTGCTCTCTCTTTCTGACAAATAAATAAATAAAATCTTTAAAAAAAGAAAAAGAGAGAGAGACAAAATGAGAAGCAGACTCTTAACTCTTAAGAACACAAGGGGAGGTGAGTGGGGGGATGGGTGAAATAGTGGATGGGGATTAAAGACTACACTTATTATGATGAAAAATAAAATAAAATTATTAAAAACTAAAAAAAAAGTTCTTCCACTGTGTTGGGAGAAGCTTCAAATGAAATACCAGGTTATTTAACCAAACTTGGGGTCAAAACTATTGGCATCATTTATGGATCTGTGGTAACTTTTTTTAAATTTGATTTCAAGGGTAAATGATTACATTGACATGGTTGTAATAAATTGTGTGATGAATGTAAGAAGAAAAGAACTCTTTTGAGGAGGTTTGCTATAAAGAGGAGCAGAGAAAATGGAGCTAGGACAGGGGGAATGGAGTAAACGGAAGGAGTTGTTTTCATGACAAAAATAACAGTATATTTGTATACCGATGAAAATGATCCAATAGAGACAGCACAAAAAGACATTTGAAGTTATTATACAAATGAGGAAACTGAGACCCAGATAGGGATATAACTTGCCTGTTCACATTGCTAGCTGACTGGATCTTGAGTCAGGTCTTTGAGCATCTAATTCAGTGTTCTTTCCACTACTACTGCCTTCCAGAAAAAAAAGAGGAAGATGTGGGATTGCAAGAGCGACCGTGGGAAGTCTGGGAAGTGAGATTTTTTCCCCCTCCAGTAGCAGGAAGAGGGATAGAAAGAGAGGGTAAACAGTCATTTCTTCCTTCTTCCTCCTTAACTCCAGCCAGGATGATCCTGAAACGCTCCTGCCCAAAAAGTGTCTGTGGAGAGAAAGTCCCTCTTCCTCCTGAAGCACTCCATTCTGGTGCTGAGCAGCAGTCCCCAGGGAGACACTGCCCCTGTCCCTTCCTACCTGCACAGAAAAGAATGAGCAATTTCCCAACCTACAAAATGTAACTAATCCTGCTTATGGTCCTCTCTGTACAAACTCAGACTTCTTTCCCTTTTATCCCCCAATGCGTTAGCCAGTTCTGAACACTCCTTCCGAGTTCCCCTTTGTCCTTTTGCAGCTGAGGAACACAAAACTGGACCTGCTATTCTCATCCGGGGCAGAGCCTTGCAGTTCTCTGAGGTGAGGAGGCTGCCACCTTCTGTAGCCAAAGGGGGCAAACTGTTCGCCAAGGTTGAAATAGAAATTCTGTTCTGAGTTGAGAAACAGAAACAGAAGCAAAATTTGGCAGGACGGAGGTCTTCCACTTACAGGTAGCTAATCCAGTAATCCATCCAGCTTTGATTATCTGTGGCGATGGAGAAGAGAAATGACACAGATGATCCTGAACAGCAGATCCTCCAAATGGGATTTTAAAATGCTTCTTGTGCAGTGGTAGTATGTGGGCTTGTATTGTGTAATGTGATGTTGTTTAAATAGTTCACTGATTTTCATAATTCTATTTGACTTGGACCAGGATCGAAATCGCACACCCCAAGTATTAGTACTTGATGCTCGACTTCCCCAAGCGTCTGAATGTCACAGGGAAAGCTGACCACAGAGAAATGGCTAACGGAGAGGTGACTGTCAAGGCAGGAATACTGACCAAATGAGGCAAGGGTTTTGGCCCATGGGGGCTGGCAGGTTCCTAACTGCAATGCCCCTACAGCAGTGTGGGCCCAAGGGAGGAGCCCAGCCACTCACAGAGCAGGCAGGCCTTCTTTGCCCAGGGAGCTCGAAGAGTAGCCAGAATGCCCTTGCTTGTTTCCCAAGCATTGCCCTGGCGAAGGCTTCCACTCTATGAAGCCGGAAAGGTCCCAGACTGAGGCCAAGGCATCAGTGCATCACTGCTGCTGGTCCAGGCTGAGTGGACGGTTCCACAGGCCCTTGCCCTTTGGACTCCTTGCCCGAAGGAGACTGTGTGTTTATGTGATTTCTTGATCCCCAGCCTTCTGTATTCTCTCTCTTTCTGGACTTTGTTAGCATATACCCCACTCCCACCAAAAAAAGCCATTGACCAACAAGTTGGAAAGCCCTCATAATAGGCTGAGTGCCTTCTAGGCTGTCTTATAAATGCTAGGTTTTATGGAAGACGGCCAATGAGGAATTCTCCCTCCTCCCTGGTAAGATTAGAAGTAGAGGGAGGGGCAAGGCAAACAAGCCATGTCTCTGGGTGAGATATTTGCCTGGGTGTAGGACACGGTTCCCGTGTAAGAACTAATTATATAATCTGTCCAAACACATCAATATGTTTCCAGTGTTTTCTAGAATCTCAGAGTAGAGAGGTAACTAAGGCGCCGTGTGGTCCAGCCCCCTGTCTCCAGGCAGATAAAGGATTTTAGCTAAGCAAGAACAGAGAATTGTCAACTGTTCCTTCAGGTCCCCAGAGACAGAGACTCTTGACACCTCTGCTCAGTCTCCTCTCCATGTGTGTGCTTTGTGCCTTTGATAAGGTTCAAGAATGGGCAGACAGAACTGCCATGGGTCATGCTAGGGACAACTGCAACAGAGACAGGGAGTGAACAGAAGGAAGAAAGGGTACTGGCAAAAAGAGCTTCCAGGGGCTGGTAGGGAGGATTAGCTGCCGCGCTCAGGGCATGTACGGGAGTTGAGTCTAGCCTCCCAACACCACCATCACTGGCTGTCCCTTCTCTAAGCACATTGGCTCTCAGATCCACCCATCTCTTCCATTTCCACAGGAATCATCTTATTTCACTCACGCACCAAGTAGGCGTAGTGAGAATCTGCTCTGTGGCAGACACTGAGAATACAGGCATGAATGAGACCTGGGCGCCCTGCCGTCCCTCTATGGATATGAGTTTACAGCCTAGTAAGGAAGACAAGCCCCAATGATAGGCAATCACAGTACATTGAATAAGGGCAAGAAGCCCCTATCTTCTTACACAAATGAAGGCTGCAGCCTTCCTACAGGTCCCACTGCTCCACATATCCCCTTCCAAGATTTGCTGCCCCCAACGTACTACTTTCACTGTCCTGTTTTCTCCTTGCAAGTCTTCTGTGCCTCTCCATTCTCCACTGCCTCCCTGCTTTCCTCCAGAGCCTGGTACCCCACTACCCTCCTAGAGGAACTTTGTACCCCAGCAACCCAGTTTTTCTTATGGACGTCCCGTCCACCTGCGTGCTTTTCTTCATGCCATCACCTCTCTTTGCAATTCCCTCCTCTCCACCCCCATCTTTACCAATCCAGGGATTGAGCTCTACCTACCTTTCAGAATTCAAATACCACCTCTTTCTTTCTTCTTTTCTGCTCGGCCCAGCTGGAAATGACTTCTGCCTCCTCTGAGCTTCGACAGCTTGTTTATGGAAGAACATGGCAATATTCTGACATTAGAGTGACTTGTGTAAATGTCTTATCTGCCTCACTAGACTTTTCATTTCATTCGGCACTGCATCTCCAGTACCTAGCACAAGACTGATACTTATTGAATAAAGGACAAGTGGAGAAAGAAGGGCATTATGGACTTGGAGCCAAATCAAAGGAACCCAAATGAAGTTCTTGGTGAGGAAAGGGAATCCAGTATTTCCTTCAGAATGCTTATTAGGTTGATCAGGTTTCTGGCATGAGAGGGTAAAGAGGGTCTGTTTCCCTTTAAAAAATAAGTAATGAATTTTCCTTCTATAATCATTAATATTTTCTTAAAAGCAAAGGTGGGAGGGCTTCTAGTTTTTACTCTGCATGGTTTAGCTCTGGCTCAAATTATCGTCAAGGGAAAAGGGCGGAATAACCCTTATGAGAAAATATCAGACCACATGTATTTTACATAATGTGCAAATATCACCCTACCCCAACTAAACTATATGCTCCTCAAGGACAAGCATGAATTCTGAACTTCCTGTATAAATGTTTTCTTTGCTCCAATGGGGCATGTTTGCATGCACGCTCACACACACGCACGCACGCGCGCACGCACACACACACACACAAATGCACACAGCCTTTTGAGGTGCTGAGCAAAACAATAGTTATACTCAATACCTCACTGATCAGTGTCCTGTGAGTGGAATTCTGTAAAATCAGGACTGGAAGGGACAATATGAGGGCAAATCTCCTCTTACCAGGCCCACTTCTAATGACTATGAAGGCAAGAGTCATCGCCTGATCACACAATTCACCAGCCAGAATTTGTAGGCCTGGTTAAGTGAGTGCTACTCCCAGGCCCAGGAAGGAGGGGCTTGCTACCATGTTGTGGCCTGAGGGGATCAGGTGCAGCATATTGGCTTGTACTCTGCACCAAAGGATGCAGGCACCAAAGGGAAACACACAGCATAAGAGGTTTTGATTAAACTTGTATCTTCGACATTCAGTCTGGAAACATGCATTCCCCTGTGATGGAGAGAAAAAAACTCAAGCAAGCCATCGAAATCAAAGGCTCCCTTTATTTCTTAGCTACTTTTGAGCAATCTTTCCAAAGTTGTGGGAATTATCCATTGATGAGTCTTCTGCTTGTTGCTCTTCCTTTGGAAATGACCCTACAAAAGAGAGGTGGGCCTATATGTTTAGACCTAGGGCCTAAACAGGACAGAGACACCACACTGAAGATACCACCAAATGTGATTACTGTGACTGACTGGCATAATTGGAGTCTGTGAGTGTGTTGGGTAAAGGGCTTTGGGGATATTTTAGAGGTTTTTTTCCCCTTCATTTTTATTGAGATATAATTGACACATTGCACTGTAGAAGTTTAAGGTGTACAGCCTAATTACTTGACTTATATATAAGACTGAGAAATGGTAACCAAAACAAGCTTAGTTAACATCCATCATCTCATAGGTACTAAAATAGAGAAGGAGAAATGGTTTATTCCTTCTAATGAGAACTTTTAGGGTCTACTCTCTTACCAACTCTCTTATATATGGTAGTATATCAGCATTAGCTATAGTCATCATGTCGTACATTATCCCCCCGGTACTTATTTATCTTATAACTAGAACTTTGTGCCTTTTGACTACTTTCCTTCAACTCCCCCAGCCACCCTCACCCCATCTCTGGTAACCACAAATCTGATCTTTTCTGAGTTTGGTACATGTGGGATCTTTTGTCTTAGATCCTACAAATGAGATCACACACTATTTATCATCATCTGACATATTTCCCTCAGCATTGTGCCCTCCAGGTAGAGTGCTTTGTTTGTGATAGAGTTAAAGTCAAATATGCACTTTCAAGAAGGATGCACGTCCAGCCACAGAAAGGAAAACAGGCAATATAACTTTCCAACTACCCAGCAACTAGGCAGGGCTATGAAAAATTCTACCTTCTCCCCAACACTGTTACCTCCCTCTTCAGAAAGGATCAGGCATACCCCTGGGGCAAATAATACATTATATGTAAATAAATAAATAAATAAATAAATAAGATCAGGCAGCTACCACCTAGCTAGATCTATCTAGGTAATTAAAGTCTTATCCAGGACTATGAATCTTTCCTTTCCAAATGTACTTCTGTCCATTTGGGCAGTGGGGATGGGAACAGAATACGTAGGAACATGGCGGTGCTCTTGGGAATCAGCTTTTAAACGAACGATCGCAGACAAACAGTACCAGTGACTGAGCTTAAAAGGTGTTTGAAGGAGGGGGGTTTAGAAAACCAGATTTATCCACAAGCCACTGCTAAGCTTCATTGGAATTTTTGGCCCTTGTACCTCTGCTCTTAGATGGCTCAAACGGCATCTGATCTTGTCATCTTGCTCTGAGGAGTGGACACAACCACTGCCTTCACCTTTAGATGAAATCTTGCTTTAAAACAAGAGGCTATGTGACTGAGAAAGAAGGAAACTGCCCCCAAGCTGGAAAGCCCCCTGGGACCTGGCATGCCTGGCACCTTAGGTCAGATTTCCTGAGGAATGACAATGAGTGACCTTGCCAAGCCTTAAGGAAACCACTTAGAAGTCAGGAAAGGTAATCCAATGAGGCCGAGTTGCTGTCGATGGGTGTAAAACACAGAGGAACTGCCTGCTGAATCTAGGCTGTTGGGACCCCGGTCCCCATGGGCGAGAAAGGCAGCTTCCTTCTATCTGCTACGTGGATACACTTCCCTACAGACAAAAGCGGCTTAGTACCTTGGGAAAATTAAAGGTAGACATTGCTTTCCTCTCCTGGAAGGAAGACCAGGCAGACAAGGTTGAGGCTGTGCTGGGCCTTCCAGCCCTTCCATGGCCCTTTCGCATCAGGTCTCTGCATTTTGCAACCAGAGCCCCAGAGCAGGCCATGGGCAAAGGGGATGAGCAGGGGCCAGGATTCTGCCATTAACCCCAGGCACAAACATCACCTTTCCTTGAAAATGAGGCCTGGGCTGCATAGTAGCAACACACCAACAACCCTTTAGAAGAATATCCACTTAAACAAAGGATGCCTCCAGTTAAACAATTAGGCTTGGTGTATCTGTGATAGCAACTGACCTCTTTGATTGTTTTCATCTGCATACATGACTGTTTAAACTGATAGCACGTGTGCGTGCTAGCACACGCTCCTATACACATTGCACCGAACTTGAGATGGCATTGTGTATAGCCCCAAGTTCAGTTCTACTGGATAAAATAATGTCCAGCCCCTTTGCCCACACCGACCAAACATTGGCCCAGGTTTTAAAATTTGAGCAACTACCCAGGCTGAGTTCTTCAAAACCTAGTGAACTAGGCCATTTTGTGTAATTGTCAGGGGAAGAAAGAGTAGAGCCAGACTTCGCCATTGTGTCCAGGCTGTATTCTGCTCACTTTGGGTAAAAAGAGTATAATTGTTTAACATTTTAAAAGCAAATAAAAGTCCTTAAATATTTTGTAATTTGCAACTTGAAAAGAAAACAGTAATGGGTTTCCAAGTGCATGTCTTTACTTTTAATGAAGTGTTTATTTTTCATGGTTCTATTGACAATAAAAGAACAGCTCCACATCAAAAGCCTTCAGGGAAGCAGTTTCCATTTGGAGGACAGTGAGATTGCCAATCATTCTGATTTTTTTTTTTTAAAAGTAAACTC
The DNA here is from genome assembly GCA_028533885.1 of Nasua narica. Lineage (NCBI taxonomy): Eukaryota > Metazoa > Chordata > Mammalia > Carnivora > Procyonidae > Nasua > Nasua narica. The sequence continues at coordinate 80,514,171 of CM052801.1, read as the reverse complement.
GCTAGACTATATTTCTAGATATAGATTATTGCCTGTTATCCCAGGTAATTATTTTTTTGTCTCTTACTCATATAGGCAAATTACAATGCATTATGTACTATGCTCTAAAAAGATTTTTTTTTTTTTAAATTAACTGACACTGAGATCAGGGGGCTCCAGAATGTTTTAATGAATATGTTTCCATTATCCTCTGTGCTTGTTCATTTTGTTGGAAGAATGATTCATTCATTTCAAATTTGGCAACTTAAACAGCAGCAAATACAATTTTCCTATCACAATGCAAAATCAGTTTATTGCCCTTCCAGACGTTGGGGGGGGGGGGGGGGCGCGGTTGTGCTTCCTTTTCCTTTGCCAACAGCACCCTCTGCTGGTTCTTGTTATCCATCACATCTAGTGGGATCGACCCAAATTGCAAACGGAGGCCTCCCTGCAACATTACACACAGCAGGACATGATTCATAAATCAGTTTTCCACCCTGGTGATTCATTACCAGATATATTTTTTCTGTAAAACAGCACAGCTCAAGGAAGTCATCAAGAATTCAGAAGCTGCAAGAAATACCTTCGTTTGATTAATCATCTCTCTGACCTTTTTCTTCTTATTGAACAAGGTTAATAATACTTGTTATCACTCAAAGTTAAACTGTATTAGCTGCCAAGTGATTTTTATTTGCAAAGGCCTGTTCTCACTGCCAAGAGGCTTCAAAGTTGGGATTGGTTACATTCCTCAGGTACGACCCCGAGGGACATCTGACCAACGCAACGTTTCCCACCGGAGAGGTCAGCAGCTTCCACAGTGACCTGGAGAAGCTGACAAAAGTGGAACTAGATACTTCCAACCGTGAAAATGTCCTCATGTCAACCAACTTGACAGCAACTAGTACCATATATATTTTAAAACAAGGTAAGGATACTTCCCACTTCACCTGACTATCAAGGTACCTTTCTTAACTTCTACCATCAAACCTCTGTGCACTCTTAATAAATAGAATTCCCTTCTGGCTGAGAAGATAGCTTCTTATTATTTTCCAGCTATGGAGGCTGAAACCCAAATAAAATCACACCGTTCGTAAAGTAAAGTTTACATAGCAACATCGGGCCACATCTCTATGGGAGCTGTGAGGTTCAATCCCTGCCAAATCTGCTCTCCCTTCAAGTCATTTCCCAGCACCCAGCTGTTTGTAAAGCTCTTTTAGGCTCTGATTGGGTTATATTAAAGAAATGAAGTCTGTGCCCCATCTGAGATTAGCATTCTAAATCAATGCTGACGTGGGCGAATAAAAAGGATGAATTGGGATACACGCCGAGGAAGAATATAAGTGAACCGAGAGAATTAAAATCTCATTCTAGTCAGTGAGAAGAGTAAGAATGGAAGAAAAACGGAGGGAGGGAGAGATTGAGGGACAGAGGGGAGGAAGGAGGGACCGAGGAAGGAAAGGACGTTTGCATTTGGAAGGAATGTCTCAGAATCTAGAGGGACATGGACACAGAGAAATTGTTTTTTCTCTGCCCAGTCAATAAGGACTCTTGTTAGGTTGTGGGGCCAGAGTTCAGGTTCACTCTAACAGGATGAGTAGCAGCGTTTGTCAGTGTCACCATCTTCCGGGGCGCAGCCGCCCTGCCGCGTCCCTAGGCAGTCAGGATGCCAAGCAGAACTTTCAGTCTCTTTCTAGGTCCCTGCACACCAAACTGAGGAGGCCAACCCACCGAGGCAGAGAAGGATTTTGGGAGGGAGTTCTTTAAAAATGAAAAAGGCAAGCCAGAAACAGCCTGCAGTATTAGACAGGAATCTTTTATCCGAGGAACAAGATAGCCCAGCTATGCCAATAACAAGACCCAAAAGGACAGAGAGCGCATGTGCCTGTGAGAGTGGTCGTCTAGCCCAGAAGGCAGTTAGGTCCATAGCGACCCACCTGCTCATCCTTTCACACATTTGCCTCCGGAATCTAAACTTGTCTCTCCTCTGCTTCCTGCACTTCCCTCTCTTCCCCTCGTCCTCCTTTGCTCTTCTGCCTACAGAAAACACCCAGAGTACCTATCGCGTGAGTCCGGACGGCTCCCTACGCGTGACCTTTGCCAGCGGGATGGAGATCAGCCTCAGCTCAGAGCCCCACATCTTGGCCGGGGCGGTCAACCCCACCCTGGGCAAATGCAACATCTCCCTGCCCGGAGAGCACAATGCAAACCTCATCGAGTGGCGGCAGCGCAAGGAACAAAACAAAGGCAACATTTCGGCTTTTGAAAGGAGACTGAGGGTAAGGCTTGACCCAATGCAAGATACAGAACTTTTGTTTTAGGTTCGAAAACCGCAGAGCTGCCCTAATCCGAGGTCCCATTGCAACAGAGCTTTTCTAGGTGACTGACTAGCTTATATGATATACTAATTCAAGAGAGGGTGCTAATGGCTGATAATGGTTCAGTATCCTTAAATGAACATTCTAATAGGAGCTTTCTTTGTCATTAGCCAGCTAAAGTGCTCTAATAGTAGCAATTTCAGGCACCAAGAAAGTCTGGGTGGAGAAATGTGTTTAGTCAGGAGGCCCTCCTGAATCCCTCACAGCATGCCTGGGAGATGGTTATCGGGTTCACTACCTTGACCCAACTCCTTGCTTTGGGGGTAGTTTATACTTCATGCAGAAAGACCAGGCAGGCGCACATGCAAGGATATAAGACATAAGGCAACATTCAGACAAAGGCAAGTTAAAAAGGAAAAATCAGTGAGTGATATCATTGCCGTGAATACATTACTAAGGGCCAGAAGGCTAAAGGACCAGTACTGAAATTGCACTAGTGGTGCTCAGAGAGAGCTGCCCAGGGGAAATTAAAGGTTTGGGGGGGGTGGGGTTCAAGTCCTCACCAAGCACGATTCACTGCAGTTAGCCAGAGATCTCTGTCAAACCTGTCTTTCTACAGCACCAAAGCCTACAACCACCACAGCACTGTGTCTACCTGTCCCTTATTAAGCATTAACCAATGTTTGGATGATCTGACCAACTTCCCAAATATAGTAACATCAACCAATATCAGCCCCCGAGCAACTGCCAGCCCAAAGAAAACAATCCCTCACAATTGAGGCCAGGTCGGCTTTAAACACCTGTGTCAAGCTGGGATGCCTGGGATGCTTGCATTTTCTTCATTCACGGTACAAATTCGCTCACGGCGAAAATGTGGTAACCTTTAGGCTGTGGAAGTACAACGCCAGACGACCACCCGGTTCCAGCAAGAAACAGTCCAATGAGTCCAAAGGCGTGATATGGACAAAATAATACACAACAGTACTCTTTCTCAATCACTTCTGTCGGTGACACATAGACACAGACTTCAGTAGTCTTCATAATGCCACTAAAAGTTGTCTAGATACATAAGTCAATTTGCATGTTTTGATTCTATCGGCAATTTCAGAACATTTACTGCTGATGAGCCATTGAATTGAGAAGTAAAACCAGTGCACATAGTCACCCACACCTCTCTGTGTGGGAGACAGTGAGGGTCTCTGTCAGAATTCTAGAAATGGGATCTCCTTGTTAGAGCCCTAGATGGGGAAGTTAGTTGACCTGGCTTAAGAAATGCGTTTATTGGGGCGTGTAGGTGGCTCAGACGGTTAAGCATCTGACTCTTGATCTCAGCTCCGGTCTCAGCTCAGGTCTCAATCTCAGGGTTGTGAGTTCCAGCCCTGTATTGGGCTTCATGCTGAGTGTGGAGCGTACCTAATTAAAAAGAAAGAAAAGAAATGCCTTTATTTTGTTCACCTGTGAAATGAAAATATCATACTAGAGCAAAATAAGAACCATCTATACATGGCTTATCAACCTCATGGATTCACCATAGAATAATTGTATCAAATAAATGATCTCTTAGTGCCTCCCCCAGTTTATAGCCTCAATAAAACATTATGAACCATATCATACACTATGTGCCTTTGGGTTTTCCCATTCTTTAGGATAACCCATCCTGTACGATGTGACTTTGGGATTTTCCACTTTCTAAGCTAACCCACCATTTTCTCCCTTCCATGTGCACAGATAATGGAGAAATTCTAAACTACAATTTACACCTCATATCCCAAAGTGTTCTTAATGTTGAAAAGCTAATGACCATAAAACATTTGGGGGCTCTTTACTATAAGGAGTTAAGTGTTATTTAGTTAATTCTATTTATAATTGACCCATTTCTGGGGAGCCTGGGTGGCTCAATTGATTGGGCAACTGCCTTTGGCCCAGGTCATGATCCTGGAGTCCTGGGATGAGTCCCACATTGGGAATCCCTGCTCAGCAGGGAATCTGCATCTCCCTCTGACCCTCTCTCCTCTCCTGCTCTCTCTCCATCTCATTCTCTCTCTCTCTCAAATAAATAAATAAATAAATAAATAAATAAATAAATAAATAAATAAATAAAAATACACAAAGAGAAAACAAAATTCAAAAAAAAAATTATTGACCCATTTCCCTTCCTGTGGTGTAGTTGGGCAGATTTATGGAACCACTTATAAGGGCAACAAATTCAGGACCTTCTCTTCTATGTGACTTCCAGGGTACTTCCTGAGGTCCTGCGACAGAATGGAGCCCCTACTCAGCTGAGTGGTGTTACCATGCATGTCCCTAGAAACGTCACAGCAATCCTCTACATGTTTAGTGCCTTAGAGTTAACAAAATGCTTTCGTAGCCAGGATTTTATTTGATCACTCCAACCATCAATTGTTGTTATTCCCAACTTACAGATAAGGAGACCAAGGCCCAGGGAGGTTAAGTGATTTGCCCAAAGTCAAACAGCTATTAAAGATCAGAGCCAGCCCTGAAATGTAGGTCTTCGCCAAGCACAGCACTCTTTCTACTACATCATGCTGTGCTGCCTTGTTCCTTAAAATAATTAATCTATAAATCATTGCCCCACTCAGTGGAGCCACCTTGGCAGGGCCTGACTCCTCATTTCAATGCTGACAAAAAGAGACAAATAATCGACTCTAATGTACTGGCAAGTGTGGGTGGAACAGGACAACTGGCTGGCCTCCAGGCAGGGAAAGGGGGGAAGAGGCCAGAGAAGGGAAGCTGTTTAACTGGCTGATTCTTACCTTCTCTCCCCATCCTTATGCATTTGGTTTACACTGCTGCCTCAGTTTCCCCAGATTAGGCAAAGCCAAGTTAATGGAAGGAATATGCTCCCCTGACGTAGGTGTGAATCCAGTTTCGACAAGGCAAAAATCCTCCTTCCCTGCTGAGTTTCTTATTGCAGAGACGGTGCCCCTTCATTTTTGGTAGCTTTTCAAGGGGCAAGCAGATAGCACAGGATGTAACGTTCTCTCTTCCTGGGCCAGAGAGACGGGGACCCATTTGTAAGCATACATGTAAAGAATAAGCCTCTCCGATGCCCTCAAGTACCTCAAGGCCTTGGACTGAATCATTATCTCTCCTGGTGGAGCAGCCATTACACAGCAAGGGCAGGTAGGGGACAGAGTCCCCTTGAGACAGAGTCCCAGGTCCAGATAGTCCCACAACACAGAAACCCCTGCCGTGCCATAGGAAATAGGACTCCTCTTTGGAAAACCACACAAAGGTGTGATTGGGATTTTTAAATGTGCTTGGGCATCAGGTCATGAAACACTAATTGTTCAGGCACAAAATGAGAGGTTCATTGAAAGGCCCATTGGGTAAGATGATGGGCATTCCAAAAAGCTACCTATCACATCCACTTTAGACCTCCTGGCTCAAAGAAAATGCAGAAAAGGGTAGACTTCTCTTGGAGATCAAGCAACAAGCGTTGCTCTTCTCCGGTGACTGCTGGGGTTTTTGCACACAAAGTCAGGGTCCCCTTCAAGGTGAGCAAGGCAGAATGCTGAAAAACATGATATCCCACTCAGCCTGGGCAAGCAAGGGATTTGTTACCTCTGGGCCATCCTGCACCAGCTCCATTAAGGGAAATAAATCACACTAACATCCTGAGATTTCCTTTATTTTAAAAATCCATTTCCCCTCAACCTGAGGTGTGTCTGAATCATCTTCCTTGCAAAGTACTTTTACATCCATTCCATGTGTCTGAGTCTGCTGCATCAGCCTGTCCCCATAAATACATTTCCCTGGACAATGGCGAAATTAGAGATTAGATCACAATGGGAGCTGTTGTGAAAGAATTGGACATTCACCCACAGCTAACCAGTTTAGGAACTTCAGCCAGCTTGCACCTCGCCACCTCCAAGGATAATAACACTGTTCTAGGAGACATAACCCAGTGCTGGATCCCAGAGCTCTTCACAAGATTTCACAGACTGAGATGTGAGGTTACAGCAAAACCCTTGCCCTGCAGCCTCCTTTATGAAAAAAAAAAAAAAAAAATCCAGGAAGCTTAGCACTTCAAACCAAAGTCATAAAATCAAGTAAGATGATTATGTGTTTACAAGCAAAATGAAGCAAAGACTAATCTAAAATCCTCACAATTGATTTTTGTCCCTTCTCCACTCAAAGATAACTGAGAACGGGGTAGATTGGTTTTCCAGTGCGACATGTCCATACGTGATCTGAGCTCTGAAAGGGCAAATGAGCCCAGATTCAACACAGGGTCCCAGGCTGACAAATGATGGGGAGTTTGGGAGGCAGCCTAGAGGGTTCCAGCATCTCCCTCCATTCTCAGAAAAAGCCTCTCCCGACAGGGCACTCAGCTGCAGGCTGCTCGGAGTCGGAGTTCACATTTGCTTCACGCTATTTTAACTTCCCTCTCCCCAGGTTTGCTGGAGGGAGTTATTTTGTGAAAATTTAGATAAGGAGGCTGCTTGCAGATAGATGAACCTATTTTAAAAATATCTCTGTGGTTCTCAGTCCTAAGTAACAGTGTGTCTACCCCTAAGGAGTCACCAAGAGATGGGAGATTTCAGGCATCCAGGCAACTGGGCAGAGTTGGGTTTTTTGGGGTCAGGGGATTCTGGGGGCCTTCAAATCATAAAAGCCACTGTATTTTTTAATCTTGAGTCAACTCCACTAAGATAACTAGGAAGAAAGTATTATTTCACACACTATTCCACATGCATATAAGCAGTGATTTGGTATAAAACATTTCAAGTATCTATTGCACGGTTACACAAATGAATTCATCAACAGGAAAGTATTTCAACAAGAGCAAATTAATATAATGCAAAAAGCATCTCCAAGTTAAATGATATGGCAGAAGTCAGGTGAGCAGAATGAACAAGATTTTGAGGAAGAACTGGTATGCCTATAATCTTGCACCACTTTTCCCATCTATGAAACAAGGGATATGGACTGTGCAATCTCTATCATTAGTAGCATTTTCACAACTGATTATAATTACAGCAGCTAACATTCACTGAGCTCTTACTACGTGTAATGCCATATGTGAACTCATTTAGTACTCATAACACTTTATCAGGTGGCTGCTATTGTTATTCTCACTTTACAGATTAAGAAACAGGCATAGAGACAGGGCACCTGGGTGGCTCAGTTGGTTAAATGCTTGGTTTCAGCTCAGGTCATGATCTCAGGATTGTGAGATCAAGTCCCATGTCAAGGCCCGCACTGGGCTCAGCTGTAGGCATGAAGCCTGATTAAGATTCTCTCTCTCCCTCTCCATGTGCAAACCTCTCTCTAGAGAGAAAGAAGAAAGAAAGAGAGAGACACACACACGGAGGTCACACACAGCTAGTATGTGGTGATAGCAGAATTTGAACCCAGTAAGGTCAACTCAATAGCCCATGTCCCAAAATCCCTACTGGCACTAAGATTTTGTGGGCTGGCAAGGTAAGGAAAATGTCTTGGCAGTAAAAAAGAAAAAAGAGGTAAAAGGAAATTCCCAATGGGGTAGTAGCAGCTAATCCTAACACGAAATACATGCCCTGTTCATTTATAGGCAAATCTGTGAAATAAAAGCAAGCCTAAGTACGGTATGTCAACCTAACAATTATCCATAAAAAATAAAATCTGTAACATTGTACTGATTCATTTCTAAAAATCAAGTACTAATTACCTTAAAACCAATGAGTGTAGAGTAGCATGTACTAATTTAAAATCAACTGTGACTTTTCTATCCATTCTCATAAATTCATGGGAATTAAATACAGTGCATCCCAAACTGTGATGTGATTATTTGGCCAATCTCACTTATTCACCTTCCAACTTCTTCAGCAAAAGTTAACAGATTAATTCAGTTTTACTGTGAGCTGAAATGCTAGACAGACAGCATCCTTGAAAATTCAGCCTTCTCTTCTTTTTAAAGGAAATCATGGGGTGCCTGAATGGCTCAGTTAGTTAGGTGGCCAGCTCTTGATTTCGGCTCAGGTCATCATCTCAGGGTCCTGAGATCGAGCCCTGAGTCAGCCTCTGTGCTCAGTAGGGAGTCGGCTTGAGGATTTTCTCTCCCTCTGCCCCTCCCGGCCCCAGACTCATGCTCAAGCACTCTCTCTGTGTCTAAAATAAATAAATAAATATTTTAAAAAAAGAAATCAAATGTCATAATCATACTTTATTTAGAGTTCAACACATTTTGTGTATGTTTTTATAGATATAATTATATATTTATATGATATATAATGTAAGTATATAAAATATATTCAGTTGATCCATAGCAAATTGCCCTTTTGTAGGCCAAAAACAGTCAAATATCAGCAAGCAGCTTAATATATTTTTATCCTACTAATTGAATGAGTATTGAATTGGAAGGGTTGAAAGGACTTTCTCTTAAGCAATTAAAACACAAATTTCTAGGAAGGAGAGAGAAAAGGCTCTGAGTGGAGACAAAGGGCACTTTTCTTTGGAGATTCTGCCCATACTTACCCTTCCAAGCACTTTGATTTCTGCTGGAAACACAACCCATGGCTCCTTAGGGCACTTGCTTCCCTCTTTCTTTTCTGGTTCAGGTATGATCAAAAAGCAAGCCCTTCTCCTTATTTCTCCTTAGCAACGCTGAAAAAAATTGAAGGGAAACCAAAGGATGAATTAAAGCATAGATACTTCTTCCCCCATGAAAAGTTTTTACCAAGTCCAGCTTTCTTTTTTTTTTAAGATTTCATTTATTTATCTGAGAGAGAGAGAGTGAGAGAGAGCATGAGAGGTGAGAAGGTCAGAGGGAGAAGCAGACTCCCCGTGGAGCTGGGAGCCCGATGTGGGACTCGATCCCGGGACTCAGGGATCATGACCTGAGCCAAAGGCAGCTGCCCAGCCAAACTGAGCCACCCAGGTGCCCCCAAGTCCAGCTTTCTTATCACAACATATGTACAGATCGTCAGGTGCCAAACTCAGAGGCCTCGTTCAATGTGCAACCTGTCCAAAGAGACCCCTTTTAACTTGGGACGATTACCAAATTTCACCCCTTTCTATGCCCCCTCTTTTCCAGCACAAGAATTGGTGTAGACTGTTTGGTGGAAGAGTGTTGGGGAAAAAAACAATTTCCTTCTACCCTTCTAAGTTCTTTGGCTGGTATAATAATTAAACTGACATAAAACAGATTAAGAGGAGAAAAACAAGCATAAGTTTAACAACATGTATACCTCCTATGTACAGGAGAGACCCAGGAAAACTAAGTAGATCTCCAAATAGCTAAAGCCAATACCTTAAGTAACATTTCCAGTTAAAGACAAAAGATGTTGGAGGTGGGGAGTCAGTTACGGGAAGTTACCAGGAAAGTGACAATAAACAAGGATGCAGTTGTTGTGCAGTTTTAAATCCTCACCTCCCATTGCTAAAAGTTTCTACAGATTTAGTCATTCTCCACTTTCTGGTACAGAGAGACACCTTTACAAATGGAAATTCCCCTTATAAATGTAAATGAGTAACTTCACAGTTTTTAAAGAGCTTTTCCTGTGGCTATTTCTTAAAAATAATCAGCCTAAAATAATCCTTGTGCCAAAGAGGCATATTTTGGGGTGGCAAATTCTGCTCCCATGCAAGTAGAAAAAAAGATGGACGGCCCACACTTAGGTCAAAGGCCATTATTGTCTTTCAGGCAAGCTAGTGTTTGTATGAATGTGGAGCTTTCCCAACCTTGCTTACGACCCCAACAATCATAGGCAATCAGCTTAAGTTTGGATTCCTGCCATAATGGCTGGAGAACATAAGCACTCAAGGCTGAGGATGAGAGAACCCACCTGGACAAGCATATACCTTCCCAGCCAGAAATGTAGTTTCTACAGGAGACTCAGGGGGACTCTGCGGCATCTTTTATTCCTTCACTGCCTTTCAGCTCTTAGCCGAATTTTACAGTACCTTCTCTTTTGGGCTCCTGGACCCAATGTCAATGTGGGAGGTGAGTTCCCCGCACCAACAAGCAACTCTTGGGACACCGGCTGGCTGGCCTGCAATTCAGTTCAATTCTGACACTATTTACCAAGAAACAGCATCCAATTCCGTGGGTTAAGAGTTCCGTCCTACCAAACTGCCTCCTGCCCACTATTTCAGATGCCCGTCACCAAGCAAGTCCAAGTCGTTAGCAGTGCCGGATGGACTGGCTATAAATCAGAGGTTCCCACAACCTTTTCTTGGGTTTGATTAATTTGCTAGAGCAGCTCGCAGAACTGAGAAACATTTTGCTTACGAGAGTACCAATTCGCTATAAAAGGATGTAGAAGAAGCTTCCGTGCTCTCAGGGTGCGCCACTCTCCCAGCATCTCCCCTGGCTCACCAGCCCGGAAGTTCTCTGCTGTCTTTTGGGTTTTTATGGAGGTTTCATTACTTAGGAATGGTTGATTAAATCATTGGCCATTGGCAATTGATTCAACCTCAGGCCACTCCGCCCTTCTCCAGAGGTTTGGAAGGAGGTACTAAAAGTTCTAACCCTCTAATCATGTGGTCCGTTTCCCTAGCAACCAGCCCCCATTCTCGGTTATTTGAGGGCCCTCCCAAAGTGGCCTCATTAACACAACAAAAGGCAGCGTGATCACTCCACTCACAGGAGATTCCAAGGGTTTTAGGAGCTCTGTGCCAGGAATAGGGTCCAAGACCAAATACACAGTCCTTATAAATCACAATATTCTACCTTCCAAACCTTTGAAAACAGTTTTTCAACAGCATCTGAATTTCAGAGTACATTATTCAGAAAAAGAGAAGCATGGTTGCCGACGAACTGACAAGCAGAGAGAGAACATTAGGCCGTCTTCCTCTGCTTGCTTTGTACCACTTAACAGTGATCCCAGCTTGTGTAACTGTAATGACTTTATTAAGAAATGTGTTCTTGAGTAGTAAACTTAATCTATCAGACAAATAAAACCACAAATTTAGTTGAACTGGAAATCACTTGTTACTTTGGCTCTTTAACTATCATTATAACATAAATTGTAACAGTTACAACCGTCTCTGGGAGTACATGGATATTTTACAGCTGTTGTAAATGAGCGTTATTACAGTTGGAGATATGTGGCTATAAAACCACAGGAAAGGTAGTTGAAGAAAGAACACCTGGTTACATATAGGTTTCCAAGCCCTGTGTATCAAAAGACAGAAAATATGTGCTTCACTATCACTTTTTAGGTAATAACAGCAGGTTACTGTGTCTTTATGCACTACCACACTGCACACATTGGCTACAGATGGTTTAAAGAGTCATGATTCCCAATCTGTGTATGTCTCTATTCCCTGAATTAAACCTACCCCTGAGACTAACAGCATTTCCTTTCAAATAATTTAAGTATCTAATCTCTACTCTTCTGGATAGAATTCATGGCGTGGAACATTCGATATGTCATTTTATTTTTTATTTTTTTGCAGAAGCTCAAAATTAAGCTAAAATATTATTAGCTAGCTGATGAAGAAACTGAACCAAAAGAGATTTTTTTTTAAAGCAAAGTGTCGTACCCCAATAGAAAAATGAAAAAACCTCATGAGTAGACAATTCATAGGCAACATACATGTCACCAGTGGACATTAAAAAAGGTTCAACTTCACTAGTAATCAAATAAATGCAAATTTAAACCAGAGTGACATACCATTTTCCCACTCTCATATTGAGAAAAGTTTACTAACAATGCTAACACTTACTTGATGCTGATAAAGATGGAAATAGATGGATTCCCTCCCCTACTACTTAAGGGGAGTATAAATTTGTAGAAGCTTCGTGCACTATAAAGTAATGACTCATGTTGCATCGGGAGTCTTTGATATGTTCTTATCACTTAACCTGGTAATTTCACTTCTTGAGTTCTCTATTAAGGAAATATTTATTTACAAAAATGTTCAACAAAATATGAAATATGAAAGAATAGTGGAAAGTAAAAACTCTAGCTTTCAACAATAGGAGAAGGAATAAATAATTATCATGTAAGAAGATACGATGCAACCATTAAAATCCACATTTTAAGCATATTTAATAATATGAGGAATGCTGAAGATAAAACATTAGCTAAAAAGTAGGACATAGAAGTTTTAATTACAATCCTAGTTGTATTTTTTGAATGTATAAACAGATTATGCGTAGAAGAGAGATGAATGGAATGTAGCCAAGTATTAGCAGTGATTAACATTAGAGGGTGAGATTACAGGTAATTATTTTCTCTTTATATTTCTTTATTTTCCAATTTTTCTGCAACAAGAAAACATCACTTTTATGATGGAGAGTGGTGTTTGAGGAAATTATTTTGAAAACCAAAGTGAGCAAGGGAAGATTGGACTTTGAGAATGTGGGCTTTGTAGTTGTAAAGGTGGAAAATTTTTCCCATCTTCCTTTCTAGGTTCTTTGGTTGGTCTAGTAAAATTCACATGAGACATATTGATGAGAAAAAAACAAATTTAATTTTGTATTTATGGAGGCTCCACAAAAATACAAGAGGCTCAAAGACAGTCAAGGCAATAGGAGGCTTATATGCCATCCTGAACTAAGGAATGGGAAAGGGACCTGGGGCTTCAAAGGGGAGGAGGGTGTTTCACAAGACAAGAATAAGAGCAGATGTCTGGTAATTAGATGTTTGTTCAGCCATACACATAGGTCATTCAAATACAAAGTAATCTCAGTTAATAGCCCTCTTCCTGAGCCAGGCCCCCTATCTAAATTCTTTTAGGAGTTAAGGAAGAGGTGAAAAGTTTTTCTTGAGGCTGCTGGGTCTTGACTGACCTCAGCTCAAAATAATACACATGCCAAAGTGGCACGTTTTGGATGGCATATCCTACTCCTCTTCACAGTTGTCTGGCTACTAAGATAAAAAATTCTGTTTGGATCTTATATGTTGAATCATAAAAAAAAATCTAAATTCAGATACAGAGAACAGATTGGTGTTTATGGGGCAGGGGGTGGGGGGCAGTGAGGGAAATAGGTGATGGTGGTCAAAAGTGTAAACTTCCAGTTATGAAATAAAGATGTCCTGGGCATCATGGTGACTGTAGTTAATAGTACTGTATCGTATATTTGAAAGTTGCTGAGAGAATAGATCTTTTTTTTTTTTTAATTTTATTTGTTTACTTGAGAGAGAGAAAGAGTACAAGCAGGGTGAAGGGCAGAGGGAGAAGCAGACTCCCCACTAAGTAGCGAGCCCGACACAGGACCTCAGGATCATGACCTGAGCTAAAGGCAGACACTTAAGCGACTGAGCCACCCAGGTGCCCTTGAGAGAATAGATCTTAAGAGTTCTCATCACAAGAAAAAAAAATTGTAACATGTGTGATGATGGATGTTAACTAGACTTACTGTGGTGATCATTTCACAATATATACAAATACTGAATCTTTGTGTTGTACACCTGAACTAATATAATGTTATGTGTCAATTATATCTCACTTTAAAAAAATAATTTTTCAATAAAAAATTTTAAAAAACTGTTTTTGAATCGAGATTTTAAAGTTGGACTCTTGAAACCCCTAGAGGTTTCACGTTTGGGTTTCAGAACCCCCTTGAGATTTTATTTATAATGTACATGTGTATGTTTATGTGCATTTTTCTAGGGACACAGTATGTAGCTTTCAGATATTTAAAAAGATCCTTGACTACAAAAATTAAACGTGAACATAAAGTTTAGCTGATTAGCGAGTGAATCACTTTAGTTCAACTATGATTAATGTAGTCAAGCCCTAATGTTGGTTTTTTTTCTCTCTTCCTTATTAGCCATATATTTAACATTCTGTTCTGGATCATGTTGACAATTTCTACAGCTATAGATCTAGTATACAAAACTACAATCATCTTGGACTCTGACACATGGACTCACTGAAAAGCCTAATCTAAATGAGAAAAGTAATCATTATATTTTTAAAATAACAATTACCAATATTATTTTTACATTTCACCAGATATTTGTATATATAATCGTATTTAATTCTTAGCACAACTCTGTGGTATGAAGTGGTAATACCACTCCCATTTCACAGTTAAAAAAAACTAAGCACCGGATAGAAGAAATGACTGGTGCACAGACAGGCAGCTAGTGAAATGACTCCTGACTCCCGGACCACTGCTGTTGACACTTCCCAAAGTCTCTGCTTTTTTGTTTGAAGGACAGCAGAATTTGCCACCCTAAAATATGCCTCTTTGGCATAAAGATTATTTCAGGCTGATTGTTTTTTTCCCTGGGAGCGCAGGCGCATCTGTGCACATGCGCAGTTGGGGGAAGGGCAGAGGAAGAGAGAGAATCCCTACCAAGCTCCACGCTCAGCGCCGAGAGCTCCACGAGGACCTTGATCCCACCAGGTGGAGGTCATGATCCGAAGATCATGACCTGAGCCAAAGCCAAAAGTGGGCCGCTTAGCGGACTGAGCCACGCAGGCACCCCTGGGCTGATTTTAAGAAATGGCACAGACAGAAGCTGACACAGAAGCTCTGAAAACTGAGGTTACCCTTTTGTAAGAGGTACCTATGTTTTTAAGAGAAAGCTCCATTTGTAAGGGTGTCTTCCTCTCTGTACCAGAAAGGGGAGGATGGCTCTAAGTCTCTGGAAACTCTTATCACTGGAAAAGGCGAGGACCTAAATCTGCATAAAACCATACCTGGTTTACTGTGCTCTGGCTGAAAACCTCCCATAACTGGCCGTCCCTCCTCCCTACCCCCAATATCTTCTTTTGTCTTTAGCTCCAGGTGGATCGAAGGTGACGGGCTACATGATTGTGAATGCACTTGATGAGAGGATCCAAAGCAGTGCTTAAAATGTGTCTCATGTCTGTTTTGTAGGCCCATAACCGAAACCTGCTCTCCATAGATTTTGATCATATAACTCGCACGGGAAAGATCTACGATGACCACCGGAAATTCACCCTTCGAATTCTTTATGACCAGACTGGACGACCTATTCTGTGGTCTCCTGTAAGCAGATATAATGAAGTGAACATCACATATTCACCTTCGGGATTGGTGACGTTTATTCAGAGAGGGACGTGGAATGAAAAAATGGAATACGACCAGAGTGGAAAAATAATTTCGAGAACTTGGGCTGATGGGAAAATTTGGAGCTATACCTACTTAGAAAAGGTAAGTATGAGGGAAAATGAACTAGTTTTGAGTTTCTGAATGAGAATACTGAAAATGGCCCTAAATTACCAATCTTAAAGAGACCTACGGGAGAAAAGTTTGTTCTGGCTGTCCCGCTCTGTAGAAGTAGAAACAACAACAAAATGTTATCTATAAGGATAAGCTGTTTTTCTGCTAAAAACTTTCCCCAACCCCACACTCTGCCAGGTATTCTTTGAAACCGAAGTCAGGATAATGGCTTAGCTTTCTCCTCATTTGAGCATATTTTTTCATGCTCTTGAAAAGGTATCCTTATTATTATGAAAGCTCATACTGAGGTAAAATAGGTAGAAAATTATAAAATTGTGTGTTAATGTATCTCAGCTCTGGAGAAGAGCCTCTTAGAGGATGAGGAATTCTAATTTTGTTCGGATAATCAGTGAAGTTTTAGTACATATACATTTGAGGACTAATTTTCACAAGTAATCAGTCTGAGCAAATGGTGGCAGTGGGGCTTCGTTGGTAATAGTCCTTCGTGTGTACAGTGAGTCTCCAGCAGCACCGTAATGGGGGCTCGTGGGCTCCTGTCTGATGGAAATAGACAAGGAGTTTAATCCCCCCCCCCCCCCGGAACCATTTGTCAAACAGCCCCCACAGGGCAAAATGGTTTCTGGCCAGATCAGTAGCAGAGAACAATAAGAGAGAATGATTTCCATCTACCATCTCAATTTCTGATGTCCTAAGATGGCGTCTCTTATTTCCCAAATCTGTCCATTCAACCGAATTCATCAGTCCGGAATTAATTCCTGGGAAAACTGAAAAAATGCTTTCCCTTGAGGATTCAAGGGTAATCAGTGCACGTTAACCCCTAGAAGTTCTTACAGAAGTCATAGGAGCTCATAGCTCACATGACAGAATTTCACTATTTGTACCCAATAATGTCAGGCCTTTTTGATACACTCCCCAAAGTCCCAAAGTTTTTTTTGGGGGGGGGAGTGTGCCAGTGGTTGTATGTCGTTATAAAACTATAATACAACTTCCCAGAGGCAGTTGCTGGGGAACTTGCCAAGCTGGAAATGCCTAGAAGATAAAGCAGAATTCTTTACCAGGGTAAAGAAGAGAGTCATCTGCTGTATCCACCCTTGTCTGCAGAAGAAATAGGTCAAATCTATAATTATACTCTACACTGGGAACATCTGAATCTTATAGAGTGGGTCTTTCCTCTTAAATTTCGGTATAAGAATGATCTGCAAAATCCTATGGCTCATGTCCAGAAAGTACTAAACTTGGTACAAAATTCCCTGAATCCAAATATTTGGTGGTATGTTTACAGAGGCAATGCATGTACTAATGACCTTCATATGAAAAAAAGATATCATTGATTATTAGATTATATTGTTTCTCAAGGAATGAGGATGGGTTGCACTAACCCTTCTGCAGGTCATACATGTGGCTAGTGCAGTAGCCAACACTCCCTAGGAGGGTGCATGGGTTTGAACTCATAACTCCAACTTCATTAGCACCGTAGTTTGGCCACTGAGCTCTATATAACTGCCTGTAGACAGTTGCATCTGAGTCTCTAAGACTTTCCCTTTAGGCTGCCTATACAATAACAAAAGAGCCTACTGAAAACTTACATTTTAGCTCTTCATGCGGCCTCTTGACACCAATGAAGCTATTTTATTGCTTCTCTTTTCTGAATTAACCTATTATTTCAACAAACTTTCCTGACCAAAGAATCATGTGAAGGAAACTTCAGGTAAGTTCTCTTTGCTATGGAAACTGAGTTGGCAATCTCTTTAAAAACAAAGAAAACTCTATGAGACTGCCGGTGTCTGCAGTGGGCAGAAATAAGACCTGATTGATGTATCACATGTCAAGAGAAGTCCTAGTGACTTTCAAAGACCAGTTTACCGACCAATGAGATCACTTGTGCCTTTTAGTTGACTTTTGTCCCTTTCTTGACTTCACATTTGATTTGTTCTCTAATTAAAAGGTAGCCCCAGGGCTCCTGGGTGGCTCAGTCAGTTGTCTGACTTTTTTCTTTTGAAAATTTTATTTACTTATTTATTTTTATTGAGCAGGGCTCGATCCCAGGACCCTGAGATCATGGCCTGAGCCGAAAGTAGAGGCTTAACCCACTGAGCCACCCAGGTGCCCCTTGTTTAATCTCAGCTCAGGTCTTGATCTCAGGGTCGGGAGTTCAAGCTCCATGTTGGGCTCCTCGGTGGGTGTGGAGCCTACATTTAAAAGAAAAAAAGATAGCCTTTGACTTAAACAATCTTATTATGCAAAACTCAGAACCTACAAAACACACAACTATGGAATGGTTCTTTACTTTCCAAAAATGATTTATCATGAGATTGATTTTAATAATGTTATGATTATCAGTAATAATAACTAATCCACTGGAGAGATACGATGATTACATGAAATAACTGAATATAAAGCACCCAGAACATTTAATTATAAAATAAGTTAGTTTCTTTACATTTACATAGTGCATTGTAGCATTTATTTTCCAGTCACTAACAAATGCTACTTACTTACTGCTACTTGAAGGAAAATTAAAATAAGAAAGAACAGAAGGAAGGAAAGGAGAAAGGGAAGTGAAGGAAGGGAAAAAGAAGAAAATTAAGGCATTTTTGAAATTGTGACTCTAGAAAATATAAAGGGAAGGAATATTGAATTTACCAAAATCCAATGTACATGTAACTTTTGCAGTGTCATGATGAGGTTCTGTGTCTCCCTGTGCTTTTTTCAGTCCTCTTTTTAACATGGCATTTGCTGACACATTCTTTCACTATGTATAGGACAGAGCAAAGACAAAGAGACTGGCTCTTGTAGTATATTTTAAAATAAGAATTCTCAAGCTTGAAAATGTATATCTCATTTTATGCCTCAAAATACCTCTGTAAATTTGCTTGCTAACCCTATATCATGATATATTTAAAAGCAACAGCAAGGGCGCCTGGGTGGCTCAGTTGGTTAAGCGACTGCCTTTGGCTCAGGTCATGATCCTGGAGTCCCAGGATTGAGTCCCATATCGGACTCCCGGCTCTGCGGGAAGTCTGCTTTTCCCTCTGACCTTCTCCCTTCTCATTCTCAGTCTCTGTCTCTAATAAATAAATAAATAAATAAATAAATAAATAAATAAATAAATAAATAAAAAATCTTTAAAAGCAACAGCAAATATTTCACTTTAATGTGCAGAAATTTTGTCGAAATCGTGTGACTTCCTCTAGAGCAAGTGCAAGCTACGTGTATCATTTTCATGCACAATGGTCTGTAGCCATTAGGAGAAAAATAATTATTTGGGTAATAGCTGTGGTTGCTTAAATGATCTCTTCTCTATTAAAAAAATCAATTATTGTTTCTTAAATTTTCTCTATGTGGTCATTAATTCTCTATCTTGATTTATGATACTTCTCTGAGTTAATTATATTTTGAAGACTTGTGGGGCTAAAATTTTGTATTACGGTAAATGTAAATCTTTCGGTTTCCTAAAATCGTTCTTAAGGCCTTCATTTTTAAAATGCATTTAAAGATATTTTACAATCATTTAATAAGATGCTTTAGTCTGATACATTTACACAAAATTGCCTCTTTGGGGCTGAAATTTTCAAAGGCTGCCTGAAGGGATACAACGCCAGGTGCCTTGAGCTTCCAGGTGGTCCCACACTGCCATCTGGTGGTTATTCGAGTGCTTTAACTTTTCAAATTTCTACCATCACTCATTTCTATTCTTGTTCAAATGAATATACAAGCTTGCTCTTTTTTCTTCTTTACAATGATCTCTTTTAGGATCTCACAACTCATTAAAAAAATACAAAGTCTCCACTCTGTTGTTTGAACTCGGAAGAAATGGCCTTTTTTTCCTGCTGTAGCAGCACCGTGGGCACTGGATGGACTCATAAGCACTGTTTTTTAACAAACTGATAATAATGCCTACCCAAAGTGAAAAAGCAGCCAAGTGAGAGCTAAATGGCATTCTGGCAACACAACAGTTACATGCACGAGATTTCTAATCACGTTATCCACATGCTTGCCATTGGCAGAAAGCTTTAAAACAGGCCAGGGAGCTTTTGAGACAGCACAGCATGAGCAGCACCTAGGACAGGGTCCGGCAGCGGTTCACTGCAGCGCGATGGATGAGGCAGGGGAGAGAACACAAAGGCAGTGTGCTCTAAATGTTTGGCAAGGCACGCACAGCGACTGGAAAAGGCATGACCCGGGCAGGCTAGTACCAGATAATGTGTGGGAGCCATATGGTGATTGTCCCTGGCCCCCATCACAGGTGACAGATGTCATTTGTTCATGGCAAACTGACAGAAGAGCCTGGAAAGGAGCTGAGAAGTCTGACTTTGAGCAGAGAGCTAATGCAAAGGCATTTTTCACCAGCTCCCACCCCCACCCCCGGGTTCTGTTGGTTCTGCCTTGGTCAAGGAGGTGGGTTCTCCCTTCATGTCCTCATGCCAAGTCTCCTGCCTCTGGTCAGTGGGGGTTTTCAGAGCCACAGGCTGTCCCCAGGTGATGAGGTGACAGGCTTTCGGCACGCAGCTTTGTCTCCTCAAGGCAGAGTACTTGGTGGGAAAAAACAGAAAGGAGGAACAAACGAGCAAATAATTGTGGATTTTGACTTCACAGTACTGACATATGATTCAAAATCAATAATTCTCAGAAGGCAGGGGGGATATGCAGTTCCAAGAAATAGATTTAATACTAGAATATAATTTCATATTTAGAAGAGGAAAGTGTACATTATATACGCTTCTGTAATTTATAGTCATAAATATTTATGTAATTTATGTTTAGAAAATGAAAAGATGCCTATTGTTTTCATAAGACAAATTTTTGAAAATAAAGCTCAACTAAATCCTTTTGCTTGATAAGGTAATTCTCAAGAAGGGAGGGGTAAAGCTTCCTTAGAAAGTTATATCAGAGTCTCCAGGGTAAACATTTTTAATTTTTATTAAAAGATGAGATTTAAATGCTTTTCAATTAGAAATAGGATTGAGTTCTCTGCAAAATAATGCTCCTTTTATGTTTGTATTGAAAGTTAAATAAGGTATCAGTGAAATACCTAATCACACACGAGGCTTTATACCTCAACAAATAACTGTTTCTGAAATACAGATCAGTTGGGACGAAAGGGGTTGCATACCCAGAGAATTCTTCACTTTTTTTTTTAAGATTTATTTATTTGATAGAGAGGGAGAGATTACAAGTAGGCAGAGAGGCAGGCAGAGAGAGGGGGGCAGCAGGCTCCCTGCTGAGCCGAGAGCCCAGATGCGGGGCTCAATCCCAGGACCCTGATTCATGACCTGAGCCGAAGGCAGAGACTTTAACCCATTGAGCCACCCAGGCACCCCGAGAATTCTTCACTTTTTAATGGCATGTTCCCCAAATATAGTTCAAAACATGAATTGCTTGTCAACTATACTCAGTTTTTTAAAAAATGTCAACTCCAGGGGATCCTGGTCGGTTCAGTTGTTAGAACTTGAGACTCTTGATCTCCGGGTGGTGAGTTCGAGCCCCACGTTTGGTGTGGAGATTACTTAAAAATAAAATCTCTAAAAAAAAGTCAACTGTACTCAAAAAATTAATATAACATGAATTGCAAAGGAATAATTAAAATATTTTATATACAAACTTTTGAGGAAGACTTAACAGCTATGTGACGTCAATAAATGCTTTTCAGTGACTATAACTCAATATGTGGCATGCGCTCCCCTCCATTTACCTCCTTCCAATCCATCTCCACAGGGATGCAACTCCACAAGCAGTAACCCTTCTGAAATACGGACTTGGTTTTTTCTCCTAGTTCTGCAGACACCCTGTCCTTCAACTTGGCTTTCAGTGATTCCCTGTTGCCAACACGTTTAAGTTCAGCCTCCTTAGCATGGCTTACAACATGATCTGGACCCAGCCTACTTAACTGGCCTCATCTCTTGCCAGCACCCCCTCCCCAACACCCATGCTCTGGCCACACAAAATTCCTCTCATTCTCTGAAAATCCATGTTCTCTTTCTTATCCAGACCCTCACAATATTGTGCCCTCTGTCAGGAGTACTCTCTCCCTCCCCTGCCTCCCCCACTTCCTTGCCTTCAAACCTGGCTAAGCCCTAGTCATCCTTTAGGTCTCAACTCAGGTGTCGCTTTCTCCAGGCACCCTTTCCTGACCTCTTAAGTCTGGTCGAGCTATTCTTCCTCTGCTCCCATAGGCACCCTGTCCTTCCTGTCATAACACTGCACACTATATTGTAATCGCTTGGTTGCTTGTCTACGAGGACAGACACCATGACTGCCCACTACTATATCCACTAGGGTCCACCTCAGTGCCTGGCACATAGCAAGTGCTCGATAAATCTGTGCTTAATGGATGAATGTGTTTCTTTAATCTCCTTTAATCGCCTCAGCTTCAGTGGTACATGTTAAGCCACTTTGCCTTTGTTTCGTTTCAGTCTGTGATGCTTCTGCTACATAGCCAGCGGCGCTACATCTTCGAGTACGACCAGTCGGATTGTCTGCTGTCAGTCACCATGCCGAGCATGGTGCGCCACAGCCTACAAACCATGCTTTCAGTGGGCTACTACCGGAATATCTACACCCCGCCAGATAGTAGCACTTCTTTTATCCAAGACTATAGTCGAGATGGCCGACTGCTGCAGACCCTGCATCTGGGAACAGGGCGCAGAGTTTTATACAAATACACCAAGCAAGCAAGGCTGTCTGAGATTCTCTATGATACTACTCAGGTCACGTTAACATATGAAGAGTCTTCTGGAGTCATTAAGACAATACACCTGATGCACGACGGCTTCATTTGCACAATCAGATATAGGCAAACAGGTTTGTTGTGAAAGGGTGGTGACGGGTATGACCATATCGGTCAGGATTTTCTTTGCTGGCCCCAGTGTGTAATAGGAGTGTTGACCTGTACACGTGCAATCCCATAAATGTTCACTTTCATTGTTAGATTATCTTCCGTTGACAATGAAAGACATATTACAGTCTGCATGAAAGCCAATTCCTTAAAAACCTACCATGCATTTCTCTGTCTCTGTCTCAGCTCTCAGAAAAGTTGAGATCTAAGAACCTCGTCCAACCGTGTGCTCCTTCCTAACTCACCACCAGATCTTCCCAGAGATGCAGCTGCAAGCGTTGGTCCTGAAACGAGCTCAAGCCCCATGCAACCTCTATAAGCCTCAGAGGATGGCAAAATATGTTCGAAAGTCAGGACTTTTGAATATATCTCATCCTTTGGGCTTAGCTCATAAAACGCCCAAAGTCAGTTACCTTAATGCTGGATTTTGTCAACACCTGACCTGTTGACTTTGTAGCACAGGTTAAACGAATTGAAAGTACTTTCGTCAGTGATTATAACAAGAAAACATGTTGATAATATCAGTTTCATCACCGCAAGCCACTGAATGGGCTGTTACTTATATAGTTCCTATAATTAAATGATTCTATAACTATAGTGTACAGTACTTTTTTCATGCTTACTAACCACAACTCTAAGAGTATGTATCTATGAGATGATATGCCCAGGCATGAGGTATCAGAGGTCAATCTCTAATGTCTTATTGTGAATGTAAAAGCATCACTATTAAAGACACTGGTACTAGGTCTTTTTGATTGCTCAACATTATGCATCTAGCTCTGTTCTCACTGTTTTTATTTTCATTCCTCAGGACCTCTTATTGGACGCCAGATCTTCAGATTCAGCGAAGAAGGGCTGGTGAATGCTCGGTTTGACTACAGCTACAACAACTTCCGAGTCACCAGCATGCAAGCTGTGATCAATGAAACCCCTTTGCCCATCGATCTGTACCGATATGTTGATGTTTCCGGTAGAACAGAGCAGTTTGGAAAATTCAGTGTCATTAATTACGATTTAAATCAGGTCATAACTACAACAGTGATGAAGCACACCAAGATCTTCAGTGCCAACGGACAAGTTATTGAAGTCCAATATGAAATCCTTAAGGCCATTGCCTACTGGATGACTATTCAATATGATAATATGGGGCGTATGGTAATATGTGATATAAGAGTGGGAGTAGATGCCAATATAACAAGATATTTCTATGAATATGATGCTGATGGGCAACTTCAAACTGTTTCTGTAAATGACAAAACCCAGTGGCGTTATAGTTATGATCTGAATGGAAACATCAACCTCTTAAGCCATGGGAATAGTGCTCGTCTTACTCCTCTCCGATATGACCTCCGAGACCGTATCACCAGACTAGGAGAAATTCAGTATAAAATGGATGAAGATGGCTTTCTGAGACAGAGGGGAAATGACATATTTGAGTATAATTCTAACGGTCTGCTGCAGAAAGCCTACAATAAGGCTTCTGGCTGGACTGTGCAGTATTACTATGATGGGCTTGGGCGACGTGTCGCCAGTAAGTCCAGCCTAGGGCAGCACCTTCAGTTCTTTTATGCAGACCTTGCCAACCCCATAAGAGTTACTCATTTGTACAACCACACGAGCTCAGAGATTACATCCTTGTATTATGATCTCCAAGGTCACCTTATTGCCATGGAGCTAAGCAGTGGTGAAGAATATTATGTAGCTTGTGATAATACAGGCACCCCACTGGCTGTGTTCAGCAGTCGAGGTCAGGTGATAAAAGAGATATTGTACACGCCTTATGGAGATATCTATCATGACACTTACCCTGACTTTCAGGTCATCATTGGCTTTCATGGAGGACTCTATGATTTGCTCACTAAATTAGTGCACCTGGGGCAAAGAGATTATGATGTTGTTGCTGGCAGGTGGACAACGCCTAATCATCACATATGGAAACAGTTGAACCTCCTTCCTAAACCATTCAACCTCTACTCCTTTGAAAATAACTACCCAGTTGGCAAAATTCAAGATGTTGCAAAGTATACCACAGGTATTAAACTTCACACTAAACTTGAAATAACTCCATGGTGTTTATCACATAATCTCAGTGCCTCTGTAAATCATGCTTCCTCTTCCTGCCAGTTAGCCCACAAGTTACTGTGCAGTCAATCTCTAGTCTTCTAGAGTCAGTGCAACTGTGTAAGTGGCATAAAACATGATGCTTTTGCATCCCAGGACAACTTTTCCTTTCTTTTAAGCTTTCTGTTTGTAGATTTCACTCTTAAAAGCTTATACGAGGGGTGCCTGGGTGGCTCAGTCGGTTAAGCGTCTACCTTCGGCTCAAGGCATGACCTCGGGGTCCTTGGAACAAGCCCGTGTGGGGCTCTTGGCTCAGCGGGGAGTCTGCTTCCCCCTTTGCCTCTCCCTCTCCCCCTGTTTGTGCTCTCTCTCTCAAATAAATAAAATCCTGTTTTAAAAAAAGCTTATCTGAATAATTTCATAAAGGAAAAATTCAGGATTATGTTTCATCAGATAAATCTAATATTGTGAACTGTGTGGCCTCAGTGCCATTACCATATTAAGAGTTTCAGTCCTGTAAACTGAACCTATCTCTGTGATTTTCCATGAATCAAAAGATTTCCCTGCAGAGAGAGGATCATATGTTTTAGAGTTGGTGATAGGAGGAGTTTTATCCCTAACTTCCCACTGGCTGAACATTTTGAAGTCAGGAGAGGTATCATTCAGGCTTTCCACAAAGGTTGTAAAGTATGAGCTTCATCATTTTTTTTTTTCTTTTATATCTTGTGCCTCACAGACATTGGAAGTTGGTTAGAGCTGTTTGGTTTCCAGTTACACAATGTTCTGCCTGGATTTCCCAAACCAGAATTAGAAAATTTGGAATTAACTTATGAGCTTCTACAGCTTCAGACGAAAACTCAAGAGTGGGACCCTGGAAAGGTTTGTAAAAATTTTACCATCTCTATTTATCTGAAAAAACATAAGGTCATCCAACACCATGAAATGGCATTAACGTATACTTCCTTACTTATTTTTGAGTTGTCTTGAATATTCTCTGAAATGTCCACAATTAATGAGGAGGTAGAAAAAAGCTTCCATGAGGAAAGGATCAGGGAATTGGAGCTTTTAGAAAAGACAAGACTAATATGGGATTTGATGACCTGCTGCGGTAGACAGACAGGAGAAACCAAACTTTTAAAATTCTGGATCAGGCTACCAAGGGCAATTACGGATTCTGTATAGAGAAAACTGTTCACTGACGGACATAAAAGCTTCAGATTTCCAAGAGCGAAATAATTTAGGGTGTAGTGCATTAAAAGCATGGGAAGAACAGAATTAAATTATTCTGACAAAGAAGAAGTATGTAAGAGCAATGAAGTAAAAATAATAAAAAGCATAGGGATAAAGTCTCTGGTAAAATAGGAATACAAAATATTCACAGTTCAGCAGATAATTTCATCAATAATATGAGGTACAAATGAAAACAAGTGGTTACTTTTTCTTTCCATTTAAAGAAATGGAGGCGTATCTCTTTGCAGAAAAGAAAAATTATTTCAGCAAAATAAAACTGAAGTTTGGGTGGGAGGGCTTGAAATTTAAATTAGGGGCGCCTGGGTGGCTTAGCTGGTTAAGCATCTGCCTTCAGCTCAAGTCATGATCCTGGGGTCCTGGGGTCCAGTCTGGCCCCTTGCTCAGCAGGGAGTCTGCTTCTCCCTCGCCTTCTGCCCTTGGCCCCCCTCCTCCTGCTCATGCTCTCTCTCTCTGTCTGTCTCTCTCTCTCAAATAAATAAAATCATTTAAAAAATTTATAAGGGAAAGACAAATCTAAATAGGTACTATAAGCTTATTCTGTTTTGTAAATACATATAATGTGTAAAAGTAATTTTGTAATTAAAAAGTAATTAACAGTCTTTTTTATACTTAAAAGTCCTTTTAAAAAGTTAATCAAAATTTTGAAATTGCTGAAGCTTTGTTGTGGATACTTGAAGATTCATTACTCTCTTTTCTTTATTTCCTACTATGTTTGAAAATGCTCATAATAAAAAGGGTTTTTGGGTTTTTTTAGTCCATGTAAGAAGATCAGCGAACTTCTTACTGATTTGCCGTGGTTACTTAGAAGGTCATAATGTGTTTAAAAGCAAGAATAATGCTGTAAGCCATCTCTACTCCTCAGTGTGGCTAATGTATCACAGCACATACAGTAACAAACAGCTAGTCAGTATTAGTTAAATTGGTGAAGGTGAAATGTCTTTGTTTTGGGAAAGCTGGACCCACTTAACTTGAAGTGATTTCTAGTTCGGAGATTCTGTGATATCAAGTTTGAACATACTTCCTTATGTTTAACTCATCAAGACCTCAAGAAGCATATGCCAGGTGACCAAGTAACCTGTTAGTCTTGTCTTTGCCAAATCTCTGATGAAGAGATTCTGATTGGGGTTTATTGTGAAATCACTCACCAGCACAGTAAAGCAAGAAGGTGCTGTTCACAATCACCAAGCATTTGCACTGTGCTTTTCTTCTTTCCTAGACTATTCTAGGTATTCAGTGTGAGCTCCAGAAACAGCTCAGGAATTTCATTTCCTTGGACCAACTTCCTATGACTCCCCAATACAATGATGGACGGTGCCTTGAAGGAAGGAAGCAACCAAGGTTTGCTGCTGTTCCTTCTGTTTTTGGAAAAGGTATAAAATTCGCCATCAAGGATGGCATAGTAACAGCTGATATCATAGGAGTAGCGAATGAAGATAGCAGGCGGCTTGCTGCCATTCTCAATAATGCTCATTACCTGGAAAACCTACATTTTACCATAGAGGGGAGGGACACTCACTACTTCATTAAGCTTGGGTCTCTGGAGGAAGACCTGGTGCTCATCGGTAACACCGGGGGGAGGCGGATTCTAGAGAATGGTGTCAATGTCACCGTGTCCCAGATGACTTCCGTGTTGAATGGGAGGACTAGACGGTTTGCGGATATCCAGCTCCAGCACGGGGCTCTGTGCTTTAACATCCGGTATGGGACAACTGTCGAAGAGGAAAAGAATCACGTGTTGGAGATTGCCAGACTACGCGCTGTGGCCCAGGCCTGGACTAAGGAACAGAGGAGGCTGCAAGAAGGGGAGGAGGGTATTCGAGCATGGACAGAGGGGGAAAAGCAGCAGCTTTTGAGCACCGGGAGGGTACAAGGTTATGATGGGTATTTTGTTTTGTCTGTTGAGCAGTATTTAGAACTTTCTGACAGTGCCAACAATATTCACTTTATGAGACAGAGCGAAATAGGCAGGAGGTAACAAAAAAAATCTCTGCCTTTGCGTCACCAAAGACTGCCTGTTTTTAAAACATAAAACGGTTTATTGTATTGGTTTTCTAGATCAGAACTCTGTATATGTAAATATGGAGGAAAAACATATCCAACTGCCTTTCAATGTGACGGAAGATGGTATTTTAATATTGTTTGTTTAAACTCTTTAAGAAATGACAGAGATTTTTAGTTCTTGTGTGGCAGTATTCAAAATAACACAAGTAAAACAGCTAAAAAAAAAAGTTTTCAGAAAGCACCACTTTAAATTTGTCGAGCCATGCATATGTTCAAATATAAAGGACCCAAGGTTCTCTATCTGTATTGTGACATGAAATTTCACGTTTAACTGTTGGCAGAACTTGTGGGCTATTTGAAAATGTGGTGCAATAGTATTCTGAACCTTGCATTTCGAAAGACTGCCAGCCCTTTCATATTTTCCAGGTCCGTTATGGGAAACTTACAAAGAAGTGTAAAATGTCCTCAGCCACCATCTCCCAGAGTCAGGACCCATTCGCCCTTCCTCCCTGATTATTCCTCCTTGCTTGTTAAAGTAAATGCCATGTTGTTGTGCTGTGTTTTGGCGTGAGGTGGCTGGGTTCGGCCTACCACGCTTCCCTGTGGATGTGGTAACCGCACTGAATGGCCACTATTTGCTTGTGTGTATGCGATACCAAGGCAGCTGGCCAGTGTAACTTCTCCCACACGACCTGTTTTGACTACATTTTTTTTTTTTACCAAATGGTAAGCATAGCTTTTATTAACCTGGGTAGGAAGTTCTCCTTTATATATAGGGTGTGTTTTTGGTCAGAGTTTTGCATTAGTCATTCTGTATTGATACACGAATCCAATGGTTTTGTGCACACGAAAGGTAATTTACTACAAATGATTCTGGTACAAAAAAACAAAAGAGGCTTTAGCGGGCATACATGCCTAGGATACCAATAAATACGTTCACTGCTACCGCAGAAGTTCACAAGAGCCAAAACCTTTATAAAAACAGACCTAGTGCTAAGGCGAAAGGAAAGTACCAAAGGGAAGACCAAACCAAACATCACAGTAGTTGCCACCACATTGACTCATCCCACTTAGATTTATCTTTCAAATGTACTGAACATCTCCCAACCACTGTCAGGAAACTTAATTAAGCAAACCCTTTCCGATCTAAAACATTTCAACTCATTATAGAGAGGCAGGCTGTTTTTTACTAAAATAATTTATACAGTTAGTTATTTTAGTTCTCTGTCTTTACCCATTTATTTTGACTTAATCATCTGTCCTGCCTGGGAAAATACCTATTTTCCAGGAAGGGTTATTTTGTTCTGTGATCAGTTAAACTTTGGAAAAAGATCAGGATTAGTGGTAACATCAGCTACAGTTTCTCAATCTTTATGACTCCTGTAGTAAAGAGAAAGCCCCTTGGTGAGCTGCGAGATTTGTACCTCGTGACAAAGAGACCGTTGGTAAAAACGCTGTGTAATTGTAAGTTACCACAAATGAAAATACATGACAGCGCAATGTGGCCTGTTGAAAATTCCACCGAGTCAGCTTCACCATCTTTCATCACTGGGTCTGCACATTCGCTATGTCTGAAGGAGAATTGATGACAGAATGTTACAGTTGGGATTCTTTCCAGCTACTGCCTAAATGCAGTGTGGGGTCATTGCCTTGCTTTGTGATGACAGTCTTCTCTGAAAATATGCAAAGTCAGAATTCAGGCTCCCGTAAAGGTTTGTAAAGAGTCTGACTCCTTACTCCACCAAGTAGGAGGGAAAGGCAAGAGCTTGCACACAGCAGGGAAGGGTGGATCCAAACATTTCATTTTTGAACACTTCGCATTGGGATTACCACATTTTTACACGTGTATTCCAAGAGAAAGACAGAGAAAGAGAGAGAGAGAGGGAGAATTCATGATGAACTCCTCTCTCTTTTTCATTGGAAGCACATCAGCTCAGGAGATTACTGATACAGACTACAATCATATTAACTGTGTTGTGTCCCCCCTCCCCGAATCAGGCCTGTGTTAGTGGTACAGTATTTATTCAGGATAGGATTCTAAAATTATGAACAAACTTGTTGAAAATTTGAATACCTCCACACCAGCTTAAAAATGGACCTTAACTTCCTAGAACCTCTGATGTTCTTTTAAATCAATGGAAAAATAATTTGCAAACTGTATATAGAGAGTGCATTCATAAATGTGATGTATAATCCAAGATGTCAATATTAGAGTCTATTTTGCTTATATTTTAAGCGATTATTATACTTTTTTGCAATTCACTGATGATGTATCATTTTCAAACTGCTTTAAATATCCATTAGAAACAAATATTTAAAGCTTTTACTTAATAGTAATTACCTTGAACTGTGCATTTCTAGTTTGTAATACATATTTATTTAGTTTGTGCCTTTAGTTTCTTAAAGTTATATTTGTATTATATTCAGGAAATGCACTTTTTATCACTCACAGTTGTGGTTTTAATACTGCCTTGAACTACTGTTATTCTCTTTACCACTTCCAAAGTTTTTGGGAGGAACGAGAAAAAAACCCAAAAGTTTAGCACCAATGAACAGTAAATCTAAGAGAAACGTTTTGGCATTTCTTGATAAGAATGTGGAGATATTGGGTACATCGTTCAGCTGAATACAAAGAATGCCTTCATCGTTGTAATTCTGAAGTCTAACTTAATGAAAGAACAATTCGTTTGCATTTCCTGATGAAAGTAAATGCATCTGAAAGAGAAATAGTTGAATTTCTCATACCCAGAGCACAGGCCGCTGACATTGCACGGCCACACACCATTCAAGTATGTTCGAATGAGAGCACGCTATTTGGGGCTCTCGTGAAGAACATTCTGGGCTGGAGGCAGGGAATACTCTGTGGTTGTTTCTTTTTCCTAGTTAGGCCCATTTTATTTGTGCTGTTTTGTTTTGTTTCGTTTTGTTTTTCTCGCACGCTACGGTCTAGTGATCCAAATGAACTGCAAAGTTTGCAGTTTAACATTTAAATACATTTAATTTTAGTTGTCATTCTAATCATTATTGATTAGAAGCATGACTCCTGAAGGAAAGGGAAATAAAGCCCAATTCATCCCCATTTCTAGCAAAACACTCACCATAGAAATAAACATATGTTTTATTTTTAACCCAGCAAAATAATGTATAAGCGTGTCCTTTACTGTCAATTTATCTAGGAGATCTATAATATATAGACTATATATATATGATATAATATATAAACAACATAGCCAAATGTATAAAAACTTGACAATGTATAATTTGGAATTCACATGCTAACTACGTAGAGAGATATAAAATTGAATGATACTTTTTCTAAGATTTTTCTTTTTCATAACTGTTGACACAGTTTCAAGCATTCTATCATGTTGTTCCTACTCTCTTTCTTTTCTTTCCTTTTTTAAAAATCTATTCTTAACCAGATCAACCCCCACTGTAATATCACCTGAGAGAGTCAGGGTGAAGTTTTTGCATTTATAAAGATACATTCCTGTAAGGGCAATTGTAATGGAAGCAAAAGTACAGTAATCAAGTATTGACTTTGGGAGAGACCAGGGTGTATTCTAGCTTGTGGAAAGACAGAAGGCTACAGATTGGATGCAACATTCTTGTTTTCTTGGAGGAACTCACATACACATAGCTGACCTGACTAGTACTTCAGATCTCACACTGCTCTTCCACAGCCTTCTGTAAGGTTCTTTATTCTGCAAAAGAAAAACAAAAAAAAAAAAAAACACAAAAAAACAAAAATAAAAAAATAAAAAAACATTAAAAAAATACAAAAAAACCACAAAAAAGCAAAAAAAAAAAAAAAACAGAAAACAACAAACAACAAAAAAGAATTCAACCACAAAATAGTGACTGTTATTTCAGTGTGTCCTTCACGTGAAAGCTATTAAGGACCAAACCTACTACTGTGTGTAAGAAGAAATTACTTCCTAAACAGTAACTGAAAATAGTTAGTTAAAACTTGCTGTGGATTTTGTCTTGGCAGTTGTCATCTTACATTATTTGTCAAAGGAAATGTGTTTGGCAGTTAAAAATCTTTCCTTAGATTTAGTGGTGGACTTTAACCTCTTAAATAAATGTTAGTATATCAGATTGTGTCCTTGAAAAATATTTTACTTGTATGAATCATGACAATGTCTAAATCTTTACTCTTCTTCTGGCAAAAGCATTGGTAAGAAAGAAGGTGAAAAGAGAAGTATAGCCTTTACGTCAGAAAAATCTTCTTTTTAGCTGCTTACTTTCTTATGAACAGTAAAGATGTTTACAGTGTATGCCAAGATTTTCAGTTTCTATATAACAACAGTTAGAGGTTCTAATCATACTGAAAATTGTGTTATAATGGCCTGAGCCATGTTGCTAGGAAACAATAGGTTCCAATTTTGTATTCCTGCTCTCACTCCTCTGCTGAAAAGTGACTGGATACTGTACAGGTTCATGTTCTCTGGCTGCAGTTAAATGGTCTTTTGCATTTTGCTCTGGCTTTCAGGCCAGAAGCATGCATTTTTCTACAAGAGCATCACAACAACATGCTGTAAATATTTAAAGTTCAACATTACGTGTCGATATTTGAAAGAAAAAAGTACTTTGAATATTTCATTTTTAAAAAATAAAATTGCAAATGAACACTGTGTCCCGTTTTATTCATGCGCCAAACTGCGTTCTCCAGTCTGTCTGGTCACCTGAGAATTGAAAAGGAGCTCCCTAACAGGGAACAATAAAACCACATTATCTTGAAAATGAAGGTGCAGAAATCAAAAAGGCACTAATCCTAAGCAGATGTCTCTTCATTTTTATTTTTCGTACAAATAGGATCTCTGACACAAATGACCATTTAATAAAAAAAGAAGAGTAGCTGTTCTAAGTTTAAATGCCTCTAGGCTATTACTTTAAAAAAGATTTCTCTTGTGGATGCCTTTCTGAGCAATGGAAAGAAAATGAAGAATTGCAAAACAGGTGGGGAGAGCAGAGCGGGCAGATGCATTAGCAAAAAAGCCAATGGGGGAGAGAGGCAGTCAGGAAACACTAAAAAACAACAGCTCGCATGTCCTGAGCAATTCCAATGGCCGTTCGGCACTTATTTTTCACTCGAAGGTATTTACAAGTGGCACTGGGAAAGCAGGCCAATAGATCTTGCAAAATTCAACTTGGTAGTAATGGGGCACCCATAGTCCAGACAACCTATTTGTTTCTGAAACTTGCTTGGAATTCTGGAATTTACATCCCTCTTAAATGCCCTGCTGCCTTTTTATTCAGTGACATATACAGCAGTCTCCCCTTATTCGCACTTTCGCTTTTCAGGGTTTCAGCTACTGGCAGTCCCGCAGTCAACCACAGTCCAGAGGCAGGTGATCCTGTCCCAGTGCGTGAGCCATGCCCTCACTTCCTCTCATCACACAGGCATTTTATCACCTTCCATCATTGCAAGAAGGGGGAGCACAGTATAGTAAGCTATTTTGAGAAAGACAGAGACCACATTTGTGTAACTTTTATTATAGTATATTGTCATAATTGTCATATATTCTTATTATTGTTGTTGATCTCTTTGCTATGCCTAATTTATAAATTAAACTTTATCACAGATACATACATATAAGAAAAAAAAACATCATATATATAAGGTGTAGTACTACCCATGGGTTCAGGCACCCATGGGAGTCTTGGAATGTATCCCCCGCAGATGAAGGGGCCTACTGGGACACACACACAGTGAAAAGATTCATGGAGCAGAAGACAATCCCGATTGTTCCAACACAACCAGTTGGCAAAAAGCAACGGTGTCCTGAGGGGGCAGCAGAAGTGTTAGTATCACTTGGTCATTTTTTTTTTAAATACTCATCCCACCCCACCTTCAGTGTGCAGAAAGAAAGAGGCAAGAGCTCCTACACCGAGACATTATTAAACGAGAGAAGAGATTTCTCCATATCCCTTCCCTATTCACCCTCGCTATTAGAGGTCTTTGAATATCAGTGCTATTTAAATTTTTAACAATACCACTTCCTTAAATTTAAATAATTCCAGCACCTCAGTAATCCTGGGAGGTGAGCAAGACTTCATTGTTCCTACTTGGCAAATGCAGTAATAGTAACAGACTGACTTACCTAAGGTCACAAGAATAATCTGACAATCTCAATTCAAATGTCAAATGTTATGTTGATGGGCTCTCTCCAGTCAATCACTTTTGTTATATCTTTCTACATAAAAATATTCATTTAAGAGGCCAACCAACTAATGATGAAAATTCTGCCTTTTACCACAAGTTTGGCCAATGACCCCAAACTATGAAAGTTCCCAAACTGGGTAGTCTAACTTCACCCCTAGCTGCAAACTCTAAAATAATGTATCCCATTTACTGCAAGGACAAACATAGGCGACAATGTTGAATTTATAGCTCTGTAACAGGAACACTAGCATCTTATAACCTTGAAATGCTCAAGGGCAAATCTGGATTTTATTATTATTAGATTCTGGATTCTGAATTCAATAAAGTGACTCAAATAAAACATGAGCTGATGTCTAAACCTTCATAACAGATTTAAAAACTATTTCTCACATTTTTAATTCTCTATCTGTTCTACCACAAATAATATCTTCAATTCAGCCCTCCATTTATACTAGAAATCTTAATCAGAGGCATCCTCTGTAGACTTATTCTACCTACATGCTACCACAAAGCTTACTTGCTTGTAATAGCCAAACCGACAATTACCTAAACTTGTTTCCCTTCCTGACCTTATCTCTTAAGAAACAAAGTTAGAGGAAATGAATGTTTGACAAACTGTCATGTTCCTTGTGGGCTTGCTGACACACTTTTTTTCTGAAGAAAGGTGTACATTTGGAAATATATGTGCATTTTTCTATCTTGACTCAGCATCTTACGGGTATATGTTAGCATGGCAATATTTTAGATATGGCAAGGATATGACCTTTCTGTAAAGCCGCAAGCTATTATGTACTGGGAAATAACAAGAATGCTTATGCTGGGAGAGAAAAAGTGAAAAAAACTTTATGAGTAAAAGGCCAGCAAAAGAAGTCAGTGGATAAGCACATCAACTGGAAAGTTTGACAGTAGCAGACTAAGAAAAGAACTTACCTTTTTCAGGGAATCTGTCCAATAAGATAAAATGACTTTCATCAATGCTTTCTTTAATATATTAATAGCACCTATCTCTGAATATTTTTTTAAAATATTTTAAGACAAGGGCGCCTGGGTGGCTCAGTTGGTTAAGCAACTGCCTTTGGCTCAGGTCGTGGTCCCAGAGTCCTGGGATCGAGTCCCACATCGGGCTCCCAGCTCCATGGGGAGTCTGCTTCTCCCTCTGACCTTCTCCCCTCTCATGCTCTCTCTCACTGTCTCTATCTCAAATAAATAAATAAAATCTTTAAAAAAAATATTTTAAGACAAATTAAGTAAATAAAGCTTTCAAATACTTTATTGAAATACGAAAGATCATTAATGATTCAAAAAAGCTTTCTCAAAGAAGACTCTGGTAAAGAAACATGCAAACATGATTCATATATTTGGGATTATTCCAGAATGAACAAGTTAGAGAGAGTGAAAATTATTTACACCTATTAAAATTGAAACCCAAGCTACAAAAAGGAAAAATTATCTAAACATACGCATTTTGTTTTGAAAGTTGGCTTTCCGAATTCCTTTACAAGTTAAAGTGATGCCTTTATTTCTATACCTTATTATGGCCCAACTCCACCTCTGGACTCCCACTGCATCCATGTTAAACGCTCAGACACCAGATCTTGCCAGTGAACGGAGAGTAGCCCTATCTCCTGGCAGTTCGTCAAGCTCACCCCCACTAGTGTATGGCCCAGAAGCCAATGTATTAGTTTACAATACGACTTAGCATTTTCCTCTGCACCCCGGACCAGAGTATTGGTGTTGACTCATTCTGCCTCTAACAACAGATCCACCTGCACAGTGGGAAGCTCACTTAGCATGTGCTTGTCCCCTTTTATTGACATCTTTTGCTCTTTTCTGTTACTTTTTTGAAATTGTTACTGTTTCCTTGTCCAACTAGAGAGCCAGCCGCCTGAGCCCAGGGGGCTGGGTGTTTTTACTTCTCTACCCCAGTGCCCATTGTGTTTGTTAAATTCTAGGAGCCCTGAAACAATTTGATGTATAATCAAATCACAAAAGTCATAAAAACATACATGTGAGAAAAAATATATAAATATCTGTCACTTTGTAAAATCTTGGTTCTCACTTAAGTTGCCATCACTTGGAACCAACTGTTAATAAACAACACAACCGTAAGGTTTTCAGGGCTCCCATAGGGCTACCTAATCAGGAGATCACTTTTAAATCAGTTACTCATGAGCACAGCTGCTGAAGCTTCCTTTCAAACTAAGGTTTTACATGGAGTACCAACAACTAGGGTAGAGATAGATGAAAAATCCTGTAATATCAAATGTAATCAACGTTCAGAGCATATTTTAAATTACGGGATTTTTAAACTCCAGATTGGTCTGTGGATTCTGCTATCCAACATCAGAACGCTAGGCCAAAAAGTTGCTTTTAGAATTAAACAAAAATCCTTCCCTCTTTATCCAGTACTTTTTTAAACACACAGTGCATAAATCCCCAAAGACCCTACAGCACCATAGCCAGTGGAGAGCGTAATACCTAATTAGAACCACACATGACAAAGACGAGGGAGGAGAAACCAGCATCCTGCCATCTAATCAAGCAAGATATTTTAAAATCAGTAGCTGTCAAATAATATTTCACTAAAAAATGGTGTTTTGAGAAAAAACTGATAATTATTTTTATTTCTATTTGGCAAGAATTGACATTAATCTTTTATAAAGTATCATGTTTTAAATCTTTTCCTATTTGTAAATAAAACTGAAAATAACCTCATTTCGAAGCTCCTCATTATCGGCAAAGTCCATTTCAGCTTTTACATCATGCTAGATACTTGCATTACAGCACTATGATGGTTTTAGAAATACATTTGTAGCTCACTGAACTGTATTATCTACAATATGTAAGACTTAGCATATATTTAAATTATAGAAAATAAAGTATAAGGTATTTGATTTTTCTTCATGGTGCTTTCAGGAAAACATCAGGATCTTCTCTTCTCCCTAAAGAAAAATAATTATGAAAATCAAGAAAAAATAAACTTATAAGCTATTAAAATTACAGGTTAACTCGAACTTATAATCATAAAATTTCCAATGGCATAAAGCTCACAAAGATATAACCCAGTGATATAGCTCAAGCAACCAGTACTTAAAACTGAGTTGTAAAGAATGGAATATGGAGCAGAAAAGAACAGTTTGTAATTGTGATGTATAATTCGTAAATTGGAGTTCTCTTTACATCTCTATTATAAAGGCTAACTACTCATTAATTTAATTCAGCACTTAAGTCTAATTGTCAGTTTATGCCCGAGCCTGGGTCCCTGTCAAAACAGGACATCTCATTTTTCTAATCATAAATATTTATTATTTCAATCAAGGCATATCCTCTTACTCCAAACAAGTGATTAACCCCTTTCAGGAGATGAATAGACAATCACGTATCTGCAGACATTGACCAGTAATCTGTCATCCCCTTGATACAAACACTAACATAGCTTTGCTCGGGAGATGTTAACAATGCGTGCCTGAAGCATGACAACGTGTACTGATCTCGTTTCCTTCGCTACAGTAAAATGTCATTAGGTCGAGCACCACAAATTCAGAAATGAGGATCACGTAGGCCACGCTAACGTTAGCCTTTCCATCCCTGAAGGGAAAATACAGTTTACTAAGCAAAGGTGAAGGATGGCCCAGGTGTTTTCGGAACTGTCCCAGTCTTTCAAATGTTTTGTGTCCGAGTTAGTGAAGTGAAATGGAACTTCTGTTTTGGCAAAAGGGGAGGCGGAGAACAAGATGGGAAAAAAGGGATTTAACTGTTGTGGGCTCATCGAATTCCTTATATTTTCCCGGAGTTTTATTAAAAGTTTACACTAGAGCAGATTGAAATCATAGCGTGTGAATAGTCCCCTCTCGCTCCATTGGCTGGTAACACCTACTTCCCCACTGCATGTTTCTTACGGAACTTCCCATAAACATATATTTGTGAACAGGTTGACTTTTAACCCCCAGCTGCCAAGCCCTGTCGAAGAGTAAGAGTAAGCCATACCTGTAGTACCTTGTGCACTTCTAACTGAACACTTCTTCTCAACTGGATACTGCAGAGGTATCACAATACCTTGATCTGGCTTCTGAAATGCTGAAATGAGATTTTTTATTTTCCGGAAAAATCTTTTATGAACCCCAGGTGCTGTCTGGAAAATAAAAGGCCAAGCAAATTATTCACCTACTTCCTAATGATACAAATAGGCCTACAAAATGTGTAGGGGAGGCTTAGAGAGGTAACGTTTGTGTAACTTGTTCAAATATTTGAAAACATAAGGAAGAAGGAAAAACAACATTTTGAGAAGAGCTTACTTTGGTTGGCTGAATTTCCCTGCAAGAGGAGCTAATGAGCTGTCATTTCGGTTCTCCCAAGGGTGGTATTAGTTTGTACAAGCTCTTGATCCTCGCCCTGCCCTTCCTGCCTGCTACCCATCACACATCCCGGGCCTCTAAGGGTATACAGGCCATTACCCACAATGAATGCACCAACAGTGAGGATGCAGTTAAACACAGAAAACACACAGATCGTACAGGTCAGTAATAGAAAGCCTGAAAAACCAAACCAACAACAACAACCCAGCCTCTTAGTCATCATTCCACAATAAAAATGCTACACCGAAAATTAAAAATTGACTGTTACGATACACACAACACATAGCTAGTTAGTCCCCAGACTCTCACCTCACAATGCGTCCTGCCTCACCCTTCATGTTAAATTTTTTCCTCCTCGGGGAACCTCCCTATCCTCCCCAAAATTGCTCTCTGCCAACACCTCACCGTAACAAGGTTTTCTCTATGACATGAAAATGAAAGACTATATAAGGTCACCTTTATTTATTTGTTTGCTTGCTTTTGAAGAGACCATTATTTGCAAGTGCTATTGAAATGTATTCCTTTCCTGACATCAGTTCTCTTGCAAAGGCACTGCTGAAAACAACAATTTCCTGCAAAAGCTTATGAGCCCAGCTTTAGGCATCAGCTCAAAACTGTCATTTTACATAAAATAAAATAGTATTGCTATAAGCAATTGAACAATGACTAGTTTGGGGTTTGTTTTTTTTTTTTTTTTTTTTTTTTTTTTTTTGAAAGCTGTTTTTCAGCTATTCCATCTGGAAGATTTTTGAGTCGGGAGCTGTTTGTTAGCATTTAATGAGAAAACATGAAGGCTGACATACCAACTTCAACGTACCAGACTAAAGCTAAGGAAGGCGCGCCGTCCGTAATAACTCGCAGTCATTTCCTACACTGGGGCAAGTAATTTTTTTTGAAAGCACTGAAAAAGTTCTTTTTAGCTTTAAATTAGTGTCCACTCAGAGGCTCGCAGAGCTTGGAGCCTCAGTAGATGTAGAACATTCTCCCTCTCAGCTCCACCCCTATGGTCAAAACACTTTCCCAGAACTAGGGGCACCTGGGTGGCTCAGTCAGTTGAGCAACTGACTCTTGATCTCAGCTCAGGTGTTGATCTCAGGGCTGAGAGTTCAAGCCCTGAACTCTGTGATGGGCTCCACGTTAGGCGTGGAGCCTGCTTAAAAAAAAAGAAAGAAAGAAACGGAAACACAAAGGGATCATTCAGCTTACCCGAGGTCACCCCGATAACCAGAAGCAGAATTGGCTCTAGATCCCAGCACCCAGTCTTTTGTCTTTCAGGCCAATACCCACAGTGAGTTCACCAACAGAGAGGGTAAAACCAAACAGTTTCTAGAGAAGTTAGAGTCACCAACCAGAAAAGAAACTGTACACTCCCCCAGTGTGGAAAGATTTCAAACCACACATCTTTTTAGCTGTTCTTGTGGCTTGTAAAACCATTTATCAATAGAAGCATCTTTTTTATGGGGACTTATATGCAGTTAACACTTGATTATCCACACTAACAGAAAGGAATAATAGCACTGGATGTACAAGTTGAATATGGGATGCAATGTGTTGCTGGCAAATGACTTTCCTAATTGATAGTGTTTTGCTTAGATTAGTAAGTAAAATTATTTAGCATCTACTGATCTACTGATGATCAAATATCCAGAAAAGCTCAAAGGCACTGAAGTCCGCAGGGGGAGACTAGTACATTTTTTTTTTATAATATACTGATGACGATGCACAAATTAATACATGATAGTTGACTATGTGTAGAATTCTCTAAATCAACAAATTTAGCAAAATTTTAGCCTGAGTCTCATGAGGTAAGTTAATACACTAGACAATGATAAAACCTAAAAGTAGAAATTCACATAATATTTGTCTTTCATAATTTGGGGGATCCAGAGTTCAAATTTTATTCCACCCTTTGAAACAAATCTCAGACTTACTTAGATTTCTAGCACAATCCTTGCACAGAAAATGGAGTGTTACCGCCATGATTTTTCCTGCACTGTGGCAAACTAAAGCGTTGTTCGAAAAAGCAGTATAAATATCTGTCATTTAACCAACTTTGAAAATAAATTCACCATAAGAATTGTACCACTGACAACTCCCATTCTGTCACTGAACTTAGCTATTGTCCAAATTTGCACATTTCCCACACTGCCGCCTCTTAGTTATCCATGGAAACATGTTTTGGATCACAGCTGGTCTTCAATATGCTCTGGAGAAATTTCTTCCAGTCAGGTGATATGAGCTCTGAGAACACACACTAGTTTAATATTCTCTTAGCAAAAACATAACTAAGAAAGCAAATTTAGTAGATAGAAAAAAAGTGTAATATGCATTTCAAAAATAAATCTAAAGCATTTTTTAAAAACTCTTTTCCCTTTGGAGAAAACATGCCAATCTTCTGCTCTCTTGGTGCAGATAACTACACTATTATTGTATAAACAGGGTCAGACCAGACAACAGGATGAAAGGACATTTATGTTCAATAAGCCCTTTCTTCCTTAACATGATCACAAGCATGTAACAATTCGCATACGATGTTATACTTGAAATGGAAGAAAACAAATTTAAAGGCAAGACCAGCTAAACCCTAATAATTTAAGAACCTTTCCATAAAGAATATTCTTCAGCAGCCAAAGGCTACTTCTCTAGGGAGAAGGGCTATTTCTAATCAAAGTATATGCAAATATATATGTATATATCACATACAACTATTCTTCATGATAAATGAAATTTAATTTCTTATTCAATCATCTCTGCAGTGCTGCAGAGAATTTTAAAATATAAATGGGTATAAATCGCTTTGATTAGAAATGTTACTGCTTTGCCTCTAATTAGTATTACAGTATTATCACGGATAATTATAAATTAATTATTAATTATAATTAATTATTATTAATGAATTATTTATTTATGATATAAAGCAACAACATGTTTGAAAACTTGCTCTAATTCATCTCTGTGGTTCGAAACATTTGTAGTCTGCAACTTGGGCTTTCTAGTTTATTGATAAATTTGTAAAGGTTAGAGCTATTTTAATTTGTTTTAAGTCTAGGCTTTAGAATTTCTTAAGTGTATAGATTATTAACAGAGGTTGATATCCACATTTATGTTTTCAAACAGCTCATAA
This sequence comes from Nasua narica, assembly GCA_028533885.1. Taxonomy (NCBI): domain Eukaryota; kingdom Metazoa; phylum Chordata; class Mammalia; order Carnivora; family Procyonidae; genus Nasua; species Nasua narica. Next base: position 80,472,967 of record CM052801.1, on the reverse strand, counting down.
TAAAATGCATTCATTATAAAGACAGGCTGTTTTTAGAGAGTCAGAAATCCAAGAAAGCATTTGAGGTCAAAGGTTTCAGCTGTGGAGACCTCTACATTGGTGAGATGTGAAATCCTAGCCCAGTACATGGACATAAATTCACTCTGCAGGCATTACATACGGTGGTATAATGACTTTCAAATGTTTTCAAAGCCATCAGAGCCCATTTTTCTAATGGAATCTTAATCGAGCCCCAGTTGATAAGCAAAACAAAAGTGAACCTTTTGGATCAAAGATGAACTGGGCACCCAAAAGCATACTCACATTTGTCCTCCTCTCCCTCTGTCCCCCACCCCCCACCACCCCATGGCATCCAGGTAGAAGAACCTTAGAATTTTGCAGAGCATACCTTTAAAACCACTGCGATGTTCCCTCTAATTTTATCCTGCCTACCCATGTCCTTTCCACATGGCCCAGCTGGGAGTCTTACCACCACACAAAGAGCAATTCGATTACTAATCCTTGGAAAATCCTCCCTCCGTTGAACTCTTACGCCAGATAACATAGCAATTGACTATTTACAATCGTATTGTGCAGCAGTTTGGGTGAGTTCACATTTTTGAGGGCTTAGTATGTACTAGGTCCCATGGTTAAGAGCTTTCTTTTATATGCATTATCCCATTTAATCTCCAAAATGAGCCCTATGAGTGAGGCACTATTTTTAGGCTCATTTTACAGGTGAAATTTGTCCACAGAAAAGTTAAGTAATCTGCCCAAGGTCATAGACCTGTCAGGGCGGAGGGAGGACCAGAGCTAGAACCCACATTTTACATATTTTTTTTTTAAATTTGGCATAGGCACTAAAAATTTGACACAATCCTTCAACTTTTTTATATTTTCCCCAAAGTGATGATCCATGAACAATTTTGGTTTGGAACTTTAGTGATTTGAATCTGATGAATATTGGGGGAAGGTAGGATTTGACAACTCTTATAAAACCAGCCTAAATTTCAAGCACCTCCCTGATAGCCCCAGAAGCAAAAAATAAATAAAAAAGCTATACCTCAGCACTCCAAGAACCTGTTTCTGTCTGGGACACTCGGTATGTATAAATGTAACCTTGATACCTGTGAAAGAATAAACTTCAATTACTGAATCATTCCAAAAGAACAACAGATGCTCTAAACTTGAGCTTGACTATTCCACATAAATGTCACATATATTGGGACACACATATATGGCACCATTGCATTCATAGGAAGAAAAGTCTGGGGGATTGAACTTGCTTGCATATTGTATCTGGCTAATCACAGTTTTTAGAAAGCCTTCTTTATCTTTTCCCTTTTTTAAAATATGGGAGTTCACACTCTTAAGGAGTTGTCTAGTTGAGACTCGACAGAAAGAAAATACTCTTGTAATTAGTAAAAACCATGGATTATTAAATAGATTGAAGGAAGTGTAGTCCTATTTTTTAAAGATTTTATTTATTTGAGGGGCGCCTGGATGGCTCAGTTGGTTAAGCCACTGCCTTCAGCTTGGATCATGGTCCCGGAGTCCTGGGATCGAGTCCCACATCGGGCTTCCCCTGCTCTGCAGGGAGCCTACTTCTCCCTCTCCCTCTCCCTCTGCCTCTCCCCTTGCTTGTGCTCTCTCTCTCTCTCTGTCAAATAAATAAATAAAATCTTTTTAAAAAAGAAAAGATTTTATTTATTTGAGAGAGAGAGAGTTCTCAAGCAGAAGGAGTGGCAGGCAGGAGAACAAGCTTCCCGCGAAGCAGAGAGCCCAATGTAGGGCTCAATCCCAGAACCCTGGGATCATGACCCGAGCTGAAGGCAGACGCTTAACGGACTGAGCCACCCAGGCGTCCCCAAAGTGTAGTCATACTACCTTTAAGCACATATAGAGCCTTAAGGTGAACAATATTTCACTGGGATAAGGTACTATTAGTCCACTTAATAGTAATAATAATATTAATTATAAATATAATAAATATAATACTATATTTTTCCATAGTATTACTCTTATGGTTACTTTACAATATAATATAGTGAAAATAGAAATTTGAATTAAAAAAGACTCCTGGGGCACCTGAGTGGTTCAGTTGGTTAAGCATTCAACTCTTGGTTTCAGTTCAGGTCATGATCATGGAGTCATGGGATCAAGTCCTCATATGGCTCCCCACTCAACGTGGAATGTGCTTGACCCTCTCCCTCTGTTCCTCCCCCTGCTTGCTCGCTCTCTCTCTCTCACTCTCTCAAAAATTAATAAATAAAAATTTTAAAAAGTCTCCCACTAAAGTACTTGAAAGCAACTTGTCCTTTGAGGTAAACATTCTCCACTATCACTCTGTGGGTAAGCATATTGTACAACTGTAATCGATGCCAAGAGTTTTAGATGCTGTATTAGTTTCTTTGACTGCCACAGCAAAACACCATAGGCTGGGTGTCTTAAACAAAAAAATTTATTTTCTCACAGTTCCGGAGGCTGGAAGTGCGAGATCAAGGTGCTAGCAACAAAGCTTTCATTCTTAGACCTCTTCTCTTGGCTTATAGGCAGCTGCTTTCTTGCTGTGTGTGCACATGACCTTTTCCTTGTGTGTGCATGGAAAGAGACATCTTTCTCTTCTTATAAGGCCACCAATCCTATTGGATTAGAGCTCCACCCTTACGGCCTCATCTAACCTTAACTATATTCCAAAGGCCTGTCTCCAAATCCAGCCACAATGTGAGTTAGAGCTTCAACATATGAATTTGTTGGGTGCACAATTCAGTCCATAGCACATGCATTAACTCTTTTGGACCCCATAAAAATCCCATGAGCTTTATATTGTGAAATTAATCTTATAGATGAGGACACTGAGACTTTGAGAAGCTAAGTAACAAAAACCGCACAGATCAAGCAACAAAGATGGAATTTGAATCAGGCCTGTTTAACTCTAGAGCCCTAGCTCTTGGTCCCCATACCGTAATGGATGTAAATTATAATATGCCTTACAAACTTTTACTTCATAGAAAAGTAGGGTAAACTTTATTCTGAATTATTTCAAATTATGAATATGAATATGGGTTAGATTCTCTGGATCAACAGAGTTTTATTTTAGACATTTTTCTGATAGTTATTCTTAGGCACAAGTTTAAGTCAACATAGATCTTTGGTTAGAATACATGCTAAACTTTGGTAAAAATAAATGTATTTAAACTTTAAAGAACAGATGATTCTAAAGCATTCCAAACAGAGGGTCATCCTCAAGTAATTGACTTCACTTACCATCAATTCCCTTAGAACTAAAAGTCTTTAAGTGGCACCTGTGTGGCTCAGTCAGTTGGGGGTGTCCAACTCTCAGTTGCATCTCATGTCATGATCTTGGGGTCCTGGGATTGAGCCTGCATTGGGCTCTGTGCTCAGTGGGGAGTCTGCTGGAGATTTTCTCTCTCTCTTTCTCCCTCTGCCCTCCCTGCTTGCTATCTCTCACAAATGAATAAATAACTTTTTAAAAAATGTGGATTAAATTACTATATCTTTAATCAATATACATCAGTAGTGATTACCTAAAGGGCAAAAAAAAAAATCTAAAACACTACAATCAGGTTCATTCAATTTGTGAAACCAAAAAAATTCAATGTAATTGCTGGTGTGATTATAGGAAATATTTCATTTTTTGTTATGAAGGTTTGCCAGCATATATATATCATACATAAAATAACTTGATATATGCATATATATAATGTGTTAAATAAATATGTAATATTACGCTGAAAGTCTTTTGTTTTTTTAAGAAATAAAATCTACCTCAAAACCCACTGATTACAGTAAGTACTCTACAGGGAACAAGGCGAGGGCTTTGATTTCCATTTTTCACCATGGGAACTCAAAACATAAGGCTTTAAGTGATTTTCTTAAAGTCACATAGCAAGATGGAGATAGAAGCAGAGAAATAGCATAGGTCTTTGGTTCCAGTTTCCCAATGGGAAGCGATTAATGGTAGTAATTCAGTATCATTAAAGGTGATGTGGAAATGCATTATTTAAAATCTCAGCAACGAGGCAAGCAAAATCGTAAGCAACCAGTTTTCACTTTCTAAAACAGCGAGTCTCTAAAAAATACAAAGAATCTATCTCCCTACTATCATTCAGCCTCATTTAGTCAAAATAAATGAGTCTGTTTTGAAAATTGTTTCCTAACGAATCTGATCTTATCTCACTTTCAGTTAAGCAGCAGGAACCTGAGTACCACTTCAAAAGCCCTTACCTCCTTCAGTCTCTGAACAACCTGGTGTCAGTGGCAACTAAAACTTCTCGTGATTAACCCATCTAATATTAACAATTTCCTACTCCCCCGCCCCTCAGATTTCTGAATGAGCAGAATCCCTTCACCCCTCAAATAAGCCAGTGGTTCCTCTCTTCCACTTTCAAGTCACTGAAGTAACTGACCAAGAATTCCTTGTACTCAACTCTCATTACCCTACGGTCGTGGACGGAAGAGATCTAGAACAGGGCCATCCAAATTACATTGCCAGGATAATAACATCAGCATGACCTGGGAACTGGTTAGAAATGCAGGGTCTCGGGCCTTGCCCCAGAACTGCTGAATCAGAATCTGTATTTTAACTAGATCTCCAGGTGATTTCTAAGAATGTTAAAGTTATAGGTGTACTGATTAAAATGCAGAGAGAATGCTCACCCCTTATTGGGATTCTTTTTTTTTTTAGATTTTATTTATTTATTTATTTATTTATTTATTTATTTATTTATTTATTAGGAAAGAGAGAGTGAGAGAGAGCATGAGAAGGGAGAAGGTCAGAGTGAGAAGCGGACTCCCCATGGAGCTGGGAGCCCAATGTGGGACTCGATCTCGGGACTCCGGGATCATGACCTGAGCCGAAGGCAGTCGCTCAACCAACTGCGCCACCCAAGCACCCCCCTTATTGGGATTCTTGATGACAATTTCTGCAACGTCAAGCTGGCTTCTTGCACTCACCTAGGGCACTTCTGTACCACCTCCTCCATAGTTACTCAGTCTCGGCTTTCGGAATTAAAAGTAAACTTATCGTAAGGAGCACTGAGTAATGTATAGAACTGTTGAGTCATTATACTATACACCTGAAACTAATATAATCCTGTATCTTAACTATACTTTAGTAAAAATGTTTTAAATTTCAAAGTAAATAAAAGGTTTTTTTAAAAAAGTAAATACAAGCTGAAGCTTTTTCAGCTGTTTCAGTCTTCACTGAGTAGTGTTTCTGAACCATGCACTTCCTCTTCTCCAACAAAATTTCTTGGTTTTGTCTTCTGTAGCTTGAGTTATGAAATAATAATTTTAAAATATAAAATTAAACTAAAATATTGAACATGTTTTTTCCAACTACATGTACTCTCTCCCCATCTACTGAAAAAAACCAGTTCTAGGAAATAAATTGGGAATAAAGTTATAAAAAGAGCTATAATACCGTGCATATATTTGACCTAATGAATGACCTTGCTTATCTTTTTTACACTCCAAGGAATCAAAGGACAAAGCAATTTCATAAAGATTTTCATAGTAGGTCTATTTTAAAGGTGGAAAAAAAGAGAATTAACCTAAGTACCCCTAAATAAGGCATGTTATGCAAAATAAGAAAATGGTAGCAGAAAGAACCATTCAAAATTATACCGAAGTGCAAAGGTATTAGAGTCCTCTTGTATTTTTCAAAAAAATATTAAGAACATGGGCTATGTTAATATAAAATGATGGCACGTGAAAGAAGTGGACGCACGGAGACACCACTCCGATTACAACTATTCAGAACCATACCTATATGTATACAAACTAGAAGCAAATATAAATGCATCCTTGCATATTAATTTTTCCTATAAAGTTATATAAGTGACTACTAACATTTCTTTAAAGAAAAAGAAATGGGGCGCCTGGGTGGCTCAGTGGGTTAAAGCCTCTGCCTTTGGCTCAGGTCATAATCTCAGGGTCCTGGGATGGAGCCCCACATCGGGTTCTCTGCTCAGCAGGGAGCCTACTTCACCCCTCTCTCTGCCTGCCTCTCTGCCTACTTGTGATCTCTCTCTCTATCAAATAAATAAATAAAATCTTTAAAAAAATAAAGAAAAAGAAACAAAATTACAACTTGGTGCTTTACAAATCTAGTCTAAGTCACAAATCAGAAAACTATAATTTATGTTTAAAATCTGTTACATCCCTTTTAGGATTATCTTTTCTCCGACTCCTTCCATTAATACAGACAAACCAAGAATGCTCTGTAATTTTAAATTCCTTCCTCCACCAAATCCTTTGTCAGACTTGTTGATTAGCCTGGAATTTAAAATTTATCATGAAAAAAAATCTAGAAAATGAGTAATTAGTAGAAAACAGTAGAGGCTTTTTGTTGCTGTTGTTGTTATTGCTGTTGACATTAATTTTAACTAATATTTTGCATTTTAATGACTATAAAGCATGTGTTGATTCTGGACCTAATATTAAAATTTGCCTTCATTTTTTCAAAAGCTGTCCCAACCCTTTAAAAAGTGCTCTGGTTAGAAATGAATGAGAAGAAAGCAACCTGACTTATTTCTTATTTTCTCAAGGGGTCAGTGTTAGGGACAGATCTTGGTTTAGAACTAACAAAACCACATCAATTCCCTCTTTATACCTACCACTTCAAGGACTACACAAAAGAAAAAGTCTAGTTACATCTGATTCTTCATGACATTGCAGATAAAGCATGATACTGCCCATACGGTCTATGTCTATATAAACTAGTGTTTTGCGCAAAATGCAAGGCGCAATTAAAATGTGACTGATTTTTTGACAAATATTTCAGAACTTTTATACCCAGAAGAATGGTATCTTATACAAAGCCATCATTATTGAGACTATAATCTTGAGTCAAAAGATTTCTGAATTTCCTATGGCACAATCTTCCTTTTTTTCAGACTGAACTTGAATTTACAGAGCCATCAAGTCATTCAGCTTCAGGTCTGATAAGAAAACTATGTAAAAATCAGTTTTGATGAGTCAGGACAATATTTATGATCTCTTCTTTCCCTGAACTGCCACAGAACGTTTTATTTATTTCTAGGATGCTCTGACTTCGTATTGCAATTATTTGTAAATGTTTTACTTATATTAACAAATACCTACTACATGTTAGCTTTATAAACATTAACTTATGTAATAATCATCTAAGGATTATTAACCCTATGAGGGAAGTACTATTCTTATCATCATTTCCCTTTTCACAGATAAGGAACCTGAGATACAGAAAGTTTAAGTAACTTGCCCAATTTAAGAGAGCTAGTTCAGGGTCAAGTTGGGATGTACCCAGAGAGTCTGGGTGGAAGATCTGAGCTCTTAACTCTGCCTCTCCCTTATATCAGAGGAAATGAATTAATAAATTGGTCTTAAGGTGATTCCAAAAGCACAGTTCTCAAAAAGGGAGAGTCTGCTTGGCCTCAGGGCTGGAAGTGTCCACTGAGGGGGAGAGGGAAAGAAGGAGCTGAAGGAAAGAAGGGAGTTGAGGAGAGCCCAAAAAAGATTAACTCAGACTTTCCCTTCACTTAAGTAAATGACATCCTCAGATTAATCTTGCAACTTTAATTTCACATTGTCAACCAAAATCAGCGCTTGTTTCACTGGCCTGTGAACTGTCCATTTCGTGGTTTATGTGATGCAGGTTTAATCCTAGGTTGGCTTTCAGGCTTCCTCTGCCATTAATGGATTGTACTCAGAAAATCCAAACTAATTCTGGTGACCTAAATTATCATGAAGATAAATGCAGTACCAACACACATATCCAATTGTAATAAAAAACTAACTGTAAATTAAGTCATAATTTCTCATTCTTTTGAGTTCTTTGCTACAACGTTCTCCTCTATTACAACTGATAAACTGGAATTTTATTTCGTCACTGCTCCTTCCCCCATTTCTCCAGTTCAATGGTTTGATAGACACTTTATTCCCAGTCATCCTTTAAATCTCAAAGGGCAAAAAGATAATTATCTTTTCATCTAAAGACATATATGTCAAATGACTTCATTATGTGTCCCTGCAGCTAAAGCATATAGCAGCATTTCAGCTTCCAAATCTTCCATCAGATAGGTAACAAACAAAGTCAGAGATGTACAGAAGGATGTTAATTATGGAAACAAACTATTTCCGCAAACTAATTATTTTAGATATTTTAAATTGGTTTTCCTTCTCTCACAATCAAACTATCTCAGTGGGCATCTACGACTTTCCCAATGGCTATCTACATTAAGAGTGAGAAGGGAAGAAATGTCAGAGTTCAAGTGTACCTTAGTGAGAAGAAAATATGTAGAAAACCAAAAAGAATAAACTAAACTACACTAAAATAAAATAAAAACTATTTGCATTAATAAGAGCATTTAGTACACAGGATGAATATGAGAAAAAGATGTTAAGTCAGTAGTTTTCTAAAGCAACAGAAAAATATGATAGAAAAAGAAAATTCCATTTTCAATAGAAACAAAAAAAATTGACACGGACATCCATGCACACAATGACTAGTAATAAACTTAACCAAAGTGCAAGACCTATAGGAAGAAAACTATAAAACTTTATTGATGAATATAAATTTTAAAAATTAATAAATGGAGAAATGTATCAGGTTTTTTTTTAAGATTTTATTTTATTTATTTGAGAGAGAGAGAGATCACAAGTAGGCAGAGAGGCAGGCAGAGAGAGAGGGGGAAGCAGGCTCCCCGCTGAGCAGAGAGCCCGATGCAGGGCTCAATCCCAGAACCCTGAGATCATGACCTGAGCCGAAGGCAGAGCCTTAATCCACTGAGCCACCTAGGCGCCCTGTATCAGGTTTTTTGATGGGAAGACTACATTCTTTAAAGATGACAATTATTCCTTAATTTATTAATGAGTTTAATGTAGTCTCAATGGCACTTTTTTTTAAATTAACAAAATTATTCCATATCTCATCTCAAAGAACAGTAAGAATAGCAAATAATTGGGGTGCCTGGCTGGTTCAATTGGTGGAATGTGCGACTCTTGATCTTGAGGTTGTGAGTTCGGGCCTTACATTGGGTGTGGAGATTACTTAAAAATAAAATCTTGGGGGAAAAAAAAAGAATGACAAATAATTATTTAAGTGTATTAAACAGGGGCGCCTGGGTGGCTCAGTGGGTTAAAGGCTCTGCCTTCGGCTCAGGTCATGATCTCAGGTCCTGGGATCGAGGCCCCACATCGGGCTCTCTGCTCAGCAGGGAGCCTGCTTCCCCCTCTCTCTCTGCCTGCCTCTCTGCCTACTTGTGATCTCTCTCTCTCTGTCAAATAAATAAATAAAATCTTTAAAAAAATAAATGTATTAAACATTATCCTACTATAGTGCTAGTAATACAAGAATAAAGAGATCACTTGAGCCAAATAGATGGGAAATAATAACTGCTATATGTTAGAGTTTAATATGTGGTAAAATACATACTTCTTTTAAGATTTTATTTATTTGACAGAGAGACAGCGAGAGAGGGAACACAAGCAGGGGGAATGGGAGTAATATATGGTAAAAATAGGCTGGGAATCAATGGGGAATGGAAATTCTATTCATAAATTATACTAGGACAATTGTTACTACTTTGAAACAAAATCAAATTGGATTTTTTCTCCACATCAAAATGAAATTCCAAATGGAATTAAAGAGTTAAATGTAAACTAACCAAACCACAAATTGAAAATGAAAACTGAAGTGAAGTGGTATAACGTCTCTGGAAGAGAAAGAACTTTCTAAGCAAAGGAAGCAAAGGAAGAAATTAAGCACAAAGAAAATCAGCGACAGATTTGACTACTAAAAATGTTAATATTTTGAGTATCAGAGAAAAATAATGGCAAACATCAAATGGAGAAAAGATACTTGCAAGAGATGAAGGACTAGTGTATAAAAATTCATAATGTGTTAAGAAAAGTAGTAAGATTCAAATGGTTAAGTGGCAAAGCACACAAAGAGCCAACTAATGAAAAAGTACAACAGCTTACCAAACATATAAAAGACACTCACTCGCTAATCAAAGAAATATGAAATAGTGAGGCACCAAATTTCAAGGAGAATTTTTGTTAACAATATACCCATTTCTAGGGAAGGCATAGTGAAATGGACACTCTCGTGCATTACTGGTAAACATATATGTAAACTGGCATAACCATTTAGGATAAATATTTGGTGATCATATATATATATATATCAGGAATCCTAAGCTGTTAATGTTTTCTGACCTGGAAATTGCACATCTTCAAATTCATTATAAGGAAGTAATCATAAATACAAAGAAATCTTTATGGATTAAAATATGAATCATGATGACATTTGTAAGAGCAAAGAAAAATGGAATGATTCAAATGTCTAAAAGTGATGACTGGTTAAGGAAAATATGGTACAATCACTGGCCGAACTATCATGCAGCCATTAAAAATGATGTCTTAGGGCACCTGGGTGGCTCAGTGGGTTAAAGCCTCTGCCTTCGGCTCAGGTCATGATCTCAGGGTATCGAGTTCCGCATCAGGCTCTCTGGTCAGCGGAAAGCCTGCTTCCCCCTCTCTCTCTCTGCCTGCCTCTCTTGTGATCTCGCTCACTCTGTCAAATAAATAAATAAAATCTTTTTTAAAATAAGACATCTTTGAATGGGATTTTTTCACGTTATGTGGAAAACGCAATAGAATACAATATTGTAAGAGCACTTGTGTGCTTAGAAAGCAAATTATTTTATTAAAATATGGAAGAAAATTCCCTTAATTTTTAACAGTAACTGTGTTTAGGTTATAAAACTATAGACGATTTCCCTCATTTCCATTACTTACATTTTTCAAGTTTTCTATAAGATGAATAGGTATTAGGAATTATTTTTAATAGACTCATTATATAAAAATCTGCATTTATGTGTTGAAAATGCCTGAAAGGAAAACTCACTTTAAAGGAAGGTGAGCAATTCTGTAAATGGAAAACTTCTTTAGTACTTTATGAGATTCAATTTTCCAAAACTGAACAGAGGAAAAGGCCATATCTTAAGGCCATGACTGGGGGCTCAGAACCAGGGAAAGGAGCAAGCATAGTTTGAAAATAGAGTTTAAAATAAGATTTGAAAGGCGCACATAATGTATTATTTCTGCAATAAAAATACAGAAACTAAAGCTCAACCAAACCTTCTTGGATAACGGGAGAAAACGGGAGATGGAATGAGAAAATATTCTGAGCTATTTCTTGTTGTTCGTGTGTATATGACACCATTTACATTGTTATTTCTACTGCATATTTTAAGCACACAAGTTTTGGTTTCAAATGAGTACTTGGTTTATTTCAAAATAAAATTTGATTTTTGTTACTACAGTGTAGTACTAAAATGGGGGCATGAAATTTTTATGTTTATCAAAAAGGACCCTTGGCTCAGAAAGAATGAGAAGCTCTCATAAAAGACTGTGTATCCTTGTGTCTTTCCTCTGTAGCACAGCCTGGCAATCATGATCTAAGACTTTGAGGCCCCAATGTGGCCATCAAAAGACATGCTAGGAGACTCCCAGTTTGCCTACCAAATTCTGCTACTTCATAAGGAGGTTTGCGTGGAGAACTTAGAGTCATAAAAACTGCATTTATGCAAGATTCACTTAGGGTAAAAACTTCCATGTTTGAGAATTTCCCACTCTGCCTAAGTTAATTCCTTATGCGGTCCTGGCCTACATAGGCAAAAGGATAAAAGTAGTCCTTCTCTTTTGCATATTTTTTCAAAAGTGATCTTATGCAAAAGGTAGGCACACATTATGATTCCTATTTAACAGGTATGGAAATCAAGACCCAGAGAAGCTGAATGACCTCCCCAGAGTCCACAACTTGGCCTGATTATCATTCCAAAGCTCTTTGCAGTAAAGAAGGGTATTTGCTTTGGCAATCCACTTGTAAAATATTTATTGAGTGTCTATTATGTACTTTATAACGTGCCTCATAATGGCTATTACGTGCTAGGTTGTGTTCCTGGTGCAGAAGACAATGTCCCTGCCTTCACTGAGTTTCCGTTTTTGCTCAAGAACACAGCAATACATAAGTTAACAAGCAAATGTCAGCGAGTTTAAAGCTCCTGGAAGAAAAATAAAGTCATAGAGTGTAACAGGCACAGGGAGAAGGGAGAAGCTACTTAATTTAGATAGGGTAGTCAGGGAAGTGGTCTCAGGCAAGAGGCAGAAGTAAAAAAGTATAAAGATCCTAGGAGGAGAGCACGGTTGGCAGGTTTGAGAAACAAAAAGAGACCAAGGCAGCTGAGTATTTAGGGGCATCTTGCCACACTCTGTCTCAACTAACTCTCCTGCCCCAGGCTTCTTTTTTACCTCTAGGTGAAGGGGCTCATTACCTCCTTTGTCAGCTTCTCGAAAGAAGCCCTTTTCACTTGTCCACTCCTTCCTCCACATTCTTTTGATAAGAAAAGAGCCGCAGAGTACTAGATGCCTTCCGCTGACCTTCCCCAGTTTCCACTTGGGAAAAACAATTATGTAAACCTATCATAAGGATCTGAGCCCAAGACTAGTATCAAAAGGACAATAAATAACAAGTGCTGGTGAGGATGTGGAGAAAAGTGAACCCTTCCGCACTTCTGATAGGAATGTAAATTGGTGTAACTCATATGGAAAACAGTACGGAGGTTCCTCAAAAAAACTGGAATAGAAATACCATGACCCAGTAATTCCATTACGGGGTATTTACCCAAAGAAAACAAAAACACTAATTCAAAAAAACATATGCACCCCTATGTTTATTGCGACATTATTTACATTAGCCAAGATATGGAAGCGACCCAAGTGTCCATCAGCAAATGAATGGATAAAGAAGATAAGGTATAATATATACAATGGAATATTACTCAGCCATGAAGAGAATGAAATCTTGCAATTTGCAATGACTCAGATGGAGCTAAAGAGTATAATGCTAAGTGGAATAAGTCAGAGAAAGACAAATACCATATGATTTCACTTACATGCAGAATCTAAAAAACAAAACAAAACAAAATATTCTTAAATACAGAGAACAAACTGGTGGTTGCTAGAGGGGAGAGGGATGGGAGGGGATGGGCAAAATAAGGGAAGGGGATTAAGAGATACAAATTTCTAGTTATAAAATAAATAAGCCATAGAGATGAGAACTACAGCATAGAGGATATAGTCAACAATACTGTAATAACTTTGTATGGTGACAGATGGCAACCACACTTATCATGGTGAGCATTTTGTAATGCATGGAATTGTCAAATCAATATGTTGTACACCTGAAACAGATATAACATTGTATGTCAACTGTACTTCAAAAAGAAAAAAAGATCTGAGCCCAAGAGATTCAACTGCTTCCATGCATTTCTCTTGAAGCCTTTATTTTTTTTTTCTCTTGAAGCCTTTATAATAAATGTACTTAGCGTGGCCTGAGAGCTGCCACCAATGTGGCTTGACCATGTAAAAAAATAAAAATAAATAAACAACAAAAATCATCTAATAATGGCCTCAGTGTGATCTTTCCTCACTGACCCAGAAAGTATTTCACAATCTTGCAGTGTATCATTATGTATCAAAATTACTACCTAGCATTTTCCTTCATTTTGTTTCTGACTAGAACTACTATGCAGTGCAGGTGTTTCTCGTGTGACACAAAGTGATCGAGCTAGTTCCTTCCTTGGAAATGCCCCATGAGTACTGAAAAGGCTCCACTGAAGACAGATACAATAATAATAACAATACCTTATGTTTACTGAGCATTTATGATGTGTCCCGTCCAGTGTTAAATTCTTTACCTGCATTATCACATTTGCCCCTCACTCTCCCATGAGGTAGGTCTTATTATTATACCCATTTTATAGACGAGAAAACTGAAGGGCCGAGAGATTAATTTGCCAAGGTCACAAGCCTAACATCAGACTGGCACAGGATTAGGCCTCAGATCTCCCTGATTCTGGAGCCCTGGAGCAAAGACGAAGGTGCATCCGAGTCAAAATGGGCGTTAGACTAAGGCATGCCTAGGTAAAGGGCAAAGCTGAATCATAACAAGGGTGTTTTCCCTCCATGCCCTTTACCACTACTGTCAGTCCTAACTTTTTATCAAGAAGGGTCCTCCTTCTGAACCCCCCTGGCCCCCACACACAGCTCCTCTAAAAGAAGCGAGGTAAGCAGATCCAGAGAGGTAGTTTGACTTCCAAATATCCCCCTCTCAGCACCCCGACCTAACTGGCATTGCATTCTTAAAGTAATGGATTCCGTTTCTCAGTCATCTTCCTCTCCCAGAATGTGACGGTTTCCATTGGGAGTACACCTCCAACTCCATGTAAAGAGATCTGCAAAGAGGCCTTTCCTTTTCTCAGGAGCCCGTGGCCCCAATTCTGGCCTGTCCACCATCCCAGGGCTCCACCTCCCTGGCCTCCACTAGAGGTCAAAACGGGAAGTCGGGAGCCTGGATCTTTCTCAGAGCAAAGGTAGATTCTAGGCTGTGTCTCCCCACCCCGAAGGTCATTCTCTGTAGCTGCCACAAAAGACCTGGGGAGGCCTTTCTGGAGAGTGAAGGCCCTGGGAGTGAAACCCCCATGAAGGGCCTAACCCGAAACCTAGTCCATGACGACCCTAGGCTGGACCTGAGGAAGGCGGTCGAATGAGCAGAGGAGGAGGCCTCGACGTTGGCTGCCGCCACCCACAACCCAGCCAGGGCCCTCAGCGGGCTTGGTGCCCGAAGCCACCACGACGTACTCACAGCACACACAGGCAGTACACGCCCGGGACGCTTTCACTGTCTCTCAGCAAATAGCTGCCATCCAGACCCGTGGCAAGCAGAAGCTTCTCCCCCGTCTCCCGACTGATTTTGCCGTGGTACACAGCCACCGCGTCCATGACCTGGTGGACTCGTGGGCCGCTGAGGCGTAGGACAGTGGAAGGCAGGTGCCACTGCTGCTGCAATCGGGCCCCAAGTCAGCCACCTGACTCCCAGTTCAGCCAGATGTGCAGAAAAAGAGAGAGGAGTGCCGGAACAACAGGATGTTGTCTATCTGCCTTAAAACCTCCTTCTCACACTTCAATTAAAACCAACTCAGCAATTCAGAAGCTTGGTTATTGCCACAAGGTTCAATGCCCCTCCCTGCCCCCACTCTCCCCACCCCTCTGCACAGGGATCAGAAGGAGAGGGGAGGCCAATTGGAAGAAGGTCCTTGCAAGATCTGGGTTGTACTACGGAGGCAGCCCCTGGCCCACAGACAGGAATGCTTGCTAATGCTTCCGTTCTTGCTGTTTTCCCAGGGGCCACCAGGGATGACTTAGCTTAACTAGTCCCCAGAGAGGTTGATGATAGAGGCAAGGTGTACTTGGCCGTCATGCTGGCCAGAAACATGCTGACAGAGAATGAAAGAATCAAAAGCTCTGAGACCAAAACACAGAAACTACCAGTGCTATCACCGGGTAGTCATTCCTGAGCACTGCCAGGAGGCTGCTTCACAGCAAGAAGTAGTCGGTGAAAAACCTGCATGGGCCAAGTCTCCTCTTCTACTCTTCCTAGTCCTCTCGAGCAGCCCTGATCCTGAGCAAATACTGATTTCTCCTACTTTCTTGGCTGAAACCCCAGAGTGCTGATTGAGGGACAAAAATCAATCTCTGTCCGGGTCGCCTGGGAAGCTCAGTCAGTTAGCATCTGCCTTCCACTAGGGTCACGATTCTGGAGTCGCAGGATTTCTAGCTCCCTGCTCAGCGGGGAGTCTCCTTCCCCCTCTCCCTCTGCTCCTCTCGTGCTCATGCTCGATCTCGCTTGCTCTCTGTCTCTCAAATATATAAATAAAACCTTAAATAAATCAGTCTATGTCCAAAGATGTTCCAAATTTTTTCTTTTTAATTTTTTTAAAAGATTTTATTTATTTATTTGACAGAGAGAGAGAGATCACAAGTAGGCAGAGAGGCAGGCAGAGAGAGAGGGGAAGCAGGCTCCCTGCTGAGCAGAGAGCCTGATGCGGGGCTCGATCCCAGGACCCTGAGATCATGACCTGAGCCGAAGGCCGAGGCATTAACCCGCTGAGCCACTCAGGTGCCCCCCAAATTTTTTCTTATGTGATAAGCCTTAGATAAGAGAATGAATCACTTCATTGGTGCTTTGTCTTTATGTGGACTTGTATACGCCCTCTGATGTACAGGACTCGCCTTTCCCCATTTGGGGCCTAAAACTTGTTTTAAATCATATCACAAGTGTTGAGAGTTTTATCCTCTGTTGTTAACAGAGTATGTTTTTTCTTCAGTTGATGCTAAGCTATCATTAATTTTTTAAAGCCTTTCAACTTTCATTTTCTTCTTTGAAATAAAGCATTGCTTCTATTTTAAAATATGCAGTTCAGTAATATCCTCCTCAAACTTCCCCCTTTTTACTGGAATAAGACTTTGTTTAATGCTTGAAGCTGTATGGTCTTCTATGTAGTTCCTTTTGATTATGTAAAATACTTGTAAAACTGGAATTTAAATAACTGAAGTCCTATGTTTGTTGTATCTCTTCCACAACTTCAGCACCTGGTTCCGTGAGAGCATGGCAAGGCTGGGAGCTCAAAGCTGGGAGAACAGTTTCTAAAGCCTCACATGCCCTACTAATGGATCAGGTGCACAGAGCTGCCTCAAACCAAAGCCCAATATGTTTTTGCCCCCTGGTAGGGTTGAGAACAATCCTCTCAGATCTCAGTGGCAGCTAGTAGTGACTCACTTTTTTTTTTCTTTAAGTAAACTCTACCCCCGACATAGGGCTCAAACTCAAGACCCAAGATCCAGAGTCCCATGCTCTACCGACTGAGCCCCATGACTCTCCTTGATTGAAGCATGCCCAGCCTTAGACTCTATCAACCTTAGTAGATGAAGTGTAAACATCAGCCTCTTACAATACCAAGAATAAACAAAGAAAATAAAACAGTACTCAAGAGGATATCTGGGGATAGCTCTGGGGAACTGAGCCAAGATTGTCTCATCATCTTTCTACCTCACTTGTTTATGGTCAAGTCCACCTTTCGCCTTTCCTCATGCTTTGGGTCAAGGAAGAAATCGATCTAATAAGTGAATGCATACGTCAATGTTAAGGACTCAGAAAGTCAGTCTGCCCTGAAATCTTTATATTTTGAGCTGGCAAATGATTAACCCAGAGAAGTTCATCACAATGGGGAAATTTCAGGCCCTCCTTCAGACCATATGGACAACAGCGCACCTGTGAGGTGAACTGTGAGAACATTGTGTCATGTGGGTAAAAATGAAACCTGAGTTTTGTTTGGTTTTATGTTTTGATTTTTTGGACTCTGAACAAACCTGAACAAATCATCCACAAACTTAGGAACAGAGCAACCTGGATCTGACAGCAAAAGTGTACCATGCATTCTTCTTTTCTGTGTTTGGTTCTGTGTCTGGTTCTGTGTTGCTAAAATAGCACACCTGTCAAAGCAGCCAGGTACAATGGGGTTCAGCACAACTAAACTCGTATAAAAAAAGAACAGATAAATTATAAGGTAATAGTCCAACTCTCACATCCAGCGCGTCATTGTCATCTCACAAGCAAGCTGACAGCTGGGCCAGCCCACTATTGCGGTGTTGATGAAAAATACCCACACCTTCACTCTAGTGCTACACCAGTACTGAACCTGACTTTTTAGCAAATTCAGAACTTTGCACTGAGCTTGAAATGTAGAGGAAGAGAGTTCGAAATGGCTCTCTTCCTTCTCTCTCACCATACCCACAAGAGAGGAAAAGGGAAAAATGAGAGAGGGGAGCAATAGACCTAGTGGAGGCACCAGCAGAGAAAGAGGAAGAATGGGCCCCAAATACAAGTATAATCCACTCAAAAGCAGAATTATGTGATGAATCCCTTATTGCCTATCTCCTGCACTAGAATGTAGGGTCCTTGATGGCAGGAATTTGTATACTTTATTCACCACCACCATATCATCCATGTGGCACATTTTGTTTTTTTATTTTTTCATCTGTTTTTATTTTTAATTAAACTCTACGTCCTTGAACTCCCAACCCCGAGATCAAGAGTCTCACGCTCTATGGACTGAGCCAGCCAGGCACCCCCATCTAGCACATATTAGATGCTTAAATATTTTTGTTGAGTGAGTGAATGAATGGAATTAGTGCTCAAAACAAAATAAGAAAAATACACACACACACACTTGGTTGTACATGCCTCTGGCCCACCTTTGGAACAGCAAAATAAATTGGAAGGAGGATTAATCCAGCAATTATGAGGGTCAGATTATACTCCATGTTTTACCACGAAATCACTTTCTCTTTTTGAGCCTTACTTTCTCCATCTGTCAAATGGACTTGAACCAGATGACCCCCTAAAGCCTCTTCCAGCTTTAACATTCATTCTGTGCTTTAAACAGAAGGCAAGGGTACTTTCCAGAGAAACAGAGAGGAAATGGACTGAGCTCATTTGTGTGCAAGATGCAAGAGCTGTTTCCTCAAATCTCACCCAATAGAGGAAAGATTTCTGTTCTTGTTGTTTTTTAAATGACCTAAGAAATAAAAATCATGAGGTGGAAGAAGAGAGCTTCACAGTTTAAAGCAAACTACAACCTTTTAAAATATAAATGCCATTTAAGTCGAATATAAAAGCATTGACAAACTGTCAGCCAAGGTTGAAAGTGTCTTCTTATCTAGACTTGTCACCTCCTGAGGTCTCTGAGAGGTGACAGAATTTTGCATGTGGATGCCCTGTCTGAGGTGCTAATTGTCTTCATTTCAAATGCCCTAGGCTTTTCTCCAACCCAGGTAGATTAAAAGGATGATGCCAAGGGTGGTCAGTTTTATAGAGTGGATCTGACATTTCAAAATCTTTTTTTCTAACCTTTCAAAACTAACTTTGTTCTTCAACTAGCTCATCTATAGGTGCGAATTCTCCTGTGACAGTGTTATGATTTGGCACCTATGGTGAGTTTACACATTCTCTCGGCACTTACTAAAATTCACTTCCTTTACAAAAATGGAAAAAAGAAAAAAATGTCTTGAAAAGAGCACCTCCTTTTGATAATATCTGGGTTTATCTATGAGGCTAATTTTTCTAATGCTCCTTTGTTTTGTAAGCGAGAAGCCAGAGACGGGGTTGTGTGTGCTTAAGGCTATTTTAAATATGTTTATTCTTTCAGCAAACATAATGGGCATCTACTGTATGACGGGCACTGTAGCAGGTATTTAGGTTAGAGAGAAGAGCTGTGACTAAGGAAAGGATGGGCTTCTGGAGGAACAGTAGTGGGACATCTAACTCAGCTTAGATTCTAAAGCTGCACAACCTACTTGAGACAGCAAGTTCTTGATCTTTCTGTCTGCCCTGTATGGTTCCTTGTACTTGTCCTAGTTCTATCTCCTTCATGACTTAGAGGACAATTCCTAATTCAAGCTAAAACTCTTGCCAGCTTCACAGGTTTTGTTCTTGGAATCATAGCAATGATTTGCTAACCACATCTTACATTCTAAGCATTCCTCCTAAGCATTTTGCATGTATTATCTCATTTGTTTTTATCAACAGTCTTACAAAGCAAATTATTTATTATTATTATTATTAATTATTACCTCCATTTTACGAATTGGGAAGCCAAAAGTCAGAGAGTCTAGATAGCCTGCTCAATGCAGCACAACTGGTCAGTGTCCCATCTGGCAATTGAATACAGGCTGCTGACTTCAGAGTCTGAATTGGTTGGGCTTCAATCTCCTATCTGGCAGCTGTAATTTTGACTTCTAGAATATTCTTCATATATTCCTCAAGTGTCAACTGTTCTCATGCCCTGACTTGTAGCATGTCTCTGCCTATCTGTGTGCGTTATGAGATCGGGTACACTGTTTTAGCCTGGGCCTCATTGATTAGCATGTCTTGGAAGCTCTTACAGAGTCAAGGTCTATTCATCCAGGCTTACAGGTCTGGAATCTGGATCATCAGCTTATCTATCTAAAGTAATAGAACACTGAATCACTATATTTGTACACCTAAAGCTAATATAGCACTGTATGTTAACTCTACTGGAGTTAAAATAAAAACTTAAATACAAATAAAAGTGAAGTAACTGAACTCTGCGTAGTCTGGGTGTCTTCTGTCCAGGGTGGGCCTGGACGCACATACAAGATCTTATTGCCCAGTTTTTCTCCTTCTCCTTTTACTCAACCAAATGAAGGCCACTCTTGCCCAGTTTTTCCTAATCTTTCCCCGTGAAGATAATATGAAATAACATACATGATGTGACTGGAACCTACGATGAATTCCTCTTGGCACATCCAGATCTTAACACAGTGCCTGACCTAGTTAGCACCTTTGTTCCCCCTCTACCTCCGCAGAGTGTGGCTTCTTATTTACTTCAAGGAGTCTATCATTTCTGACACTGCCTTCTTTCACATTCATTGTTTGCCAGTGTCTATCCTGTGGTCTGCCTCATTTTGGTTTATAGAAACAAGTCTTCTCATCCCACACCTTGGCACCTGACAACATGTCACCCTTCTGATTTCATCAACCCAGTCGCCTTTGGATCATTACTGAACCTTCCCTCTACTTCCTTTCATCTTGGGTGGGGGCACTCTGGGTATGATAGCAGTGCAAGAAAATACCATTTCATTGTAAAGAAGGCTCCAGCTTTCTTTCCAAAAATCTGTTCTCTTTCTTAGAAGTTCAAACATAGAGAGCTTAAACTAAAAGATTAAAGTCCAAGAGACTGTTTTGTCTATAATTTTTTTTTGCCTGAACATTGTTTTAAGAAACCTCTGATGTTTTGAAACAGAGATGGCCACTTTGATCTATACCCCACAAACACCAAAATTTGGCAAAGGAACAGGATGAAATGGACTATATAAACATATCCTTGAGCCGTTTTGTAGATACAAAGGAAATACTATAACCCAGGAAACAAAACAGCTAATGGTGGATTTCTGAATGCATTTTGTAGTTACAGATGTGACATTGGCATCATTTTTCTTTTCCTTCTCAGTAATAAATATTTTATGAAAAATGCTAGAAACATTGATCATTGTGGAGTCTAGTAGTATGAGTCTTTTACAAAGCAGGTCATATATGTTCTGAAGTTTCAAAACTGTCTAGACAATATCAGGAATTGTAGTGGTAAAGGTATGAAATTTTCAGTCCTTGCTCAGTCCTTTTCTTTTCTGAAAACCAATATGGTCACTGAAATTATCAAAGTAAATATATATCAAGCAAAAAAATAAATGAGATTAAATATCCCAAAACTTTTACTTAGAGACGAAACCCTCAGAGAGCTCTTTGTCATCACTTTATAAACACTGTGGTAAGGTTAAATGCTGCCTACCACAAAAGTAATCACAGGTTTCTGCTTTGTGTGCAATTATTTTTGTAAGGTAATATAGAATGAAGAATCAAACCTAAAATAGCAGATAGAAACATAAAAAGCAAAGAGCTGGAGAATGTCACAAGTAAAGCTGTAATACTGCGTATTATTTCAAAGTAAAACAAAATAAACTTTCTCAGCAACTTTTTGTGCTAACTGGGGGCACAATTTGAAACCACCTGACTACCATGGAAACTTTGCAACCCCAAATACATACTGAACATGTATTTTTTTTTTAAGATTTTATTTATTTATTTGACAGAGAGAGAGAGATCACAAGCAGCCAGAGAGGCAGGCAGAGAGAGAGAGGGGGAAGCAGGCTCCCCGCTGAGCAGAGAGCCCAATGCGGGGCTCAATCCCAGGACCCTGAGATCATGACCTGAGCCGAAGGCAGAGGCTTTAATCCACTGAGCCACCCAGGCGCCCCTGAACATGTATTTTTTTCAATCCTTTAACACTTACTGGTATTTAACATGTATTAAAACTACCATCTTTCTACAGAAATTGTTCCTAGTTTGCATCCTCAAAGTTCATAGAAGTTTAAGAAGGTAGTAATGATGGATTCTAAGGCATTGTCACTATCACAAAGAGCCCAGGAAAATTTTGGTCCATTTTTCTGTGATTAGGCTGCATGTAACAATAATAGTGACAATAATATTCACTGAATCCCCACAAAAATCCTAAACTTAAATGACAAATGACTGCATTTAGGTGGAAGTATATCAAGTTTATGTGAGGAAACCTTAAGAAAGCATATACGTGCTTTCTTAATTTTTAATGAGAAAATAATCACGTATTAAATAATGCTGTTTGAGACACAGAATCTTTTGAAAACTGACATCTCCAGGCCAGAAAATATGATTGAATAATTGATGAAAAGGCTGATAACTACTGTTAGGTGTATATTTGTCATATTTCTTCTAACTGAACAGGAGATTATAGAGGGCGATAGTAATGACTTCCATGTTGTCTAACACAGTGCCCAGCACATCCAAAGCCTTCTCTGCATGCATGCTCTTTGCTCAATCCATAAAGTAATAAAAAGCCAGGGATTCTTACTGGCATTTCTTCCTTCTAAAACTGTCACCAGAAAGAGTATAGGATCCTTTTTTACAATTGCTTTATGCCCCAGGGAAGTTGGGCTAGATGGGCCAGGATCCGACCTACTGGAGGGATTCTTAGGCTCATTGAATAGAGTGCTTCCAGCGTGAACCAAACAGGAAGTTGTACTCAAGGAACTGTACTAGGTCCCTTGGGGGTACAGATACTCAGTGTGGCAGCACTTCCATCGTGGTCTTGAACACTTGTCTTAAGTGCCAAAGAACAAGCACTGTCAGTGAGAAAAATCTGTTCAACCGCAACCTCCTAAGGTCCCAGGCCAGGATTATTTCAGGATCCTTAAGTTTATATGAGGCTTAGTTCCAGCGGACACACTCACTCTATCATGTGCTAGAAGTGAGAAAAACACTTACGGGCACTCTGTGCAGTGTCTGCACCACATAATAAGAATCTGCTACTATTGGGCGCCTGGGTGGCTCAGTTGGTTAAGCGACTGCGTTTAGCTCAGGTCATGATCCCGGAGTCCAGGGATCGAGTTCCGCATCCAGCTCCCAGCTCCATGGGGAGTCTGCTTCTCCCTCTGACCTTCTCCCCTCTCATACTGTCTCTCACTCTCTCTCTCAAATAAATAAATAAATGAATAAAATCTTAAAAAAAAAAGAATCTGCTACTATTCGGTGTTGAGACTTTACAAAGCATGCAATAAGGAAATTATGTATTTCTTTGCCATTCTGTCATAGATTTAGTACCATGGTTTAGAAAACATTAATTCTAGTCCTCATTTTGCAACACGAATCGGAAGCTTTTGCAATCTCCCTTCCCCCCTGCTTCCTTGCTGAACAGTATACGTGCATATATATTAGGCTGTTAGAGCTGGCACCTTATCCACTTAAAACAAAAACTGAGTTATTCAGATAGACTTCCGATAAGCAGTCAAGATGGGCTCTATCTTAACAGTACTGAACTCGGCTATTTATAAACTTTTCATAAGGCCAGTCTGCTGAATTGAATACAAATTGCCTCCACTGCCTAAATTCCCACCAGCACCCTCTTGGTTCTGCAGTCTGGAGATAGTAAGGGGTCCTACTCACTGGCAGCCAAGCTGGGCACATGTTGCAAAGCTTGAGAAATTCTAAAAGAGCAGCATGACCATGACCACTGGACTGTAACTATGCCTCCAAGTCTCTCCATTACAATCCTGTCACTGTATTTAGGCATTGATGACCCATGTGATACGCAAAAGTATTACTCAGTAAGGGTAAAGGGTTAAGGTACAGGAATATAGTGGAAAGAGCAGAGGCATTAGAGCCCACACAATTTCATTTTGAAGCCAGGCTTCACCAATTCCCAAGTTTGGGTATTGAGTTACCCTATCTGTAAATTGGGGGTAATCATACTCACTTTGAAGAACTGCTGATATGGATACCTATTCATACCTTACAGTCACCAAAAAAGATAATGAGCTTAGAGCACCTGGCACATAATAAGCACTCAATGGTAGCTCTTGCCATCACTAACAACGCCTCATACTCATTACCACAGCACCCAGAGCAGAACCCTGAGGGTAGGGAAAGGAGCAACCCACTTTTGGGAGGCTCGGAGAAGTTCAGTAACTTGTTGAAGGTCACACAGCAAGTGAATAGTAGCACAAGTATCTGAACTCAGGTCTCTCTAATCCCAAAGCCCAGGTTCTTGCCACTGTTTCTTGTGTATACATGGCTCAGAAAAAAGTAGTGATTTGACAACCTTAATGATTCAGGTTGTTTTGGAAAATGTCAACCCGGAAAGACTGTAATAATATTAAACTATATAAAGACTATGCACAGGGTGAGTCTGCTTTCATGCAGGCCTAAATGCATGCCAACAAACAGCAGAGTCCTTTGAAAACCATAAATAAACCAACCATAGTGAGATCTAGTGACCTGCTAGTACGAAGTGGATTGTGCTGGAAAATTCCCAAGTCCCATCTGTGCCCCATCCTCCCCAAATTTCAGGGAGCTATCAGCACACACAGGAGTATCACAAAACCAGTCCCTAGAAAGCTTAGCTTTAGGTTGATGTCCTTGATGGTCCTCCCCCCCAATGCTCCCCTCTGGTAAGCAAGGCCTCCCAGTTACGAGGACTGAGGACAGAGAGAAAGCTGGTGGGGTAGGGTCAGTTCTCTGCCCCGTCCCCTTCCCTACACCAAGCAGGCAGCCAGGTTCCACCCCGCCTTTGCCTCAGGGAACATTTGTCTTATTAACAGGCCTGCTAAACCTGGCTGTTTTCCAGAATCCCGAGCCCCTTCATGGGATTGTGCATAGGAGGGGACAGCGCCTTGCAGCGCAGAAATACAGGAGGGAAATTCCTGCTCACTGGACCTCTAGGAGACAGAGCCTCAGGGAAATGGTTTCATGGTGCACACAGGGTGACTGGACACCAGGCTTCCGGGTTCCCAGCCTAGACAGAAGCCCCCTCCCCACCTCACCTCTCATGACCCTTGGGCCCAGGAGCAGCAGGGACCGTGTGGACTCAGACATGAGGGGAACAGGGACAGTCACAATGGATCGAAGGGCCCATAGAAGCTCCTCTCCCTCCCAATATTGTGTAACTTGCTGCAAGAGAGGCCGTCTAATAATGAATGAGAGTGATTGCTTCGGTGGGATGGTGGGAAGATGTAGGTTTAAACTGCGACCCCGGGGCAAACACGCCTGAGATGCACACCACACAGAAGACACAGCAGGCAAGTGCACACTCTTTATTCTTAGAATCAGAAAGCCTCTGACAGAGGCTGAGCTTGGTGAGCTGGGATTTCATGGGGGTTCTCAAGAACACCTTTCGTTCAGACTGGAGACCATCTGACTTCCCACCGCCTGGGCTCCACCTGCCTCGGGAAGCAGAGAGCCTGCAGAGAACACACCAAATGGAAGAGAAGGGGCCCCGGGGCATTCCCAAAAGTGCTTGTCCCAGTCCAGTTCTTTTTTAATCCAATTAGTTTTCCCAAGAGAGGCACCACCCAAAGCGTGATGTCTGCCCTTGGAATCCATTTTCTTCTTCATCCACTCTTGACTGGAAAGGAGCTTGAGATGATGGTGGTCCAAAGCTGAAGGCTTGTGTGTAGCCAACACTCCCTCAAGTACTGTCTTTCCTTAAGTCACCCAGCGGTCTTTCAGGCAACAGGAAGATAGCTGTCCCTCTCAAAGGAAGAAATCAAAAGAGTATCAGAAAAGTCCAGTCTGCACTTTCATGGAGCCACTTTCCTGATCTCTGCCACGGCTCATTTGTCTCACCTGTGAACAGTGAGATGAGTAATTCAGTGACACAAGTCCTTTCATGAAAGTCCCTGATGTTACTCCCGGAACTGCAAAAATATCTGGATGTAGGCACCTGGGTGGCTCAGTGGCTCAGTGGGTTAAGGACCTGCCTTCAGCTCAGGTCATGATTCCAGGGTCCCGGGATGGAGCCCCACATCGGGCTCCCTGCTCAGAGGGGAGTCTGCTTCTCCCCCTGCCCCTCCCCCCTGGTGATCTCGCTCTCTCAAAAATAAAATCTTTATATATATATACACACACACGCACACGCACACACACATATCTGGATGTAATTTCAATTGGGTTTACCAGAAAATCGTGCTGTATGCAAGGCAAAGACATCCTCCTGATATACTTTGTATCCCAAATTAGGCTCTCTCCTGTTAAATAACCAAACTCACCAAATCAAGTTATAATGTGTGCACCAGGTATTAAGGTATAAGTCTAGTTCCTAACATATACTAGACAATAACTACTTGTTTAATGAATTAAATGTAATCAAATTTGCTATCATCTATAGAACTTAATATAGCAACACCCCCGTCAACTCTTCCAAATTAATCCCAACAGAGAAATTACCCTCTAACAAAATTGTTTTGCCCTCCTTTCCCCCCTAGTGAGCGCCAGAGCATCTCTTCTTCCCTGACTTCCTCTCATTCTTCTCAGTTCCAGCCAATGGGGGCCTCAGTGAGGTGCGCGTCAGCTGGAATCAAGGTGTGACTTCTTTGGACACTTGGGAGACCTTCTAATGGGATGGGTTCAGCTTCTTCAGCAACAAACAAGTTCTGGGGGCTCACAGACACAAAAACAGGCCCTCACCTAAAAAACTTAAAAACAAGAAGCAAACATGAACACTGTAGGTTACAAAGGAATAACAGCATTTTGAAGGAAGAGCAGTGCTCCTAAAATTCAACATAGTTAGAACTCAAAAAACACATGGTTGTTCCCAGCCAAAGATATGGCATTTTCAGGAAAAAGAGGTTAATAAGAAACCAGAAAGGAGTATGTATTTATGTATGTGGTACCCACAATGATAAAAAGTTGTTAGTTTCAGTAATGGAATAATGGATTGTTTTATTTTATTTTCTCTACAATAATTTTGGTTTTCACATTTTCTGTGAAGTAAATAAGTTACTTTTTGATCAGAAGAGGGTCTTGGGAAATTGGTTTTTCTTTGGAGTGTTTTCATTCTTACCTTCTTGAAATCAGTGAGTTTGTCCGGGGTCCAGGCCTCTACTCTCACCTGCCACACAGACTTTCTTGCATTTATAGCAGGCCTTGCGCCATGAAAAATTCATGGCCTTACACCACGGGCAGTCCCAATTCACTGGACTGCATCCTGAGACAGACTTCTCCTGGTGCTGGAAATCCAAAGCTTTTTTCCCTTTTGGTTGCTTGGCTTTCTGCCCCTGAGGCTGCTGTTTCTTTGGGCTTTCCCTCATAACTTGGCTCCAGCCATCCCCCAGGGAGGTCGCCTGGGCCCTCTGTGGACCTTCTTCCTGGCTGTCGCTTCTGCTGCCCCCAAGGGGACTAGTCCCCTGGGGCCTCTCCAGATCCTCCTCCTGGCTTTGGCTACTGTTGTCCCCAGGAGGAGCCATCCCTTGGGGTCTTTCTGGACCTTCTTCCTTGCTGCGGTTCCCACTGGCCCCCAGGGAGACCATCTCCTGAGGCCCCTCTGAATCTTCTTCCTGGCTATGGCTCCTGCTGGCACCAAGGGGGGCCATCCCTTGGGGTTTTTTTGGACCTTCCTCTTGGCTGTGGCTCCCACTGGCCCCCAGGGGTACCACTTCCTGGGGCCCCTCTGGATCTTCTTCCTGGCTGTGGCTCCCACTGGCCCCCAGGGGTACCATCTCCTGGGGAGTCTCTGGATCTTCTTCCTGGCTGGCACCAAAGGTAACCACCTCCTGGGATCTCTCTGAATCTTCCTGACTGAGACTCCAACTATCCCCAAGGGGAACCATACCCTGGGGACACTCGAGAACTTCTTCCTGACTCTGGCCCCAACTATCCCCAGAGGGGACCATCCCCTGGGCCTTCTCTGGACCTTCTTTCTGGCTCTGGCTCCAGCTGTCCCCAGAGGGGAACACCTCCTGGGCCTTTTCCGGACCTTCTTTCTGGCTCTGGCTATCCCCAGAGGAGAACACCTTCTGGGTCTTTTCTGGACCTTCTTCCTGGCTCTGGCTCTGGCTATCCCCAGAGGGGAACGGCTCCTGGGCCTTTTCTGAATCTTCTTCCTGGCTCTGGCTCCAGCTACCCTCAAGGGGGACCATCCCCTGAGGCCTCTCTAGACCTTCCAGGCTAAGGCTCCTGATGTTCTCCAGGGGAACTATACTCTGGAGGATCTCAGGACCTCCCTCCTGGCTGTAACTCCTTTGGTCCCACGTTGGAGCCACTTCCTCCTGGAAGCCCACTGCAGCACATGGACCAGGTGGGTAGATCCCCACAGGAGGCATCTGAAGTGGGACTACTGCAGCTTCTGCATCCATGACCACTGCTGGTGGCAGAGGGGGCAAGAAAGGGATTCCCACTGGGAGTGGTGCATGGAATGGAAGTGGGTATGGCACCGGCATCTGCACAGGGGGTTGTATGGCCTGAGCCCAGGGACCTGGGGGTCCTGGCATGTAAAGAACAGCTGCCGGGGCTGGCACCTGGGCCTCAAAATACAGCCTACTAGGAAACCCCATGGCAACCACATCTCTCTGCTGCTCAGCATTCAGGGGCCATGCAACGGTCCCAAACTGCTCGGCTCGAGGCCCAGGCAGTACTTCAGGGGCCAGCGGGACGACCTGGGTTGACCTCTCCCCGTGGTGCAGCCGCCCACGAAGCACATCACACTCGATCAGCGCCTGTTGCAGGGCGGCGCGTGTGAAGCGCAACTGCGTGGCCGCTTCCTCTCTATCCTCACGCAGCCGCTGCAGCTCGGAGGCCAGGGCCCAGGCCGCGGTCTCTCGCTCCTCTACCTGTTCCTGCAGCCTCCGGATCCGGCGCGTCTGCTGCTCCCGCTGCCTTGCGCCCACACGCACGCTCAAGGCCAGCGCGCTCCAGGCACAGGCCCTCTTGATGGCGCGCGGCACCTGCGGGTCCGCCACGACGGCCTGAAGCCGGTCCTCTACCTCATTCCAGGGCCGCGAGCGGAAGGCCACGTAGAAATCTGGGCCACCACCATTCATGAGGACTTCATTGTTGATGAACCTGATCACCTCGGTGTGGCGGAAGCCGCTGGCGTGGTCCCCAAAGTCAACCGCCATGGCTGCTGCGGCCTAGTTAACCGACCGCCTCACAGGCGATGCTACCCCTGCTGCCGCCAGTAAACGTCCACCGCTCACCTCCCCACTCACTCAGTCCTGCAAAGTCCCTTTCCAGTCCTGCCCTACGTCTCAGCCTTTCCCCTCTACCTCGCTTTCCTCACAAAGGGTAAAGCACATTCCCTCCCCACACCAACCCCTACCAGGCGAGGGGGTTACACGTCACAGAGACGATCCCGTGTCACCCCGCAAGGCCTGCTGGGATCCACCTCCCCCTGCAGAGCGCCCCCTGCAGGGAGAATAGGCTGCATGACTGCACTGAGTACTGCAGTGAACTTACGGAAGAATTTGTTTCTCAGAACTTCAGAAAGACAATTAATTCTCAGCATGGTGGAATGAAGCCCTAACTGGGTGGTAGAGTTGCATAGGTGGGTACAGTTCTGCTCTTATCTCAGGTCTGTCTCCCATAATTCTTAGGTACTACTTCAATCCTTCAATACAGTCACACTGTCTATACACTTCCCTTGTCATCCTGAACAAATGAACTTGGAGTCCCTGTCATCAAGAAAATCCAGTGACTGAGCCATGAATGCCCTGAACTCTCCCTATCAATTCACTGTCATGTTTACTTGATTAGCTATTCTCAGAGGGTGTCTCTCTTCTTCTTTTAGAGTAAATGTTCTTCTCATAATCAAAGTTTTTCCTATAAGAAATGCTGAAGAAGTGCTTTAAGGTTCACTAAATAACTGGAATCTACACAAAGAAATAAAGCACATGCTAAAGGTAACTACATAGATGAATACAAAAAATAGTATTCATGCATTTTGTAATTCCTCTTTTTTCAATATATCATTTAAAGGATGACTACATAAAATAATAGAAGTCTGTCTTCATGGGTATGCAATGTATAAAGATGTGATTTGTGGCAATAACAATGTAAACTGTATAGAATGAGAGATTTTGCATACCAATTGAAATTAAGTTTATATTAATCTAAAATATACTGTTATGCATTAACATGTTAATTGTAATCCTCAGAACAAGCCCTAAGAAAATAACTTAAAAATATGCTAAGAAGGAAATAAAAATTGTTACTAAAAAAAGAATCAATGAAACATAAAAGAAAGAGGTAGTGGAGGAATTGGGGTGGAGGGAGATATAAGACATTTTTTCTTTAAGATTTATTTATTTACTTGAGAGAGAGAGTTAGTGGGGGGGGCAGCAGGAGAGGGAGACAGAGAATGTCAAGCAGACTCCCCGTTGAGCACAGAGTTGGCCATGGAGCTCGATCTCTTGAACCTGAGATCATGACCTCAGCCAAAATCAAAAGTCAGACCCTTAACCGAGTGAACCACCCAAGTACCCCAATATAAGACATTTTAGAAAACAAATGTCAAGATGCCAGAAGTTCTTCCTTATCAGTAATTATATTAAATTATATTAAATGTAAAAAGATTACAATTAACGGGCAGAAATGGACAGAGTAGATAATTTTTTTAAAAATATGATCCAGGGCGCCTGGGTGGCTCAGTTGGTTAAGCAACTGCCTTCGGCTCAGGTCATGATCCTGGAGTCCCGAGATCGAGTCCCACCCACATCGGGCTCCCAGCTCCGTGGGGAGTCCGCTTCTCACTCTGACCTTCTCCCTTCTCATGCTCTCTCTTACTCTCTCTCTTTCCTAATAAATAAATAAATAAAATCTTTAAAAATAAATAAATAAATAATAAAAATATGATCCAAGGAGCTTCTGGGTGGCTCAGTGGGTTAAAGCCTCTGCCTTCGGCTCAGGTCATGATCTCAGCATCCTGGGATCAAGCCCCTCTCTCTGCCTACTTGTGATCTCTCTCTCTCTGTCAAATAAATAAATAAAATCTTTAAAAAATATGATCCAAATATATGTTGTCCCTAAGAAATTCATTTTAGATTCAAAGATGCACACTGGTTGAAAGTAAAAAAATGAAAAAGGCTATTCCATACCAACAGTAACCAACTGAGAGCTAGAGTTGCTCTCCAAATATCAGACAAAGATTTAAGACCAAAATTGTTAAAATATAAAAAAGGATAGATCATATAATGTTTTAGAAAATTCAATCCCCAGATGGGATTTTTCCTCAGGAAACAAAAGTGCCTCAATAAGTCAAAATCAATCAATATAATACACCACATTACTAGAATGAAGTAAAAAGCCCATGTGGTCATCTTATAGATACAAAAAATAATAATAATAATCCAAAATAATACAACACACTCTCATGAGAAAAATATCTCAAAAAGCAAAATAGAAAGGAACTTCCTCAACCTGAAAACAGGCATTTATGAAAACCCAACAGCTGACATTGTACTCAAGGGTGAAAGGCTCAAAGATTCCCGCTAAGATCAGGAGCAAACAAGAATGCTATTTTCACCACTGCTGTTCAACATTGTCCTGAAACTTCTAGCCAGAGCAATTAGTCAAGAAAAGGACTAAAAGACGTCAAAATTGGACAGGGATGAGTAAAACTCTCTCTTTACAGAGAACATGATCCTAGATACAAAAATTCCCAAAGACTCCATAAAAAAGTTACTAAAACTAATAAATTCAGCAAAGTAAGAGCATACAGGATTCAACATGTAAAAATTAGTGGTATTTATGTATACTAGCAATTCCATTTCAAGAAAAATTAAGAGAATAAAGTCCATTTTCAATAGCACCAAAAGACTAAAACACTTAGAAATACATATAACCGAAGAGGTACAAGATTTACACTGAAAACTACAAAACGTTGTAGAAAATAAAGGAAACCTAATAAGTAGAAAGACATCTTGTGCTCTTGAATTGGAAGATATTAGTAAGATGACAACATTCTCCAAAGTGATCCACAGATTCTATGAAATCCCCATTAAAACCCCAGTAGCAGGGCACATGGGTAGCTCAGTCGGTTAAGTGTCTGCCTACGGCTCAGGTCATGATCCCATGGTCCTGAGATTGATTCCCACATCAGGATCCCTGCTTAGTGGACAGTCTGCTTCTCCCTCTCCCTCTGCCTGACGCTCCCCCTGCTTGTTCTTTCTCTCTGAGTCAAATAAATAAATAAAATCTTTAATTAAAAAAATAGCTTTTTTTCTTTTTGCAGAAATGTAAAGGCTGATCCCAAAATAACATGGGCAAGGGACCCTAATAGCCAAGATAATCTTTAAAAAGAAAAATAAAGTTGGAGAATTCACACTTCCTGATTTCAAGACTTACTATACAAGGTTAGAGGATCAAAACAGAGTGGTACCAGCATAAAGACAAGCGGATCAATGCAATAGAATTGAGAGTCCAGAAATAAACCCATGCATTTATGCAATCGATTTTCTATAAGGTGCCAAAACCATTCAACGGAGAGGCAGTAGTCTCCAGCAAACTGTTCTGATATAACTGGATATCCACATGTAAAAGATTGAAACTAGACTATTACCTCAGCCCATGGACAAAAATTAACTCAGTTTTTGTTTGTTGTGTTTGCTGTTGCTGCTTGTTTGAGGTTGTTGCCTTAGTTTCTTTTCTAAATGATTTTTGTGAAGTCTCTAATTTTTTTTCTTTTCATATATGGCCGCTGAAGTCTGTGTTCCATTAACTCAGGGGTCAGCTAGTGTATTGACAGAGTATCTATAAACACCTGAAACCCCCAGATATTCTTTTCAGAAGTTTAAAAGCTCCCCACTCTTCGAAATTTGTCTCTGAGTTGGGACACTCCTTCAGTGCTTAGTCAGGCTGTTTACAACACTGCTTTCACCTTTACTTCCTGCTTGTGCAGAGCCTGAAGGTCAGCTGGAGGTGAAAGTTTGGGAGCTTCTCTGAGGATTAGGCCTTTTCTGAGCATGCGTCCAGTCTTGGGCCCGTGCTCTTAAAACCCCTCATTTCCGGGGTGCCTGGGTAGCTCATTTGGTTAAGTACTGGACTCTTGATTTCGGCTCAGGTCATGATCTCAGGGTGGTGAGATACGGAGTTCTGCATCGGGCTCTGTGCTCAAAATGGAGCCGGCTTATCCCTCTCTCCGCTCCTCCTCCCCTCCCGCCTCAAATAAATAAATAAATAAAATCTTAAAAAAAAATAAAGCCCTCATTTCCCTACATGCCATCTTTCCCACTCTCTTCCCAGCCTTTTTGTCCTGACCATTAGCCCTTTCCCCAGGCTGCTATGGTCAATTCTTTTAAATGCTTTTTGGCAAATGCCGTCGGGAAAGCTGCCCCAGACCTGGAAACACTCTGTGTGGGCAAAGCAAAGGCAAACCTTCATATACCAGTCCTTCAGGGAGCCACCAGACCCATGGAAACACACAACTATAGTTCTTTGAGAGTAAGGTCTGTATTGGTCCCTCGGGTACTTGGCAACCTGGACTAGTTGCTCAAGCTGCTGTCTTCATGGCCACCTCCAATCTGGTGTGTGGGAGAAGGGCAAGTAGATCATTTAAAATATCAGAAAACAAAATTTTAAAAAATAAATAAAAAATCAGAAAACTCTTTTGCTGCAATGCACCTGCTTCTTTTATTAAGCTTTGCCCTGGTTGTTGTCAATTTTCAACTAGACTCCAGAGTTCTGTAAAAGTTGATTCTGACAGTTTTTGCCAGCTCATTGATGAAGGGATGGAACCCTGGCATTTCCCATTCTGCCACTTTTTATATAAAGAAAGGTATCATAGTCCCCCCAAATTAGTATTCCAAATGAGATTAATTTCATCTCCTTGTCATCGCTCAATCATCCTCGTGGCTCAGCTATCACCTCCTCCAGGAAGACTTTCCTGGCCACTCCACAACCAATACCGTGATTAGTGTTCTTTATTCTTAGTTCCTTGAGAACAAAGACTGCATACTTTCATTTCTGGATCTCTAGGACTTAACACAGTTCCAGATACATGCTACTGCTTATAAATGCCAAAGGGAGGGGACGATGGCATAATGAAAGATAGGGGAAAAGGAAAGCAAGGGAGAGAAACACAAACTATTCCATGATTCTTATAATCCTGGTTAAAATTCACACCGAAACCTCTAAGGCAATATCCTTGTCATGGTTTCAATCCAAAGAAATATAATTTTTTTTAAAGGGGCACACACATCCCTTTTGGGGGTTGAAACCAATTCACCATATCCACACCCATGCATCTATCATTTGGGGAAGCACTTTCATACAACGTTAAACTTCATAACAACTTCAAACTATTCCTAAATTAATGCAACAACATTTCATAAATGCCAAGATGTTTTAAAATTATTATTATGAAATTTAAGATACTTCTGCCCTTCAAGACCTTTGTGGAATTAATTTTCACTGTATTAAAACAGGAAGGTGATATATAATGGCCTGTAAAGTAAGATTTTACAAGTAACCTGACTGAGTTATCATTCTTGATGAAACAATGATAACATCGCACATACCACCACCCTTTACTTTGCAGGTGTGCAAGTTTGCAAAGTGTGAATATATGTTTACAAGAGAGCAGAAGAATTCAATTGCATAAATTAATCAATCTGAGAAACCACATTAAAAACATAGCTAATTTTTACATGATTTTCAGTAAGTTCATATACTTTCAATTTTAGTATAACCTCTGTCACAAAGGCTTCATAACAACTTTAAATGATAATCATTGATGATAAAGGAAGGAAAATAACATTTTAAAATTCATCATTTTAGTATGTATCTACGCTTGTGCAGATTTAATCTCCCAAGAATCAAAGGTGGTAAATAGACTAAAGAAAAAGCATATACAGTAAATATAAGCTATATATGCTGAGTACTAAGGAACAATTTTATACTGTTTTAGGAAAATTTACACCTTTTATTACATTTGCTTTCTTCTCTGGTACTTTGCACCCATAGTGACCTCTGCAGTATAGCTGCCCAGCAGATGCCAAAAGAAAAAAAGAGGAGGCACCTGGGCAGTTAATCTCAGAAATACTAGTCACATTCCCTGAATTTTTTTCCCCACGTGAGCAGAATACACCAGTAGGAAACCATAATAGATAATCAACACAGTGTGAGCATATAGCTGAACACAATGTCACATTGTAAGTAAATATAACTTACAATCAATTTCATCTAATCCATATTGACAACACACATAGTTATTATTGTGCATATGGTAAAATTAGCCATGAAGAGTAAGCGGATCTCATAAATTCATTTTGTGCAGACAAACTGGATTTTTGTATTTCCTTTTTCCTTGTTAGTTCTCAAGTACCTGTAAGTAACATCACAACTGAATATTTTCACTGGAGTCATTCACAACTTTAAGTCTTTCCACCCCCACTTCCACCTCAAACACACTCATACACACAATCTCTTACATCTGCTCACATTCCAGGGTCCCTGGAGAGCTCAGGGAAGTGGAGACTCTGGGACATTGAGCTCCAGCAGACTAGCTAGCTGGCAAGTCATGCTTGGATCACCACACTTGGAGGGAAGGAAGGGCAAGGACAGATGAGTCATAAGCCAAGTGTCTTGGTGTGAAACAAAGAGGAATGGACTCTTAATCCCCTAGGACCTGAGAGTCTGAAAGTTGGGCCAGAACGTAGGGGCTAAAGAAGAAGGGGAGGAACCAACTGGGTGACAGATCTGTGAGCAGCTGTTTCTTTCACGCCAAGCACAGACTGATTAGTACAGAAAAACTGGGGACACAGCCTTTGAGAAAAATCACTGGGCTAGACTTGGAGGAAATGGATAGATCATTTTGCCCCAGCTGTTCTTATAAATGGCTTACCAGTAGGAGCACCTCCAAAATATGTTTATATCATTAATATAAATGCATGTATACTACAGTGCAAAATGACTACTGTTCTGGTTTTGATCTGATGGCAAGGAGGAGACGTTCGAGGGTACTGGGTACCCAGAGGTCAATAGGTGATAGATGATGATTGAATAAACAGGAAGAGGTAAGGTCATCTTCTATTTTTCACCAGCAAGGGTGTTATGGATGAGCCCAACCCCACACCATCCTGCAGCCTCTTTTGAAAGGCCACTTAAGGTATTTCTTTTCCACAATCTTTGTTAGCCTTGCTCAGTGGACTACATTTTGCTATTAGAAAGGAATGGGCAACAGGGAGACCTAGTAGGACTTCATCCAAGTCTTCTTAACTTGAAAAGGACAGGCCTATAAAGCCATTGACAGAAGAAATCAGTTATCTTTCCAGACTTGCCTCAAGGCTGAGAAGGGAGGATGGTGACTTCTTCATAAACTCTTCCAATGCCTGGGTTCCACACTCCACTGCTGTCCTGCTTTCCACAAGGCAATGACAAGGAAGAGAACTGACCACTCTCTAGAGGTGCCACTCCATTCTCTGGAATCTTGGGACTAGACTTTAGAGGAACCCAAATCATACAATGCCTTGTGCCAGGTAAGGGTACTCATTACCCATCACCCTAATAAGTACAAACTCTTACAAACCCTGCAGGTGAGACAGACCCTGAACCCATCAAAGCAGCAACTGAGAAGGCAACATTTCCACCCTGTTCTCTCTGCCCAAGGGTGTGCTCAGCACTGTGCCCTCACCAAAGATGCGAGAAGAGGAGGAAGAAAATTTCCTCTGTCCGAGGTTCTTCTGACTGGACTAAGAATTAAATTGACATGAGACAGATTAACAGAAGAAAAGAACCAAAGTTTCATTACTTGCTCATGGAGGCTCAATAATGAAATCCAGACCGAAAGAACTAAGACCCAAAAAAGTCGCCAATGCAGGCAGGTTTTATACATTTTAAACAAAGAGACAATAAATTTGTGAGGAATTGACAGGACAAAGAAAACTTGTATTTGGGAGCTTCAATTAGTAGTGAATTTTAAACAGAATTTGAGCTAAGACAGTAAATTAGTGAAAAAGTAACAAGGTTTGCTTGGGTGCTTGGGTGACTCTCATTAAGCGTCTGCTTTCAGCTCAGGTCATGATCTCAGGGTCCTGGGACTGAGCCCTGCATCAGGCTCCCTGCTTTGCTGGAAGCCTGCTTCTCTCTCTCCCACTCCCCCTGCTTGTGTTCCTTCTCTTGCTGTGTCTCTCTCTGTCAAGTAAATGAATAAAATCTTAAAAAAAAAAAAAGTAACAAGGTTTGTTTATACAAACTTCTCGGCTCTGGATTCCCTCTCTCTGGTAATAAAAATGTCTCTCTACCTCCTGGTGTAGGGAGGGGATCTTTCCCATGAGAGGTTTATTTCCCACTTTCAGGGAGACAGAAGAGGTTCTGAGTGCTTCTTGAATGGGCTATTTTTTAAGTAAACTTAATTCGAAATAATCAATATGTCATTGTGGTACATTTTGGGGCAGCCTGCCCTGGGCCCTTATAGGTGCTTCCGCTCTGAAGAGCTACATGTCATCTCTCTGGAATGCACCTGTTTTCATCTGCCCTAACTCACCCACAGCTGAATGAATGCTTTTGATACTTTATCGCTGGTCAGTCATAATAACAGCTATGATTTAGGAGTGCTAACACGCAAAAAAATTGTGTTACCTCATTCAATCCTCAAAACAACCCCATGAATATAGGTACAATTATCATCTCCTTTTACAAATGAAGAAACTGGGGCTCATAAAGGTTAAGTAATTTACCCAAGCTCACACAGCTAGGAAGTGGTAGATTTAAACTCTCAGACTTGCTTTATATCCTTTTAAGAAATTTTTTTTTAAAGATTTTATTTATTTATTTGAGAGAGAGAGAGAGAGAGCATGAGAGGGGAGAAGGTCAGAGGGAGAAGCAGACTCCCCGTGGAGCCGGGAGCCCGATGTGGGACTTGATCCCGGGACTCCAGGATCATGACCTGAGCTGAAGGCAGTCGCCCAACCAACTGAGCCACCCAGGTGCACCCTTTTAAGAAATTTAATGTTAGTGATACAACTAAAGTTCTCATCTATCACATTTTCTCCTTCTTTTGCTTTCTCCTTCTCTTTCCAAGTTTGGTGTATATGTTCTTGTATATGCTTTTATAAATATATATTTTTTCATAAATGATATAATATTATCTCTATAGCATTATATGATAATCATATAGTATTGTATAGTAAATAGTATCAACTTTTTTCAAACTTGCATTTTCCACTCTTTCCATGATGTTTTCTAGATCTTCCTGTGTTAATAACTGTAAACTAGTTCATTCATTTTAATGGTTTAAGAGTCTCCTGAATACATCTATGAGCATGTTCTTTGCAGTAGAATTTTCCCCATGCATGCATCTCCAGCTTTATTATATATTGCTAAATTGTTCTCCAGAATGGTCTTACTTACCAGTTTACATTTCAGTTTCACTACAAGTACAGAATTTCTGCATTCCAGAACTTACTGAACAGAGTTACCTTAAGTATAATAGCACAGTTGAAACAATCAATGTTTAAGAGATAGGACAAGATAGCAGTTCCCAAGCCTAAATATCTGTCAGAATCACCCAGTAGACTTATAGAATGCATATTTCCAGGACTGTCCCCAGACCAAATGCTCCCTGGATGATCCTGATGAAGTTGATCTGTGATCAAGAATTTGTAGACCACAGGTCTCAGCTACATTCTGACCATATACTCTTCTAGATTCTTTTCATGTTTAACCTACATGTTAGACTACTAGAAAACAACACACATGGTTGCACTGACTGCTCCCCTTTGTACATTACCATAAACTATGTGCTTGGCTTTTACAAGGGCTATCATAGAAGAACCATATAAGACTGGGAGTGAGGAGAGGAATCTGACTAGCTCAATTGGAGGAGCGTGTGACTCTTGACCTCCGGGTCATGAGTTTGAGCCCCACATTTGGTGCAGATATTCCTTAAATAAATAAACCTTTAAAAAAAATTAGGAGGGAGGAAGATTGAAATTATGTAATTCTATTGATCCTGCTGTATTCTGTGTTAAAGTCCTTAATTAAGAAATAATAGTCTTGGGGTGCCTGGGTGGCTCGGTGGTTGGGCGACTGCCTTCGGCTTGGGTCGTGGTCCCAGAGTCCCGGGATCGAGCCCCATGTCGGACTCCTGGCTCTGCGGGAGGTCTGCTTCTCCCTCTGACCTTCTCTCTCATTCTCTCTCTCTCTCTCTCTCAAATAAATAAAATCTTTAAAAAAAAAGAAATAATAGTCTTGGGATGCCTAAGTTGTCTCAGTTGGTTAAGTGTCTGCCTTTGGCTCAGGTCATGATTCCAGGGTTCTGGGATGGAGTCCTGCATATGGCTTCTTGCTCAGCGGGGAGCCCACTTCTTCTGCCTGCCTCTCACCTGCTTGAGCACTCACATTCTCTCTCTCTCTCTGACAAATAAATAAAATCTTAAAAAAAAATACTCTTGTTTTAGCTGCCCCAAATTTACCAATGGCAATCAAACAAGAAAAGGGGAACAGCCTTACACTGTAAACTTTTAAAAGAGAGAACGAAGGGAAAAAATTTCCGGTGCTCCCAAACCTACCTCCCTTCCTATAGTTAGTACTGAAGAAAGGAGTGTTTACAAAAACTGTACAGCTTCCACCTTTTTTCAGTTTATAAAAACATGGCCTACAGGGGTGAGTAGGAATAAAATTGCTTAATTTTTCTTGAGTCACTTTTAATAAGTCATATTTTTCTAGGAATTTTCCAACTTGATCTAAAGTTGCCCATTGGTTATTTATAATATACTCTATCTCTTTAATGTCTGCAGCATATGTAGTAATGTATCATTTTTCATTTCTGACACTGATTATTTAGATCTTTTCTTATTGCCTTGATCAGTCTTGCTAGAAATTTGTCTATTTTATCTGTCTTTTTGAAGGAGCAACTTTGGTGTTGTTGGTCCACTTTTGTATTACTATTTTTTATTCCATTTCATTAATTTCTGTTCTTACTGACAATGTTAAACATCTGAACCCTGTAGTCCCACCCATTTGTGGACCACTCTGCCCTCACGTATCCCAAGAGTAGACCCACCTCTACTCTCTGCGCCTCAGATAAGATCCATTTCCATCCTTCCTCATGACTCCCATAAGATTTACCCACAATTCTCGTTTACCTGCCTCTATAAAACTTCAGACCCACTTCCTTTTCTTAGAGACATTCTTCATTAAGGGGCTTACCTGATTGCAATAGCATGAATAAAATCATCTCCTTAACTGTCCAGTATATTTTATCTTTCACATCACCTTTATTGTTTTCTTCTTTCTACAATTTTTGGACTAATTTTTTTAATGTAATGAACTCTTTAAACTTCAATCTTTCTTATTTTTAATATAGATTTAAGACTAAACTTCCTTCAAAAAAAAAAAGACTAACTTTCCTTCCAGGTACCAATTTAGCCAAATCTCGTAAGTTTTGATAGGATATATCTACCTATCGAGATATACAGAGAGAGTTGTATGACATATATAGATATAGATATAGTTGTGAGATATATATATATATATATATATATATTAGTTGTGAAGTTCAAAGTACCTCCTAATTTCCATTATGATATCATTTTTAATCCAAGGATTATTTTGAAATCTATTTCTTAATTTCCTAAATATGGGGATTTTCTAGATATATTTTTATTATTGATACCTAATTCAGTTGTATCAAGGTTAGAAACTACATTCTTTATTATTTCAGTTGTTCGAAATGTGTTAGGAACATCATTATGGCCCAACTCATGATTATATTTGATAATGTTTCCATGTATACTCGAAAACAATTTTTTCTGCAGTTTTTGATACAGTACTTCCAATATTTCATTAGCTTAAATTTGTTCATTGTACAATGTGAATAAAATAATATAACATAACATTAGATTATAGCTCAGAATAAAATAAATATGCATGAGTCCATACTGATAGAAACAAATGATTGAGAGGCGTCTGGGTGGCTCAGTGGTTTCAGCATCTGCCTTCAGCTCAGGTCATGATCTCAGGGTCCCGGGAGCGAGCCCCACATCAGGCTCCCTGCTCAGCAGGGAGTCTGCTTCTCCCTCTCGCTCTGTCCCTCTCCCCACTCATACACTCTCTCTCAAATAAATAAAAATCTGAAAAAATGATTGAATAAATATATAAATGGGGGAGAAGGGACAAATCTCCCATGCAAAAGATTTTGAAATAAATTATGTAGATATTCCACCCTAAAGGAGGGGGAGTATAATTTCCTACCCCTTGAGTGTGGGTTTTAACTTAATGGCTCAATTCCAAAGACTAGAGTATGGAAGGGGGAAAATAGTAACTTCTCAGTGAAAAAACCTAGCAGACACTAACTTAACCAAGCAATCAGAATTAATATCATCAGAAATAAGACATATTGAAATCACATACCCTTTGGTATGATGCAATGAGATCGGTACTTCACTTCTATGGTATTCTTTCCAAAAACCTATAACCCCAGGGAAATCAAGATTTCAATCATGAGAAAACATCACATCAAACAAACCCAAATTGAGGGACATTCTACAAAATACCTGACCATTTAAAATTAGCAAGATCATGACCCTGCAATTGCACTACTCGGTATTTACCCCAAAGAAGCAGATGCAGTACAAAGAAGGGCCACATGTAGCCCAATGTTCATAGCAGCAATGGCCACAATCTCCAAACTGTGGAAAGAACCAAAATGCCCTTCAACAGATGAGTGGATAAGGAAGATGTGGTACATCTATACAATGGAATATTATGTCTCCATCAGAAAGGATGA
This sequence comes from Nasua narica, assembly GCA_028533885.1. Lineage (NCBI taxonomy): Eukaryota > Metazoa > Chordata > Mammalia > Carnivora > Procyonidae > Nasua > Nasua narica. Next base: position 80,431,469 of record CM052801.1, on the reverse strand, counting down.
ATATCCAACTTTTGTATCAACATGGACAGGGCTAGAAGAGAATGCGGAGTGAAATAAGTCAAGCAGAGAGAATTCAATTATCTTATGGTCTCACTTATGTGTGGAGCATAAAGAAAATCATGGAGGGCATTGTGAGAAGGAAGGGAAGGGTGAGTGGCGGGAAATTGGAGGGGGCGATGAACCACGAGAGACTATGGACTCTGAGCAACAAACTGAGGGGTTTGGAGGGGTAGGGGTGGGAGGTTGGGTGAGCCTGGTGGTGGGTGTTGAGAAGGGCATGTATTGCATGGAGCACTGGGTGTGGTGCATGAACAATCAATCTTGTAACACTGAAAAAATAAACATATTTGGGGAAAAAATAAAAGAAAAAAAAGAAAAAAATTAGCAAGGTCATGAAATACAAAGACTAACAAATTGTTACATATTGGAGAAGCCCAAGGGGTTATGACAAATAAATGCAATGTACTATTCAGGATTGTACACTGCAAACAAAAGAGGACATTCATGGAAAATTTGGTGAAATCTGAATAAGTTCTGCACATTAATTAACAGTAAATGTGCCAGTGTTAATTTCTTACCTTTTAAAAATGTACTATGGTTAGTTAAGATGTTCATATTAGAGGTACCTTGGTGAAGAGGATATGAGAACTCTCTATCTTATCTTTATAACTTTTTTATATATTTAAAGTTATTCCAGAATTAAAATTTTACTAAAAACACATTTATTCATTGTCTTGTCTAAATTATATTTATACACATGCACATAAAGAGCTTTTGTTCTGCCTGTACTGTCAATTATTATGAGAAGTATGTTGAAATCTATCACTATGATTGTGGGTTTGATTCTCCTTGTAGTACTCTTAATATTTGCTTTTAAATTTTGAGGTTATGTTATTGGAAACATAAACATTCTTAATTGTTATATCTTTTGGGGAATTGAAACATTTATTTGTATGACAATTCCCTTTTTCTCTCTAGTAATGATTTTTACCTTAAAGTCTATATTGTCTGTTAATTATAGTGAGCTTTCACACTCTTTACCATTTTCCCTTCATTTTTGACATGGTAATTCCTTACCAGGTTGTCAGTCTTCAATGCTTGTGGGTGTGTAAATTAGTGTAATCCTTTCAGAATAGTATTTGGCAATATCTTCTAAAGCTTAATACTAGCCTACTCTCTGACCCAGTAATTCTATTCCCAGATACATACCCAAGATAACTGAGTACATATGTTCTTCAAAAGACATGCACAAGAAGAGCAGCTTTATTTATAATAGCCAGGAACTAGAAAAATGTCAAATATTTATCAATGGTAGAATGAATAAATAAACAGTGGTATGTTCCACCAACAGTGTAGGAGGGTTCTGCTTTCTCTGCATCCTCATCAACATCTGTTGTTTCCTGAGTTATTGATTTTAGCCATTCTGACTGATGTGATATGGTATCTCATTGTGGTTTTGATTTGTATTTCCCTCATGTCGAGTGATGTGGAGAATTTTTTCATGTGTCTGCTAGCCATTTGTATGTCTTCTTTGGAGAAATGTCTGTTCATGTCTTCTGCCCATTTCTTAACCAGACTTTTTGGGTTTTGGGTGTTGAGTTTGATAAGTTCCTTAGAGATTTTGGATACTAGCCCTTTATCTGACATGTCATTGCAAATATCTTCTCCCATTCCATAGGTTGCCTTTTAGTTTTGTCTACTGTTTCTTTTGCTCTGCAAAAGCTTTTTATCCTGGTGAAGTTCCAATAGCTCCTTTTTGCTTTTGTTTCCCTTGCCTTTGAAAATGTGTCTAGCAAGAACTTGTTGCAGCCAAGGCCAAAGAGGGTGCTGCCTGTGTTCTCCTCTAGTATTTTTTTAAAGATTTTATTTATTTATTTGAGAGACAGAGAAAGTGAGAGAAAGCATGAGAGGAGAGAAGGTTGGAGGAAGAAGCAGACTCCCCATGGAGTTGGGAGCCCGATGTGGGACTCGATCCCGGAACTCAAGGATCATGACCTGAGCCGAAGGCAGTTGCTCAACCAACTGAGCCACCCCAGCACCCTCCTCTAGTATTTTGATGGTTTCCTGTCTCACATTTAGGCTTTTCATCCATTTTGACTTTATTTTTGTGTATGGTGTAAGAAAGTGGTCCACTTTCATTCTTCTGCATGTGGCTGTCCAATTTTCCCAAAACCATTTGTTGAAGACACTGTCCTTTTTCCATTCAATATTTTTTCCTGCTTTGTCAAGGATTAGTTGACCAGGGCGCCTGGGTGGCTCAGTTGGTTAAGCGACTGCCTTTGGCTCAGGTCATGATCCTGGAGTCCCAGGATCGAGTCCCATATCGGACTCCCGGCTCTGCGGGAAGTCTGCTTCTCCCTGTGACCTTCTCCCCTCTCATTCTCAGTCTCTGTCTCTAATAAATAAATTAAAAAAAAAATCTTTAAAAAAAAAAAAAAGGATTAGTTGACCATAGAGTTGAGGGTCCATTTCTGGGTTCTCTATTCTGTTTCATTGATCTATGTGTTTGTCTTTGTGACAGTAGCATACTGTCTTCATGATTTCAGCTTTGTAAAACAGCTTGAAGTCTGGAATTGTGATGCCACCAGCTTTGGTTTTCTTTTTCAACATTCCTCTGGTTATCCAGTGTCTTGTCTGGTTCCATACAAATTTTGGGATTGCTTGTTCTAGCTCTGTGACAAATGCTGGTGGTATTTTGAAAGGGATTTCACTGAATGTGTACATTGCTTTGGGTAGCATAGACATTTTAACAAATTTGTTCTTCCAATACATGAGCATGGAATGTTCTCACATTTCTCAGTGTCTTCCTCAATTTTTGTCATAGGTGCCTTAGAGTTTTTTGGTGCAGCCACTCTAGAATCAGTGTGGAGGTTCTTCAAAAAGTTAAAAATAGAACTATCCTATTCCCCAACTATTGCTCTACTAGGTATTTATCTAAAGGATGCAAAAATAGTGATTCAAAGGAACACATGCACCCCAATGTTTATAGCATCAATGTCCACAATAGCTAAACTGTGGAAAGAGTCCAGATGTCCTTTGACAGAGGAATGGATAAAGAAGATGTGGTAGATATAGTGGTATATACAATGGAATATTACTCAGCCATCAAAAAGAATGAAATCTTGCCATTCACAATGACATGGATGGAACTAGAGGATATTATGCTATGCGAAATAAGTCAGAGAAAGACAGATATGATGTGATTTCACTTGTATGTGGAATTTAAGAAACAAAACAGATGAACATAGGGGAGGGAAGGAAAAATAAAATAAGATAAAAACAGGGAGGGGGAAAACCATAAGAGACTCTTAACTATGGAGAAAAAAACAGAGGGTTGCTGGAAGGGTGGTGCGTGGGGAGATGGGGTAATTGGATGATGAGTATTAAGGAGGACATTTGTTGTAATGAGCACTGGGTGCTATATGCACTAAATTCTACCCCTGAAACTAAAAATACACAATATATGTTAACTAAATTGAATTTAAATAGGGGTCCCTGGGTGGGTCAGTTGGTTAAGTGTCTGCTTTGGGCTCAAGTCATGATCCCACAGTCCTGGAATTGAACCTCACTTTGGGCTCCCTGATCAGCAGGGAAATCTTCTTCTCCTTCTCCCTCTGCCTCTCCCGCTGCTGTGCAATCTCTCTCTCTCTCTCTCAAATAAATAAAATCTTAAAAAAATAAATTGAATTTAAATAATCTTTTTAATTGCAGTATGTTTATACTATGGAATATGAGCAGCAGCAATAAAAAAGAACAATCTGCTGCCACACACAAAAACATGGTTGAAGGCACCTCAGTGATTCAGTCAGTTAAGCATCCAGCTCTTGATTTCAGCTCAGGTCATGATCTCAGTCCTGGGATCAAGCCTGACGTCAGGCTCCATGCTCAGTGGTCAGTCTGTTTGAGGATTCTCTCCTTCTTCCTCTGCCTCTTCCCCTCTCTCTGTCTCTCTAAAATAAATTAATAAATCTTTTCAAGAAAATGGCTGAATTTCTCATACATAATATTGAACAAAAGAAGCCAGAAATGGGTACCTTGGTGGCTCAGTTGGTTAAGCAACTGTCTTTGGCTCAGGTCATGATCCTGGAGTTCCAGGACTGAGTCCTGCATCGAGCTCCCAGCTCCTCAGGGAGCCTGCCTCTCTTTCTACCCTTCTCTCTTCTCGTGCTCTCTCTCTCACTTTCTCTCTCTCTCTTTCTCTCTCTCTCTCTCTCAAATAAATAAAATCTTTTTGAAAATAGAATCCTTTTTTAAAAAAAAGAAGCCAGAAATAAGAGTACTTTCATATAAATGATCCTACTTATATGAAGTTCAAGAACAGGCAAAATTCACATATGGTAATGTGGTGAAAAAACGTCCACAAGCTTTTTTGCAGCTCTCACCGTCAGGAGGTAGAGTTTATTTCTCCACTCCTGGAATCTGGGATGACCTTGTGACCTGCTTTGACCCAAAGAATCCAGTGGAGGTGACATTGTACAATTTCTGGGCAATTTGCTGTTGCCTTCTTGCTGCCCTGAGATCTCCATGTAAAGCAGCCCAGTCTAACCTCTTAGAGGATTAAATACCCATATGGAGAGAGAGGGGCCCAGCTGACAGCCAGCACCAGCCACCAGACATGTATATGAAACCATTTTGGACCATCCATCCCAGTCAAGCTGCCAAATGACTGCAATCACATGAGTGACCACAGGTGAACTAGCAGAATTGCCCAGCTGAGCTCAGCCTAGATTCCTGACCCACAAAATTATGAGCAAATAAAATGGTTGTTATTTTAAGCCACTAAGTTTTAGAGTGGTTTGTGATAAATAAAACTGATACAGTGTTGTAAATCAGATTACTGGTTATCACTGGTGGGTGGATATTGACTGAGAAAGAGCGTGTGACAGCCTTCGTCATGTCCACCAAAGAAGTCTTAATCCTTTGAATGTAATATGGAATATGATAGGTTACCTGGAAAGAGGCAATTAATGTTACAGATGAAATTAAGGTTGCTAATCAGCATTAGGGAAATTTTCCTGGATTATCCAGGTTGGTCCCACATCCTTAGAAGTGGAGGCAGGAGGCAGGAGATTGGAGTCAGAGGGAGAGGTGACTTACAGAAGAATAATCAGAAAAATGCAACATCTCTGGCACTGAAGATGGACGGAGGGAACCACAAGGTAAGGAAGGCGGGCAACCTTTACAAACTGGGAAAGGCAAGGAAATGGATTCTCCCCTACAGGCTTTGGAAGGAGCTAGCTCTGCCCATACCTTGATTTTAGCCCTGTGAGACCCATTTCAAACTCCTGATAAGAAATTTGTGTTGTTTTAAGCCACTTAATTTGTAGTAATTTGTTACAACCTCCATAGAAAATAAAGAAACTGATCTGGATGGATCTCCTTACACCTCTTAGGGACCAACACTTTCATTTCACACCCAATTACTTCCTTAGGTAGTAAGGCAGCCCTAGAAGAGCCAGGGCAAGTACAGTTCTCTTGTGCACAGCCTCCGAAGACCAGGACCACCGTCCAGGACTGGCTTCATGTGTGTACAACCAGAGCAGTTGCACAGGGGCACGTGCTTAGGAGGGCCCCAACCCTTGGTTTAATGCTGTGCTGTGTTGTCTTTAAATCCTTCCTAATTTTGGAACCAGGGGCCCTGCATGCTCATTTTACACTGGGTACTGCAAACTACATTGTCAGTCCGGCCACCATCCTATTCGCTCTTCTTTATGCAGCGCCAGGACTGGACCACGAGACCAGCCTCTCTTTAAGTTGTTGGTGACTTTATTTCATGAATCCAGTGATCTTTTCCTGGCATTAGGCCTTGAAGAGGACTACTCTTCTCTACCTTGATAGATCCTCTTAACTCCAAATCTCAGGACAGAGGGGTGGGACACGTAAGTCTGTTCCCTCCCTGGACTTCTGCTCCAGACTTCTATAAGTCTGTCAAGAACATCTTCATAACTGACATGGCTTCCTGAAGACCTACCGCAGGGCGCCCTTCTAATTGCCGGCATAGAGCGTGACTGACAGGTCATTTCTCTGAGGAGGAAAAAATGTAATTATCTCAGACACCATACTACGTATAGAACACTAGTGCCTGGCGATATTAAGTGTTACAAGAAAGAGGAGTGATGTAGCCAAGGATCTTTGTCAAACTGAGTTTAAAAAATTGAATTGCTTTTTTTTCTGAGGGATTTCTTAGCTTACCTAATGTGCTAACAGACATTATGACTCCCCAAGGTGGGGGCTGAAACACAGCTGAAGTATACTGTACTTCACGAACCTATTTGACCTCTTTTCTCCTAGGGATCTTGCAGAACTAATGAGATCTGTTCTCCTAAACCAATGAAGCCCATACCAAGCTGAACCTTTAGTTTATCTCCTTTTCCGTTGAAATGTGACCATACAAGCAAGCACACAGCTAGATGAGAAGACTTCCTTTGTTTAATTCTTCCCTTCCTCTGCCCCTCTCCTCACATACATGCTCTATACAGAAGGATGGGAGCCTAGGGAGTAGTATTCAAACCCATGCTTAGTGGGTGGGACGATGATGGTGATGACAATGATGAGAACTAACATTTATCAAGCACTTGCTCTGTGCCAATAAGTACTGTTCTAAGCACTTGTCACATATCATTTTACTTAATCCCATGGCTTCTTTAAGGAATACCTGGCATTTGTAATGCAAAGATTCTCCATTTACAGTTGATAAATGTCAGTGGACTGGACACGGCTGATGATAAACTGGGCATTTTTTGTCACAGGCACATCTCCACCCAAGAGATTATAGAATTCCTTTCATATGCATAAAACAAACAAACCAAAAATAAAAAAAAAAACACCTTTCTAAACCAACAATGAACTATTGACAATTCGATTGTAAACCTGTTAAGGATGAAGTTGAAACACCTGGCACTTTTTCCATTCAAATATACATCAGCAAGTGACTGATGATATTGCTGTTCAAGAAGACTAAGATTTGTTCTAGAAGCTGGGAACTGATTACTCGAGTGAGCTCTAAAGCAAATGCTGGGGGATATATGCTCTGAGCCTTTGAAGTTATTCTCAGGTCATAAAATATTTCTGCAAACACATGTAGAGGATGTTCAATTAATGAGATACTGAACACAAAAAGGGAGTTCACTTGGTTTTTTATCTTTTGTATAAAAAAGTGATAATAAAAGCCAATATGATGGCTCTCACTCCCACAACAAATTGCTTTGGAAACCAAATTTCTTTAGGCCTCTTTAGCCTGTGGATACTAGAGGTCCTATTAAACATAATCACCAAATTTTGCTGGTTCTTCCATTCAGTGCACCTAACACCTCAGTTTCTTTGATTAAGGGCCCTCCATAGTGTTTCTAGATGTTCCTGGGGAGTGAATAGCACTTGTGAGCCCAAATGACTCTAACTAGCTGTCTAATCAGCTACCAAGTGCTTTCTGCTACTCTGTTTCCACCTCCCCTGCCCACTCTCTCTGCTGGGCACCATGGCATCAGCCAGGCACCACTGGCCTCCACTGGGCACCTTTTGCCATTGCCTACTGAAAGAGGACTTCAATTATCTCCATTTTGACCTTAAATTTTCTCATTAAGTTCCTTTCCAGCTTATCTCTTAACTCAGGCCAAAGTCCCAGTGGGCAAAGCACCCTGGGATGGGAACAGAAACTACTTCCTCAGCAGGAAGAACTGCCCTGAGCCAGCAAGACCCTGCATGACTGACCCCAAGGCAACGATCAGCCTGACCTCTCCTGCCCACCTGCTTGTACCCACCAACCTTTGCCCCACATTTTCCTTATATGAACCTGGAAGGATTTTCAGCACTGTGGAGACAGTCTCTGAGATGTTAGTCTACTGTCTTCCCGGTGGTGGCCTCTCTGAAATAAATCCCTTTCTTGTTTCACCACCACTCATTTCTCGGCCTTTGGATTTTGCAATGACCAAGCCTAGTTTGTTCGGGACCCCTGGAGCCAGAGGCTCTCTCACCCCTGAGCCCCAGTTACACCACCAGGCTCCTCCGATGTCTCACTGATCCCAAAGCCCTGGAATCTAGAGATGTCAGCTCTGTAGAGTGCTCTGAGGACAAATGGGGAAGAAGGCTGCTTGCGCTTTAGAATCTTTTTCAGTGAAAGGAGGAAGAGTGGGTAGTATAAGTGAATTAAAGCCTCATCGTTCTTAGTGGGAGCACCCAAATATCACTTTCATCATAACTACTGAAGGGGAGCAGAATTTGCCACTTCAAAATATGCCTCTTTGGCATAAGGATTATTTTCGCCTGGTTATTTTTAAGAAACAGCAGACACATTAGAAGCTTAGCAAACCGAGTAGAAGTTACCCTTTTGTGAGGGAAATTTACATTTATAAAGGGAATCTTTCTTTGTAAAATTGTCTCCCTCTCTGTACCATCCTTGAAGTCTTTCTCATGACAAAGGAAGATGGGGGTTACTCAATCTCTAGAAACTCTGATCAGTGGAGAAGGTGAGGACTTAAATCTATATAACAACCCTACCCTCATTTACTGTGATTTTTCCTGGTGACCTCCCGAAACTGGTCTCTCCAACAACCCCAACATCTATTTTTGTCTTTAGCTGGTGATGGTATTTAAAATGTTGGCTTGGGCCATCTCGGGGAGTTACTCAGTATTCCTAGGTATGTACCACGTGTACAAGAGGTATACATATTATTAAACTTATATTTGTTTTTCCTCCTGTTTATTACAGTGTGGTATCAACCAGGAACTTAGAAGGGTTATTTTTCCACACCTACACTACTCAATCTCACATGTAAATGGACAGGGACACAAATTTGAGTGATCCTCTTTTCTTAAACAGGAGTTCCTGACCTTTTGTTGTGCCATGCACACCTTTGGTGGTCTGTTGAACTCCATGAACCCTTTCTCAGAATAAGGTTCTTGAATGTATCAAATAAAATGCCTCAGATTACAAAGGAAACCAATTACATTGAAATAGTTATCAAACTATTTTTAGCACAAATTTTATATGGTAATTCAGCTGTTTTTATTAACACATTAAATAAATGATCTAGCAGCAAGTCTAATACCACAATTATTCAAAGAAGTGCATGAGTAAATAATATTTTAAGACATCTGAGTAAAATTGCAATGTGATATAAAATCATCTGTGATACCGTTACTACCATTGGGGATTGTTGCCCATGTTCATAATTGGGAGAAATGCTAAATTTCAAAGAGGTAACTATTTTCCCTTCCAAGTTCATAGACCCCATGAATTCTATTTGTGAACACCAGGGTAAGAATCAATGCCTTGAGGCACCTGGCTTATTCAGTCAGTAGAGCAAGCCACTCTTGATCTCAGGGTCATGAGTTCAAACCCCATATCGGGCACAGAACTTACTAAAAAAAAAAAAAAAAATCACTGCCTTAGAATAAGTTCTCTTTAAGGAGTCTGAAGGGAAGGAAAAATTCTTTTCTACCCTCAAGGTCTTCCAACTGGAATAAGGACTCAACTAACATGAGACAGATTAACAGAAGAGAAAAACCAGTTTTATTACATGTGCACGGAGGCCTGATTATTAAATTAAGACCTAAAGAAATGACCAAGGCAGTTTTTATCCTTTCTATACAAAGAAATCATGCATCTGTGAGGTGTTGACAGGACAAAGAATACTGTGGAAGCTTCAGTTAGTAAGGAATTCTAAACAGAATTTGGGCTGGGGTGATAAATTAGTTAAAAGTAACAAGGGTTCTTTATACAGCCCCCTTGGCTCTAAACTTCCCATTTCCGGTGATAAGGATGTCTTTACCTCCTGGTACAGGAAGGGTACCTTTCACATGAGAGAGTTCCTGCTTTCAGGGGGACAGAGGAAGGTCTGAGTGTCCTTCTTGCACAGGTTATCTCTGAATGTTGCCAAGTGAACTGGGGAGACCTGGGGCCTCTTGACCCAGCTCATCCTGAAGATGTTGCCGAAGGTTCTTTGTTTTGTCATGGGAAAGACTTCAATGAGTTTCTTCTCAATGAAAGAGATGAAAGACTTCATCTCAATGAAAGACTTCAATGACATTCATCTCAATGTCATGAGATGGACACACACAGTGGACAAGCAACACAAGTGGGAAAGTTTATTAAAGCAAAAGTACATTCTTGAGATGGGAAAACAGGCAAGCTCAAGAGAGAGCTATTAGCCCTGGGATTTGAGTTTCTATCTTTTATTGACAGTTGTTCACTAGAGAGTGGAATATTCATTAAAGGGGCAAGGATTTCTTGGAAGCAGAGTTTCATGCCTTTTCTTCCGTATTTGGCCAGGGGTTTCTTGTCATGGCACCTGCCATCTTGGGCCTGACTGGTTTGAGCTGGCTTTTTATGGAGTGCTGCCAGGACAGGCCTCTGACTTTCTCCGTAACTGGCCATGATTTCCTCTTTGCTGGCCTCCAGGTATCCTGTTAGAACGTAACTAACTGTCTCTAACATTAAGTAACTTTTATTTAAAATAATCAATATGCCAAAGTGGTCCATCTTGAGGTTGCCTGCCTTGGCCCCTACAAGTCCTTACAGGGCCCCATACTAAAAGACTTATAGCTGCCCATCCTTGCAGCTCATTGCATAACCCCAGACAAATTCAAATCCCCACCAGGACTCAAGCTGGAAACCCTACTGTATTTAAACAAAATGTTTTTTAAAATAGGTGAGTCTATTATTAGGATATTTCTAGATAATCAAAAGATCTCATTGACTCAATTTTAACCTGGCATTGCTTCCCAGTCCCCACAATCCCCATCAATCCACCCACCACACTGTGACAAGAATGATCTTTTAAAATGCAAATATGATCCTCTGACTCCCCTGCTTAAAATACTAGGTTCTTCTGGCCCTGTCACTTTCAAAAAAAAAAGACATTTCATAAGCAGATTCTTAAATGTTACCCCACCCCCCTCCCTTAGCCAGCTGTGGTTTATACTACTGTAATTCAGAATCACTGAACTACACGCACTTACCCATATACCCCTGCTTTCGTACACATTCTTCCCTTTTCCTGGAATGTCCTCCCACCCCATCCTTACCTGACAAATTCCTTCTTGGTGTTTAAAATCCAGCTCAAGCACTAACTCCTCTGAGAGAAGGTGTCAGGCCTTTCCTGGCCTCCCTGGGAAGAGTTTATTACTTTCTCCTATGTGCTACCACTCACTGAACCTTGACTATACATATAGTGTGGCATTTATATAAACTAGTTTATTGAATGAGCTAGACACAGTAGGGTGTAAGCAGAAAGCAATATAATTCTTTCACACCACTGCTTCACACCACAAGCTCTGTGGAATCATTTTTCCCCACCCCTGCATGAAATTTCAGACAGACCTCATACCTTTTTCAGTCACTCTCAGATATTAAAAAATAGTTTTCTTTTTGGGCATTAAAAATTCCAGTCCAGCTTTAATCCATCACCGATTTCCAAGTTTCTCCCCTCCCTCAGTTCCACCAGGAAACTTGTAGTGGGGAAAGTGAAGGGAGTGTTGTTGGCCTCCCCCCTCATCCATTTTCTCTTCCATCCCTCCTTCTCTAGTCACTGTGCTACCTCAGACTCTGCCTCTAGGGTTGAAGGAGAGGGAAGGGCTAGAAGGAAGAGCCAAAACAAGCTTTCATTACTGGTTCTGTTTTCACCTGGCATTGGAGAGTGCTGCAGATGTCCAAAGCTGATACTTTCTCAGGAGAATTATCTGGAACTCCCCTGTCACTAGGCGTCTCTCACCTGCAGTTTCCCTTGACTTGGGCAACACCTATTCTGGCTGGTCTCTTTCAACACCTCTGTCCCTGGTTTCTCTGAGTCCCTTCTTCTGTTGGGGTCGATTCATACCTCTGAGATATCTTCCTAGAGAATATCTTTTATAAGATGACCTAACTCTAAATTCCTACCATGGTGACTCCTTTCGGCCCCTGGGAAACAGACAGCTTTGCCCATATGTTAGTAGACATACAGCTCCCTGCAAATGGAATGGTCTCTTTCCTCTGTTGTCACAGGTTGCTTTAGCCATAGTCTTTCTCACCTTAAGACTTTGTTTTCAGATGTAAGTCAAATGCCAATCCCTGCAAATGTCAATCTCCAGGGGATATATGTCAAGCCCTTGGAGTAGTTCTCTTGCAGCCCCATTTCACTTAAGTGAGTGGGAAGTGTCTCCTTCCCTCTCTCATGAGCTGAAGAAGCTCCAAGACATTCTCACAACTGTTCAAAACCATCTTCTCTACCACCTTCCTCTCAATCAATCCCCAACCTTCTTTTTTATATATCTTCAGAGTAAGTAATAGCCTAAGGGGTAACAGATTATAGTTTGGAAGTCATCCTTTAGCAATTCTATAAAGATGGTGTATCTCCTGTCTTTAGAATATGTGACTCCTTTGTTTTCAGCTTTGGATTCTCATCCAAAACTGAAACAGGAGAATTCCCATTTTAATATCGGTTGCATAAGATGGCATCCATTACGGCACTGAGTTGTTTTTTTTTTAAAGATTTTATTTTTTTATTTGACAGAGAAAGAGAGAGTGTACAAGTAGGCAGAGTGGCAGGCAGAGAGAGAGGAAGAAGCAGTCTCCACACTGAGCAGGGAGCCTGATGTGGGGCTCGAACCCAAGGCCTTGGGATCATGACCTGAGCTAAAGGCAGCCACTTAAGCAACTGAGCCACCCAGGTGCCCCCACTATGAGTTTTTTGACACCAGGAAATAAGTTTCACTCATATTTCCATCATTAGCACCAAGCGTAGTACCTGGTACAGGAAAAGTGCTCAAAACTATTTGTTGACTCTAGTTCAAGATGTTGGACTAGGTACATCTTCACAATCCCTCCTAGAGTCCATTAAAATAAAAGTACAGCAGTACATAAAGGAATAAACCTCTAACAAGAAAAAGAATGAGATAAAGGTGAAGATATTGCCAATAAAAGTGATCCCAACACATTTCTGGGAGAAGGAAAGTGGATGTGAGCAAGTTGGCAGGTGAAACAGATGGATGAAACCACAGTCTAGAATATATTACGAGGAAGCTACAGAGGAAGTGGAAGCCAGCCTGCCTGGCAGAACCCTGGAGATACTCTGGGCTCTGAGTCAGTAAGTACAGAAGGGAGCAAAAATGGGAGGTGGGGATTTAAACTGGGGAATTGATTGAAGATTTGTAAGACAGAACAGCTGCATCAGTCTCCACCACCATATTCCTCCCTAAATCCTTTGCCCAAAGTAGTAGTTACTGGCATTTGCCAATAAGAAAAAAACAAAAATTTTTAAAAATCAGAGGGCTTTTAACTGAAAAAAAATTAAATGCCATGGAAAAAGTTAAGACTTCTAGTTTGGATATTGGCTTCTCAGAGAAATACCCTTTCTCAGTGGGCGTTTAGAAGGCCCATTGCCAGAGAGCCAATTCCCAGCCTACTCACCTTAAAACAAACCTTGACAAGCAACCAGTCCCTCCTGCCCTGCATCATAAAGACTTCCCTGTGGAAATTCCCAGTCAGCCATTAGAGGAAAGAACTACCTGGAAAACAGACCTCCTTTATGCAGAAAACAGATCTACTTTCCAAAACATCAGCTACTCAGCAATTTTTCTTTAAAAACAAATGGACAGGATAGTGACATCACCAAAAACGGCACAATAAGGAACTATAGTGCTTCATCCCTCCACAAAAGCAACTAATGAGCTGGCAAAAACAGAATCAACTTTTGCAGAACTCTGGAATCTATTCAAACACATAAAACATCCAGGGAAGGCTTGGCGAAGAAAGAAGTGGCTGCTATGTGGTAAGAGATAGATGTAGCATTTTAAATTGCCTGCCTATCATCCCCCAATCTCCAGATTGTCAGTGGCTCTGAGGATGGCAGCCTACACTACTGGAGCAGATTGTTAGTAACAGAGGGAGCAACAGAACTTACTCTCCAAGACTTAAGTTTGTCTGGTGGCCCCCTGAAGAACAGACACAAGGACTTGTCTTTGTTTCACATGACTCAGTGCATTCTCAGGACTGAAACAACTCTTAAAGCAGCATTTACCAAAAACATTTAAAGGCACAAGTATTGCCACAGCAGACTGTGGCAAGGGAGAACAGTTAGGACAAGTAATAGGCCAAGACATATGGACAGGAAGGGGTTATAAAAGGAGCTATGTGGGGGCATAATGGATTTTTTTAAGATTTTATTTATTTATTTGACAGAGAGAGAGATCACAAGTAGGCAGAGAGGTAGACAGAGAGAGAGGAGGAAGCAGGCTCCCTGCTGAGCAGAGAGCCCAATGCGAGGCTCCATCCCAGGACCCTGAGATCATGACCTGAGCCAAAGGCAGAGGCTTTAACCCACTGAGCCACCCAGGTGCCCCTATAATGGATTTTTTAAAAGATTTTATTCATTCATTTGAGAGAGAGACTGAGCGACAGAGCACAAGCAGGGGGAGAGGCAGAGGGAGAGGGAGAAGCAGACTCCCTGATGAGCTGGGAGCCCGACATGGGGCTCACCCAGGACCTGGAGATCATGACCTGAGCCAAAAGCAGACACATAACCATCTGAGCCATTCAGGTGTCCCAGGTATAATAGATTTTTTTAAAAATATAATTTTTTTAGAGCTCCCAAATATTCCAAGGAATTGAGAAAGCCACACACATACCCAGTCCCAAATGCATGCACAGAAAATATTATTGAAGACCTTAAGCTTTCACTTCTGACTCACCTTCAGGCCCTACATAAACATGAGGTGAAGACTGAGGCAAAATTGTAAGCAATGTGACCAAGCTTTAAAGGAGTACCCAAGACAAAGCTAATGTATCAAGAATGGCAAAGGATTTTATTTTTATTTCTCTGGCCTCAGGCACTTAAAGAAACTGTCAAAACACTAGCTGACCCATAGACATCATTGGCCACACACGACAAAGAATAGAGTTCTTACAAAAATTGTTTAGAAAAATCACCTAACAAAAACTATAACTCAAAACTTAAGTAGTAACAAAAACCTGGGTGGGGGGGGGGAAGGAGGATCTGATCTCTACAAGGCATGTTAATATTCAAAATGTTATTCAAAGTTTTCAACAAAAAATTTCAAGGCATGAAAAGAAATAAGAAAGTATGGCTTATTCCCAGCCATCTTTGGGATTTTCCCAAAGATAAAATCAATAGAAATTGTCCTGAGGAAGCCCAGGTTTGGACTTACTAAACGAAGACTTTAAATCAAGTATCTTAAATGTGCTCAAAAAGCTAAAAAAAAAAAATCCAATAAAGCAAAAAAAATTATGAAAAAGAAACAAAATAGAAATTCTGGAACTTAAAGATACAATAAGTAAAACAAAAACTTCACTAGAGCAGTTTAACAGTAGATTTCAACAGGTAGAAGAACAAATGAGAACTTTTTTAAAAAAAAATTTATTTATTTGATAGAGAGAAAGAGAGCACAAGAAGGGAGGAAGGGCAGAGGGTGAGGAAGAAGCAGAGCCCCTACTGAGCAGGGAGCCCAAAGTGGGGCTCCAACCCAGGACCCTGGGATCATGACCTGAGCCAAAGGCAGACACTTAACCAACGGAGTCAACCAGGCACCCTCAAATGCAAGAACTTGAAGATAAATGAATTGAAATGATCCACTCTGAGGAACAGAAAGAAAAGGAATGAAGAAAAATGAATACAGCCTAAGGGACATGTAAGATACCATCAAATATACCAACATAGGTATAAGAAGTCCCAGAAAAAGAAAAGAGAGATAATTGAGCATAAAGAATATTTGAAGAATTAATGACTCCAAAATTCCCAAATTAAGAATGCCTACCTGGCTCAGTCAGTGAAGCAGGTAACTCTTGATCTCAGGGTCATGGGTTCAATTCTCATGTTCAGTTTAGAGCTTACTTAAAAAAAGATTTTTTAAAATCCCAAATTAGATGAAATACTTGAACCTAAATATCCAAGAAACTCAACAAACACTAAGTAGGATAAACTCGAAAGAGACCCACACTAAAGCATATAATCATATTGCTGAAAGACACACAAAAAGAGAATCGTGAATCAGAAAGATAGAAGTGACTCATCATGTACAGGATAAGATCAACAACCAATTTCTCTTCAGAAACTATGGAGATCAGAAGGCAGTGCTATAAAATATTTAAAGTACTGAAAGAGGAAAATCTTGTTAATCAAGAAATCTATATTTGGCAAAACTATCCTGCAAAAATGAGGTCAAAATTAAGATATTCACAGATAAACAAAAGCTGAAGGAGTTCATTGATAGTACATCTGCCTTACAAGAAATACTAAAAAGTATCCTGCAGGCCGAAATGAAAGCACACTAGACAGTAACTTGAAGCCCTATAAAGAAATAAAGAACACCAGTAAATGTTCTTTACACACAGAGATAAATACAAAATCTAATATTTTGAGTGTTCAGGGCCCCTGGGTGGCGCAGTTGGTTGAGCGACTGCCTTTGGCTCAGGTCATGATCCCGGAGTCCCGAGATCGAGTCCCATATTGGGCTCCCAGCTCCATGGGGAGTCCGCTTCTCACTCTGACCTTCTCCCTTCTCATGTTTTCTCTCTCTTTCCTAATAAATAAATAAATAAAATCTTTAAAAAAAATATTTTGAGTGTTCAACTCCTCTTTTTTCCTATATGATTTGAAAAATAAAAACTATTAGAACTCATAAATGAATTCAGTAAAGTCGTAGGCTACAAAAACAATGTACAGAAATCTGTTGCATTCTTATACATGAATAATGAAGCAGTAGATGGTGAAATTAAGAAAACAATCCCACTTACAATGACACCAAAACCAATAAAATATCTAGGAATAAACTTAACCAAAGACATAAAAGACTTGTACTCTGAAAACTATAAAACATTGGTGAAAGAAATTGAATATGACACAAAGAAATGGAAAGATATTCCATGCTCATGTGTTAGAAGAACAAATATTGTTAAAATGTCTATACTATCCAAAGTAATCTACCCATTTAATATAATCCTTATCAAAATACCAACAGCATTTTTCACAGAACTAGAACAATTTTCACATTTATATGGCCACAAAAGACTTAGAATAACCTAAGCAATCTGGAAAAACAGAAACAAAACTGCAGGTATTACAATTCCAGATTTCAAGTTATATTACAACACAATAGTAATTAAAATAATATGTTACTAGCTTGAAAATAGACACATAGATCAATGGAATAGAACAGAAAACCCAGAAATAAACCCACAATTATATGGCCAATTAATCTTTGACAAAGCAGGAAAGAATATCCAATGGGAAAAAGACAGTCTCTTCAACAAATGGTGTTGGGAAAACTGGACAGCAACATGCAGAAGAATGAAATCAGACCACTTTATTACAACATACATACAAATAAACTCAGAATGGATGAAAGACCTAAATGTGCGACTTGAAACCATAAAAATCCTTGAAGAGAGCACAGGCAGTACAACTGTAGCAACATTTTTCTAGATAAATCTCCTGAGGCAAGGGAAATAAAAGCCAAAATAAACTACTGAGACTACCTCAAAATAAAAAGTTTCTGCACACTGAAGGAAACAATGAACAAAGCTAAAAGGCATCCTACTGAAAGGGAGGAGATATTTGCAAATAACATACCCAAAAATGGTTAGTATCCAAACTACATAAAGAACTGATACAACTCAATACCCCAAAACAAATAATCCCATTTAAAAATGAGCAAAACAAAAAAAATAGATAAATAAATAAATAAATAAAAATGAGCAAAAGAGATTAAAAGAAATCCAGATGCCCAACAGACCCATGAAAAGATTATCAACATCACTGATCATCAGGGAAATGCAAATCAAAACTACAATGAGATATTACCTTAAACCTGAATGGCTAAAATCAACAACACAAGAAACAACACATGTTAGTGAGGATATGGAGAAAAAGGAATCCTGTTGCACTGTTGGTGAGAATGCAAATTGGTTAAACAAAAAAAAAAAAGAGAGAGAGAATGCAAATTGGTGTAGCCATTTTGGAGTACCATACAGAGGTTCCTTAAAAAATTAAGAACAGAACTATCCTATGATCCATGAATTGCACTATATGGTATTTATCCCAAAAATATGAAAACACTAATTCAAAGAGATACATGCACACCTATGTTTATAGCTGCATTATTTACAATAGCCAAGATAAGGAAGCAGCCCATGTGTCCATCGATAGGTGATTGGATAAAGAAGGAGTAGTATATATACAAAATGGAACATTATTTGGCCATAAAAAGGATTGAACTCTGGCCATGTGGAACAACATGGATGGAGTTAGAGAGTGTAATGCTAAGCAAAATAAGTCAAAGACAAATACCACATGATTTCATTCATATGTGGAATTTAAGACATAAAACAAATGAGCAAAGGGAAAATAAAGAGAGAGGGATGCCTGGGTGGCTCAATCTATTAAGTGCCTGCCTTCAGCTCAGGTCATGATCCCAGGGTCCTGGATGAAGTCCCACATCAGGTTTCCTGCTTAGAGAGGAGCCTGCTTCTCCCTCTCCCTGCCATTTCTTGTACTCTCTCTCTCTCTCTGACAAATAAATAAATAAAATCTTTAAAAAAAAATAAGAAAGAAAGAGCAAGAGAAGACAAACCAGGAAATATACTCTTAACTATAGAGAACAAACTGATGGTTACCAGAGGGGAGGTGGGTGGGAAGATGTGGGAAATAGAGTATGGAAATTAAAGAGTATACTTATGATGATGAAATAATAAAATTTAAAAGGACAAAATTTAATGTACCCACAATGTATAATATGTAATTTATTACAATATCAACATAAAGGGAGGACAGAACTATACATTTTTTCTTAAAGAGTGTGCACATGCAAGCACAGTGTGGAGAGGCAGAGGGAGAGGGAGAGAGACAATCTTAAGCAGTCTCCACATCCAGCACAGAGCCTGATGCAGGGCTCAATCTCATGACCTGAGCTGAAATCAAGAGTCAGACATTTAATGGACTGAGCCACCAAGGTGGCTCATATATATAATTTTTGTATACAATTGAAGCCAAGTTAGTATTAACTCACACTGGTTTGTTATGCATTTAACATGTAACCACTAAGAAAATATCTAAAAAAATATACAGAAAAAAATGAGAAGGGAATCAAAATGGTAGACTAAAAAAAATCAAACACAAAAGAAAGCAGTAATGGAGGAACTAGGAAGCAGAAAAGATAAGACATATAGAAAGCAAGTATTAAAATGGCAGAAGTCCTTCCTATTCAATAATTGCATTAAACACAAAAGAATTAAACTCAGCAATTAAAAGAGATTGGCATGAGTAAAAACACATTGTTCAGCAATATGCAGTCCACAAAAGACTTAATTTAGATTCAAAGACACAATTGATTTGAAATTGAAAGGTTAGGAAAAGATACCCCATGCAAATAGCAACCAAGAGAGCTGGGGCGACTATACAACTATCAGACAAAATAGTCAAAATTTTTTATGAGACAAAGAAGTACTGTATACATTGATAAAAGAGTCAATCCATCAAGAAAATATACAATTATAAACATAGACACATCTAACATCTGAGCCCTAAAGTATATGAGGCATTGACAGGAATTGACCAGAATGAAGTGAGAACTAGTGCTACAATGATAGTTGAAATTATCAATTCCCCTTTCAATTATGAATAGAACAAGATCATTAAGGAAATAGAGGGCAACATTATAAACCAACTAGATCTAATAGATGCATACAGAACATTCCATGCAAAAAGAGCAGAATATATATACCTTCTCAAGTACGCATGGAATATTCTTCCAGATAAGCCATATGTTAGGACACAAAATAAGTCACAATAAATTTGAAAACATTTAAATCATACAAAACATCTTCTCTGACTACAATGAAATGAACCTAGAGATTAGTAATAGAAAGCACACAGGAAAATGTACACATATGTGGAAATTAAATAATATACCTTCAAATAATCCATGTGTCAGAGAAGAAATTTCAAGAAAAACTAGAAAATACTTTAAGATGAATGAAGATGAAAAAACAACATACACCCTGGGGCAAATAATACATTATATGTTAATTAAAAAAAAGAAGAAAAGAAAAAACAACATACCACAACTCATGAAATGCAGTGAATGGAGTGTTCAGTGGGAAATTTATATATGTAAACACTTACATTAAATAAGAAGGAAGATCTCAGGATGCCTGGGGAGCTCAGTTAGTTGTCTGCCTTTGGCTCAGGTCACTATCTCAGGGTGCTGGGATTGAATTCTGTATCAGGCTCCTTGCTCAATGGAAAGCCTGTTTCTCCCTCTCCTTGCAGCTCCTCCTGCTTATGCTCTTTCGCGTGCAAATAAATAAATAAAATCCTTTTTTAAAAAAAGGAAGATCTCAAACTTTCCACCTTAAGAAATAAGGAAAAAAAAGAAAAAACTAACCCCAAAGCTAGTAAATGGAAGAAAATAATATATTTTACTGCAGATATAAATGAAATAGAGAATATAAAGACAATGGAGTAAATGGATGAAATCAAAAGTTGGTTCTTTGAAAAGATCAACAAAATGGATAAAGCTGAAGTCCTGGGTGGCACAGCTGGTTGGGTGTCTGACTCTTGGTTTCAGCTTGGGTCCTGATCTCATCAACATGGGATCAAGCCCCACACACACTCAGCATGGAGTCTGTTTGGGATTCTCTTTCCCTCTCCCTCTGCCCCCCTTCTCTCTCTCTCTCTCTCTCTCAAATAAATAAATAAATATTTTTTTAAATGGATAAAAATTTAGCTAGACTAAGGAAAGAGAGAAAGTGGAAATTACTAAAATCAGAAGTGAAAGTAGGAACATCCCTTCCAACTATATAGAAAAGATGCTCAACATCAGTGGTCATTAAGGAAATGCAAATCAAAACCATGAGACACCACTTCACATCCACTAGGATGCCTACAATCAAAAAAGAGAAAATAGCAAATTATAGCAAAGATGTACAGAGATTAGCACCCTCACACATTTTTTTTAAGATTTTATTTTATTTACTTGACAGAGAGAGAGAGATCACAAGTACGCAGAGAGGCAGGCAGAGAGAGAGGAGGAAGCAGGCTCTCTGCTGAGCAGAGAGCCTAATGTAGGGCTTGATCCCAGGACCCCGAGATCATGATCTGAGCCAAAGGCAGACGCTTAACCCACGGAGCCACCCAGGTGCCCACCCTCACACATTTCTGATGAGAATGAAAATTGTGCAGCCAGTATAAAAAACAGTTTGGTAATTCCTCAGTGATGTTAAACATAGAATTACTCTATGACCCAGCAATTCCCCTCCTAGGAATATACTCTCAAAAAATCTGAAACATACTTTCACACAGAAACTTATAACAAATCTTCATAGCAGTATTATTCATAATAGACAAAAAGTGAAAAAAACTTAAATGTCTATCAGCTGATCAATGGATAAACAAGATGTGGAATAACCATACAATGGAATATTGTTCAACCATAAATAGAAATAAAGTCATGATACACACAACAACATGACTGAACTCTGGAATCAAATGCTGACAGAAAGAATCTTGATACATGAGGCCCCATATTATATGATTCCAGTTATATGAAATATCTGGAAAAGGCAAATCCATAGAGACAGAAAACAGATTAATATTTGCCTGAGGCTTAGGGGAGGGGAAATAGTTACTGGTTAATGGTACGAGTTTACCTTTTGGATGACAAAAATGTTCTAGGACTAGATAGGAGTGATCGTTGCACAACATTGTAAATGTACTAAATATCAATGGATTATAAAATCATATGGTAAATTTTATGTCAAGTGTACTCTTACCATAATTTTTAAAATGGGCAACATAACCAACTGATCAAAAATAATATTACCATGGATACATTATAGAAAAGAAAATAAACTACGGGTACCCACAAACATTTGATGAACTGCACAAACATAAGCTTGAATAAAAGAAGCCAGACACAAAAGAATACATTCTGTATGATTTCATTTATATAAAGTCCAAGAAGAAGCAAAATAACTTCAGTGCTAGAAGTCAGGATGGTGCTTATTTTGGAAGAAGATGAGGAGTGGGAATTGGGAAGAGATATGATAGAACCATTTGGAACGCTAGTAATGTTTTATTTTTTGATTTGGTGGTAGTTATTTTGGTATGTTACTTTTGTGATAAATTTAGAATCATTTTACTTCTTTTCTGTGTGCTATATTTTAATAAGTTTTTCATTTAAAAAAACCTAACATTACTAATAATGGGACAAAACATCACTTGCCGCCTGATATAATGCACTGAAGACACATCATGTTCTATGTTATTTCCACAAAAAAATGCATAACCTGAATTTAATCATAAGGAAATGTCAGACAAACCAAAATTGAGAGAAACTCTAAAATACCGGACTGATACTCTTTAAAAATGTCAGATCATCCTCAAAAAATTTAAAATAGAACTATCATATGATCCACCAATTCCATTTCTGGGTATTTATCCAAAAGAAATTAAAACACTAACCTGAGGGGCATCTGGGTAGCTCTGTCAGTTAAGCATCTGACTCTTTGTTTCGTCTCAGGTCATGATCTGACCCCCACTTCCTTCCAAAACCGTTTGTTTCTCAGAGTCCATAGTCTCTCATGCTTTGTCTTCCCCTCCGATTTCCCCCAATTTACCTTTCCTTTCCTTCTCCTAATGTCCTCCACGTTGTTCCTTATGTTCCACAAGTAGGTGAAACCACATGATAATTGACTTTCTTTACTTAACTTACTTCACTCAGCATAATTTCCTCCAGTCCCATCCATGTTGATACAAAAGTTGGGTATTCATCTTTTCTGATGGAGGTGTACTATTCCATTGTATATATGGACCACATCTTCTTTATCCATTCATCTGTTGAAGGGCATCTTAGCTCTTTCCACAGTTTGGTGATTGTGGCCATGGCTGCTATGAACATTGGAGTACATACGGCCCTTCCTTTCACTGCATCTGTATCTTTGGGGTAAATACCCAATAGTGCAATTGCAGGGTCATATGGTGGCTCTATTTTTGATTTTTTAAGGAATCTCCACAGTTTTCCAAAGTGGCTGCACCAACTTGCATTCCCACCAAGAGTATAAGAGGGTTTCCCTTTCTCCACATCCTTTCCAATGCTTATTGCTTCCTGACCTGATAATTTTGGCCATTCTAACTGGTGTAAGGCGGTATATCTCAATGAGGTTTTGATTTGAATTTCCTTGATGGCTAATGATGATGAACATTTTTTCATGTGTCTGTTAGCCATTTGTATGTCTTCATTAGAGAAGTGTCTGTTCGTGCAGCCACTTTGTAGTGTCATGAAAGAAACTGAAGACACAAAAGATGGAAAAGCATTCCATGCTCATGGGTCACAAGAATAAACATTGTTAAATTGTCTATACTGCCCAGAGCAATCTATACTTTCAATGCCATCCTGATCAAAATTCCACCAGCATTTTCCAAAGTGCTGGAACAAACAATCCTAAAATTTGTATGGAACCAGAAAAGACCCCAAATCACTAATGAAATGTTGAAAAAGAAAACAAAGCTAGGGGCATCACATTGCCTGATTTCAAGCTTCACTACAAAGCTGTAATCATCAAGACAGCATGGTACTGGCACAAAAACAGACACATAGACCAGTGGAGCAGAGTAGAGAGCCCAGATATGGACCCACAACTCTATGGTCAACTAATCTTCGACAAAGCAGGAAAAAATATCCAGTGGAAAAAAGACAGTCTCTTCAATAAATGGTGCTGGGAAAATTGGACAGCTCTGTATAAAAGAATGAAACTCAATCATTCTCTTATGCCATTCACAAATATAAACTCAAAATGGATGAAAGACCTCAACATGAGGCAGGAATCTATCAAAATCCTAGAGGAGAACATAAGCAGTAACCTCTTTGACATCGGCCACAGCAACTTCTTTCAAGACATGTCTCCAAAGGCAAAGGAAACAAAAGCAAAAATGAACTTTTGGGACTTCATCAGGATGAAAAGCTTCTGCACAGCAAAGGAAACAGTCAATGAAACAAACAGGCAACCCATGGAATGGGCGAAGATATTCGCAACTGATGTTACAACATTTTTTAAGTCAGAAATTGTTTCAAAAAGAAGAGGTTTAAAATTTTTTAATTAAACAATATGGAAAGGCAACCAAGAATCATAGTCAGGAATCTAGGCTTCTTTTATCTTGTTGCCTCATCTTCCCCTGGGTGCTTTTCTCATGCCTGTTCCAAGTTGGTGCACCATCGCATGCATCCATGTTCCAGGTAATGGGGTGGAGGAGGTAAGGATAGAGGATGAAAGGAAGGATAAGAAGGGTGCAATCTGGAATTTCCAGGTATCACTTCCACTTTATATTCCATTGGCCAGAACTTAGTTATATAGTCACAGCTACCTGCAAGGAGGGCCATGGAATATCTTTATTTGCCCATCTAAAAATTAGGGTGCTTATTACTGTTTTAGAAGGGGGGAATGGGAATTGAAATGCAACTGGCAGTCTTGGTCAGGGCCTGATCCAGAAAATAGTGGATTTATCTCAGGAAAGCAGGAGAGGAAACTTTAGTATTATGGCTGTGCAGCAGGCCTTGAGAACAACCAGTCTAGATCCAAGCAGAAAACCAGACACAGCAGGAAAGAATGTGTCCTCAATTTAATAAATGACATAATGAAAAATTTGGGAAAAATTCAGTTATTACAAAGTTAAATAGAATTAAAATAAAGTTGCATTGCTAGTTTCTCAGTGTGATTGAAGGTGACTTTTATGCAAAAAAAATTATTATTAAATGGGTCTAATTTCAATTGATTAAAGTTAGAAAATTTAAAACAGGTTTCTCTTGATTTTTTCATTTCAATTTACAAAGTTATTCTATTTATTAATCAGTTCAATTTATAACTTCATTAACTAAATTCCCTTAAACATTTAAACTGCATTTTCAAATATATTTTTCTTTTTAAATACATTAAATGCCCCTGGCAAGCACTAAATAATTAAACAAGTTAATTAAAGTATACTTAAACAATTCTAGTAAATATAATAAAGGAAATGTATAAATATGGGTGAATCTTAAGTCTGCATAAATGTTCTAATACATAACTTCCTCAGTTTACAATGGGGTTTAGGTCTTGATAAACCAGTCGTAAGTCGAAAGTATTGTAAGTTGAAATGCATGTAATATATATAACATACTAAACATCATAGTTTAGCTTAGCCCACCTTAAATGTGCTCATAGCACTTACAGTAGCTTACAGTTGTTAGAAAAATCTAACGCAAAACTTATCTTATAATAAGGTATTGAATATCATGTAATTCACCAAATACTGTACTGGAAGTGAAAAACAGAATGATGGTTTGGTGCAGAATGGTTGTCAGTGTATCAATTGTTGACCTTCATGATCACGTGACTGCAGCTGCAGTTTGCTGCCACTGCCCAGCATCAAGAGAGTATGATACTGCACATCACAGCCCAGGAAAAGATCAAAATTCACATCCTGAAGTACAGTTACTACTGAATGCGTATCACTTTTGTACCATTATAAAGTTGAAAAATCTTGAGTAAATTCTAAGAGAAAGTAAAGTTAGTAATTGTGAATGAGCTACTAAAGCATTTGATGAGATGGAGAGGAACGAGCACAACCTGCAACCTAGCAATACCATTTTCAGTTAAAAAAAAAAAAAAAAAAAAAACCTTAGGGAATCTCTTGCATATGCACATAAGGACACCAGTATAAGAATGCTCATTGCTGGGCACCTGGGTGGCTCAGTTGGTTAAGTATCTGTCTTTCGCTCAGGTTATGATCCCAGGGCATGGAATCAAGCTTTTCCCTCTTCCTCTGCTCCTCTCCCCTCATGCTCTCTCTCTCTCGCTCGCTCTCGCTCTCGCTCTCACTCTCTCGCTCTCTCGTTCTCTTGCTCTGGCTCTTGCTCTCACTCCTGGTCTCACTCTTCATCTCAAATAAATGAATAAAATATTTTTAAAAAATAGTGTTCAGAGGCGCCTGGGTGACACAGTAGTTAAGCATCTGCCTTCGGCTCAGGTCATGATCTCAGGGTCCTGGGATTGAGCCCCACATCAGGCCCCCTGCTCAGTGGGAAACCTGCTTCTCCCTCTCCCACTCCCCCTGCTTGTGTTCCCTCTTGCTGTGTCTCTCTCTGCCAAATAAATAAATAAAATCTTTTTAAAAGAACGCTCATTGCTATACTTCTTATAATAGTAAAGTTTAAGAGTCACCTAAATGACCATCTGCTATAGAATGAGTGAATAAATTGGGATAGTCATTCAATTGAATACTACAGGGAAGTTATTGTGAATGAACTAGAGCTACATGTATCAACATGGAAAATTTCACAAACAACATTGAACAAAACAAGCAAGTTGCAAAATAAAAAATACAAAATACTGCTGCTTGTGTAATTTTAAAAAGGAAAAGCAATACTAAATATCATTTATGGCTATATGTACATTAAAAGTATATATATAGGGGCGCCTGGGTGGCACAGTCAGTTAAGCATCCAACTCTTGGTTTTGGCTCAGGTCATGATCTCAGGGTGATGAGATCAAACTCCATACATGCCCTTGAATGAAGCCTGCTTAAGATGCTCTCTCTCACTCTCTCTACCCTTCCCCCTTCTAAAATAAATAAATTATACACACACACACTATATATATATATATATACACATACATAGAAATGTTAAATATCAATTTCAGGATAGTGGTTATCATTGGGGAGAGAAGGAGGGAGGGCAATGAGACCTTGGAAGGGTATAGGGGATGTTTCGACTGTATTTACTTTTTTAAAATTAAAACAAACAAAATTAAATGTTTGTTGACTAAATTCATAAACATGCACATCAAATATCCGATATTTGGTATATTTTCAGTTTTATCTTGAGGTTTAAATTCGCAAGGATTTCATGGTTAATTATTCAAGGCTAGCTAACATAAGAGCAGTAATAAATTCAGTCACTGTCCTATTTACACATTGAAGTTTCTAGCCTGAATAGCCACGTATTGCAAACAGGCATTTCTCCTACTAGTAAGGTTTCCAAACACAGTTAATTAATTAGGATACACAATTTGCATCATATAGACCTGTAAAAGCTATATCCAAATACTGAGCACTGTTATCAGGAGCTAGTACCTTAAATGACGAAGCAGGTATTGCTAGGGTCGCATCTATTCTGCATGTATTGCACACTGGTGGTTTGTTTATGGTGACAATGGATGATGAATGTTAATGGTGATAGGGATGTAGAAGAAATCCAAGCTAAAGACAATGGAAGTGAGTGGAATAGAAAGGCAACTTACTCTTAAACAAAAGCTAACTATAATCGAAAGCTGGATTGGCGCAGTGATGTCTAGGTTTTATAACTAAACATTTATCATTATTTTTTAAACTCTATTTTTACTTAAAATTCCTGTAGGAAACAACCCAAAGACATCCAGGAAAATAGATAGGCAACAGGAAAAGGGATAAATAAATTGCCGTATATTTATAAAATGAAATACTACATGTCAATAAAAAGAATAAACTATTGATATGCAAAAGAACATGAGTGAATCTCAAAAACATTGTGCCCAGTGAAAGAATACAGGCATAAAAGAGTACATACTGTTTGATTCCACCTAAATGAAGTTCTATAACAGGCAAAACTAAACTATGGTAGCATAAATTAGAGCAGCAGCTGTGGACCAGGAAGAATTTACTAGATAGTTGCAAAGAAATGTTATTCATTTTGATTGAGGTAGTGGTTACATCAGTGTATAGATTTGTTAAAAACAACAACAAAACCAGCTCACTGACCTATACATTTAAACCAAATGCATTTAATTGTATGCAAATTATACTTCAATAAAGCTGATTATTAAAAATCCCTAGAGGACTTGTAACACTGAAAAAATAAAATAAACATATTTGGGGGAAAAAAATCCCTAGAGGAAAAATAGCATTGTGATTATGAGTCAAAAAACTCTCTAGTGCAGAGATAACAAATTGGTTGTCCACAGATGTGTTTTGTTTGGACTCAACTATTTTTTTAATTGAATTAGTTGCCAACATTTGGAAATTGACATTAAATTTTTTTTTAATGTCCAACTTCTCCTGAAAAGCCATGACATCTTGCAATATTAGACCAACATTTTTGCATGACCATAATTTGCTGGTGTACTGTTCACATTATACAAAGCATATACTCATTCTCCACCATTCCCACAAGTGGACATTTTCTTACATCAGGCCAATTTCATTCAACCTATGTTATCTGCCTAGTGCCTGTGGACATTTAAGTTAAGTACCTCTCCTCTAGCCACACTCTACTTCCATTTTGCCATTGGAAAACTTGTTTTGTACAATGAGACTTTTTTTTGTACAATGAGACTTTTTTTAAAAACATGAGGTTTCTCAAGAATGGAACTATTAAGTTATGGCCGAATTATTACAAAAAATAGAAATAAGGAACTTGAAGAGAAGGAAATAGGAGTAGGGAAATTGGTGAGTTTATTTGTACACATAGTGAATTCAAAGTGTTAAACAGATGCCCCACTGAAAAGACTTAATAGCCAGCTAGAAATTCAAAACTGGGGTTCAGGAGTGGTCAAACCTAGACATAAGGATTTGAAGTCCAAATTGAAGTAACATTTCTTGAGCACCTACCATGTAATAGTTACTGTACCAGGAACTTTAACAGATATCACTGCATAGTTCAAGACACAGAAGTGATTTCAATTACTAAGGATGTACACAGAAAAGGGCAAAGGCTGAAGACAAAATCTGGTGGAAGAAATCTTCAAATGTAAAGGGTTTTAGAAAAGATGAGAATTGAGGGAACATTAGAAGTGGTTAGAGATGGAAGAGCAAGAAAAAGTAGTGCATGGTGCCAGATGCCAAGAGAAGAGAGAATGTAAAGATATCAACAGTGTCAATTATTACAGAGAGAGCAAGGAAAATGAGAAACAAGGAAAGGTCATTTGGGCAATTAAAAAAGTCACTGGTGGGAACAGACTTGAATAGTTTCCATAGAGTACTGGGAATGAAGGTAAGATTCAAGAGGTTAAGGAGTAAAGGGGTGGTAAATAAATAGGAGAAGCAAGTGAGAGAGGATAATGGAACATAGAGGAAGAAACAATGCTAATATTTAAAGCCCATCACCAAGGTTCTCTGGGTTATAGAATAGGTCATTTCCACATTAATCTTCTTACATCTCTGCTCCAAGGAGCTGGGGACAGAATGAAGAGAAAATATATACCATGTCACTACCCTCTTAGAGCTCATGGTCAAGTGAAATGGTACCAGGAAAGAATCACTTTGAAGGTGGGATAAAACAGAAATGCAAAGCAAAAGGTTAAGAAAAGAAAAAGAAGAAAAAAGAAATCAAAAGGACAGTTATAAAATTAGAAAACAAGGATAAAAATAGAAACTTTCCCAGCTATTTTTTTAAGTAACCATAATTGGGGTGCCTGGGTGGCTCAGTCATTAAGCATCTGCCTTTGTCTCAGGTCATCATCCCATGGTCCCAGATCCAGCCCCTCATTGGACTCCCTGCTCAGCACGAAGCCTGCTTCTCCATCTCCCACTCCCCCTGCTTGTGTTCCCTCTCTTGCAGGGTCTCTCTCTGTCAAATAAATAAATAAATCTTTTAAAAAATAATAATCAAGTAACCATAATCCTTATTCCAACCTGATAAAGATAGCATGTCTATACACACATCTACACTAAAGATAGCACACCTACACACACACAAACATAAGACCAATTTTATTTATGAGTTTATGTGCAAAACTTGCATATAAAGTACAGCAAAGTGAATCCAACAGCATATAAAAATAATAATATAAATAATATTAATACAGTTGATTTCAGGAATATAAAGATAGTTCAATATAATTAAACCTAACCACATTATTCATCAGAGCAGGAAAGGAAGAAAATATTGTGTTTATAAACACAAATGGCAAAAATACTTTTGATTAAATTCAATTTTAAAAAACAGAATGAAAAAATCTCTTAATAAACTTGAAATAGAAGCATGTTTCTTCATTAAGATGAAAATTGTTACTTAATCCTGGGAAATGTATAGCACTACAGGCCTACCTCAAGAAGAAAGAAAAAAATCTCAAATAAACAACCTAACCTTACACCTAAAGGAGCTAGAAAAAGAACAACAAACCAAACTTAAAACCAGCAGAAGGGAGGAAATAATAAAGACTAGAGCAGAAATAAATGATATAGAAACTAAAAACAAAAACAAAAACAGTACAACAGATCAATGAAACCAGGAATTGGCTCTCTGAAAATAATCAAGAAAATTAATAAGCCTCTAGCCAAACTTGCCAAGAAAAAAAGAGAAAGGACTCAGGTAAATAAAATCACAAATGAGAGGGGAGAAAGAACAACCAATACCACAGAAATACAATTATAAGAGAATATTACAAAAACTATATGCCAACAAATTGGACAACCTAGAAGTGAATAATTCCTAGAAACATATAGCCTCCACAAACTGAATCAGGAAGAAATAGAAAACTCGAGCAGACTGATTACCAGCAAAGAAACTGTATCAGTATCAAAAACTTCCAACAAACAAAAATCCAGGACCAGATGGCTTCACAGGTGAATTTTACCAAACATTTAAAGAAGATTTAATACCTATTTTTCTTGGGGCGCCTGGGTGGCTCAGTGGTTTAAAGCCTCTGCCTTCAGCTCGGGTCATGATCTCGGAGTCCTGGGATCGAGCCCCGCATCAGGCTCTCTGCTCAGCAGGGAGCCTGCTTCCTCCTCTCTCTCTGCCTGCCTCTCTGCCTCCTTGTGATCTATCTCTCTCTGTCTGTCAAATAAATAAATAAAATCTTTAAAAAAAAATACCTATTCTTCTCAAACTATTCTAAAAAACACAAGATGAAGGAAAACTTCCAAATTCATTATATGAGGCCAGCATTACCCTGATACCAAAACCAGATAAAAACAGCACCAAAAAAAGAGAACTATAGACCAATATCTCTGATGAACATAAATGCAAAAATTCTCAACAAAATACTGGCAAACCAAATCCAACAATATGTTAAAAAAGGCATTCGTGGGGCACCTGGGTGGCTCAGTGGGTTAAAGCCTCTGCCTTTGGCTCAGGTCATGATCTCAGGGTACTGGGATCAAGCCCCGCATTGGACTCTCTGCTCAGCAGGGAGGCTGTTTCCCCCTCTCTCTCTGCCTTCCTGTGATCTCTCTCTCTGTCAAATAGATAAATAAAATCTTTGAAAAAAAATCATTCACCATGATCAAGTGGTATTTATTCCTGAGTTGCAAGGGTGGTTCAATATTCACAAATCAATTAACATGATACATCACATCAATAAGAGAAAGAATAAGAACCATATGATCATTTCAATAGATGCAAAAAAAAAAAGCATTTCACAAAGTACAACATCCATTCATGATAAAAACCCTCAACAAAGCAGGTTTAGAGGGAACATACTTCAACATAATAAAGGCCATGTATGAAAAATCCACAGCTAACATCATACTCAATGGGGAAAAACTGAGAGCCTTTCCCCTAAGGTCAGGAACAAGACAAGAATATCCACTCTCACCACTTTTATTCAACATAGTACTGGAAGTACTAGGCACAGCATTCAGACAACAAAAAGAAATAAATAACATCCAAATCAGCAAGAAAGAAGTAAAACTTTCACTATTTGCAGATGACATGATCCTATATACAGAAAACCCCAAGGACTCCACCAAGAAACTACTAGAACTGATAAATAAATTCAGTAAAGTCACAGGATACAAAATCAATGTACAGAAATCTGTTACACTTCTTTACACCGATAATGAAGCGACAGAAAGTGAAATTAAGAAAACAATCCCATTTATAATTAATAATTGATTAATTATCCCCAAATAATAAAATACCTAGGAATAAATCTCACCAAAGAGGTGAAAGACCTGTACTCTGAAAACTATAAAACACTGATGAAAGAAATTAAACATGACACAAAGAAATGGAAAGATATTCCATGTTCATGGATTGGAAGAACAAATATTGTTCAAATGTTCATACTGCCTGAAGCAATCTACACATTTAGTGCAATCCTTATCAAAATACCAACAGCATTTTTCACAGAGCTGGCACAAACAATCCTAATATTTGTATAGAACCACAAAAGACCCTGAGTAGCCAAAGCAATCTTGAAAAACAAAAGCAAAGCTGGAGGCGTCACAATTCCAGTCCTCAAGTTATATTACAAGGTTGTAGTAATCAAAACAGTATGGTACTGACACAAAAATAGACACATAGATCATTAGAACAGAATAGAAAACCCAGAAATAAACTCACTATTATGTGCTCAATCTTTGACAAAGCAGGAAAGAATATCTAGTGGGAAAAAAATCTCTTCAAATGGTGTTGGGAATACTGGACAGCAACATGCAAAAAGAATGAAACCGGCCCATTTTCTTACACCACACACAAAAACAAATTCAAAATGGATAAAAGACCTAAATGTGAGACCTGAAACCATAAAAATTCTTAAAGCGAGCACAGGCAACAATCTGACATTGGCCATAGAAACTTTTTCTAGATAGGTCCCCTGAGGCAAGGGAAACAAAAGCAAAATAAACCATTAGGACTACCTCAAGATAAAAAACTTTTGCACACTGAAGGAAACAACAAAACTAAAAGGCAACCTACTGAATGGGAGAAGATATTTGCAAATGACATATCTGATAAAAGATTAGTATCCAAAATATATAAAGAACTGATACAACTTGAGGCACCTGGGTGGCTCAGTCAGTTAAGTGTCTGCCTTCAGCTCAGGTCATGATCCCAAGGTCTTGGGATGAGCCCCACCTCAGGCTCCCTGCTCAGTGGGGTGCCTGCTTCCCCTTCTCCCTTTGCCCCTCCCCCCATGCTCTCTCTCCTGCTCTCTCCCAAATAAATAAAATCTTAAAAAAAGAAAAATTACAAAAAAGAACTGATACAACTCAACACCCAAAACACAAATAATCCAATTAAAAAATGGACAGAAGACATGAACAGACATTTCTCCAAAGAAGACATCCAGATGGTCAACAGACCCATGAAAAGATGCTCAACATCACTGATCATCAGGGAAATGCAAATCAAAACTACAAGGAGGTATCACTTCACACCTATGGCTAAAACTGAAAACATAAGAAACAACAAGTGTTGGTGAGGATGTGGAGAAAAAGGAACCGTCTTGCACTGTTGGTGGGAATGCAAACTGGTGCAGCCACTGTGGAAAACAGTATGGGGATTCCTCACAACATTAAAAATAGAACTTCCCTACAATCCAGTAATCTCACCACTGGATATTCACCCTCAAAATACAAAAACACTAATTCAAAAGGATATATGCATTCCCATGTTTATAGTGGCATTTCCAATAACCAAATTATGGGAGCAGCCCAGTGTCCATCAATGGATAAATGGATAAAGATGTGGTATATATACACAATGGAATGTGTGGTATATACACGCAATGGAATATTATTCAGCCATAAAAAAGAATGAAATCTTGCCATTTATAATGACATGGATGGAGCTGGGAAGTATTATGCTAAGCAAAGTAAGTCAGTCAGAGAAAGACAATTATAACATGATTTCACTCATATGTAGAATTTAAGGAAAAAAACAAAGGCGCAAAGGGGAAAAGAGAGAGACAAACCAAGAAACAGACTCTGTTTTTGATCTTTTAGTTTTAAAAAACTAAAAGATCAGTTTTTTTAGTTTTAAAAAAAATAGTTTTATTTTTTCTTCCAAGTTTTTATTTAAATTCCAGTTAGCATACAGTGTAATATTAGTTTCACATGTAAGATTTAGTGATTCATCACTTACATATAACACCAGTGCTCATCACACATGTCCTGCTTAATAATTATTCCAGGACAACAGACATTAAAAGGCATAGTCCCAGGAAAACTGGGTCATATGGTCATAGCTTAAAGCCAGTGATTGCTGCATTAGAAGCTTAAAATGTACAAAGAAAGGGCAAAGGTTAAGTAATAGTGCATCCATATTATAGACTACTATGTAGCTTATTAAAAATCATGTTTCAAAATGCATTTAAATATAATGTTGTGTGTATTTTTAAATTAGGATAATAAACTATATCTAGTATGATTCAAAGTGGCTAGGGGCTCCTGGTCGGCTCAGTGGGTAGAGCATACGACTCTTGATCTTGGGATTGTGAGTTCTAGCCGTTGGATGTACAGATGACTTAAAAATAAAATCTAAAAAAAAAGTAGTTGAGTTCTTCAGGGCGCCTGGTTGGCTCAATCTGAAGCGTTTGTGTGGCTTTGGGTCTCAGGGTCATGAGTTCAAGCCCCACATTGGGTGTAGAAATTACTTAAATAAATAAAAACTTAAAAAAAAAAGATTGATAAGACACCTTTATGGTGTAGAATGTAAACATTCCTTGATTGCCTGTCGAACACCTAACCCCTCTTGTCCCCTTCCTAAAAGCATCCTCATTTCCCTCCCTCCTTTTGGTGGTGTCTGTCTGGAAATGGACAGGTGTTAAGCAGAAGGCAAGATCCCACCGCCATCATCTGGCCACAGTTATTAGTTCCTATTGGTCCAGTCAGTGAAGAATTTAGGACTTTTATTCAAAGCTTGCTGTGAGTCCCCAGAAGTGTTGCTCCTTTTCCCTCAAGATCTAAACCATGAGGGAAGCCAGCACCTTAAAGAGAGAAGCCAAGAGACTTTCAGAGAAATTTAGCTGGAATTCGATCACACAGTGCTAGAAGCCTTCATTACCTCCAGACATTTCAATTAACAGAAACCAAAAAATGTATTTTTTAAGCCAGTTTTCAGTGGTGTTTCTGTTACTTGTAACCCAAAAATCCGAAATGATATAGATACATTACAGTAGTCTTCAACCTGAACTGTACATTAAACTCACCTAGGGAGCTTCTAAAGATGCCTATGCCTAGATCTTGTACCCAGAGATTGATTCAAATGCCCCAGGTGTGAGATCCTGGCACGGGTATTTTTTTAAAACCTTCCCCTGGTGATTTAATATGCAGTGAAGGTCAAAGACTATGAATATATTATACAATATATATGTTAGGTATATAT
Source organism: Nasua narica (assembly GCA_028533885.1). Taxonomy (NCBI): domain Eukaryota; kingdom Metazoa; phylum Chordata; class Mammalia; order Carnivora; family Procyonidae; genus Nasua; species Nasua narica. The sequence goes on along the minus strand of CM052801.1, from coordinate 80,396,420 downwards.
AAAAGGTTGGAAGAAATGTACATCAAAAAGTTAAGAAGAATAATTCCTGGGTATTGAGACTGCAGATTCCCAGATCCCGCAGCTCCACCTTGAGTTGCCTGCTCCGCAGGGAGTCTGCTTCTCCTTCTCCTTCTGCTCCTGTTCATGTGCTCTCTCTCTCACTTACTCTATCTTTCAAATAAATAAATAAAATCTTTCAAAAAGAGAGAAAAAAAGAATATACAATCTATGTGTGGCTCTCTATGGGCAGGTTTTGCCTATGGTATTTGTATACATACATGTTCGCTATAATGGGATTTTCATTATATGCAATTGTCTTAGCAAGTAATAATTCTATTTATATCTAACTGCAAAACACAAATGTTTTTATTAATATCTAATTTATTCCAGGGTTTATTTGTAAAATAGAAATTTATTTAGAGAATATAAAAAATTCATATGCATATTATAGATCTACAAATAACTTATAAAATGTATATTTTAGGGGCGCCTGCGTGGCTCAGTGGGTTAAAGCCTCGGCCTTCAACTCAGGTCATGATCTCAGGGTCCTGGGATCAAGCCTCGCATGGGGCTCTCTGCTCGGCGGGGAGCCTGCTTCCCCTTCTCTCTCTGCTTGCCTCTCTGCCTACTTGTGATCTCTCTCTGTGTGTCAAATAAATAAATAAAATCTTTAAAAAAAAGTATCTCTTATAAATCCAGATGTATTCTTAACTTTATAAATTTGTAATTTTTATAAATATTATTTATATTACAGAATTTGCTTATAAAGTATTAATTTGGTAAATATAAATATATTTCACAATATAGATATCCTATAACTTACTTATAGAATAAATTTCTGAATATAACTTCTAAAATAAATTATTTTACAGTTACTAGAAGAGGGAGAAAGGAAGTACTTTGAGGCATTTCTTTCTGGACCTTGGTTTCCCATTTTGATCTCCCGAAATCAAAGGGAAGATTCGATCACTAAGAAAAGAAGAGCTTCCTCATTGTATACGCTCCAGTGAAGTGCATGCCTGATAAGCTCACAACTGTTTAAAAGCCATGGGAACTAGATTCACTGTCGGGGCTCACTAAATAGCACATGAGTGCAGAACTGAGGCACCTGTTACTGCATTTAACTTCTCTGTTCCTTCCATGCTAATAGTTGAGCCCCTTTCAATTTGCAGTAACAGAAAGCAGTAGCAGCACGTAGAAAGCAGGATCACATATCATCACTTCTCTACGATTTTGAAGCTCATTAAAAAATATATTGTCCAAATGATCTAGCAATTATTTTTGTGGTGCATCCATGGAGAGAGACAGATTCTGATAGCACGTCAACAAAGTGTCAGGCCCTGCGAGGGATACTTGGGAATTATTTAAACCATTCTGTTCAGTTGGCTGGGTTTTTTTTTATTATTATAAGTTGTTTTTGTGGGGTTTTTTTTAAGTTGGCTGTCAACATTTGCTATTCCTGAAGGCTCCTCCTGGTTCATCAGACCATGTCACCAGCACAGGGGCTTGACCTCCTGTGTATTTTTTATCCAATATAGTCAACGATTATCAAGTCATTTCAATGGGAGGGATGGGGAAGGACACCTAGGATGAGGCCCTGCTTCACTCCGCTGCCAATTATAATTTAAACCGGCAGGTATTTTTACCAGCTCTGATTCTTACAGAATTTTCTCTTTTCTTTTTCCAGAAATTTTAAATATCCATAAAACTTCAGAAGATAAATAACAAATACATATGTTTTCATCATCCGAAACTGAGGATTGTTAATATGGTCAGCAGGGCTTCAAGTTTCTACACACACACACACACACACACACACACATACACACACACACATGCGCGAACAGAACGCCGCACTGCAGAGGGCTCTGTTTTTCATGGGTGCATGTGAATACATTTAAAGTATCGACTATATTCTGGAATAACGCACACCAGATTCATGACAGCAATTGCCTCTGAGGAGGGGGAAGGATGGCATTGCGAGTGTGGGATTCCAAGATGAGCTCAATTTACCTGTAAGCTTTTCTCTCTTTTTTGTATGAGAAGTAGTGTGCTGATAAATGTTTAACAACTAATTCTCCAAGAATTTAAAAAACCCATTTACAGCATTGGTGGATTTCCATGGAATGATACTCCCACCCTGGCCAATTTCAAGTTACCGAAGGTTTAGCAATCAGCTCTCAAAATTACCGAAAATGTAACAAACAGCTTTTGAGAACAAACAAACAAACAAAATGTGCTGGAGTGCCTGCGTGGACTCAGTCAGTTAAGCATCTGCATTCAGCTCAGGTCGTGATCCCAGGGTCCTGGGAGGAGCAGGAGTAAGGAGCCCTGTATCAGGCTCCTTACTCAATGGGGAGTCTGTTTCTCTCTCTGCCCTTCTCCCTGCTTGTGCTTGCTCCCGCTCTCGCTCTCACTCTCTCTCTTAAATAAACAGTCTTTTTTAAAATGTGCATATACTGCAACTTGCATTTTTCACTTGACATTTTGTTGCAAATGGATCTAGATCATTCATTCTTTTTATCTACTATTTGGAAGTCTATCCTCTGAACATATGTTATCTATACATCTGTTAGTGGACACTTTGTTGTTTCCAATGTTTTGCCATAAGAACGCTAAAATGAATGGTCCTTGTCTATATGTACATCAGTTTCTCTGGGTTTATATCCAGAAGTATACTCGCTGGGTCAGATGCATGTTGTCAAGTTTACTAGATATTGCCAATATCCTCTCTCAAGTGTGCAAAACCAGTTTACACTCCTATTTAACAGGAGTGAATGAGAATTCTCTTTGCTCTACATTCTAGCCAACATTTGGTACTGGCAGACTTTTAGTTTTTGTCAGTCTAACGGGTATAAAATGACATCTCATTGTGATTAATTTTTGTTTCTTTGGCTACTAGTGAGGCTGCGCATTTTTTTCTCCTATTTATCGGCCATTTGTGTTTCCTACTCTATAAATTCCCTTTCCTTTGCTCATTTTTCTTTTGGGTTGCTTGCCTTTTTCTTCTTGATTTATAGGAGTTCTCAATACATTCTGGATATTAATACTTGTCTTTTCACTTCATTTAAGTTTTTAATTTTGTTTTTTTGTTTTTGTTTTTTGGTGTTGGACTGGGGTTTTTTGTTTTTGTTTTTTGGCGTTGGACTGGGTGAGAAGCAGGTACATTTCATCTTGTGGGCTTTTTCAGGATGTAGTCTGTGGGCCTGGCGGTCAGAGGACATGTTTCACTTGCCCAGGGTGCTAGCTAACCCAAAAGATATAGTTTCTAAGGCCACAAGTTCTGGTTGGCAGATACACAAACTAAAGACTTCCTACCTGCTCTAGCCAAACCGAAGGGGTTTTTTTTTTTCTTCAATCGCTCCTTACTATCTTCCCTCTAGGCCTTTTCACACACTGTGGAATGGTCCGCAGTCCCCTGTGCGTGCCCCCAGAGTTCCTTCTGCTTTGTCTCAATTAGCACGTCCCACACTGCACACTGCAGGAACCCGTCGGCTTCTCTGTGTCCTCCACTAGACAGTGAGCACTGTGCGAGAGGAGAAGGGGTTTTTTCTGCCTTTGTAGCCCCAGCACCTAGCAGAAGGCTACCAAGTCCTTGCTAAAGTTTGTTGACTCAATGAGTGAAAGAGTGAGTACAGTGAAGACAGAGGCCACCATATGGAGGGTCAGAGAATATTTCATTCATTTACCCAACACCAAACCGCTAGCACTTGCCAGGGACCAGCTAGTGATACGGATGCTCCCCTCAGCAAGCTCATGACTGGTTGGAGAGGACAGATTCGTGCCTGCCCAGCACAGCCCACCGGCCCAAGTGTCTTGATGGAGAGAAGCGGAGTGGTGTGAACGCACAGACAAGACACGCGTGTTTTGGCTAGTGGGTGGGAAGGATTTGGAAAAATCTCTCCCTTGAAGATGGAGCTAAGCCAAGAAGAGATTATTATTTAATAATCAGCCCCTTAAAGTGTAAATGAAATCCTCCTCAGCAATCGCAGGGGCCGCCATTTGGCTTTCTTAGAGTATGTCCATAAATGAGTTTGATCACGTGTTCTTTTTCCTGGGGTCAGGTTACAGCAGTACCTATCAGTGAATCCCCAGTATATGCGCCCAGCCGTACACCTCAGCTTTGCCCCTTGGATAACAGAAGAAACACAAGGGTCACTCATTTCCCATCCCCTACTCACTCTACATTTACTCCTTCTAGCTACGAAATGCTTCCCATCTCCGCCTTTATTCTCATCCTCACTCCCAAACCTGGACTCTCCACCAACCCTCTGTAGCCCCTTCATGCCACCAGGCTGAAATCAACACAGTTCTGTAAACACAGAACTACAATCTGTTCCCTTTCAGTGTTTCCTTGGTGTCATGTATGTACTAGGCACTGACTATGCCCTGAGAACTGAAGAATGAGTAGGAGTCAGCCATCAAGAATCTCAGGGAAGAGATTTCCAAGCAGAGAAAAAAGCCAGTGCCAAATCCTCATGGTGAGATAAAGTCTGGAATGCTCTAGACACTGATAAAAGCCCAAGAGACAAGAACATAGTAAGTGAAGGTAGAATAGTACAAGATGAAGCTATAGAGATGGGCAAGAGAAACCTACTGGAAGATTTAAAGTAAGGAAATTACTTTCTAGTTTTTTAGTAGTTTTCTAGTGGGTTTTTTTTTTCACTTCTATGGCATCTGCCAGTTCTCACCATAAAGGTGAGTTTGAATAAAAATGTGTAGTCCAGCCCTTAGGGAGGATCTATACCCTTAGTGAGGATCTGTGCACAGTCAGGCATTTCCAGAAGTCCACAGAGAGTAAAGTTCTGGGGTGTTGTCAAAGGAGGACTGTAGTCCAGGGAAAGCAGTGTAAGAAAGCACAAGCCCGGGAGAGTGAGGAACAAGCTGCTCAGGCTCTACCAGCACCCCTCTCTGGCCCTGGTTCATCGGCTCTTCCTCAATCATATTGCAAAGCATTTTCCAGTCTCTATCTCCAGAGTAATCAGCATCCAGGCACTAAGGGCCAGACTGGGCCAAAATGACGTACACAGGTTAGAGCAAGCACAGATTTACTTGTGAGTTGCTGTCTGGAACTCAGGTATGTGCACCTGCACGGGAACACTCCTCACTCCCAGGGCAAGGGACAGCCTGCACATCTCTAGTTAGGAAGCATTTCAATGGAGTATTGCATCATTGACACCACATAACAGTCTCCTGGGTCCTTTTTCTATTGCTCAAACATCTGTTTCCTCTCTTCTCCCTTTGCCTCCTTCTGGGGGCCAGGAGCCCTCTTTTGCACATGGTTCCTTTCCTGAAAAATCATTCTTATTTATTTTCCTGGAACTAGAGAAGAATTGGAAGGTCTGACCCTTTCCCTTCCGGGCTCTGCCTCTCAACTGTTAAGGCCTAAAAACAAAAGTGTTGGAAACAGAGGGAGCTTCTCTTCTCTCAGGGACAAGAAACCCTGTCAGAATTTGGCTTATGATTCTACTGTGCTCACAATGCCTGCTGTTTGCTTGAACACAGGTTCCTTGCTCAGGGCCTGATTTCCTGCTCTCTGGTTTGTTTAGAGATACAGGAGCATATGTCACTGGTGGCCATGTTTTGTAGCCAGCTGAACTCCCCAATAGACCAGGATGGGCCCAGCAGCAAGGTGGAGTGCCCCAGACTGAACAACCAAGAACCAACCCTCTTCTCAAAAGGAGCCGATGTAGGGGGTGCCTGGGTGGCTTAGTTGGTTAAGCATCTGCCTTCGGCTCAGGTCATGATTCCAGGGTCCTGGGATCAAGTCCCACATCAGGCTCCCTGCTCAGTGGGAAGCCTGCTTCTCCCTCTCCTCCCATTCATGCTCTCTCTTGCTATCTCTCTCTCTCTTTCTCAAATAAATAAAATTTAAAAAAAAAAAAAAAAAAGGAGCCACTGCTTTGCTGTGAGGAAATGTGCCAGAAACTTCTCTGAGATCTCCTCCTCAGAACTGAAAAAAGACAAAACCAATCACTGGGGGTTTATTCCTAGCAGACATCCATCACTGGAATAACAAAACTCATGCTACTTACCAATGAAATGTGATCTTCAACTCAAACAATAAAAGATGTTTATCTATATTCAATTTTAGATCTCCTTACATAGATGGAATTATATTTCATCAGGTGATTTTTTTTTAAGTCTGTACAAGCTCCCTCCAACTCTGGATCTGATATGAAGCCAGTACTTTTCAATAGTGCTTTGTTTGGGGAAAAACAAAGAAAGAGGAAGCCTATGGGACAGTAGCAGGTCAAGTATGCATTTGTGTGTGATTCTATACATCTAAAATTCTACCTCACCTCTCCCTCTAACCACTCAGTCTGCTGGGAAGACAGATGGCACCAGAAGGAGAAAAATATAACTCCATCCCTAAAGCATAAAGCACCCATTTGCCTTTCTCTCTTACTTATAACTTGGTCTAATACTAATTGAAATGCTACCTGTGCCCCAAAGTCTTCTTTTTTCCATAAAGAGCTGAAAAGCCACCTAAATTCCTAGCATAAAATTTGAGATCACCCAAAACAGGTTTCATTTCAAAGCCCCTTCGATGTGGGAAACAAAAGCAAAAGAAAGAATTAAATTTCCTTACTACTTACAGCCCATTGACAAGTCTTTGGAACAGGTAGAATGACCTGCCTCTGGGAGCTCAGCTGCCTCTATGTTGACACTTTGCTAAAGGCAAAAGGCAATCTTAACCCAACCCACCAGGATCCTGTGAGTCTTCCTTAACATATAAAAATTCCTGTGGTGCCTGGATGGCTCAGTCAGTTAAGCATTGCACTTTGGCTCAGGTCATTATCTCAGGGTCCTGGGGTTGAGCCCCATGTTGGGCTACCCACTCAACAGGGAGTCTGCTTCTCCCTCTGCCCCTCCCCCCACAAATGCTCTCTCGCTCTCTCGCTCTCTCTCAAATAAATAAATCGATAAAATCTTTAAAAAAAAACATAAAAATTCCTTTGGAAGCTCCCTTTATCTCTACCCCCTCTCCAGGATACATGTTGGGAATCATCCTCCAAGCATATGGCCCACTGATAAACATCCAAAGGGTCTTATGATTGAGTTTTTACTAAACAGTGATAAATGACCTTTTCCTAACAATAGCTGCCCCCTCAGGATCCTGGAAACCTTGCTTCCAAAATTCCTTAGAGACTGACACTCTCCTACTCCAATCCCAACTTGAAAGTATATAACAGGTCACTCTTCATGACTCCAGTGCAGCTATTTCGGTCATGTCCCTGTGCTTCAAAATAAAACCGCCTTTTTGCACGAAAGACGTCTCAAGAATTCTTTCTTGGCCCTCGGCTCCAAACCCCAACATTTTTCTATGTCACCTTCAACTCATTCTTCTCTTCATAGGCACCTTTCTTCATGTCCCTCTACACACCCACACATTCTCATAGTTCCCTCCATGAAATGTGTCATGAAAGAGAAAAGTTATCCAGATTATATCTTTTTTCAGCTTTATTGAGGTATAATTGACAAATAAAATTGTAAGATATTCATTTTTTTTTTAATTGTAAGATATTCAAAGTACACATTGTGATGATTCAATATATGGGTATGTTGTGAAAGGACTTCTCCCATCTACTTAATTAACATATCCATCACAATATTTATATATATATATATACACACACATTATACCTATATAAACATTTAATTTCTACTTTCAGCAAATTTCAATTATACTCTACAATGTTACCAACTATAGTCACCATGCTATACACTAGATTCTCAGACCTTATTCATCCTGTAGCTGAAAGTTTATCCCCTTTCCCAACCTCTCCCTATTTCCCCAAGTCCCCAGTCCCTGGCCACCAACCACTTTTCTACTCTGTTCCTATATATTTGGCATTTTTTTTAGATTCCACATGTAAGTGATAAATGCAGTATTTGTCATAATTCCCTCTAAGAAACATATCCTGAAAGAGAAAAGTTGTCAAGATTGTATTATAAAGGAATGGAGAGGGACAACTAAGTCTTAACCTTAAGCTACTTGGGTATTTCACTTGCTTCCAGGTCCCTTCCAAATCCTCACTAAAAGAGGAACAATTCATTTCTTTAAACACCCCTCCTGGGCTCAGGGGGCTGAAACACTTCTTCATTTGACTAGTCACTTCCTCATGTCAGCTTGTCCCACAGGATTGTAACACTGGGTGTCATCACTCAGGGCCGACCTTCAGCAGGCCTTGAAGGTGAACCTTCTTCATGTACTATGGCCAGAGGCATGACAGCTTTTGATATAAACCTAAAAACTAAAGAATAGATTCTAACTTACCCAGTGAAATAAGAGGAGGCATCCCTGGCAAAATTTAAATTAGCCTCTGTCTTTATAAGCGGGGATAGGGCAATTCAATAGGAGAGGAAGATGCCTGCCTGTGGAGGCCTGAAACTAATAATTGCCACCATTTAGGGGCTCCTGTGTGGCTCAGTCAGTTAAGCATCCAACTCTGGATTTTGGCTCAGGTCACGATCTCAGAGTCCTGGGATTGAGCCCTGCCTGAGGCTCTGCACTCAGTGGGGAGTCTGCTTGAGGATTCTCTCTCTCCCTCTATCCCTCCCCTCACTCATGCAGCACTCTAAAATAAATAAATAAATCTTAGAAAAAATAATTGCCACCATTTAATGAATAGGTTCTGTGCGCTAGCAACTTTGAATACATTATCTGATCTGATATTTAGAGCAATCCTGTACAAGAAGTTGTGCTTTTACACATTTTACATATGAAGAAACTGAGGAACCAAAACATTAAATAATTCATTTTACATATGAAGAAACTGAGGAACCAAAACATTAAATAATTCACTCAAGTCACACACAGCTCATTTAGTGAGGCAAGAACCATGCTTTCTAAGTCTTTGAGCACTCTTCCCAGACCTGCTGCCTAGACCAAAGAGCTCCAAAAGTCCCCAGTGACCACTAGTTACAGATAACTTTGATGAATACAGGAGAAGATGGGAGACTAGGGCCCCATCTGCTTTCCATCCCTTCCCCTGTGGCCCCAGTGAAGCTCCTCAGAACCCTCAGCACTCCACGAAACACAGGGTGGGTTTTTTTTTTTTAAGATTTTATTTATTTATTTTAGGGAGAGATAGAGAGAGCATGAACAGGGGAAGGGTTAGAGGGAGAGGGAGAAGCAGGCTCCCTGCTGAGCCTGAAGCCCAATATGGGGCTTGATCCCACAACCCTGAGATCCTGACCTGAGCCAAAAGCAGATACGTACCCAACTGAGCCACCCAGGTGCCCTGAAACACAGTTTTGAAAAACTGGAGAATTCTACTTCCCCCATTCTGCTCCCTTCTCCCTTGCTTGAGCCCGGTTGGGTCTGTTTCGCCTCTCTTCTTTTTTATTTATTAAGTTGAAATTCATATAACATAAAATTAAACATTTCAAAATGAACAATTCAGTGTGAGTTGAGTACATTCACAGTGTTGTGCAACTACATTCTGTATCTAGTTCCAAAACATTTCCATACTCATTAAGCAGTTTTCCCATCTTCGGAGCCCCTGGCAACCACCAAGCTATATTCTGTCTCTGGATTTATCTATTCTGGATATTCCATATAAATGGAATATATAATATGTGGCTTTGTGTCTGGCTTTTCACATAGCATGTTTTTGAGAGTTATCCACATTCTAATATGTATTACTACTTTATTCCTTTTTAAGGATGAATACTATTTCATCATATGGATGTATCACATTTTGTTTACCCATTCATCCATTAATGGACTTTTGGACTGGCCTCCCTTCTTCAGTCTCCTCTTATTGCAGTCATAAAAGTCTCTGGATCCCATTTGTCAAAGCAAGTGTAGCAGAATCAAGCAATCTGTAAAAAACTAGAGTCAACTTATGGGAACTCTGGACCTGAGCCTGTACCATCTTTTAAACCAGCGGTTTCTCAAGTGGGGGCAATTTCACTACACACCCTTTGCAACCCTGGGGACATTTGGCAATGTCTGGAAGTATTTTTGGTTGGCACAAGTAGGGATATGTTAGTATATAGTGGGTAGAGGCCAGAAATGTATTTAAACATTCTACAGTTCAAAGGAAAAAACCCACAGTAAAGAATTGTCTGGACCAAAGAAAGAATGAATTAAAAAGATTTTCAAAAAGGAATTATCTGGCCCGAGATGTTAATAATGACAAGGTTGAGAAACACTGTCAATTTATTCTGAGACCAGCTGACTTGCCAGATGTTCCAGAGAGATTTGATAGAATGGACAACTGTTCAAAGATCTGATCACTTTGACTCTCTTAAAACTGCGGTTATATATAAAACATTCATGGGTTTGATATACATGTACTGAGCACCTATTTATCAGACAGACTCTGGCTTGTCTCAAAGTATTCACAACCCACCCGAGTTTCATATAAAACCATTCATTTATATATCTTCTACATGAGGTGTCATAAAGCTAACAAATCTCCTTCCTAGGGGTATGAGGTTTTTGGTGCTAGCTTTTTAAATTGTGGAAACACTAAGAAACTAGTTACTACATCTGTAGTATATTGTGTTAGTACCATTTCAACGAATAAACCATCTTATTTAATTTGCCATCCCTCAACTTGTGCATTCATACTTCTGCGGCTTAGTGACCCAGGCCTCAGTCAATTGTGTAAGGTTTCACAATGGGCTTTATAAACCTTAAATCTCATCTTTTTAGACTGATTCTTTCACTTCTTTAAAAAAAAATAGAAAAATCATGTTCTTTCTTGCCTTCTCTTATTCTTGTCATGGCGGCTGACTTGTGTTTTGAGTTTTTGCTTATTTGCTTGTTTAATGACAAAAGGGAGAAATTCAATGGCAAGGAAGAAGGCATTATATGAAAACCTACACTATAGGGGCACCTGGCTGGCTCAGTTAATAGAACATGTGACTCTTGACCTCGGGGTTGTGAGTTCAAGCCCCACATAGTGGGGGTAGTTTAGTTAAAAATAAAATCTTAAAAAAAAAAAGAAACCTAAACTGAGACGTGTCAAAACTGCCTCTCCACTCTCCACCCACTGTGCAAGACAATTACGTAAATGGGTCCCTAGGAAATGCAAAATGTCAACATCTACCACCCCCCCTTTGGCCTAGCCTATACACAGTGGTTTATGATTAAGAGGAAATCTTGATTTCCTAGGCTATACTTTAAGTGTTATGGTGAAGCAGGAAGTTGGTCCTATTGTGATTTATTTTACTGCTGCCAGGGGAGATTAAAAATTAAATCATAATATTAAATATTTTCATAAAGGTTAGGTAGGCATGTTTGATTTCTTTATTGCTCTATTGAATGTCAGAGGCTAGAGCATTCACAGAGGACTGACAGTGAAGAATGATGGTATTTATGAAACAAATGTCATTAGGTTTACATTTGAAGAAGATGCATTCTTGACGTTACCTAGAAAATTATGCACAAATTAATTCCTATGATAAACTAGTTTTTTCCCCCCACTAAGATTGTTAGTATCAACTAACAGATTCTAGATTGTCTACTTGAAAAACCATCACAGCAAAATATATCTAAAACAATGAATGAGTCCTATTACGGGGTTCTTCTAAGCCGGGCATATATATAGGCAGGGACACATAAACTCAGGAGGCTCTTGAAGAACTCTGGTTGGCTCATACAGCTGAGGATAGCAGTGAGGCCTTCAGCATGACAATGAAATTGTTCTTTGGGGCCCAAATCTCAAGTTTCTGTGTTCCTTTTTTCCCCCAAAGAGAAAGGTGAAAGTCAGCCAGTACAGAATCCGGTCCAGTGATAGAGCCAAACCATTCAGCAAAATTGGTCACATGAGGTGAAGGTAGACATTCTAAGAAGAGGTCATTCAGCTAGAGAGTGTGGAGTCTCAAAATGAAAGCAAATTAGGGAGAGAGTATGTGTGTGCATGTCTTTATTATAGGATTTCTCAGCATCTTTAATATCCAAAGATGTACTGTGACTTTGTAAGAAAGAAGATAGTTCATTCTGCAAACATTATTTGATCACTTATCAAAGTATATTCATGTCCTGTGGGACCCTGTGGTTTCATGGAACATAGTTTAGGAAATGTTGCCATAGGTACATGTATCCAGAAGTCAGCAAGGCATCTGATAAAGCTCCTATAATATCCTTGTGAATAATACAGAGTAATGAGAACTGGATTAAAAGCCCACTTGTAGGACTGCCAGATAAAATCTAGGACACCAAATATTGCACAGGACATACATAGTTTAAAAAATTATTCATTTTGGGGTGCCTGGGTGGCTCAGTCGGTTAAGTGGCTGCCTTCGGCTCAGGTCATGATGCCAGGGTCCTGGGGTCGAGTCCCGCATCGGGCTCCCTGCTCAGTGGGGAGCCTGCTTCTCTCTCTCCCTCTGCCTGCTGCTCTGCCTACTTGTGTTCTCTACCTCTCTGTCAAATAAATAAAATCTTTAAAAAATTATTCATTTTTTATATGAAATTCAAAATTCAACTTCAACTAGGCATCCTGGGATTTTTGTCTGTTTGTTTCAGGTAAATATGGCAACCATACACTCCTGATGAGGTTCATGAGCTTCCTGACAAATGTTTTTTTCTGTCTTCACAAGATATGTTTCCTTCTTTTTTTTTTAAGTAGGCTCCACACCCAGCATGGAGACCAATGTGGGGCTTGAACTCACGATCCTGAGATCAAGACCTGAGCTGAGATCAAGAGTTGGACATTTAACCCACTGAGCCACCCAGATGCCCTGGTGCATTTCATTCTTAACCAGCAACCCATTGTTCTACTACCAAGAGTCACAGCCCGGATCCTTCTCAACATTACAAATGTAGTAAACTGTTAATTTCCATTCTCTGCCCAAGTCATCCCTTTTACCATATGAAAGAAAATAAAATGTTACCTGTACTCCAAGCCCTTCAAGTTTTACAACCAACTTTAGAATCACTAAAGAACCAATTCGGTCCCTTTTGATGATATCATTTATCCCCACAGGAAGCAGCAGATGTGGATAGAGGTCAATGAGCTCAACAAATCTTGGCTGAATCTGTTTTGTGGCTGTACACTCCAAGAAGGAACATTGTGACAGTCCTGCATTGTTCTCTGTCCTCCTCATTCATTTACTGAACACAGAGTTCCCAACCACCTAGAATGTACCAGACCCTGTGCTAAGCATTGGGTATATACAACAGCTGAAAAAGACAGACATGGACCCTGCTTGCATAGAGGATACATTCTAGTGAGGAGAGAAGAGGGGGAAAAATAGACAAGTAAATAAACTACATTATCTCACATAGTGGTGAGTTGCTATGAAAGACATCAGAGGAATGGGACACAGTGAGTAGGCTGGGGGGATGCTGGCTACATTAGGTGGGATGGTCAAGGCAGGCTTCTCTGAAGACATACTAACAAGCTGAAGAATGAAGAACTACAAGTTCAACATGCCAAGAGCCAAGGGAGGAGCCATCCAGGCAGAACACGGGCCACAAACAGGCCTAGAATCAGTAACAGGACCAATGCTGGCACGGCCTGATAAAAGAGTCCACTAATCCCCAGGATGTCAATTCTCCCCACCTTGCTCTCTTTCCACTGAAGGACAGCAACCTCAAAGGCTGAAGTGAAGGAAATAGTACAAAATATAGGTCCTCAAGGAACAGAAAAGTAAATGGCATTTGACCTCTACTGCCATTTAATACAAGAGAGAAAACAGAGGCAATGGCTGGAGAATAGTACTTTTATCACATACAGCCTTTATTTTCAAGGAAGTTCTGGAAGTTCTCACCTCAAACCTACTGTGATCTTTCAGATTGCCTCTCTCTGGCTCGCTCCTTAGGGAAAATATTCAGCAGTGTTTTTTGGACTCAGCACACAAAGCAGATGATTTGGCTCTGAAGAGTGGAATAGAAATGATTCTCAAATCATTTGGGGAACTTTCCTTCCCTAGGCTGGATAGAAAAACAGCAACAGCAATTAGTCCTCAACTTGCTTTTAAGCTCATCTTGGGTTTGAGCTTTTCACATTTATTTTAAAAAGACTCCCAAATTACCTGGTTTCTGAGGTAACAGAATGATCAACTGTTTTCTCATAGTTTGGTGTGGTTTACTATGAAGTTGCTAAAAGTGAAGGCGGCGGCCAACTGAAAACTTGAGTGTCAAATACCACAAGTAAGAGATGCAGACTGACTAATGTAGGTTGTTTCAGAGTGGTATTTACAAAATGTAGCACAGTGAATGTAGGCCAGATATGGAAAAGATAAACTAAGATTCTGCGTGTTAATGATGTATGAAAATGCATAAAGTTACTTTAGCTTTCAGATAAGAGGAAAAGGTGTTATGACTGCCAAAAGGTGCTTTTAGGGAAGTTTTGAATAGAAAAGGACAGATTGGGGGCTCTTCAGAAGCCTGGCTGGGTGTTTTCCAAGATCCCTTTTGGGGCAACAGCAACTTAGTGAATTTCCCATTGTCTGACCTTCAGGCTTACGGTCGCAGCCGCCTTACTTTGTCAGCATACCCAGAGTAAACTCAATTTCCAAAAGTCTCCCCATTGTTCATTCAACAGTGTTCAGTGAGAGCCTTTTATGTGCCAGACTCTGTGTTCTAGACACTAAGATGCAATGGTGAGTAATAAGATGTTGTGAGCAACAAATCCCTTCTGATGGGTGCACTCTTTCTTCAATTCAGTCAGTACCCTCACAACCTAAAGGGCTCCGATTTCACTGGTCCATGAGGTCACACAACTTTTTAGAGACCAAATCTAAGCATTCGTTCTACTTAACCACAGAAGATTCTAGTCTTTTACCAAATTCCCCTCCCTGGGAATTTTTTTTTTTTTTGAATTTTTGAGTCTCTAAAGGATACTTACACGTTCCTTAGACTCATCCTAGTTATCCAGTACAGCAGATATTCAGTAAATGATTATTATATGAGTGAAGAAATTAGGATAATCCCTTATATTTAGGTTTACAAAGCACTTCATGGTTCTTTCACCTTAATTAATCACTTAACAGGCACACCGTAGAATATGTGACACTATGGGGGATAAGTCTCCCTGACTTCAAGTGGCTCAAATTTCATCTGTGGGTATAAAATATATACATATGACAGCTAAGAATCCAAATGAGCAATATGGCTAGTGAGAATTGCAGAAGAACTCAACAGGGCATTTGGTAGCTAGGCAATGGTAATAGGAAATCCTAACATAGCAAAAGGAAAAGATGAGTTGGGAGTTGTTCATCATGGTTAGAGCCCAGTGGTAAGACCCATTTGGCTGGAGCAGAAGGTGTGGAAGGAAATAGATCTGGATAGGTCAGATGGAGCCAGGTTAAATGCCCGGACTTCAGTGCCAGGTTCAGAATGGGGATTAAGGAATACACTTGTCATGATGAGCACTGGGTGATGTATGGAAGTGCTGAATCACTCTATTGTACACCTGGAACTAATATAACACTGGATGTTAACTATGCTGAAATTAAATTAAAAAAGAAGTTTGGGCTTCATTGGCAAATAGGAAGGAGTCATTTTTGGTTGGTACATATGCAGAGAGAAGCATAATGATATTGCTGTCATGGTCCTGTTAAGGGATGAAGGAAAGGACCATCAATATTTCAAATTTCACTGATAAGGAGAAAAGTGAGACCACTGATGGAAATGGGAAGATGAAACATTTCAACATATGAAAAGAGTTATTGCAACAAGATTTGAAGTTAGAAAAAAATCAGAATGTCTTTCCAAAATAAGCTAGTTAGCAGGGAGAAGGAAATAAACTGTTTGAAAGGATCTAATGTCAGGTTTTAACTAGAATCCAAATAACCTTGTCCTGATAGATCTTTCCCACTAACTATATTCAGTTTGACAAATATTAACTGATCACCTAGTATATACTTATGTGTGGGTACAGGAAACACACACAGAGCACCTAGCACAGTCCCAATCATCAGGAGGTAACAATCTGGTAGATCATGTTGTCATTATTGAGAACCTGCCAAATGTCAGATTCCTTGCTAAATGCTTTCCATGAATTTAATCCTCTCAACCACCCTGGGAGGTAGGTATTAGTGTCTTCACTGTGGATGAAGAAACTAAGATTCAAAAAAGATTAACAAAAAAAAGCTAAAATTACTTGTCCTGACTTACAGAGTCAGCAAGCAATCAGTGGACCAGGATTCAGATTAAGGTCTGTGTGACACATTTGCTTTTAACTACTCCCCCATTACCCAGGGCTTACATGCATAAAACAATTAAGGAACAATACCAGATCAAACCCCTCAGCACTTCTCATTCCTCTTTGTGGTCTTATGTGCTTTGTGTGACTGAAGGCAGGTTCATAGGGGAAATGAAATGTGCTATAGAGTATTATCTTGAGAGAATCTTTTTGAGAACTAAAGGTGGGTCAAGCTGGAAAGAGAGAATACACAAAATTTCAGTCCCTCCATACTGTGATTTATTTCTCCCTCTCTGATTATTGACCTACAGTCATTCTCCAGTGCTTTTCCAGCTCTACTCCTTCACCTTCACCTATCTTTAGACCTCCTAGATATGTAGCCTCTCAGTGGCCTGCTTTGAGCCAAGGATAGAACATATAATACTCATAGAAGCGAGGCACAAGTGTAGCATGTACCTTGCCTAAATATCTGTTCTCTCAGCCAGGCTCTTGATAAGACTTGGGGCCAATAATTCAAGTTCATATTCACTATCAAGCATCAGAAGCAAGCCAGTGGTCTAGCTCAGTGGCCTCCAATTTTTTTAAAGATGTATTTATCCTAGAGAGACAGACAGAGAGACAGAGATAGTACAAGCAGGGGGAGGGGCAGAAGGAAAGAACCTCAAGCAGACTCCCCACTGAGCAGGGAGCCCAATAACATGGGGCTCCTTCCCACAGCCCTGAGATCACGGCCTGAGCAGAAACCAAGAGTCAGACCCTTACCCAACTGAGCCAGCCAGGTGGCCCAGCTTCCAAATTTTTAACTCAATCAGTTAAAGCACAGAAAAGCACATACTCCAAATAAAAGTAAATTTAAGTTTAAAAATTATACATGCATACAACTACACTAATATTTTGCTTACATTATGATATAAACATACAAAAACATGAATTCTAGAAGATAAGAGAAGATGAAATCAACAGTATTTAAAATAAGGCTATTTTTTGATTAGTGGCACAAAAATAATTTTGTCCTCATTTAAAAGAATTATTCAGCATAATTTTCTAATGAGAATAATACGACTTAACATGGTTCCTTAATTTTTTAAATCTTACGATATGTCCCTACAATGAACTGGTTTTAAATGTAGGTGATTTCAATACTAGGTTTTAATGGATATCGTGGTTGAAAA
The DNA here is from genome assembly GCA_028533885.1 of Nasua narica. Lineage (NCBI taxonomy): Eukaryota > Metazoa > Chordata > Mammalia > Carnivora > Procyonidae > Nasua > Nasua narica. Next base: position 80,379,136 of record CM052801.1, on the reverse strand, counting down.
AAGAGGTGACAAAGACACATGGATCCAAACAGAAGTATATCATTGTCTGTGCTTAATATATCATCAAGAATGTGTTTTTTAAAATTTCATACTGCAATCACTCAAAGGTTTTGTTTAATTTATCTGATAAATCACTTATATTTCCCAATGTCAATCAGTTATGCCTGCAAACTAATCAGCAGGTGGATAGCTTAATAGTTTGAACAAATGGGTTCAAATTTTACTAAAAGTCTTCATTTGAAAAAGTTGTAAAGAGGTTAGAGATATTTTTTCCAATTTTTTAAAAATTATGCAGATAGCAGAAGTTTTTCTTAAGTAACAAAACAACAAAAATCACATTAAAGATAGAAACATTTTTCAGTATCCATTTTATTATTTTTAACTCATTGAAAGTTTTTATTTTAATTCTAGCTAGTTAACAGACAGTATCCATTTTTAAAGTACATTTTTTTAAACAGCACTTTTCACTCACTAAAATTCACCTTGAAGGGATAGATTAAGTCTTTTTTTTTCTTTAACTAATCTTCTGGGTATCATACTATTGCCGATTTCTTAGCAAGTGAAAGTCAGCAAATTTGGAATACTCAATCTTCATTTAAAAGAAAAGAGGTATCTTTAAGTTCAACAACTTTTAAAATCTTTTCCTCAAGATAACTAGTGAAAGATTTCCATGGTCACCCTCCTCACAGAGTATTCAAAAAAATTCTATTATTTGAGATACAAGCCATTGCCTTCTCCCTGCACAGGTAAACCACAGTATGCTACAGTATACTAAAAGCAAAACGAGTGAGGCCACTACTGAGAACCACTAGGAACTGTGACATATGTGATACAACTAACCCAGAGATCCAAATGAGTAGGCAGTGTCAATAGATAGATTAAACATTAGTAAAGCTTAATTTCTTTCTTTTTTTAGAATTTTGTGTTATTTCTTTGTTTTAAAGATTTTATTTATGTATGTATTCATTAGCAAGAGAAAGCACAAGCAGGGGGAGTAGCAGGCAGAGGGAGAGGGAGAAGCGGGCTGCCCTCTGAGCAAGGAGCCTGATGTGGGACTCGATCCCAGGACCCCAGGATTATGACCTGAGCTAAAGGCAGACACTTAACCAACTGAGCCACCTAGGCATCCTTCTTTCTTTTTAGATAAAAAATAAATGTAAATTATAATGTTTTCCCCACACCCAAGTAGACCCGCACCTTCCGCAGGACTATACTTCTTTGGAGACCTCCGGCCTGCGTTAACTGATTAAGTGCAAGCCAAATAAATAGGTGTGTAGTAGAGAGAGCATTTCATTAAGAGTTCAGAAGCTGGGGCACCTGGGTGGCTCAGTGGGTTAAACCCTCTGCCTTCTGCTCAGGTTATGATCTCAGGGTCCTGAGATAGAGCCCCACATCAGGCTCTCTGCTCAGCAGGGAGCCTGCTTCCCTCCTCTCTCTGCCTGCCTCTCTGCTTACTTGTGATCTCTCTGTCAAATAAATAAATAAATAAAATCTTTTAAAAAAAAAAAAGAGTTCAGAAGCTCCCATAGTGTGTCAGCCAGGGGAAGGCCATCATAGGTCTGCTCAGAAGTGGGCTGAAGGAGTAGCTAAGACAAAATAGAATCAGTGGCTAAACTTAACGCTATTAAATCCTTAAGACAATATTTTCAATTCCATACTAAGAGACATACTTGGGAAAGTAATAGGCTTATTTCTGAAAAAAAGCTAATAAGAAAAAAAATTTCATATTGAATACAGCACACTTAAAACATATTAGTAATAGCTAGCATTTCTAATGCCTTCTGTAGACTTAAAGCAGTCTCCTGCTTCCTATAGGCTTAACCTGTTTACCTATGAGGTAAATACAGTCTCATCTCCACTTTCTACATGGGGAAACAGAGGCCAGAGGGAAGACTTCGCTTGCCCAAGGGCGCACACCCACAGAGTGGCAAAGCCAGGGTTAGGACACAAGTGTTGCTGCTCTTCTTTCAGCACCCGGCCCAACATGGCACACAACAGTGCTGTCCTGAGACCAGCAGCTCAATTAGGACACAAAACTATTGAATCCCACCTTCGGGAACTCCTCTACTCATCTTTGGGTCCTGGCCTTCAAATCTTAAACCAAATACCCTATTCTGGCTCCCTGTCTTCCCAGACACTAATAAATCCACTGAAAATGTGCATTTTGCTATCTGTAATCCTCAATCTTCCAAGGACAAGGAGCAACTCTGGAAATGTACTTACTGCGATGTGATTTGTTTTCAGCTACAGCATATGCTTATGCTTATTCCTCCTACCAGACCATAAAGGCCTACAAAGTGGCCTATGGTCCATGCATTGGGGGTATGCAATGGTTACTCTTAGTTACACCCCCAACAGCCCCTAGGACAGGGAAGGCAATGCACAGAGTAGGAACTACTGCAAAATTTTATCAACTATGACGTATGTGGATAGAATAAAGGTGAAAATATTAAAATTCCTTTGGCTTTAGCACTTTGAAACTTAATGTAGCATCCTTCATAGAACTAATTTGTTCTTCAAGGCGGCTTATTAATGGAAAAGAGAAATGGAATACTCCTAAGGGAATAATTTCAGTACAGATGAAGGTCAGCTAGTCTTTCCTTTAAAAAGTGTTAATATCTCAGCATGGCACAAAGGAGCATGGCACACATTTAGCATACTTATCCACATCATTTTCATAGCTACATAAGTATGTATACATGTGTCAATTATATATATGCATGTATATGTATATGTAGGTATATACGTATATGCATGTAAATAGGTGCATATATGTGTATACACACACAAATATATATCAGAAAAATAACATGGGAAAACCAGAGTAATTGTTATGATTAGAGAAGCTATAGAGCATCACAGAAAAATATGGGTTAAACTAATAGTGCAAACCTGGGAAAACTAACTCTGTGTGTCAGTTTCCCAATCTTTAAAATGGGAAAATAATAATCTCCATCCCCATTGGATTATCAGGAGGATGAAATAACTAATATTTGTAAAATCCTCAGCACACTGCCTGGCAATTAGTAAGCACTCGATAAATGTTGGCTTTTAAAAAAAATGTTGGTAGGCTATTATTATTATTCTAAGAGCAGAAAGCCTAAAACCTTGAGGCACCTGGGTGGCTCAGTTGGTTAAATGTTTAAAGTGGCTCAGGTCATGATCCCAGGGTTCCATGTGTGGAACTCCCTGCTCAGCAGGAAGTCTGCTTCTCCCTCTCTCTCTGCCTCCCACCCCACTCGTGCTTGCTCTCGCTTCTCAAATAAACAAAATCTTAAAAAAAGAAGCCTAAAAACTCATTTCTTCTGGAGTGAACTGACAAAAGCCCACATTGTCACTACAAAAAGCTATTTCACCTGGAGAAGATTTGAAGAATGTGGTCCAATAGTCTATGAAGGGATTTGATGAGAACAATGCTGGAAAGGTCTTTTCGGTGTAAGTGGAACACTGACCGAGGGGAAATGGGTAAAATTCAAGTAGGAGGGATACGGTTGGAAATAAGGTTTCCTTTTTTTTTTTTTTTTTTTTTAGAAATAAAGTTTCTTGACTTCCCAGGAAATGGAACAGGCTACTGAGAAAGCTGGGGCCCCACGCCTAGATACAGACCAAAACTTACGAAACACTCATTTGTCCAGCAGAAAGCAGGTCTCAGGTCCTAAGTATTCTGTTTATGAATCTCTAATATATCATATGCCCACCAGCTGTAATTGGAAATTTCCATTATCAGTCTCTAGGGAAACCATACCAGAACCCTGGCTTCTGCCTTTGACAAAGCTAATTCACACGGCCACAATGGTAGCGCTCTGCCCCGGCACCATAAAGATCATGATCCCCAGGTATACCTTCCCAGCATCATTATCACTTTCACCTTTAAATGTCATCTGAAGAGATTAATGGGCACATTAAATTTTCCACCTGCAAATGAGCAAATCCAATTTTTTTCAGATGACTCAAGCTGAGAAATAATCTGAATTTTCCATCCAACAATGAACTCAGAAAAGCCAACACCCACACCCACATGGGGTTTTGTTAATTTTCTTTACCCCAAACCAATCTGAAAAGTACATTTCTTTTCTGAACACAAAGGGCCCAGTTGTAGAATTATCAAAGTGAGATGGGATGGTGACATAAAATTAACTATTTTATGACAAAGAGGTATCAACGAACATGTCATTAGTTCTGGCCCTAGATTTTTGAGTTCTGTGACACTCCTTCTCTGTAGGTTCAATGTTCCTTCTATATTCTGGGGGTTAGATAAACCACTGGACTTATCTTACTTCTACATTTTAAATCCTGGAGTCCAACATTTATTGAGACCCTACCCATCTTCGCAGCTTCTTAGAGTACATTTTCCTCAATTTCAAAAGAGAAAAGAGCTGTATGTGTTTTCCCAACTTAGTGAGAGATTGGACAGATTACTAAAAATAGCTTGGAAAAGGGGCCCAAGAGGCGATTTTGTTTTTTGAGAAGGTCAGTTTTCGGGATGCAACGCAGGACCATACGTAGGGTGCAGAGTATAGAGAACACGAGCAGGAAGCTTTGCTTTTCATTTCACTTTATTTGCTTGCAGAGGGTGGTACTTCTGGCTCTCCTCACACACACACTAGGCAGTTCTGCTTCTAACCTACGTATCTGGGTTATTTCTAGAGAAGTGACAACTTCTCTAACGGCTAATCTCTCCATTCACGTCATGGGCTTCACACTCCTGACTTTGCCCCCACTTTCGATGGGGACTAGCTACAGGGTGTTTAAGAAAGCCCCGTGAGATGTTCAGGCCAACAGTGCCTCAGAGGATCATATTCTTGATTGATTCTTAGCAAATCTCTGTGGTCAACCTGCACATCGAGTGATATGAGAGAGAAACTTAACACGTTGGAGAATAAACCACGGCAGACACCAAACATACAACCAATGAACTGATATGCATACGTGCACTAACTGCCATTCTAATCTATATGGGGCCAGCTTTGCGCAAACACATGACTCCCAGCATGCACACACAGATGAATGGATACACACACACACACACACACACACACACACACACACAACCCTACCCTATCCCATGGGTCCTATGCTTCCCCGCAGTTGTGCTAGGCTAATTAGACGAACTTGCTTGGCTTCACAGCAAGGCTCTGATAACTATTTCCAGCTTAACATGTTGGTGTCCCTCCCCACATAGCTCCCTATATTTTAAATATAGGCTCCAGAACACATAATATTTTGTTTCTTTTTCTAAGGAAAGTTCAGGCCTTGGGGCCTGCCTGTAGGGGAAGAATTTGGCAAAGGAAGATCCTTTCCCCACACCCTACAAATCACGAGGCTTGGGCAAATGCCTACTCCCTCGACATAAAGCTGGCTCCAAGTCTAAACACACACATATGGTGTCCAGCTGCCTCTCACGTCAGAGTCAGAGACTTGGCCTTCCTCTTGTCTTCCCCAACCTACATTCCATCACCTCCTCATAGATCACTGATGGGAGCCATATGTTCAGAATTTACATGTACTGTATTCACAACGGAAAAATCTAGTCAGACTTCTGCAATAGATATCTGGATGTCAACTTCGTTACATTTCTCTGGACAGAGAGCAAAGCCATTTGGCAGTCATATGTCTCTCCACATGTTATAAAAAGTAAAAAAATAATTTTTTGTACTTAGGTAGACTTCCTTGACTAGATTCTGAAGACTTTTGTAAATATTCTCACAAGCATGTGATTCCCTTTCATCTGTTTAGGCTAATATATCACTTTCAGAGGTGAAACTTAACTCTTTACATTTCTAAATACATTCCAATCTGTCCTCACACAGAAAAATATATACATATATAAGTAGTGTGTCATTCAGTTGCAGAAGCCTATATTCTAGCCCAGACAGATGCTTCCCCATCTCCTGCTCTGTGCTAATTTAGCACTTGCTTGTACAGTGTCTTATATGGTCCTCTAATTGCTTCTGATGTATTAAGCCAATCTTGCCAACCATATTGTAACATCCTTGAAGCCCCTCCTTACATAGCCCACAGAACCTGCCACAGTAGGGAGCATAGGGTAGGAACATTAAAGTGAATGGGTGAGTCAAATTAATCTTCTTAATCTATTCTCTAACTATTGGGGAGGACATTTTAAAATAAAGTCAAGGCATATGGGTGGGAGGAGAATGTGATAGCATGAGGGAGTTTTCTGGGGAAATGCTTACATGAATCTACACATGTGTTAAAATTCATAGAACTACACACTTCCCCAAAAGACAATTTTACTATAATTTCAAAACTCAAAAAAATTAAAGCAAAGAAGTGAATAAATTTCCTTACCCACTATTTCTTTGCTAATCTTAAAACTTACTCTAATCCTTGTTTCCTATCCAGAGTTGAGTAAAATGTTTCTTTCCAATCACCCTGAATTTCTTAGAATCGAGTCCCCCAAAACACAGTTTAGAAATCTGGGACAATCATCACATAGGTTTCAGATACCTCTGCTCTTGGATAAAGGCTATCTTCTTCTTTTTTTTTTTTTTTAAGATTTTATTTATTTATTTGAGAGACAGAGAAAGTGAGAGAGAGCATGAGAGGAGAGAAGGTTAGAGGAAGAAGCAGACTCCCCGTGGAGCTGGGAGCCCAATGTGGGACTCGATCCTGCAACTTAAGGATCATGACCTGAGCCGAAGGCAGTTGCTCAACCAACCGAGCCACCCAGGTGCCCCTAAAGGCTATTTTCTGAATCATACTTGTTGTTACAATATCCAAGCAGATCTAAGAAAACTGGAGGTCTAAGAAGTCTATTAAAATGACAGAGCATGGACTAGAAGCTATTCCAATTTCTTCTATGTATAGGTTTATAGCTTTCCTTGTACCATCAAGGATTTGAGACAGCTTGTAATAGTATATATAATAAATTACATATAGAAATAGTATTAACTACAAATTGAGACCAAGGAAAAAAAAGCAACAAAGGCAGAGGGAAGAGTAAGACAAATATATTCAAGCCAGAGAACCCTACATGGTTAATAAAGTTGGAGCTGCCAATTTGGCACTGAACATCCTGGCAGCCAAAGCAAATGATCATGTAGAAACATGATCATTGACCAGATTTGTATTGTCCATGAGGAATAAAAGCATACCGGTTCCTCAGGATAAACAAAATTTTTCCTAGTACTTGGTTCTAAAATTTCTCACGGGGGGTGGGGGGATGTCATATAGAGGACACTGAACAATAAGATGAATGAAGTCTTCAACAATAGCCTTATAATATATTTAATTAGTTCTGCAGGATTCTAAAAAACAACCTGTAAAAAATGTTCCTCGGCCAAACAAGTTGTGACTTAAGCAAATTAACGGCCCTACTCTGAGACTGTTTCCCCATCTGTGAAAATTAGGTGTTGGAGTAGTTGACCATTTAATTCCCTACCAGCACCAACAATCTTTGACCCTACGACTTCATAAATTTTGTTTTTCCACCAGCTATGTGATCCTTTCCAATCTGTTTTCATTGTGCGTACGTATGCTGGATATACCTTCAGTGGTCTAGGGCACTCAGTTTCTCTTCTGCATCCTCAAACGAAGCCAACCTCAAATGTAGACATAACCAACAGTTCACAAACGGATATAGTTATTTATGATGAAAAGGCTTCTTATAGCCTCCTGACAACCCCCGCAAAAAATCAAAAACAATAAAACTTTCTCTCCAGTTCTTGATGCCAGAAAGTGTGCTATTCCTTGGCCAAAGAGTAGGAGAAAGGAAGAAAAAAAAGTATTGACTATCCACTATGTGCTAGATACTTTTACATAAATTTTATTTCATGTATTATTTACAAGAATCTCATGTTAGGTATTATTATCCCCATTAAGAAACAGGCTTATGGTGGATTTGTCTTCTGTCAACTTAGCTAAGCTGGAACTAGGGTCTCTAGAATCCCCTTCTCTATTCCAAATAATTCAGATTTAGCATGGGCCATGAGAGAGATTTTTCATGAAACGTGAGAGGTAGAAGTGAAGTAACGGCTATCATTTTCTTACACCCAGATGGTAGGTGCAGGGCACCAGGTGCTACTGCAACTTAGGCGTGTTGCCTATAAAACATGCTGGCTCTTGTTTTTGGCCTTTTGGCAGTGTCTGAGCCCCCGGCAACCACTAAGCTTCCTCCTTCAGCTGCTCTAAATTTGGGGGCAACACACATAGGCCACAACTCCTCTCCTCCCTTCCCATGAAAGCTCCTCTTCCAGCTTCTCTGACTCAGGGGCCGGGTGTGTGTTTAGCTCCATAAGGAAGTATATCACCTCCTGCAGGACTCTGCCATCTTTGAAATTAGAGGCTTAGAGGTTGTGAGAGATTGACATGGAGTCCAGCTTGTTCTCATGCCTTCCAGCTGGTTATCATAAGTTCTAGCGTGACCTTGCTCTCTCCTAATTCATGTTCATCTCTCCTGACTATATGTCCTGTTGACTTCAAGTCCAGCATCAGATGCAGAAGTAGCAGTCTGATGTGAACTGTTTCATCAGCTCCCACAATTGTATAAGATCAAATCCCCAAAATAAATCCTTTTTTTTTATATACTCCTAATGGTTCTGCTCCTCTAATTCAACACTGACTGATACAAGGCTCAATGAAGTAAAATCATGTGCCCAAGGTCACAAAGTTTGGAGCAGAGTTATAAATTAAAATGGGTTTATCTGACTCCAAAGCCTATTCTTAATTGCTTAGGGAAGGAATTTGCTGTTACCTAAGCTCTGATGAGAACTAGCACCAATTTTCCCAGGGAGATAGTAAGCAATTGTACTCACAACTCCAAGCCCCCTTCTTGCTTTATTTCCTGCCATAGAATTTATCATCATTTAACACACTATGTATGCATTGAACTACTAGGTTTTGTTCATTGTCACTCCACTAAAATACAAGCTCCATGAGGGCAGGAATGCATGTTTCTTTGGTTCATTGACATATCTCCCGTACCTTGAAAAAAATTTTTGCACATGGCAGATGCTCAATAAATATGTGTGGTAGAATGAATGGAACTGTCATACCAGCCAACAGGGACATCACTTTGAGGTAATAAGAAACACTAAAATAACCCAAATTTAATCAAGAAAAAAATTATTATAAATTTTCTGAGTATCAATCTCTCTTAAAACACAAGTTAATGGTGAGAACAAAGTGTGTTAATAGTGTCCAGAACTTATCTACATAATGACAAACCACCACTAATAATGACACAAAAACCTAAACAAATGTATTGTCGATGATAACCTGCTGTCCCTGACACTAGCTCACCTGTACAATATAACTACATTTGTAAATAGCCCTACTTGTAATTCAATCATTGTTGACTTCTGGCCTTTATCTCCTCAGGAAATAACACCTAGAGGATGGTTGAAAGACGCACAGATACCAAAGTATAGACTGTCATAGCTAGAAGTACTTCAAAAATAATCTTTCATTTTATAGGTGATGGAGCAGAAGCCCAGAGAGAAATGACTTATCCAAGGTCACACAGCTAGATTTGGATCTGGGTCTCCTTCTCTCTAGAATCAAATCTCTACTGTGACTTCTCTAAGCCATAAAAGGAAAAGAATAGTATCTACCTCATAACTGACATGAGAATTAAATGAAATAATCCATGAAAAGCATTTAACACAGTGCCTGGCACATAGTAAACACATTAGTGACCTCTCCATGCCAGACATACACAGACACTATAACCCATCAATATAAATCTTTCCTCTTTTCTCCTCCTTTGTCTATATATACACACGACTCACACCACCTAAATAAGCTTTTCTACTTATTTTAACTATCCTTTATAATGATATTTCTGGAATGACTCTAAGAATCTAAGGAACCCCAATAAAAATGCAAACTTCAGAAACAAGGACACTTATTTGCTGAACAAACAGATTCATGGCTGGGTTTCTTTAGCTACATACTCCACCGACACATTTAAAATTGGAATTGTTTACCAAAAGTGCATTTACTGACTACCGCTTCAGGATGAGGAGCAATGGCAGAGTTCCAGGCACACCTGCATTCATTTCAAACCATCTGGAAAATTCCTGACATCCTCATTTCCCCCAGTGTAAGTTTGATGGTCCCCATGCTGTTGTCCGCCCTCCAAAAGTTGATGAAAAGGAAGTCACTTTTCAGAGGGGAGTTCTACTCTGAAAAATGTTAGTAGAATCTCTACCGAATACAGCATTTTGCTAGGAGATTCCTGAAGGCACAAATAAATTAATTGAAGAATGAAGGAATGACTGGCAGTAGAATTTTGGTGGGGGTGGAATACACTGCCAGCTGTTTCCTCAAATATCATTCTGTAGATAACTACATCTTCTGCCACTTTTTAAAGCTAATTCTGTTGGGGTTACCTTGAAGATGTTGCTAGAAAGCTAAATATGCTCTCTACAGTCAGTGAAGTCTGTCCAGAAAACCATGGTGAGAGCAGATACCTATCTTATACTTTAAGGTCAAGATTGAATTCATGTTCCTAACTATTTCCAGTCATTAATCACTAGTAGTCTGTCCTAAAAGACTGTCCTTCTCCACATCTATCAAACGTAAGTGCTTTTCATCTTGTGTTTGCTCCTAGGGTCTTGACAGATAATGGGAACTCAAATTCTGAGCAGGTCCTGCTGTACTCCAGTGGCAGGGCAGAAGGAAAAAAGAAAATGAGGCTCAAGACCAATTCCTGGTCCATCCCATGATCATATAAGCACTAATGCTTCATTAGTGGTCCATCTGGTCCATCACTCGATCCTCCCAGATACCTCCAAAAGAGACCATTGCTGCTGTTTTCCATAATTTTCTTTGGACTCAAGACTTGCTATGTGACAACTATCTAAGAGAAACAAAAGCAGGTAATCAAGCCCACCAACCACATTCTGCCTATGGACCAGCCTCCAATCATTAAAATCAGTTGGTTTCAGAAATTTCTTTTAAAAGAATTCGTCACAAAAAATAAATAAATAAGTAAATAAAAGCATTCTTCACATGACCAAAAAAAAAAAAAAATACCATAAGATAGACGCTTTTGGTCATAATACATAAGAGATGTAGAGTCTCAAAGATATGGGTTAGAATCCAAGTTCTATCACTTTCTACCTGAGCATCCTTAAAAAAATAACTTAATCTCCCTAAATTTCAGTTTCTTCATCTATAGCATGGAGATAATTACATTACTACTTCACAGGACTGTTGTATTAAACAACTTAATATAGTGTTACAATGTCTACCATTTACTTCATTATACTTCAGCAGAGACAGTGTGTTATTAGTTATGTGACAGTGGGTTTCAGCTTTACTTCTAGGGTCAGTCACTTGCGCTCATCAGGATACAGAGATGGGGGCAGGGAGCCAGAGTTATGCCAGAAAGGGTCACAGTCCAGAAGTGATGGCCACAAGTGCTTCTGTTACCTGTATCTCAGACACAGAACCATCTATACTTTGCTAATTAGTGTAATAAATGTGAAAAATTGGCTTTCTTTGATGAAAAATAGTGGACTGTTAACTTGCATGATAAATACTGAAAATGGGCTATAACTGGTTAAAAAAATATTTTAGAGACTCTCACCTCTGCATGAATAAGGTATAAAAATCTAGGGAATCTGTACCCTCAGAGAAAGACTTCAAAATTAATACCTAAAGAGTCTTATTCCAGTCATTGCTTAAAAATTTCTCTTGGTTGTCTAATGTCTACTATAAGGCATAAAAATCCTGCTTGTAGGAGGGATGTCCCCAGAAACTAGAAGACTCCTCCCTAAAAGTAACTAATGACTTCACAAAAATTGCCCAAATCAACTTTTGAAGAACTCTTGAATATAAAATAAAAAACTGACAATAACCAGGGGACAACTCGAAGAAGAAAGAGGCTGCTTTGTAGTAAGAGTACATTGTGTTATTCCAAACTGCCCAGCAACCACCCACACCCCACAGATTGGCAGTCGCTGCGCAAACCACAGCCTGCGCCCTTGATGCAGATTGCAGCGCCAAGGGGAGCAATACGGACCTTATTCTCAAAACATAGAGTCTTGGGGCGCCTGGGTGGCTCAGTGGTTAAAGCCTCTGCCTTCGGCTCGGGTCATGATCTCAGGATCTTGGGATCGAGCCCCACGTTGGGCTCTCTGCTCAGCAGGGAGCCTGCTTCCCCCTCTCTCTGACTGCCTCTCTGCCTACTTGTGATCTCTCTCTCTCTGTCAAATAAATAAATAAAAATCTTTAAAAAAAAAAAAAAAACATAGGGTCTTAAACCATCTGGCTTCTGCCCCTCAAGGACCAATGCAAAAGCTATCTTTTGTTTTGCCCAACTAGGAGTTCCCAGTGCTAGGGCAGTTTCCCAGGGAAAAGCACTCAAAAAGGCACAGGTACTGGCTCTAGCAATCTGAGAAAAGGAACAACACTTGGGACAAGATAAAGACCAAGAAGCCTGGAAAGGAAGAGATTCGAAAAAGAGCTATATATGGAAATAAGGGCTTTTAAAGGCTCCTGTGCATACCAGGGAATCCAGGAATGCACACACATGCCCTCTGTGGGATGCATGTTCAGAAAAGGGCTGAGCAGACCCTAAGCTTTAACCTCTGGCTAGGCTTCAAGCTCTGCACAAGTAGGAAATAAAGGCTAAGACTTGTAAATGGCTAAGCACTGAAGGAGTACTTCAACACAGAACCAGTCTACAAAGACCAAAAAAGTAGTCCATTCTCTTTCTTTATTTTCTCTTCTTTTTATCTTTTGTTGGCTGTAGACATTTAAGGTAACTGTCAAAATGCCGGCTGGCCACTAGCTAGCAGAACAGAGACTTTAGGAGCCACAGATGATAAAAAATATAGACTTTACAAAAGTAGTTTAGAAAAGTCCATAACAAGTAAGAGCAACAAATTCTGGTGAAGAATCTGATTTCTAGAATTGCCATATTGCAATATTCAAAATATCCAGTTTTCAACAATGAAAAATTACCAGGAATCCAAAGATATAAGAAAGGATGATCCATCTAAAGAGAAAAAAAATTAATTGAAACTATTCCTTAGGAAACCCAAGTGTTGAACTTAGTAGACAAAGACTTTAAAGTGAACTGTCAAATATGCTCAAAACCTAATGGAAACCACAAAGAACTAAAAGAAACAAGTAGAACAATGTCTCAACAAATAGAGAATATCAATGAAGGGATAGAAATTAAAGAAGAAAATAGAAGCGGAAATGAAAACTTTATTAGTGGGGTTTAGCAACTGATTGAGGAAGCAAAAGAATCTGCAGAAGAAAGGATCAGCAAACTTAAAGATAGATCAGTTGAGATTATTCAGTCAGAGGAAAAGATAGAAAAAAGCATGAAGAAAACCAAACAGAGCCTAAGAGACTTGTGCATCACCATCCAATGTATGCCAACGTATGCATAGATTCCCAGAGGAAGAGGAGATACTGAAAGAAGCACAAAAAAAATATTGAAAGAAGTATTGGCCAAAAACTTTCCAATTGGATGAAAATATGAATCTGTACATCCAACAAGCATGACAAAACCTAGTCATAATAAAGCCAAAGATCTCTGCACCAATATACAATTGTCAAATTGTCAAGAGACAAAGGAAGAGCTGTAAAGGAGCAATTTTTTTAAAGATTTTATTTATTTATCTGAGAGAGAGAGAGCACACACAAGCAGGGGGAGGGGCAGAGGAAGTGGGAGAAGCAGATGCCCCGCTGAGCAGGGAGCCCAACACAGGGCTCAATCCTGGGACTGAGCCAAAAGCAGAAGCTTCACCGACTGAGATCAGGATCTGAGCCAAAGGCAGATACTTAACTGAGTCACCCAGGTACCTCAAGAGCAGTTTTTTAAGTACTTTTTTTTTTTAAGAATTTTTAAGTAATCTCTACACCCAATATAGGACTTGAACACATATTCCCAAGATCAAGAGTTACATGTGCTACCAACTGAGCCAGTCAGGCAGGCACCTGGGAGCAGTATTTTTTTATATTATTGAAACAATATTAATTCAAACTTCATTCGTATAAAGTTAAGATGTTAATTGTAATCTCTAGGGTAACCACTAAGGAAAAATCATTTAAAAACACAAAAAACTGAGAAGGGAATCAAAATCATACATTATAAAAAATCGATTAATCATAAAAGAAGGCAGTAATGGAGGAATCAAGGAACAAAAAAAGGTCTACCTCAACACCCAAAGAAGAAAAAAAAACAATGAAAAAAATGGGCAGAGGATCCAAATAGACATTTTCCCAAGGAAGATATACAAATGGCCAACGAGCACACGAGAAGATGCTCAACATCATTCAACCTTAGGAAAATGCAATTAAAACTACAATGAGATACCATTTCATATCCACTAGGGTGGCTCTATGTTCAGAGATAAAGAAGATGTGGTGTATACACACACACGCGCGCGCGCACGCACGCACACACACACACACACACACACACAATGGAAAACGATCGAAAAGAATGAAACCTTACCAATTGCAACAATGTGGATGCAACTAGACAGTGTTGTGCTAAATTAAATTAGTCAAAGAAAGACAAATACCATATGATTTCACTCATATGTGAAATTTAAGAAACAAAACAAATGAACATAGGGGAAGGGAAGAAAAAATAAAATAAGATAAAAATAGAGAGGCAAACTATAAAGACTCTTAACTATGGAGAATAAGCTAAGGGTTGCTGGAGGGGTGGTGGGTATTAAGGAGGGCACTTGTAATGAGCACTAGGTATTGTACGCAAGTGATGAATCACTAAATTCTACCTCCAAAACTAATAATACACTATATGTTAACTAACTTGAATTTAAATAAATTCTTGAAAGAAAGAAAAAAAAATAACAAGTGTTGGCAAAGATGTAGAGAAATAGGAACCCCCATATATCACTGGTGGGCATGTAAAATGTTGCAGCCCAATGGAAAGCCTTTTGGTAGATCCTCAAAAGTTAAACAGAATTATCATCTGACCCCAAAATTCCACTCCTAAGTATATACCCCAAAGAACTAAAAACAGGTACTCGATCAAATACGTGCACATAAATGTTCACAGAAGCACTATTCATAATAGTCAAATGTAGAAACGACTCAAATGGTCATCAGTGAATAAAATATGTGGCATATCTATACAGTAGAACTTTACTCAGCCACAAAAAGGAATGACATATTGATCCATGCTGCAACATGGATGAACCTTGAAAACCTCATACTAAGAAAAGAAGCCAGACAAAAAAACATCATACATTGTATGATACCATTCATATGAATCTTCCAGAATAGGTATATCCATAGAAAGTATAAGTAGATTAGTGGATTTCAGGGGATGGAAGAGTGGTTAGGGGAGAAAATGAATGGGGAATGACTGCTTCATCGATATAGGGTTCTCTCTCTGAGTGTGATGAAATGTTCTGGAATTAGAGAGTGGTGATGCTTACACAATATTGTAAACACACTAAATGCCACTGAATTGTACATGTTAAAATGATTAATGGTTCACTTTATATGAACTTTACCTCCATAAAAATAATTTTTTAAAATTCTGCTTCCAAAATGTGGTTGTACCTTCCTCCTGTGAGCCTTCTAGGCATGTTATAGTCAAAATCTTTTAAATGACAGATTGATGAGACATTATCAAGCTTACAGTACAGGTTGTATGAACTGTTTTGTCACTGCCATTAATGAATGTTCATTTAATAAACGTTCATGTGTATGACAAAATTTAGTCCAAGACTTGCTTTCATTGGAACTCCCTAGAGATACTGTGAAGAAGTAAATAACCCTTACCCATCTCAAACTCATACTTCTATGCCAGCTACCATTATCTCCGAATAAATAAACATAGATAAAATCAAATTGATTAAGGCCAGTTTATAATATGTGGTATGTGTTCAAAGAATGTTAATTGTTATTCATTTCAAAATGAATTTAATTATGGCTCATTAACATACACAAGCACAGTAGAAAGGGATGGGTTGATTAAGAGAATCTCCAAATAAATCACGTATGTATCACCAAACAAAGTAAAATCATATGGAATACAACTTTCAGAAGTGCACTACCATCACCACATACGCAGAACTACAAACACTGCCAGGAAAACGGTTGGGAGACCATCAAATACTTTTAAGCAATAATATAAGGCTTACGCTTAATCATAATAGCAAATTTACCAATTCCCACTGGTTAAAGAATGCTCTCTTGAAACCAGACTGCATTTAAATTTCATTTAGAATAATACATCCTTACATTTGCGAAGGCTTATCACTTTCCTAAGAATGCTCACATAGCTAATCATCTTATTCCTTCCACACCAGTGTGACATAGGTAGGCAAGCATTTATTCCTATTTTACAGATGAGGAAACTGAGGCACCATGCAAAGGAGTAACTTAGCTAAAGGTAAACACAGACAGGTCTTTAAATCCTGTGCCCAAGCCTTTTTTTAAGTGAATTTCCAATTATATAGATTCAGGTTCAAATGTGTTCCAGGCAAGGAGAGTATCACAACTGAGACGAAGAACCAAACAATTAAACAAAAGAAACCAAACCAGTGTGAAGCCACAGAGCAAAATACATGATACATTTTTCTCCATTTTTCACACTTTTCTTCATCCCCATTTGCAAAATCACCTTGCAACAACTTTGGTAGCATTCAGAGAGAACAGCCAAATAGAGATTCAAATGAGAAAATCATACCACCACCGCTACACAATCGCCCCCACCCTACCGGAAGCCAAAGCCATTGGCCTTTACCAGTGTGATGAACAGGCCACTGACTGCAAGCCCAGAGCTGCAGCAAGTCAGGCTTCCACTTCGCCCCAAGAGTCAAAGCAATAGAAACTGTAATGGAGATAACTTCTATCCAAGTAAGGTCACCTGCAACTCTGCTCCAGAAATCAAGCATGGAAGCTGCTGACTGGAATGGAGTTAGCAAAAAAGAAGTAACTGTGCACGGATGTTCCATCTCTTTAAGCTGCGAACCGTTCCTCCCAGCTCCTGTAGTACTTTTAGCTTGTGCTACGTACTTACAAAATTGGCAAGCAGCCATGCAATACTTTCTGTATTGCCTCAATGTACAATAAAACTCAGAAGGGCACAGGAGAGAAAAAATGGCAAGTACAGTGCCCGCACTTAAAAGAGCCTTACTATCAAGTTGGGGAGAAAAGATACCTATATTCATGAAACAATCAGGCCAGAGTAGAGGGCATTAGATAATAAAAGGCTAAGTTGTATAGTAAAAGAAGAGGCAACAGGAAAGGTCAGAAAAGAGGCAAGGAGAAAAGGAACTTTTTAAATCCTAATTAATCACCCTATGAGTTAGAAACTAATATTATTCCCACTTTACAGATGAGGAAACTGAAACTCAGAAAGGTTACAGGAAAAAAAAAAGAAAGAAAGAAAGATTACATAAATTGCCAAAAACAAAAAACAAACAGGTGGTAAGTGGTGGAGTCAGGAGTTCAACAAAGATCTGTCTGAATCCAAGAGGATGGGGGTAAGCAGAGAACAAACGCCTCCTGGAGGAAGTAGGGTCTGAAGCAGGCCCTAAAAGATGAGATGGGCTTGAAATTTTAAGGACCTAGAAAACAAGCAAAGATTTGGTAACCATCAAAAGGCATCGTTTGGAGTCACATAATGAAGGCAGCATGTTAGGAACATGAGTCTATGGTGAGATGCAGAATGATCTAAGAGAGTGACTTGAGTCAGGAAACCAGTCGTGAGATGTTACAGAATGCAAGCATGCGATGCGGTAGGACAGCCCAAACCAGAATACATGGGGATGTAGTGGAGTAGAATTAAGATATCTCAGAACAAAAAAACAATACACACACACCAGGGTGAGGTGACTTTAAAAATAGGGGTTAAAGGAGATGGATAAAAAAAGATCCCAAGAATTTGAGCCTGAAATACCCGGAGAAAACCAGTACCACATGATGGAAATGTCATCAGGAAGGGAAGCAGGCTAAACACTCAGTTTGGAACAAACGGAGATTGAGGTGTGGACATAAAAGAAAAAAAGAAAAAATCCGAGTAGAGATGCCAGGAGACAGTTGAATAAATAGGTCAGGAGCTCAGACAAGGTCAGAGCCAGAAGAGATAGCCTCCAGATAGAAGTGCTAGTTGAAATCACAAATGTTCAGTAGTTACTATGGCAGCCATTGTGATTTGCGTACCAAAAAGCTATTCCTCATTTCCTCCTTCCTTACAGAATCCTAATTTTTTTTTCCTACAGCAGACACTCATGTTCTTAAGGGAGGCAGGAGCTCTCGTGCTCTAGAGGGAAAAATCAGAAGGACTGGTCCAGGCCAGTGGTTCTCAACCTTGGTTGCATAGAGGAATCAACTGGGGAACTTTAAAGACATTGAGGCCTGGGTCCCACAGTCAGAGATTCTCATTTAATTGCTCTAGGATATGCCTGGGCACGGACTTTTTTTTAAAGCCTTCCAGGTGATTCTCTTGTGCAACCAAAATTGAGATCCTCTGGTCTAAGCCAATAGTGGTAGTTTCATTCCCCTCCTCAGTAATTGCTTTAGGTAATCTTAAACCCCTGAAGGGACATTGAGAAGGGGCATGGAAAGTAGGGTTTTCTTATTCATAAACGCACTGCAGGAAGCCAGTTTGCAGTTCTGAAAGTGATATGCTAAAGATGGCAGGCGAAGAGACAGAAAACACCTGGGTTCTTAATGCCCTTCTTGAGCAACTGAACTGACCGATTCTGGATCCTCGTACCTTTAGATACCTTGTTATAAGAAATAATATTTATCCTTATTGTTTAAATCATCTTGAGTTTTCTGTTACTTGCAGCTGAAAGCATCCCGATTGGAGACACATATAGGTGTCTCTGCCATGGATTTCCATAAAAAGATTTCATATACACTTCAGACATGAAGTATTCATTAATTTCATTCATTGATTTCCTTTTCCCTCCCTAGTTTTTGAGTTCCCAGAAGACAATGTCTAATACATTTCTGTATCCCTAGAGCACAATAAGGGAGGCCCCTGGGTGCCTCAGTCAGTTAAGCATCTGCCTTCGTCTTGGGTCATAATTTCAAGGTCCTGGGATCAAGCCCTGCATCAGGCTCCTTGCCCGGCTGGAGTCTGCTTCTCCCTCTCCATCTCCTGTGCACGCTCTCTCTAATAAATAAATACAATCTTTTTAAAAATAAGTCTCCAAACATGAATAAATATTTAAACATTTAAAAAATGTATGATGGGGGCACCTGGGTGGCTCAGCGGGTTAAAGCCTCTGCCTTCGTCTCAGGTCATGACCTCAGGGTCCTGGGATAGAGCCCCGCATCAGGCTCTCTGCTCAGCAGGGAGCCTGCTTCTCCCTCTCTCACTGCCTGCCTCTCTGCCTACTTTTGATCTCTCTCTCTCTGTCAAATTAATAAGTAAAATCTTTAAGAAACATGTATGATGGATGAATGTAAGAGTACATAAAGAAAAAGAGAGTGTCAATGACTGTATCTTCGAGAGAATCCACAGTTAGGATGAAGAAAAGAGGAAACCAGGAAATACAAGAGAGATGTGGTCAAAGGGATAGAAGAAAAACTAGCATAAGGCTGGGTCACAGAAGTCAAACTATTAAAACATTTAATAAGTTAAGGTAGTCAGTGTCAGTGGGGACAAGAAAAAAAATGAGAGTGAAGAAAAGGCTACTGAGATTTGGTGAGAAAAAGATACCTGGAAACCTCTGCTATGTATTTTCCTAAGCAGACCCAAGCCCTCAGGAGGAATTATTTCTCAACAATCTAAGTTACTTATCCTCTGCAACGGAATCTCTGGCATAATCAGGTGCTTAAGCTGAAATTACTATTCTTAGTCAATGCGGCATTAATGGAATCTCAATGACTCCTTCTTCAGTTTGGTTTCTGGTGATGTCATTGGCTTTGGGGACCCCCACACCCAACAGAAACTAGTTCAAAGTCAAGAGTTATTACCATCATCCATGACACAAGGTTAAAATATCCTTGGAGAAAGTAGATACCAAGTTTTCTCTGCAGGAAAGTGAAGAACTCTGGGTGTCAATATCTTCAAACACAGCATAGCACCTGTCACAAATACATCGAGTGATATGAAAAGGTCAACTGCTTGCAACCTTACTTTCCTGCTCTCTAATCAACAGGGGGTTTCCCAGGGTGGCAACACTCTCATTTAAGATATTCTGGAGCCCTAATTTCCATTTCAAATGATAGGTTATCTCTACTTTTGATTAAACAAGTGACTTCAACCCATTGACATGGACTTCTTCTGCATGATTTTGGTGTCTGAGAATGATGTTTCTGGGAAGGAGTCTGGGGGGAAAGTCCCCTTTTTCAGTACACAAGCCTTTTCTCTTCTTCCAGCTGGGAGCTTTTGCCACTGCCCAAGTAGAAAGCAATAGATCTTGTAGGTATTATGCACCCTCTGAGAACTCTGAGAGGTCTATAGGAGCCCATTCTAACCTCTAAAAATTAGCTGAGAAAGGTCAAGAGCTCCCTAAACCCATTGAAGTTTGACCTCAGCATAGTCTCAGAATAGAATGATTGTATACACATGTTTAATACCACAGTCCAGTGTTTCCCATTATTCCCTGTGATAGATAAAATAATGACTCCCCCCCAAACAATGTCCACATCCTAATCGCCAAAATCTAAGGGACGTGTTACATCACATAGCCAAAAGGACTTTCCAGGTGTGATTAAATTAAATATCTTGAGATGAAAAGATTACCCTGGATCAGCTGGGTGGGTCCAGTGTAATCACAAGAGTCCTTGTAAGAGTGAGGAAGGAGCGTCAGAGTCAAAAGGGGTGAGGACAGTAGTGGGGAGAGGGAGAGGATGAGGGATTTAAAGATGCTAGCTACTGGCTTAGAAGATGGAGGAGGAATACGGATGGCCTCTAGAAGCTAAAAAAAAAAAAAAAAGCAAGGAGACAGATCCTCCTCTAGAGGAGGAACATGGCCCTGCTGACACCTTGATTTTAGGACTTCGGAAATATGAAACTGTAAGATAACATATTTGGGTTGTTTTAAGCCACTGAATTTATGCTAATTTGCTATAGCAACAATAAGAAACAAATACACTACCACCACGACTTCTTCTGAAAAATACAAGTAAGTAGTCAGATAAATTTACAGTTTCTAGCCTTCTTTTGGAAATTCACAGGGCACATTGGTTGGTTCACTAAAGGCTCTGAGAAGTCCTGTGGAAAAGAAACCTATTTAAGTTTAACTCAGTGTTGAAAAAATGTTTAGCTGCAACCATCAATTACCATACTGCAGAATGATGTTCCTTTCTCACCAGTTTGAGGTAACGCTGCTGATAACCGATTGCATAGTAACTTGACTGAAGCTGAAGATAGACGTGTTAACCAAAGAAGAGGCTAGTGTTGAGATCTAGACGGCAGTGAATCAAAGAACAAGGAACTCCCAGTATCTTGCTCAACTGGCCCAGAAAAGCTCGTTCTCACATACAAATATGTGTCTTTAGTCCCTGCTCTCTGATCTATCTCTAGGGTGGGGCTATCATAGGCAGATGGCAGATGCTATTAAGATAATCCCAGAATGGAATGAGTAAATCACGGGACTAAAATGTGGAGTATAGGGAATAGACCGGGGGGGGGGGGGGGGCGGGAGGGTACTATAATAGTGTTACGTGGTGACAGGTGGGAGCTCTGCTTGTGGTGAGCTCAGCATAACATATAGAGATTCGAATCACTATGTTGTACACCTGAAACTAATGTAATAGTGTCAACTATACTCAAAGAATTCTTTTAGAAAAGAATCCAAGAAGTTCCCCTAGTTCTCATTCCTTGCTCTCCAAACAACCTTCTTCTATTATTAACCTTCCCTTTTGAGTCTGGTCTTACCAGCTGACATGCCAACTCCAGTCTGATGAACAATTCTCTGTACCCCTGGAAAATGAATAAAATGGAACTCTGGCTTTGTGATTTAGGTTTGGTTAGCATGAGTCCATCTCCATGAGATAACTGACCTGTAAGTGTCTCTGACAAAACTGTGTCTGGGCCTAACTAGCAGCTGACTAAATTGCCAGACAGACAAACTTTCTTACTGACACCTCTACCCTGCCTCATTTCTCCAGTTGCCACATCCTCTCAGAGGCAATTTCCTTCTCTGTAACAGCTCTGTCACCATGCCTAGGAAAAGGTCACTGAAATTGTGTTCAGTTGACTGAGCAGTTGACTGCAGGAGGAGGTCAAGCAGTATTGCATAGGAGCAGAAAAGGGCTACCTGGGCAGAGAACAGGGGACAACCTTGAACAAATGTGAAGATCCTCCCTGTGGACTGATGCAATGAGTACAATGAAGCTATCACATCCATTACCTATACTGATAGATGGAGGAGGTCAGAGCAGAGATAACAAATGGTACCATGTGCCAGTTGTTATCACTTGGTAGAAGCCAGGTGGAATGAGGAGTTAAGGTTTTGCAGACAACTATTTTCTTCCCAATGCTTCATTTCTAGGACTTTTCCCTTTTCTTCCTCTATCTACCTGGTATCAGTGGGAACTCCATGTTCCTGCAATGTGACTTGCTGTCCTCTGTCCATAGTTTCATAAATCCCTCTTTTATGAATTACATTTGGTTAGCAAAAGTTGATCCTCAGGAGACAGAGTCTAGGACTGGACATCTAACCCAAAATGAGCTAATAAATTCCCTCCAATAGGATTTATTTAAGAGAGAGATCAGTTTCACTCTTTTAATGGTCAGTTTCATCACATGTGAATCTTGGGTGGTATTAGACACCATATTTTCCTCCATATGGTCTAGAAAGAGAAAGCTGATCTAATGGAAGAAAGAAGAATGAAACAGAGATATAAAGAGATACAGGCACAAGTGGTAGAGAATCCAGGTAGGACTTATCCCAGGGTCCCAGTTCATGTCTGAACATCACTTACCTTCAGGAACCTGGGTTTTGTGAGACACCTCTGAATCCATACTAAAAAACAAAAACTAAAAACTCCTTTTTGTTTAATCTGTAAGATTGGGATAATATCTCTACCTCCTATGGTTGAATTAAAGGAGTCTGTAAAGGGACACCTGGGTGGCTCAGTAGGTTAATCATCTGCCTTTGGCTCCTGGGGTTGAGCCCTGCATCAAGCTCCCTACTCAGTGGGGGTCTGCTTCTGCCTCTGACCCTCCCTTCCACTCATCCTCTCTCTCTCTCACTCTTTTTCTGTCAAATAAATAAAATCTGTAAAAAAGAGACTGTAAAAATTTGTAAATTATAAAGCCTTTAGAACACTACTTGGCATATAGTAAGTACTAGATAAAGATTAAAAAGTTTTTTGTCACTTGCAACCAAGAATGCCCTAATTAATAACTGGGGGTACAAAGGGCACCCCCAGGATCAATGAGAAAGGCGGCTGTGATCAAATAACAGTGAGACCATGAGAGCAAAAGGGGGAGGCAGCACCAGATATATAGTGCATAAGAAGTACATCCCACGGGGCGCCTGAGTGGCTCAGTGCCTTCGGCTCAGGTCATGATCTCAGGGTCCTGGGATTGAGCCCTGCATCAGGCTCTCTGCTCAGCAGGGAGACTGCTTCCCCTCTCTCTCTCTGCCTGCCTCTCGGCCTACTTGTGATCTCTCTATCTCTGTCAAATAAATAAATAAAATTTAAAAAAAAAAAGAAGTACATCCCACTTCACCAACTCAAAGTACAAATTTGAATTGCTTTTACTGTTTAAATTACCATGACTGAGGTTTTTATATGCCCTTTTTGACGGGAAATTTAGCCTCTATCTTGATCTTCCTTAGAATACAGGGTATCTGGGGCACCTGGGGGTTCAGTTAGTTAGGCGTCTGATTCTTGATTTCAGCTCAGGTCATGATCAGGGTCATGAGATGGAACCGTGAGTTGGGCTCCGTGCTCAGCATGGAGTCTGCTTGTCCCTCTCCCTCTGCTCCTGCCCCAACCTGTGCTCTCCCTCTCTCAAATACATAATAAAATCCAAAAAAAAAAAAGGATACAGGGTATCAGGTACACCCCCTGAGGTCACTATACAGGCTTCACTCCTGGGCTGGATTTTGTCCCACAAGCACAATGGAACACACTTGCCCCAGACAAATGTTTCAATATAAAATAGACCCAGTCTCTTCCAACTCTTCCATGCACAATGGATCTTTGCTTGTGGCTTAGAGTTGCCCCCAAGAGGGGCTGTATTGAGGCAGATTCTGTATCAGTGGCTTCAAAACAGAGTCTCCTAACCCCCTGCACCACAGACCTCCAGTGCCCAGGCCAGCCACCTGGTCCTGTCTCCTACCCTCATAGTGCTTTTTATCTCAGGAGTTGCGTTGCCCTTTCCCCATCTCTAGAATGGACCAGGACCACACTCCTCCAACCCAACATGTTTGGGCCTCAAACGAAAAGGGCCAGGATCTCAGTTTCAAAGACAAGTTCTGGTACTCCTCATGCAAATTCTCCTCATTCCCTCCTGCCAGCCGTCAGTCCCGTCCCTGGGCATATACTGCTTTATATTTCTGTAACTAAAGGGCCACTTTCATGACGTTCATGACAAACAAGGCTAGAAGCAACAAATCCGCACCGCAATTTTGCTTATCACTAACCTACGACAGTCAAGAGGGATTATTGCTCCTAGGGATTCCACCCTAGCGAGCTAGAGCCTCACAGACGCTCGCACGCACGCTCCTTGAAGAAGCGCCTGAAGGGAGCCCACAGACCCCGCTGCAAGAGGTCAGGGAAGCTTTCGGCCTGCTTATTACCAAGCTGGCAACAAGAGCTTCATTGCCATTGGATCTATTTATTGAGGTTGACCCAGAGCAGTGGATCTCAATGTGTGGTTCCCGGACCAGCCGCAGCATCACCTGCTGAATTTTCAGACGCTTACCCAGACTTGCTGAATCAGAAACTGGGGGTGGGGACTAGCTGTCAGTGTCTTAATCACCTCCAGGTGATCCTGATACAGGCTCAAATGTGATTACCACTGGCCTAGATCTATTTTAATCAACAAGCTCTGTGCTTTGTGCTGGGGTGGGGTTGCCAGATGAAACACGGAACGCCAAGTTAAATTTGAATTTCAGATAAACCACACTAATTTTATTATAAGTATGTTCAAAATATTGCATGTGATATATTATTCACTTTTATGTATTTATAAAAGCATTTGTTGTGTATCTGGAGTTCAAATTAACTAGGCAAAAAAGAAAAAATTAACTGGGAATCCCTCTCTTATTTGCTAAATCTGGCGACTCTAGGGGGAGGAGGGGGACTCTAGGGGGAGGAGAGCCCAGAGAGGATGGTGGCTGCACTATCTTAGCACTTAAAGGGGGCAGAATTTGCCACCCCATACTATGCCTCTTTGGCATAAGGATTCTTTTAGGCCAGTTATTTCAAGAAATACAGATGCAGGGAAAGCTCTGAAAATTGAGAAGTTCTCCTTTTGTAAGAGTCATTTACATTTATAAGAAAAATCTCCATTTGTAAGGGTGTCTCCCTCTCAGTAGGAAGAGAAGGAGGGCTCAAAATCTCTAGAAATTTATCAGTGGAGGGGGTAAGGACATAGACCGGCATAAGAACCATACTCTGGTTACTATGCTTTTCCAATAGCCTCGCATTAAGTGGCTTCCTCTACCCCCAGCGTCTTTTGTCTTTTGCCAGAGATGATATTTAAGGTGCTGGCTTGAGCCATTGCTGGGAGTTACTCAGTGTTCCTGGGTCTCTCCCACGCATACAAAAAGTATACATGCTATTAAACATGTTTGTTTTCTCCTGTTAATCTTTTTTATTATAGGGGGTCTCAGTCAAGAATCTAGAAGGGTAGAGGGAAGATAATTTTTCCCAGATCATTTTGGTGTGCAAAGCTTTCACATAGAGAACAATCAAAAAGAGCGTGTACTTGAGAGTGTAAAACTTACATCTCAGGGGAATTCGAAGCAAAAGCTGAGCACTAGGGGTGGCGTGGGGTGGGAGGCTTGTAAGATAAACCAGAAAAGAATGTAGGAATCAGATTTGAGTTGATTCAGACTCCAGGGATCCTAGCCGCTGCAGTTTCTGGCAATGGGATGTGATTGTTTTGCTTTCTTCTCTCTGACCAAACTCCTGCCTTGTAGCCATAAGTCACATTTGTGTGAATTAGAAAGAGGTGCTCCTTCCTTGGTGCAGAACCTGGAACATGGATCCCGGGCTATAATTCAGCCCCCACTGGCCCTCTCAGCTAGGCACAAACTATGCAATGCTTTGTGGCCGCTCTGAGCCAACTGCCCCGTGACAGGTCTGCCTATCTGTGGGCTAACTTGGGCCTCTTCCAATTGCTTACACTTGTCTGCTTTGTTTCAGGGTCCTGGCCATCAATGAGGGAGGCCCCTACCCCCACCACCCAAGGCCCGGTTTTCCAAAGCCATGTTTGTCAAAAGCATCCGTGTGCAAATTCCTTTGTTCATAATGGTGGCCTTCAAGTTGAATTGTGCATGAAATTGTCTTGCTAAAGAAGCAGCTTTCTTATATAAAAGGGGGCAAGAGAAATTGAAGGATCTGATTAGTTAATAAGAATTCTGAGTAGTCAAATTCCAAATTAGCATAAAACAATTTCTTGTTCAGAGCACGTGCAGCGCCAGAGTAAAAGAATTCTTTTCTTCCTCTTTTTTGTTAAAGCGTTTTGTTCTAAAATAGTATAATCACAATAAGACATTCCAATGTGTGAATTATAGTATATTAAGTCATGACTAATTGCATTGATTTGCATTCCGGGTTTTTTAACATCTGTGTGGTAATTATCCTAATCCAATTTGTTATGCAGAATACAATCAATGTTATGTATGTTAGTGTTTAGAGTCCCTGACACAATTTCCTGTAATAAAACAGAATGAAATACAAAGGTAGCTCAGGTGGAAAGACAGACACATTTTTATAGATATCAAGCTCCCTTTCTTGATCTCCAAAATTAGCTGGGGCTGGGGGGGTCAGTGGATCAAGCAGATTTAATTAACATTTTAAAGGGAGGCCCAAGAAAAGAGAGAAAGAAAGAGCAGCACACAGGAGCGGGCTGAGCTCCTGAGAAAGAGTGAGAGCAGGCTGTATTAAACCTTCAGGAAGACTTTTTTCTAACAGGCTGTGGCTTTCACAAGCTGCCAGAAATAATGTCCTGACCTCACCTGATAATGAGGCAATGGGACCGGGTTTTGCTTTAAACCTTTCATTTGTCTGTCCTTTTAGGAAAAAGATAGGACTCTGCCTAATATCTCCCAAAAGTCCTGGGAATCTGGGGCATAGACAAAGTATCTGAGCTGCTTTTAGGCACAGGCAAAGAAAGCAGCTCGGTCTGTGTAATCTGCAGGGATACTGGACAGCCTCACCCTCGCCCCCAGCAACTCCACATACACACACAAGCGCAGGCGCCTTTGCTGCCCTCCTGCCCCCACCCTACCCCCACCCCACCCCACCCCACCTTATATCCAAGTCTCCTGCTTTGGGGACATCCAGTCCTTTAACTTCTGGATCTGTTGTCTTTCAAAAAACATCAGTCTGCCTCATCAAAAATATAAACCTTAGAAAGCAATACCTAAGCAGCCTCTTTCAGAAGCGAGAAAGTAGAGAGAAGGGTACAAGGTGTTGCTGAGGGGCAACTCAGTCCATGGAACATGCTACTTTTGACCTCAGGGTTGTAAATTCAAGGCCCACGTCGGGGTAGAGTTGACTTAAACTTTGGGGGTGCCTGGCGGGCTCAGTTAGTAGAGCATGTGACCCTTGATCTCAGGGTCCTGAGTTCAAGCTCCAGCCAATTAAGCCTGAAAAAGACACCCTCTTCCGCTGAAATTTAGGCAGGCTCTTCTAAGCCCTCATTTCAACTAGGCCCTGCCCTTGCCCTGTCTTAGCAAAGAATCCTGCCAAGTCAGTTTAGCCAAGATCCCCCCAACCAGAGACATCTGATCATACTTGATATCTGATCAAGTTCCCCATTCCCCCAGCCTTGATTTTTTAAAGATTTTGTTTTTTGCGAGAGAGAACAAGCTGGGTAAGGAGCAGAGGGAGAAGCAGACTCCCTGCTGAGCGAGGAGCCCAGGCGCCACGTGGGGCTCATCCCAGGCTGGCCCTTAACCACGGAGCCACCCAGGCATCCCCCAGCCCTGATTCCTAACCCTTGGCTTGCCTTTAGCAAAAATCCTGGGAGGCCAGTTTAGCAAGAGTTCCCTCACCCTTGATATCTGTCTTAGCTTGGGCTGCTATAACAAACTGCCATAGATGGGATGGCTTCAACAACATTCATTTCCTACAGTTTTGGAGGCTGGATCAAGATCAAGAAGTTGGCAGGTTCAGTCCCTGGTGAGACTCCTCATTTTGGCTGGCTGCTAGCCACCTTCCCACTGAGTCATCACATAGGGGAGGAGAGGGAGAGAATGCTGGGCTCTCTTCCTCTTTTTATTGGAATGCTAATCTCATCATGGGGGCTCACCCTCAAGACCTCATCTAAATAATCACCTCCCAAAAGCCCCATCTCCAAATACCAACATAAGAAAGGGGGAGCAGATACAAACATTCACTCCAAAACAACATCTAATCAAATTCCTCTAAGTAATTTTGCATCTGCTGACCCCCCTCACTCTGTTTATTGGCTAATAATCCCCACTTGTCCTTGTTATGTTAGGAGTTGAGTTCAGTCTCTGTCTCTCTCCCCTACTGCAATAGTCTTGAAGAAAGTCTTCACCATTTTAACAGGTGTCAGAATAATTTTTCTTTAACAGGCCCTTGAGGGGAAAAACTGCCTCCACTGGACACCATGGGTGTCCATTTAGCCAACTACTCTCTAGGTAGTCAAGACCTGCTTCAGCCCATTAAACAGGACCCCAGTGGCTCCAAGCAGATGCCTAACAGAGAAGCAGGAAGGACTCCTCTAAGGTTTGGCAGTTCTGCATGGGAATTTGTTGGCAGTACCTGTGAACAAAGGTGTGAAATTCCCATCATTCAAACCAGAATTTACTGAGCATTTACTCTAGGTCTTGCCCTCTGCTAGCAACTGGGGGATAAGACTAGGCCCCTTTGCTCTCAAAGCTCACACAAAGCAGGGAAGGCAGACAGGTAAACAGACAATTACAACACACTTGAAAGCTGCGACCAGCTTATCGTAACCATTTGCTGGAAGGTAAGGAACCAGCAATTACAATTAATTGGCAAAAAGTCTTCCTTGGATCACATCTCTGAAGTGATCCCTTCACCTTGTTTACCTCGGCAGAGCTCCTGCCTCCTGCTTGTCCAGCAACATCCCAGAGCAAATCTTTTCTCAAGGAATTGTCTTCTAACCCCCAGCACACTGACCCTTTCATGGCCAACAAGATAAAGCCCAAGCTTGTTAACCTGCCATTTCGAGCACTCCGTGATCCTCAAAGGATGGCTCTCCCCCCATGAGCACTGTCAGTCAGCAAGGCATGCTGGACATTATCTTGTAAAGTTACCAGACAGGGTAGTGCAGAACGTTCCCTTGATTCCTGTGTCCACACTGTCATCACTAGACCTTGGCCAGTGGCAACAAATAATAATGCTGGAGGGGCTTTCTGACTCCAGAAAAACAAGAGGGACTGAGCTCAGAAGGGAGGGGGGGAGGAAGAACAAACGTGAGGCAGAAGAGAGCCCATGAAGCACATTATGCCAGCTGCAATGCCTGCCCTTCCCAGAAACCAAACTTCTCTGCCATCTCCCAAAAACCCAACAAAAGAGACAGCAGGATGAGCTACTGAAAGCTTCAAGAAGCAAAAGGGTAGCCAGATATGTGGGATTTCAGTCAGGTGCCCCTGAAACACTACCTTGCAATGAAGCCTGAGGCTTCTCTCAGCCTCCATCTTCTCACCATTAAAATGGAGATGATACTGCCGACCCTCTCTCCTCAGAGAAAACAGAGACCAAAGACTTGACAATGCTCTGTAAACTGTAGGTGGCCATTCTGGTATGAGGGCTTGTTATTACTATCTGATGGGCCCTGCGGGACATGTTGAAAAGGTTTTATAGCAATTCAGATGAGGGCAACAGGATGCTTCCAGGAATAGGAACAAGGAGAGAGGACAACACTGACTCAGACATGGGCTCTCCAAGTCACCTCTGACCCAGGGCCTGGAGGCTTGCAGGGATAAAAAGCCTCTGCCACCACCTTCCTCCACCCTCTATCAATATGGCAGCAAAGCACCTGCTGTACTGATCACAGATGCCAAGACCTAACCACACATAATGACTCAGTGGCCTCCCCTTTCTTTTTAAAAGCTTATCAGTATTATTCTTGAAATCCCGGTCCTGGCATGCCCCAGGAAATATCCATTCATGAGAGGCAATGTGCCAATAAAGAGTCTTTGCAAACCTCCCTTCCTTCCTGAATTTGAACCTACAGAAGGGGCCACAGGCTAACAAGAGAACTAAGTGAAGTGTGTCTGGCATGTCTGCAACTTTTCAACAAACTACTCCCCACCCATCAAAATGTCCCCACCCACACTCATCTGGGAGCCCCTAGGGGGATAATGGGCAACACTGCTCACTGATGTGACATATGGGCCAACAAGTAAACAGCACACTCACTCTGAAGGGGAGGAGACATCACAGACTCCCTGCAAGTTCCAGAGAGAAATTTATTTTCGGGGTGGCAGGGCATAGAGCCTTGTCAATTTTCCTATAGACAGCCATCTGCTAGTAAGGAGGACCCTACTTTGTTAGGCCTCTGAAAACCCACAAAAGTCTCTTTGGTAATCACTGTCAATCACTTGGCAGCTGGCCCCAGCCCTGGGGAATTTTGTGGGAATGCCTATAAATCAGTGTAGCAGAGGAGAACGGCTGCAGAGTTCTAGTCTATGGCTCTTGTTTGGAAGCTCCTTTATTTTTTTTTTTTTTCTCCTCCTATAAACAACATATCAGACTGATACAGTAAGGGCCAAGGTCTGGAGACAGAAGTAGCAAGGTGCTAAAAGCTAAATACCCCCTTGGCATCTTTTCTTTCCCCGCCATGACTTGGGGCTTCCAGAAGCGATCTGCCTGCCTAACACTAAGTCCTGAGCAGAGTCTGCGGCTCTTTGAAAATTAAAGCATCAGTAGGAGCCCAAGGCCATGTGGGACTGGAGGAGGCGGGGTGGGGGGGCAGTGGCTAGCAGAAGAGGCTTAGGTGGGCAGAAAAGGCTTAGGTGGGAGTTTAAAGCTAGGGTTAGAAATAGCTGAAAATGCTATCCTGTTCACCGATCAGGCTAAAAAGGGGAATGGACAGGAAATTGGAGACAAAGATAAATGGAGACCAACCCAGAAACACAGGGAGATGTACTCAGATTTTCCTTTGAGATGGCCATACCATCTCAATCCCTTTTAGCCTATTAAATGCACAGACTCTAACCCAGTGCTATATAATATAACTCTCTGTGAGAATGGAAACGTTCTATAAATGCACTATCCCATATGGTAGCCACTAGCCACACATAGCTATGAAGCCCTTGAAATGTGGCTGGTATGACTGAGAAACTTAATTTTTGATTTTCTTTAGTTTTCATTCATTTAAATTTAAATAGCCACATGTGGAATTTCAGTCAGGATTTCAGCTAATGGCTACCATATGGACCAGCCCAGGCCTTAGAGTTACCACACTCTCTGGGTTCAAATCCCAGCTCTGCCTCTTGTTGGCTGGGAGACTGGAAAATTACTTAACCTCTGTGGCTCAGTTTATTCATCTGTGAAATGGGAATAATAAGGGTACTCACAGAACTGTTGTGAGAATTATATGAGTGAATGTGTGGAAAGTGATTAGAGAGTGTCTAGTGTATAATAAGGGCTATAATTTTTTTCCAGTTGGAGACACTCCATAGAACACAGTCTCTCGGCCACTGTAAGAGTGACTGGAGAGAGACCCTTTACTCCTACAGAGATAGCAAGTGGAAGTCTTGCCCTCTTCCTAAACCACAATTTACAAGAGCTGCGATTTCACTCATTGCTCTTCTCGTGAGAAGCCCAGAGCAGTGTGTGTGCGGTAAGGTGCAAGAGACAGTGCTCAAACCTAGTCACAGTCTGGATCTAGTTCCTCCTCACAGACACACAGAATACTCATTGTCGGTCCAAGCACAACCAATTACAGATCCGTGAGAATTCTGGCAGATGTTACCCTCCTCAGCAGTGGGAGGGAGGCGGGGCCACGGAGACCTGAATTTGAATCTCAGCCTAGCCATTAACTTACAGGGTGAGATTAGGTCAAGAACTTACCTTCTGTGAGCCTCAGTTTCTCCATCTATAAAATGGGGAGTATATTAATTCCTATCTTCCAAGATTGGTGTAGTGATTAAAGAAAATAATATAAATAAAGCACTAGATTAGCCAAAACATAGATCTGCTAGATGTAAGTAGCACAGTGCCTGGTAGCTGCTATTTTTATTCAGACCTGTATATTGAATGAGAACCAATCCAGAGTAAATGGGTGAGTGAAGTTATTTCACAATCCATCATCAACACCACCCTGAGCTCAGCTGGAGGTAAGGAAGTCTACTTCCTATTGCCTTCCCATTGCCCAGAGAAGTGGGCAGTTGTAAAGCCTGGGCTAAAACCCAGTCCTACTGCCTCCTGGCCCCAGGCCAGGCAGCACCACAGATTCCCTTCAAAGGGCCCACTGACTGTTAATTTCTGATGGGGTTATAGAGTGTTTTTTTCATCAATCACTCTCAATGTAGGAAACAGAAGTATAAGTTACTTCATTAGAAGCACTCACACATAACTGGATACATTTACATATTAAGCAGGCAACTGAGACTCTAATCTTTCTATTTTATGTACAGCCCTAATCATTACTCAGCATCGGAACGCTTGTTAAATACCCAGGGTACTACAGAGAACTCTCAAACCTTTGCGAAGTACAGGTGACGATTTGAAAGTGCTCCCATTCACAAGCTGGATGCAATCTCCCCTTGGCATCCCTTGCACCCCGGCGACCATGTGTGCAGGTGTCCCTCGAGCTCATTCAAATCACCTTAAGCATAGACAGAGAGATATGACTAGAGGTCTCTTGGATCTGGGACGTTTAGTGTGTCTGACTAGGTAACTACCACATCCAGGGAGCGGGCCCCTGTTGTTTTGTGCATTGCGTCGTCGTTGGTTTGGAAGTGAAGCGGAGAAGGGAGACAGAAAATTTCAGAGCTCTGAGCAGCAGAGGGACTATTTGAGAGTCCAGCGCCATCTGCAGTTGTCAGTTGCGTGGCTTAGCAGAGGAAAGCAAAGCGAAAGCCTCAGAGAAATTCGCCCTTTTTATAACATTGTTGCCTCAGACCAACTCTAACTTCAGCCTCTCTACTTGAAAAATAACTCCAACTCAAAATTCAATAAATACCAAACAAGACAAAGACATTATGAGAAAACTAAAGCCCAATGACCCTCATAAACATAGACCAAAAAAAAAAAAAAATCCTCAACAAAATATCAGCAAATCGAATTCAGCAACACATAAAAAGAATAATACCTCATGAGTAAGTAAGGTTTATCTCAGGAATGCAAGAGTGGTTAACATTGGAAAATCAATCAGTATAATTTACCATATCAAGAGGATGAAAAATAAAAACCATATAACCATATCAATTTATGCAGAAAAGGCATTTGACAAAATGCAGATCCACTCATGATAAAAACTTTCAGGAAACCAGAAAGAGAAGGGAACATCCTCAACCTGATAAACAGCATCTACAAAAACCCTACACCTAACATCACACTTAATAGTAAAAGACTGAACACTTTCCTCCTAATATCAGAAACAGGACAAAGATATCTGCTCTTGTCACTTCTATTCAACATTGCATTGGAGGTTCTAGCTAGAGCAGTTAAGCAAGAATAAAGAAATAAAAGACACAAAGATTGAAAAGGAAAAAATAAGACCACATTTATTTATAGATATCATGATCATCTACCTAGAGAATCCCACAGAGTATATCAAAAACTTACTAGAACGCATAAGAGTATAGCAATATTATGGGACACTGGGTCGATATATAAAAATCAATTGCATATCAGTTGAAAAGATTTATTTGTTTGAGAGAGAGAGAGAGAAAGAGAGAGAGAGAGCATGTGAGTGGGGGGGAGGGGCAGAGGGAAATGGAGAGAGAATCTCTAGCAGATTCCCTCCTGAGTGCAGAGCCCAACACTGGGCTTGATCTCAGGACCTCAAGCTCATGACCTAGTCAAAATCAAGAATCAGACACTTAACCAACTGAACCACCCAGGCACCCCAAAAATTGAAATTTAACAAACAGGACAATTTACAATAGCATAATAAAAATGAAATACTTAGGGACAAATCTAACAAAATATGTGCAAGATTTGTATGCTGAAAACTACAAAACACTAATGAAATAAATTAAAAGAGACCTAAATAAATGGAGAGGCATATCACATTCATGGATCAGAACACTCAATAGAGTTAAGAAGTCCATTCTCCCCCAAATTAGTCTATAGATCCAACACAATCTCAATCAATATCCCAGCAGGCTTCTTTGTAGGAATTGACAAGCTGATTTTAAAATTTTTATAGAAAAGCAAAGGATATAAAAATATACTATATTTTAAAAGAAGAAATTTGGAGGACCTACACTATCTGATTTCAAGACTATGAATCCATAGTAAGCAACACAGTATGGTATTGGCATAAGGCGCCTATATAGA
Organism: Nasua narica; assembly: GCA_028533885.1. Classification (NCBI taxonomy): domain Eukaryota; kingdom Metazoa; phylum Chordata; class Mammalia; order Carnivora; family Procyonidae; genus Nasua; species Nasua narica. Next base: position 80,344,567 of record CM052801.1, on the reverse strand, counting down.
TCAATAGAACAGAATAGAAAATCTACAAGTAATCCCACACATGTATGGTCAGTTGGTTTTTGACAAAAAGGCAAAGACAACAGAGATACGATCATCTTTTTTAAAAAAGATTTTATTTATTTGTTTGACAGAGCACAAGCAGGGGGAGCAGCAAAGGAAGAGAGAAGCAGGCTTTCCATTGAGTGGGGACCCCAATGCAGGGCTTGATCCCAGGACCCTGACCTGAGCCAAAGGCAGACACTTAACCAACAGAACCACCCAGGTGCCCCAGGATAGAGTTTTCAACAAATGGTAGTGGGACAATTTGACCTCTGTATGGAAAAAAAAAAAGAACTTCAACCCTTACCTTGTATCGTATATAAAAATTAACTTAAAATGGATCATAGACATAAATGTAAAAGCTGAAATATAAAACTCTGGTCAGGCAAAGATTTCTTAGATATGACCAAATATATATATATGTATATATATATATATACATATATATATATATATATATAGGAATATTACTCAGCCATCAAAAAGAATAAAATCTTGCCATTCACAATGCCATGGATAAAGCTACAGTGTATTATGCTAAGCAAAATAAGTCAGTCAGAGAAAGACAAATACCATATGCTTTCACTCATTTGTGGAATTTAAGAAACAATACAGATGAACATATGGGAGGGGGAAAAAAGAGAGGGGGTAACAGTCTCTTATGGTAAACCATAAGAGACTCTTAAAAATAGAGAACAAACTGAGAGTTGATGGAGGGAGGTGGATGGGTGATGAGCTAGATGGGTGATGGGTGATGGGTGATCAAAGAAGGCACTTGTCATGTTGAGCACTGGGTGTAGTATGTAAATGATGAATCACTGAATTCTACTCCTGAAATTAATATTGCACTGTATGTTAACTAACTAGAATTTATTTTTTAAAAATATTTTCTTAGAGAGAGAGAGAGAGCACAGGCGGGGGAAGTGGCAGGCAGAAGAAGCAGGCTCTCTGCTGAGCAAGGAGCCGAATGCGGAACTCTATCCCAGGATCCTGGGATCATGACCTGAACCGAAGGCAGACACTTAACCAACTGAGCCACCCAGGTGTGCCTAACTAACTAGAATTTAAATAAAATTTGAAGAAAAAAATGACCAAAGAAAGAACAATAGATGAAAAAAATCAACAGATTGAGCTTCATCAACGTTACAAACTTCTGCTCTTTGAAATTCAGGGTTAGGGGCACCTGGGTGGCTCAGTCGGTTGAGCATCTGCCTCTTGGTTTCAGCTCAGGTCATGCTCTCAGGGTGGTGAGATCAAGCCCTGCCTCAGGCTCTTGTGCTCTGTGGGGAGTCTGCTTGGAATTCTCTCTCTTTCTCTCCCTCTGCCCCTCCCTCTGCCCACCTACCTGCTTTCTCTCTCTCTGTCTCTGTCAAATAAATAAATAAATAAATAAATCTTTAAAAAAAAAAAAGAAAGGGTTAAAAAATGAAAAGGTAAGCCACAGACTGGGAGAAAATCTTTGCAAAACACATATCTGATAAAGGTCATATATCCAGACTATATAATTATATAAGTCAAAACTCAATCATAAGAAAACAAACAACTCAACTAAAAATTGGGCAAAATATTTGCATAGACACTTAACCAAAGAAGAGATCTAGGTGGCAAATGAGCACACTGGAGGGGAGCAAATTACATGACCCTAAAATACGTCACTTTATCATATGGATTATTTTGATCTGAAGGCAATCAAAGACCTAGCAGATTCAAGAAAAACTTTTCCTACTCTCTTTACTATCTGAAAGAATTTAGATATAGGACCTGACTCAAAGAGAGAGAGCTATTACCAGAGATTTTTATCTGAATTTTTATCTGAATGATCTATCTGTATGAAAGGACAAACATTTAATAACCAAATATCTGCTCTTCTTATTGTCCTGTGAATTACCCTCCTTCCCTTTGAAGCCTCAGGTGCCTATCCCATCTCTTAGCTCAAGATGGCACATAAGCCTCAATTGCCTGTCTTTGAGCCTCTTGTGTCTTTGTCAGGCTCCTGTACATATGAAATTAAATTTTTTTTCTCCTGTTAATCTGTCTTATGTCAATTTAATTAGTGGACCAGCTAAAGAACCTCAAAGGCTAGAAGGAAAATTTATCCTCCCCAACAACATGAAAGGACACTCAACATTATTAGTCATTAGGAAAACGCAAAGTCAAACCATAAATACACATGTATTAGAATCCTAAAATTAAAAAAAAATTTTGACCTTATGCAAGCATTAGCAAGGACACAGAACAACTAGAACTTCAAAACATTGCTGATGGGAATTCAAAATGGTACAACCATTTTGGAAACAGTTTGGCAGATTCTTTTTTTATGAAGCTAGGTATACACTTACCCAATGAGCCAGCAACCCAACTCATAGGTATTTACCCAAGAGAAATTAAAATATATGTTCATGCAAAAAACATACATATATATTCACAGCAGCTTTATTAATTATCACTCAAAGCTGGAAATAACCCAAGTGTCTATCAACTAGGTGAATGGACATATAAATTATAGTACAACCATATGATGACTATTATGTGGCAATTAAAAAGGGATGAACTAAAACATAGATGAATCTCAAAAGCATTATGCTAAATAAAAGAAGTCAAACCTAAAAATCTATATATTGTATGATTCCATTTACATAACCTTCAGGAAAAGTCAAAACTGTGGGAGTAGAAGATAGATCAGTAGTTGCCAAAAGTTGGATATAGAGGGAAAGGACTGACTGCAGAGGGGCACAAAAGAACTTTCTGGAGTAATGAAAATATTCCATATCTTGATTGTGTTTGTGAGGCACAACAGTACGAAAATTACACCTGAATAAACCTGACTTTAAAAATCAGGAATCATACTGGTAGAGAAGGAATCTACCAGGCTTGCTTCCTTAGCTTCCTAACTGAATCAAATGAGAGTTCGTCCACTCAACACACAGCAAACCAATAAAAACAAACACGGAGCTTTTGTGATAAAGAAAGGTAGGTGATTCATTGGTGTGGCATCACCCAGGAGAATAGAGAGCTAATGCTTAAAAGTCCTGAGCTCAAAAAAAAAAAAAAAAAAAAAAAAAGTCCTGAGCTCCCCAGTGGCTTGCATTGCAAATGAGGGTTTTTAAGGGCAAAATGTGAGGGCAGGGGTCTTCTGAGAAGATGGACACAGCTGATTGCAGGCCCATGAGGTCCTGCTAGCAGGTGCTTAGGTGCCACTTCGGAACACTTGGAATCTGAAAAATATCTTTAATTTTTATGTTAGAGATTTCATTAGGTACATCTGGTGGTTATATCTCTAGGGCAGTGCTGATTAACTACTTGTCCTACAGGTTCCTTTGAATGATAAACAAGCATTCCTATCTCTTGAGCCTAGGCCTATGTGTTCCTTGGGCAGTCCAGCTGTGCCTGGAGGTGACGTGTTCATTTTTTTATCGGAGCTGGTAAGATGGATGCCGACTTCAGCTTGTCTTCCACACAGAAGGGTATGCTTTCTCAGGGGGAGCGTTTTCACATTCAGGAAGGATCTCCCTCATTGCCCTGCTTGCCAGAATGCAACCTTGGCAGTTTGGTAGCAGTTGGGCAAATACAGCTGAGGGAAGAATGGGGGAAGGGAGGAGAGTTAGCATCGCACAGTAGTTTATGGTACAGGTTTGGGGATTTTTGTGTGTGTGATTAAGTTTTTAATTTTAATTCCAGCATAGTTTTTTTTCCCCAAATGTTTATTTTCTTTTTTCAGTGTTACAAGATTGATTGTTCATGCACCACACCCAGTGCTCCATGCAATACGTGCCCTCCTCAATACCCACCACCAGGCTCGCCC
>CM052801.1:80304810-80340226 GCA_028533885.1 Nasua narica | reverse complement strand
CCCTGCAATTGCACTACTGGGTATTTACCCCAAAGAAGCAGATGCAGTACAAAGAAGGGCCAAATGTACCCCAATGTTCATGGCAGCAATGGCCACAATCGCCAAACTGTGGAAAGAACCAAAATGCCTTTCAACAGATGAGTGGATAAGGAAGATGTGGTACATCTATACAATGGAATATTATGCCTCCATCAGAAAGGATGAGTATCCAACTTTTGTATCAACATGGACGGGACTAGAAGAGATTATGCATCTTGACTAATAAGTCAAGCAGAGAGAGTCAATTATCTTATGGTCTCACTTGCGTGTGGAGCATAAAGAAAATCATGGAGGGCATTGTGAGAAGGAAGGGAAGGGTGAATGGGGGGAAATCAGAGGGGGCGATGAACCAGGAGAGACTGTGGACTCTGAGCAACAATTTGAGGGTTTTGGAGGTGAGGGGTTGGAGGGTTGGGCGAGCCTGGTGGTGGGTATTGAGAAGGGCACGTATTGCATGGAGCACTGGGTGTGGTGCATGAACAATCAATCTTGTAACACTGAAAAAATAAAATAAACATATTTGGGGGGGAAAAAAGAGTAACTACGGGTTAGGTGCTTTACATAAATTATCTCATCAGATTTTCACAGCGACTCTGCTAGATTAGCATTATTACCTGCTTTTCAGATGAGGAAATTGAGGCTGGGAAAAGTTGAAAACTAGCCAAAGGCCAAAAGTTGGTCACCGTCTAAAACTCAGTCAAAGTCCAAAAGTTGAAAATTCAACAGAGTTATAATGTAAACATTGAAGGATATAAACTATTTTATACCCAAAGTGTTAAGTACCAAAGTGGTTGCCTCTGGAGAATGGTATCATGGGTCTTTATTCTCTTCCTTTTTGCTTATTTTTCCTTATTTCTCTGTAATTAACATTCCTGGATAGCTTATCAGTGCAGATATGCTGATGCGGGTTTGGAATTTTTTCTCTACAGGCTCAGCTGGTTTTCTGCTAATGCATCCCCCTAAAGCAGCTTCAAGAATACCCAGTTAAGCAAGCTTTTAGACTTTGTGGTGTCTGTGAGGCTTGGGATAGAAGTGAGCCCAACAGTCATCATGGAGCAATTGCTACCATGTTCCCAAATGTGGTCTGAGCTCACTAGACTGCGCTCAGGTACACTGCATCCCAGCCAAAGAAGTAATCACCGCCCACTCTCTGCACCAGTCTGTGTGCACAAATGAACCCAGTTTGACTGCATCCAGAAGACTGACCAGGAGAATCATTAGCATAAAACCATGTTAATGAGTCAATCACTACATACCTATTTTGTACCAGACCTGAAGATACAGTTCTTGCCCTCAAAAAGGTGACTCTGGTGAACCATGTAACAGCCAAGGGGACTGGGAAGTAGGTTTAGCCTGAAAAAGAGATCGCTCCAAGGTAGAGGGGATAGAAGAGGTCAAGTAGAGTCTAGGGCTTGTTTTAAACTCTTGAAAGGAATGTCGTATCGAAGAGAAATTGACTTGTTCTACGTGATTCCAAAAGGCAGAATAATTCATACCTTGGAAATGTGGCAAATGTCCACAAAACAGCACTGTGAAGGGCTATAATGGGGAATTTACTAGGCCTCCTATGATGGGATGGAAACAATTGAGGAAAAGTGAACTCCTGGATTGAGCGGAAGATACTAGGGACCAGCTAAGCTGGCAGCATGTGAACAGCTCAACTTTGTCCACCCAGTGTCTGCTTCCCCTCCACTTCTTACGACCCTCTTGTACGGCTAATCACTAGCCCCCACCTCCTTGAACACAAGGGTGGGTGGGCGACCCAAGAACCTGAGCTCAGGGCTGACGCAGCAGCAAGAGTAACCTGAGGAAGAATCTCAGAGTATTGGCTACAACCACTGACTTCTCTCTGGCCTGTGGTCGGGGTAGATCCTTAGAGCCTGGGACAGAGCTGAGGTCGTAGCTAAGGGATTGGATGATCCCATAGTAAATGGTCCTAACACGGGGACTGCATGAGTCAGGGTTTAATTCAAGAAGCAGAGCCATTAGGAATGGCATTAGCTTCTAGGAACCTCTCTATATATGTTATATGGATTTGTTACAGAGATTTAACATTACAGGCATACCTCATTTTATTGTGCTTCAGTTTATTGTGCTTTGCAGCTATTACTTTTCTTTTACAAATTTTAAAATTTGTGGTAAACCTGCAAGAAGCAATCTATTGGTGCCATTTTTCCAACAGCATTTGCTCACTTCGTGTCACATTTTGGTAATTCTTGCAATATTTCAAAGTTTTTCATTATTATTTTATTTATTGTGGTATCTTAGAAAAAGCTCAGATGGTGGTTAGCATTTTTTAGCATTAAGTATTTTTAAATTAAGGTATGTACCTTGTTTTCTGAGACATAATGCTATTGTGCACTTAACAGATTATAGTATAAATATAGCTTTTATATACATTGGGAAACCAAAAAATTTATTTGACTCTCTTTGCTATGATAATTTGCTTTTTGCAGTAGTCTGGAACTGAACCTGCAATATCTCTGACTTGTGCCTATGTAGAATTGTGGGAGCACGGGAAGTGGCACCTGGATGGCTCAGTTAGGAATCTGACTCTTGGTCTTGGCTCAGGTCTTGATCTCAGGGTCATGAGTTCAGGTCCTGTTTTGGGCTCCATTCTGACCGCGAAGCCCATGTAAAAAAAAAAAAAAAAAAAAGACTTGTGGGAGCTGGTAAAGTAGTCTTGGGGTCTCCATAAGGCTGTTGTCTTTGTGTCTGATATAATAGCTTGAAGTCCACAGGACAGGCTGTTGGCAAGGGAAGATGAGCATATGGTGCAGAAGAACAAAGATACGCTGAAACCCACAAGCACAAGGGGGATCCCACAAGGATAAGACCAAAACTCATCAGTCCTTATTGCCTCTGACTTTGGTAATACAGGTGTCCTGCTAACCACACACACCTGTCCTGGGACTTGGAGAAGCTGCAGAGAGATCCAGGAGCAGGTGGGGAGTCATTGCAGGCCCAGTCATTGCCTCATAGGAATGAAGTGAGTCAACAGATCAGCAACATGTATGAGTTTCAAAATGGCTTCTGCTTCATTTCCACCATGCAGATCTCACACAAGACTCTCTCATGTGGCTGCCCCTAATGGGAAATAGACAGGAAAGGAAAGTCTGGGGAACTAGTTCAGCCTAGCCAAGTTAACTGCTCAGAGAGGACAGAGGTAGAGGCTAAGAACCAGAACAGCGTGATGAGTAGACAAAAGCCTCACAGAAGTTATAGGAATAATTTTCAAACAACCTGAGTTATCTAATAATTGTAATCCTAAGTCATACATCATAAACCAGGAAGCTCCTCGGCTCTAGATGTGTTCAGGGAAAGGCTTATGGCCAGACTGTGAAAGGTCTTAAATACCAATGAGGATCCACACTGTGTTTTTAGAACAATCATTCTGGTAGATGAATTGGAAGAGGCAAGACTGAAGAAATGGAGACTCACTAGAAAGCTTTTTCAGGGACATGGGGTAAAGGTAATAGGAATGGGAATGAGGGCAGTGGTGGTAGAGGTGGCATGGGAAGAATGAATTTGGGAGATAGGTGGAGGGAAATTGGAAAGAACTTAGCAGCTGATTTGAGCTGGGACGGTGTATCCATTTCCCATGGTGGCTGTAACAAACTGTTTTAGCAGCTGAAAACATCAGAAATTTAGTCTCTTACAGTTCTGGAGGACAGAAGTCCAGAATGAATCTCATGGGACAAGAACCAAGGTATTGGCAGGGCTGATTCTTTCTGGAGATTCTAGAGGAGACTCTATTCCTTGTCTCTTTCAGCTTCTGGTGGCTGCTGGCATTCCTTGCCTTGTGGTATCACCCCAATCTCTGCCTCCATGGTCATGATGCCTTCTTCTCTCCCATGTCAAATCTCCCTCAGCCTCTCTCTTAAGGACACTGATGATTATATTAGACTCACCCATAATCGAGGATAATCTTCCTATTTCAAGATTCTTTTTTTTTCCAATCAAGAAACAAAGTTTATAAACATTTGATTGTTAATTCTCTCAACTTTCTTGTGAGGACAGCTAACAACTTACTCATGTTACAGACACAGTCAACCGAGGGCTCCATACTTTCATGGAATAGAAAAGAATATCAATACTTTTTTTTTTAAATATCATGCCTGATTAATATTTTTAAAGAATAAGTTTCTTTTGGGGCACCTGGCTGGCTCAATTGGAAGACCATGTGTCTTTTGATCTCAGTGTCTTAAGTTTGAGCCCCACTTTGAATGTAGAGATTACTTAAATAAATAAACTTTTTAAAAAATTCTAAAAATAAGGTTCTTTCCAAAATCACTTACAAAACACTTTCACTACCTATACTAGAATATATTCAAATATATATATATATATATTCAGGGCTCTGTCAGTTAAGCATCTGTTTTTGGCTCAGGTCATGATCCCAGGATCCTGGGATCAAGCCCCATGTTGAGCTCCTCGCTCAGCAGGGAGCCTGCTTCTCCCTCTCCCACTCCCCCTCTCCCTGCTTGTGCACACACACACACTCTCTCTCTGTCAAATAAATAAATAAAATCTTTAAAATATATATATATTCAATCAAAACTTAACCAAAGTTCAAAAAAGTAGGCTGCTCATTGGGGAAGGAAGTCTTTTTTTCTTTTTAAATTATTTTTTTATTCAACTAAAATTAACATACAATGTTATATTAGTTTCAGATGTATAATATAATGATCCAATAAGTCTATACATTACTTAGGGTTTATCACGATAAATTTACTTAATCCCCTTTACCTATTTCACCCATTCTGCCACCCTCTTCCCCTCTGGCAACCACCAATTTGTTCTCTACATTGAAGAGTCTGTTTTTTGCTTATTTTTTTCCTTTGTTCATTTGTTTTGTTTCTTAAATTCCACATACGAGCAAAATCATACAGTATTTGTCTTTCCCTGACTGACTTATGTCACTTGGCATTATACCCTCTAGATTCATCCATGTTGTTGCAAATAGATTTCATTCTTTTTTATGGCTAATATTCCATTGTTATCTATACCACATCTTCTTTTTTTTTCTTTTTTTTACATCTTCTTTATCCATTCATCTATAGATGAACATTTGGGTTCCTTCCCTATCTTGACTTATTATAAATAATGCTGCAATAAAATAGGAGTGCATATGTCTTTTCAAATTAGTGTTTTCACATTCCTTGGGTAAATATCCAGCAGTGGAATTACTGGATCATATGGTAATTCTATTTTGAATTTTTTGAGGAACATCCATATTTTCCACAGTGGCTGCACCAGTTGCATTCCCATCAACAGTGTACAAGTGTTCCCTTTTCTCTACATCTTCGTCAACACTTGTTTTTTCTCATGTTTTTTATTTTAGTCATTCTGACAGGTATGAGGTGCTACCTCATTGTGGTTTTGATTTGCATTTATTTCTCTGATGATTAGTGATGTTGAGTGTCTTTTTATGTGTCTGTTGGCTATCTGTATGTCTTCTTTGGAAAAATGTCTGTATCTTCTGCACATTTTTTCCCTTCTGCCCATTTTCAATTGGATTTTTTTGGTGTTAAATTATGCTATTTCAATATCCTTAATCATATCTGCAAAATCCCTTTGCTATACAAGATAACACCCACAGGTTGCAAGGATTTGGATGTGTATGTCTTGTGGGGAACCATTATCTGCCTATCACAGATAGCAAAGAGATAAAAGGCAACTATAATTCAAGTTTCAAATCTTCAGGATCAGACCATGATAAAAAAAAAACTAACAAAAGTAAGAATATCAACAAGAAGAGAAAACATTTTGGGGGAGAAGAGTTTACTTTGGGATATGTTACCTACGATACAAGGGGTTGGTGGGATCCATATGAAGAAGCCCACAAGAAACTTGCAATATCAGAGTTTGAAGCTTTGAAAAGTATCCAGGCTTAAGATAAAGATCTGAAAGCATCTACAGAGATATGATACAGGAAGACTTTAAGCTCTTTGAAAGTAGAGATTAGATGCTTGCAGTTCTATCCTCAGTTACTAGCATGGTATCTGGTAGATGTTCAACAAATGTTTGTTGAATGAACAGGTGAAAGTAAGATTCCAAAGCAGGATGAGGTAGACAGTATGGAGGAGTGGAGTTTGGGTAGAAGGAGAAAGTTTCCTTCTTTGAAACAAGAGGTAATAAAAGGGAAAAAGAGAGTATATGCAAAATAATTTTGAAATGAACAAGATATGTTGCAAGATCTCACTTTGGACCATTCTGGTATTATCAAAATGAAAAGTGAAGTCATCAGTGGGGAATGTTACTGAGAGTGAGATTGAAATTTGAGGAAAGTAAACCATTAAATGTCAGAACTGAAAAAGACCTTGTAGCGTAGCCCATAGCCCTTAATTTACAGACAGGAAAACTGAGGATTCAAAAAAGGAATACATTTGCTCAGGTTACTAAAGCAAATAGAGTTTGGTTCAATTCATGCAACATATGTTTACTGAATAAAAATGCCTCTATGCCAGGCAGACCCTATGCTAGGTGATGGAAGTACAGTGAAAAACAAGGCAGATATAGGACCTGACCTCACTGATTTTTAGTACCGAGGCAAAGACACAGAAGTAAGCAGGGTGGTAAGTACTATGGTGGGTAGAGCTTAAAGAGCTTAGGGAGAGAAGGAAGGAAGGAAGCATGTGAGGTAACAAGAACTGAATAGCAAGATTGGTGAGCTGATATTCCAGCCCAGCTGAGGGCAGACAGTGACTTGGCTGTTCACCCAGGTACCAGTTTCATGACCTAAGAGATATTTATAATTCCAGGGAGAAGAAAAGAAGGCAACTCCCAGGACCTTGACTCTGGTTCCAGCATTCCTTTGTACTTGGCTTTTCTCCTCATGTTCCCCAGACAGGCCAGACCATGGGAGGAGCACTTCAGTAAGTTGAGTGATCAACTGGTGATTAAATCTTGTAAATTTGAACACACTAACAAATAGGAGAGAAACACAGAAGTTTAGCTCTACTTTTCCAAGGGCACCCAGGATTGAAGAAGCTAACAGAGCAGGGAGTAGTTGCCTGAAGAAAGTGAGGCTTGCAGTGAGATTTCAAGTCCACAATCGGGGAGATTAATGGAGAGGGCAACCCGCTTTGTTTCACTACTTTAATGTGCCATCACATCTCTCTTAAGACCAGTTGTGCTAGGAGCCAATAATAGCTTAAGGCAATTATGTTTTGGCAAAGAACACATTTAAAGTGTACAAAAATATATATACCACTTCTCTAGCTTGAAGTAAAACAATTACATTTCTATTACTTTTCTAATTAAATGATCCCTAACCCCTCAGCTTACCCATCATTAGAATATGCTTCTTCACTCTCTAGGGTGCCTCCTCTTGCAAGGGTCCAATGAAACTCAGGGGTCATACTCATTTCAAAGGGTCAGTACTGGCTTCTGTCGCCCTGAGGAAAGAAAGCTGGAAGCCTGCTCAGTTCACCTAGGAAATGTTTTCTTCAGCTGTTGTCCCTGTTGCTAAAACAGAGCATTGCTAGGAGTCCAGCAGTCCAACCCCATCCTGGGTGCCATAGTGGTTGAGACATGTGCTGGCACAGAAACGTCTCTAATTATTGGGGGTAGTAACAGAAGGACTGCTGTACTCAGATGTGGGCAGGTCACATCACCCATAGGCCTCAGCCTCAAAGTCTGGCCGACCTGGGCAGTGGCAAGCCTCCATCTGCACTCAGATGAAGAAACCAAAATACTCTGGAACTCTTTCTCTTGAGGACACGAGTATAATTTCCCAAAGAAGAGGGTGGGGATGCTGGAGGGGCTGCAGAACAAATACTGGGGGCACTTTAGAGAGAAAGGGTGAGAGACAGCAAGCGAGAGTGCCAGTGACACATCCTTTTTCCGAAGGCCTAAAATGGCTACATTTCCTGCCATCTCCTCATGGAATTCTAGTGAAAGATTTCATAGATAAAGCAGAGCTTTCCTACTCGTAGGCTCTGACACACTGGGGTGCTGTCAGTGGGTTAGAAGTGGGCATGGACTATTGATCTTTTCAGTGTTTGGGGCAATCAGGTAGAGCTTAGGCGAGCCAGAGCCCCCAAGCCAGTTGTCACCAGCTGCTGGTGGCTGAGGTGGGTTTGTTGTTGTTGTTGTTGTTGTTGTTGTTTTTCGGAAGACAGACCCTATAGATCAGAATCTGGAATCTGCCCTGCAGTCTTCACAGCCCGCCAGCACAAAGGGCACTTCCAGCAATCGTGGCTCCATTGCTTCATGCTGAGAAGACCAAGGAGGTGCTCCACCACCAGGACATCAATCTGGGGGAGACCGTGGAGAGTAAGGACAGGAACTGCTGGGGGTAGAGGGTACAGTTCCAAGTAACAGATTCAAATTCGCATCTTCACATGTCACACACTTAGCATGTTTACTGTGCCCTTTCAGTTGCACCCAACTTAGCCACATGTGTTCTGCAAATTGTAGCATCATCATGACTGCAAAATACTGGGCTTGACATAAAAAAGTTCGACTGGATTTGAAATCCATTCATGTCATCAAAAGCTATTCCATCATAGTATTTATCAATAAGGGAAAATGACTCTTTACATATACGTCGACTCTTGACAATTTTGGAATGATTGTAAAAAAGGTTTAAATTGTCTTTTTAAAAAAAAAATTTTTTTTTTAAGTAAACTCTACACCCAACGTGGGGCTCAACCCTGAGATTTAGAACCACATGCTCTATGGACTGAGCCAGCCAGGTGGCCCCAGGTTTAAATCGTCTTTACCTTCTCTACTTATGGGAACAAAGTTTCTTGTCAATGGAGACCATGAAGAATTCAAAGAGTCATCACCCAAATCCTGATAAGGAATGTGTATAATCACTTCAAACACAACACCTGATATAAAAAGCTATATTGAATGGGGGGTGCCTGGGTGGCTCAGTTGGTTAAGCACCCAACTCTTAATTTTGGCTCAGGTCATGATCTCAGAGTGGTGAGATGGAGCCCCATGTCTGGTTCACACCAGGTGTGGAGCCTGCTTAAGATTCTCACTCTGCCCCTCTCTCTCTCTGTAAAAAAAAAAAAAAAAAGTTATATTGAAGAAAGCTCATGTTTTTCATGAAACATTTTTGAAAATATTTTATGTACATTTATGTATGTTTGACACACGTTTAATATCTTCTTTTTTAAGATTTTGTTTATTTGACAGACCGACAGAGAGAGCACAAGCAGGGGGAGCAGCAGGCAGAGGGAGAGGAAGAAGCAGGCTCCCTGCTAAGCAGGGAGCCCAATGTGGGGCTCGATCCCGGGACCCTGGGATCATGAGCTGAGCTGAAGGCAGATGCTAAACCGACTGAGCCACCCAGGTGCCCCACATTTAATATCTTCCTTAACATTTTGTATTTATTTTTCTTATAATTATATGATAGGAAAAAGTAATGGATATTTTCAGTAAGTCTCATATACGTACCCTCTATTTTCCCCCAGGTGTCATACAGATGTTAACACTTTCCATTTGTGTCATGATATAAAAGGGTTGGGAAATCACACTAGGATAAGAAGAAGCAGAAAAAGAGTTGCTTAAACCACTTTACAAATCAAGACCTGTTTATTTACAAGTGGCTCAAATACAGCTAGTTTAAGCTGAATAAGGAGTGGGGTTGGAAGAGTACCTTTATTGTCCCAAGAACCAAAAATGTATCAGTGATAGAGAAAAAGCTGGCCACATTGATGACTGGATGAAGGAATGCAAATACCATGAGCTTATTCTCACCATCTCTAGATCTCCATTTCTCTATTTCTCATTGCTGCTTCTCTTGGAATGTTTCCTTTTCCACCTCCTCTTGTCAGATTTTCTACATGAGGCAGGGAAGGAAGAAGGCTTTAAGCAGATATGGGCCTATATCTTTATAGTTGTGTCCTGTATTAGTATAAAAATTCTGGAAAACAATTCTGATTAACCCACTTTGGGTCAGGCGGCCACCTTTTGACCCAGGGTACAGGATCTGGTAGCAGAATAGTCACTGAGGAATTCATGACTCTTAATGACCTCAAATTTTTGTTTCCCAAAATCTGCATTGTAGTTCTGTGTATCTCCAGTCTGGAAGAGACAAGATTGGAGGGTTTCTGGAGAGGGATGACTGGTATCAGCTTCCAGATTACCTTCCAAGATTCCATTGTTACAGGGCTGAGGGGGCACAAGTCCTTCCCAGGTTGATTATTAGGTAAAGCCACCAAATAGTCTTAGAAGGATACTATGGATAGTGAGATGGCTCCTCTAGCACAACAGACTTTAAGACTAACATCCCTGATTTCTCCTCTGTATGGAACCAAGGCCCACACTACACCAGGGTATATCAATCAAGATGGGCTAGGATCTGCTGGAGAAATAATCCTCAAATCTCAGTGGCTTAAAATAACAACTATTTATATCTCATTCTCTCTTCATGTCTGTCATGAGCTGGCAGGGATCTCTGCTCATTATGATCAATCCTGGACCCAGCCTGAAGGAAAGAGAATGCTCCAGAGAGTCTACCATTGGTAACTAAGTTCTCTAGTTTAAAAGTGACATATCACTACTACTGTCTTATCAGCTTGGGCTGATATAACAAAATACCATAGACAATGTCTTAACAGAAATTTATTTCTCACTGGGAAGTCCAAGATCAGGATGCTAACCAAATTGGTTCCTGGTGAGAGCCCTCTTCCTGGTTTACAGATGGGTATCTTCTTGTATCCTTACAAGGCAGAGAGAGCATGCCTCTTGTGTTACTTATTTTCCCCCTCCTCCTCCCCCTCCTCTTCCCCTTCTCCCTCCTGCTGCTGCTGCTGCTGCTGCTGCTACTTTGGTTATTCTTTACTTCACTCTTTATTATTTTTTTGTGTCTCTTCTTGTAGGGGCACTCCCATTCATGAGTGCTTTACCTTCATGACCTAATTACCTCCCAAAGACCCCACCTCCAAATACTATCACATGGGCTTCAGTATATGAATTTTGAGGGCACACGAACATTCAGTCTGTAGCAACTACTCACACATCACAGGCCCCACCTAACCTCAAAGAGGCTGGGAAGTGAAATCCTTCCATGTACCTAAGGAGAACCAGAAAAACATGTTTAATAGCACTAATGTTTACAACACTGGTTTATAACTGTGCATATTGGGAGAATGGTTGGTTGAGGCCTACAAATAAATGACATAAGTAGGTGATCTCTCAGTATTACTGTTCCTGATCTCAGAGGAATACAATATGAAAACTGCAAATTATTAAACCAGATCAAATGTGGGTTACATATTCACAGTGCACGAAGGCCACAAAAGGATTCAGCTTAGAATCTCTCTAACACATCTAAATGTTTATTCACAGATCATTTACTGAAGAATTCTGTAACTCTCGAGTTGAACCTTAGGTTAACTCTTTTCACACACATTTGAATTTTTACTGTATGTTGTGTTGCGTATCTCAGTGTTTCTGACACAGCATATAAACTGATCCACAGGTTCTCCGGGGTGAGCTGTAAAGGGTCTCTTGTTAGTGAAACCCAAGGAGAAGACTTAAACCCACAGTGAAATAAAAAACGTGACATCAGTTATGCAGAATAAGAAATTCACAGGGGTAGGGTGAGAGTAATCTCTTCCCCTACACGAAAAGCTCCCCTTTTTCTTTTCAGAAGTGGCTGGTGGGATTTTCCAAGGAGACTCAGTTGTTGACATGTTTACACATTAAAATGAATAACAAAGACCAGGGAAGACACTTTATTCCCACAGCAAAGTTGTTATAACAATAACCCGATATTAACATATGGCAACGCAAGAGGACACGCCACACCTCTGTAAAACAAGGACAAAAGCACACTTCTAGTCTGGTTATCTTTGCCAATGAACCTCAAAATCATCAGCCAGCAATGCACAGCCAAACCTTTCCACCTCTGACAAGGTGAACCAAACAAAACGTTCAATCCCCCGAACACAAACTTTCAATCAGCCTCTGGGGATGCTGCTTATCAAGTGTTAAGCACTGGGCCAGCAAAGTTGGAGGCCTTCAAAAGTGGTAGAAAACTTGGCATCAGTCCTCATGGACTTGACATTCCACTTGAAAGAGACAGACCTGATAAAAAGAAAGAAAGAAAGAAAGAAAGAAAGAAAGAAAGGAAAGAAAGGAGGAAAGGAAAGAAAGGAGGAAAGGAAAGAGAAAGGAAAGGAAAGGAAAGGAAAGGAAAGGAAAGGAAAGGAAAGGAAAGGAAAGGAAAGGAAAGGAAAGGAAAGGAAAGGAAAAGGAAAGTTGTATTGCAGGCACAAAAAAAAAAAAACAGCCTTCAGCTACACAAGCAATACTACTAACTCAGTGGGAAGACGAGCACCACCAGTACCCTATTGTCCCATCCTCCAAATGTATCTGGAAGATTACATTGCATGCCTGGAGTAAATCAAATAAGAAAATTCGGGGGAGCTCCTTCCCAGGAAAATCCAGAAAATTTATTGAAGGCTGAGGCACCAGTAGAATCCTGACACCAGGAGATACAGAATGTCTGACATTCATTCATTCCCTTACTTAGCCATTCATTTGCAAATGTTTATGAACATCCATTAATTGCTAAGCTGTGTGCTAGGCATTGGACAAAATGAACATGGTCCCTGCCCTTATAGAGCTCATATTCTGGTGAGGGAGACTACCACAGTTGACCTTGAACAACCTGGGGCTTAAGGGCACCAATGCCCCGTGTAGTCAAAACTCCACAAATAAATTTTCACTCCCCAGAAATGTAGCTACTAATAGCCTACTGTTGGCCAAAAGCCTCGCCGATAACAAAAACAGTTGATTGATACATATTTTGTATGTTATATGTATGATACACCGTATTCTTACAATAAAGTAAGCTGGAAAAAAGAAAATGTTAGCAAGAAAATCATAAGGAAAAGAAAATACACTTACAGTACTCTACTGTAGTTATAAAAAAAAAAAAATCCACACATAAGTAGATCCGCACGGTTCAAACCTCTGTTGTTCAAAGGTCTACTGCGAACTGTTAATTATGTTGCTATGACAGAAGAATACAGGGACCCATGGGGGCACCAAGGAGGGGTCCTCAGCACAACTTAGGTGACTCAAGGAAAGTTTCCGGTGATATCTAAGATAAAGCCTGATCAAAAGGTGGAGAAAGAGAGCTCTGGGCAGAGTGAAATGTGTAGAAGCATCAAGGTAAAAGACTCAAGTGGAGATCTAGAAAAAGACCACAGAGCAGCATCTTAGAGTGCAGGAGAAGAATGGGAGACTGACAGGAAGTGAAGCTAGAGAAATAATCAAGGTACCGGTATTGCAGAACCTTGCAAACCATGGGATCATAATTTGGACTTTATCCTAATGGCAGTAAGAGTTTTAAGCAGCAGAGTGGCTGGAAAAAGTTTGCATTGGAGAGATGGGCCCGGTTGCAAAGAGGAGAAGGAATGGTAGGAGGGCAAGAGAAGAAAAAGGGAGCACGTTAGAGGGCAGCATTTGGTGCTCCAAGCAAGAAATGATGGTGGCCTGAAAAAGGATAATAGATGTCATAGTGGAGAATAAGAGGTTGAATTTGAGAGGTGTTTTGAAAGTAGACTTGACAGTATTTGGTCACTGATTAGATAAGGAGAGGGGAAGAAAGGTCACAGAGGATTTTCAGGTCTCTGGCTTGAGCTACAAGTGCTGCTCTTTACTGAGCTAAGGGAGGCAGGGTATTAAAAACGAGGGATACCTCCTCGGAAGATGGGGGCTTATCAGCAGGAAGTGGTGATGGGCACCCTAGTCATAGATGAAACCACCTGGCCTCACTACTCAGAGTGCCCTCGAGCATGACCAGCAGCATGGGCATCTCCTGGGAGCTTTTTAGAAATGCAGAATCTCCAGCCCCACCGCAGACCTACTGGAGGCAAATCTGCACTTTAGCAAGTTCCCCAGTGCTCTGTATGCACATTAAAGTCTAAGAAGCCCTAGGGGCATATACATTTCTCAACCTGGGCTCTATATAGAGGTACCTTTGTCCCCCTCTCTCAAATGAAGTTGTTTATTTGCAATAAACAAAAATTTGTAAGATGAAATCACTTCCGCATATGAACTTACAGACTTTATGGAAAAAAGAGACTCAGGCCGTGGAATCACACAAAATTTGCATGCCTTACTACTAAGATGAAGACAGCAATGCATTTTTTTCAGAAGTTTTATTTATTTAAGTAATCTCTACACCCAGCATGGGGCTCGAACTCATAACCTGGAGATCAAGAATTGAATGCTCTTCTGACTGAGCCACTCAGGCACCCTCAGAGATGGATTTTGATGAAGAAATCAGCCCCTATGATAGAATTACATGTCACACGATCTGTTAAAGAGAGTTACAGTCTCAGTGAAGTGGCAGACCCTTAACCTTCCACGGGACAAATTTTGTGACTCCACTTAAATTCATGTGATCAACACCCCTCACAGATAGCCTTTCGAAGTGTCTTAACTTCATATTGCATACACCTCATCTCTCTACCAAGGAATCCCTACTAAGATTTTAAGAGTTTCTTCCCATGACTGCTGGAGCTGAGGCAGATAGAGACCCCCGGGCCCCAGCCCCTTCCTGTCCACTGTGCTCCTTTTGACCTGGTGGAAGAAAAGATCAAACGGCCATTTGATTAAGAAAAGAAACAAGCCCCTGGGATGATTTAGCACTCTCCTGAGATTTAGCACTCTCCTGAGAGTTCCCATATAGATTATACTCCCATGTAAAGGGGAGCCAATCGGCCCTGAAAGACCGTGAAATATGTCCTGATACAATCCTCCATCACCCGTGACCATAAAAACTCACCCCTAACCCTGTAGGTTGCTCAGTCTTTTGGGAATTAGCCCGCTGAGCCCGGCTGGCGTGAATAAAGCTGTGTTCTCCCCGTGCTCCGTGTGCTGCTTGATTTCCTCGGTTGCTTCGGTTTTCTGCAACAGAGCTATTCCAGAGAACCTCGAGAGGATGTTCGGCTAAGAATGAATTTTACCAGTTTGTTTAATTCCATCAAAGCATGGTTATAAAACTTAATAGATACTGTTTGTATTAGGATCCTCCCAAGAGATAGTCCGTGTGTGTGTGTGTGTGTGTGTGTGTGTGTGTGTGTGTGTGTACAGGGAGTGTGTGTGTACAGGGAGAGAGAGAGAGAGAAAGATTTCTTTTAAGGAATTAGCTTACGTGATTGTGGGTGCCAACAAATGTGAAACCTGCAGGGCTGGCTGACAGTTTGGAAATTGAGGTAAGAGTTGTTGCAGACTTGAATCTGAACTCTATAGGGCAGCCTAGCAGGCTGGAAACTCAGGCAAAATTTCTATGCTGTAGTCTTGAGGCAGAATTCACTTCTTCAGGAAACTTCAGTCTTCGCTTTTATGACCTTCAACTGATTGGATGAGGCCCACCCACATTATAGAGAGTAATCTGCTTTACTTAAAGTCAACTGGTTATAAATGTTGATCACATCTAAAAAAGATCTTCATAGCAACATCTAGACTTGTGTTTGGCCAAACAATTAGGTACCATAGTTTAGCCTAGTTAATACATAAAATTAACCACCAAACTGTTTTCCATTTCACTACATTGTTGTGGTGGTCTGTGAGAATCCATTTCTCTCAGGAATGGGAGTAACTTTTTCTAAAGACAAATGGCTCCTTTCTCTCCACAGTATTCCACAGCCATATGTTTGGGGCTTATACACTGTGGCTAAGAACCATACATTTTTCATTTATTTTTTTATGACACATAACTTGAAAGATGGAAAGAACCTCAAGCATGCACCTCTTTGGTAGCAACTTCTAATGTCCATTAATGTATGGTTCTCTTCTTCTCCTTCTTCTTCTTCTTCTTCTCCTTTTTTTTTTGTTAGTTTTACTTATTTATTTTTTAGTGATCTCTACCCCCAACATGGGGCTTGAACTCATGATCCTATGATCAAGTGTTGCATGCTTTCCAGCTAAGCCAGCCAGGCACCCCAGTTCTCCTCTCCTTCCAAGCACACAGGGAATTACACTTCTCCATCCATCACGAAGTTGTTGAGGGCCATGTGGCAAGTTTGGCCAGTGGGTTGCAGACAGAAGTGACACGTATCCTTTCTGGAATGGAGTATTTAATTGTTTGTGCGAGATCCTCAGACTCTCTTTCCATGCTACATCAATCGAGTTTAAAATAATCATATGTTTAAGACAGTGCAATTATCAGACGGCGAAGCCCTCATCAGCTTGGAAGGTATAATTGCCATATAGAGGTACAGTTGTGCTAGAAAGTCCCTCAGACCCACATTGGATATGAGACAAATAAATCTTTGCTGCTGTAAGGCACTACTTTGTTACTATTTGTTACTATATCTTAACTGGTATATCCTCGACTAATCCCTACAAACTTGGAAGGACAGGAGGAGGCAGGCAGGTAGCCCAGCTTTAACCAACTCATCCATCCTTCTCCTCTACCTAAGATCTCCCTCCCTTCATCCTTTTTTCTTATTCTTTTTTTTCAACATTTTTATTCATTCATTTGAGAGACAACGAGCAGGGGGAGGGGCAGAGGGAGAGGGAGAGAATGTCCAGCAGACTCTCTGCTCAGCATCCCACCACCCTGAGACCACAACCTGAGCCAAAACAAAGAGTCGGATGCTCAACCCACTGCGCCACCCAGGTGCCCCCATTCTTTTTTTCTGATGCACTCTCCATTATAGACGGTCTCACTCCATGTCCCATCTACACCCAATATACAAACTTCCTTGTGTTAAAACAAATTGTTTTATTTTTATTTATTTATTTTAAAACAAATTTTTTTAAAGATTTTCTTTATTTATTTGACAGAGACAGTGAGAGAGGGAACACAAGCAGGGGAGTGGGAGAGGGAGAAGCAGGACTCCGCCAAGCAGGGAGCCCAATGCGGGGCTTGATCCCAGGACTCTGTGCCAAAAGCAGACGCCCAAAAACTGAGCCACCCAGACGCCCCTAAAATGCAGTATTTTAAGATGCCTCTTTGAAATAGCCTGCATTTCTGTCAAATATTAAATGAAAACTTGCTGAACAATCAGTCCTAATTTTCAAATTTAAAAACCAATAGAGTCCCTTCCTGTACTACCCTCTTCCTTATTCATAAAATTCAGTGTCTCTTTGGTGTGTTAGAACACCTCAGCTTGGGGTTCTTGGCCAGTCAGCACAGACCAAATAATGTAAAGCAGCACAGTTGACCATTGTATCAAAAGCCATCAACCAAAATGATGGCATTTCTGGCATGTACTGGTGGAATGGAAAAAGCATCATTGGAATAAAATATTGCCACAGAGGTGCCTGTTTTTATAAGCAAATATGTTGGCAAGACCTATTTAGCAGCAGGCAGCCTTTATGAAAGGCAGCATTGTAGGTCATCGACCTTATTCCACTTAAAATATCCAAGGTCGAGAAGGGGAGAGATGGAGGAAGGAATCAGTTGGAATCTGCCTGTTATGATGGAAAGTTAACAAGGGGCCTAGGATGAATTGTGAGGCCTAGGAATTTTTAAAAAAAATCTTGGTGGATTAAAGTTGAGGTAGCTGCTATTTAAAGAATACGAGCACAGAACTTGAGAAGTGGAAATGTGAACTCATCTTTAGTTCAAACTGCTTCTTTTGGGGAACGGGGACTGGGGAGAACCCTTCAATGGGCCCTTCAGTTCCAAACATGCAAGTAAGTAATGATACTTTGTTCTTGAAGGAAACTATGAAGCAACCTGAATGAAGATATTTTTTGACCGTTAAACTGAGTTCTGTTTGATGATGTGAAAATTGCTGGGTGTTGTTGAACTAGAGTCGGTTTATGTTTCCGTAGATTTTTTTTCTTTTTACCCTGGGGACCTATCCTTGGCCTTATGATTACCGCTTATTCTTATGGAAATATGTCTCCTCTAGTTTGAGCGATCCCACACGGATGAGGCATTAAGCCTGAAACTACATAGAGGAAGGGCCTTCACTTTAAGCAGAAGAGAGAGAAAATAAAGTGGGGCTGTATTAAATGCTAGCTTCTTAATTCTGGTAATTGAGGGCTAGATTATTGGGACAACCTTCCTACTGAAAACAAGTGAAAAAGCCAGAGAAAAATATACAAATCACCATCTTAAAAGCATAAAAGACCCAACGTGTGACAGTACCTAATTACAAGGCCAAAATTATAGGGGAAATATTCACCAGGGAGATGAATAAGAACAAAAGCAACTTATTCTCTGAGGGTTTTTGACAATCCCCCCAATTTTTGAATTTCCATTTCAAAAACTCACAGAACAAGTGTCAGTAGGACAAAAGTCAAAGCCCAGAGCCTTCACAAACAAATTGCTCACAGTAACTCAGGTCCCTGGAGTTCAACACCCTCGGGGAAAGGGGAGCCAGAATTGGGACAGTCCTTACATGGGATTACAGCCTAAATCCGATTCTCTGGGCTATTCAGAGAGCGTCAATCCTTCATCTAAATTTAAAGCAACGCCATATTGCTGGGGCCCCAGGTGCTTGATAGAAACGAATACATATCCTCTTTGGAGGAAGATACTTTATCCTTGATCTCAAATTCTTCTTACCGAAAAATTTAAGTACAGTGAGGACCACGTAAAGTGACCAAACACACAAGGAAATTAGATTCCAAAAGCACGAACAAGTAGAAATGACCAACAAAATCAATACTGCATTTTTTTTAAAGATTTTATTTATTTATTTGACAGAGAGAGATCACAAGTAGGCAGAGAGGCAGGCAGAGAGAGAGGGGGAAGCAGGCTCCCTGCTGAGCAGAGAGCCCGATGCAGGGCTCCATCCCAGGACCCTGAGATTATGACCTGAGCTGAAGGCAGAGGCTTTAACCCGCTGAGCCACCCAGGCGCCCTCAACACTGCATTTTAAACAAAGAAATCATCAATAAAATATGCAATTTCTAAAAATGTTATTGTTATTCTTGTTTGTATAAGTTTTTGTGTATTATTTACCTGGATTCATTAATTGTTAACATTTAAACAGAATGATAACAAAAATTCTAATTATCAAGTCTTGTGGTATGTCCCTATCAACAAAATTAAACGGCTGTTAGTATTGTGCCTTATTTGCTTTACATATTTATTTATATATATATATATTTTAAAATATTTCATTCATTCATTTGACAGAGAGAGAGATCACAAGCAGGCAGAGAGGCAGGCAGAGAGAGAGGTGGAAGCAGGCTCCCCGCTAAGCAGAGAGCCTGATGCAGGGCTCCATCCCAGGACCCCGAGACCATGACCCGAGTCGAAGGCAGAGGCTTTAACCCATTGAGCCACCCAGGCGCCCCTATTTATTTATTTTTTTAATGTCTTCTTTGTAAGAAATAAAATATTACACATATATCCTTTCACCTCCTTTCCTTCCCTAAGATAACTACTCTCCTGACATTTGTGTATGTCTTTCCCACATATGATTTGTACTTTTACTACAAATAAATGTACTCATAAAAAATAAATAACTCTGTAATATCATTTTTCTAACTTATTAAAAATATTGCTCACAGAAAAATTTTTTAGTTTTAAATATTAAGATGAACTACATTAAATGCCAATATTCAGCATTATTTTTTGGACCCCAGACTAATATTTCATATATACGTACATACATTAATCAATGAATTAAAACAAAAACCAAAACACAAACAAAAACAAATAAATACTAATGACATGGAAACCATAAATAAAGTAGAAAAAAAAACAACAAATCTAAATTTTTTTGAAAAGACTTATTAATAAAATTGGCAAACTGTTGGTGAGATTACTTAAGAAAAAAGAAAGAGAAAAGACATAAATAACCAAGATAAGATCAGAGACAAAAGGCAGATTTCATGCATATATTGGACATTTTTCAAAAATAAATGACAAAAATTACTGAAACTGACTAAAGAAATAAAAAAAATCTGACCAGATCTCTAACAAGAGACTGAATCAGTAATCAAACAGAAAAGCACAGGACCAGATATCTATACTGGCAATATCTACCAAACATTTAAAATTAATTAGCACTGGAGCACCTGGGTGGCTCAGTCGGTTAATCATCAGACTCCTGGTTTCAGCTTAGGTCATGATCTCAGGGTCATAAGATAGAGCCCCATGTTGGGCGCTCCACTCAGTGTGGAATCTGCTTGGCCCTCTCCTTCCCCCTGTTTGCACGCACTCTGTCTCTCAAATAAATAAATAAATAAATAAATAAATAAAATCTTTAAAAAATAATAATAGGTTGCCTGGGTGGCTCAGTCTGCTAGGCATCTGACTTCAGCTCTGGTCATGATCCCAGGGTTCTGAGATCTAGTCCCAGGTCAAGCTCCCTGCTCCGTGGGGAGCTTGCTTCTCCCTCTGCCTCTGCCTCTGCCTCTCTGTCTCTATGAATAAATAAATAAAATCTTTAAAAAATAATAAAAGTAGGGGCACCTGGGTGGCTCAGTTGGTTAAACCTTTGCCTTTGGCTCAGGTCCTGATCTCAGGGTCCTGGGATCAAGCCCCGCATCAGGCTTTCTGCTCAGCGGGGAGCCTGCTTCCCCCTCTCTCTCTGCCTGCCTCTCTGCCTACTTGTGACCTCTCTTTGTCAAGTAAATGAATAAAATCTTTAAAAATAATAATAATAAATAATTTTAAAAATAATAATAATTAACACAGGGGCACCTGGCTGACTGAGTTGGTAGACAGTGCAACTCTTTTTTTTTTTTTTAAGATTTTATTTATTATTTATTTGACAGAGAGAAATCACAAGCAAGCAGAGAAGCAGGCAGAGAGAGAGGAGGAAGCAGGCTCCCTGCTGAGCAGAGAGCCCCATGTGGGGCTTGATCCCAGGACCCTGAGACCATGACCTGAGCCGAAGGCAGAGGCTTTAACCCACTGAGCCACCCAGGCGCCCCGACAGTGCAACTCTTGATCTGGGGGTTGTGGGTCGAGCCCCTCCTTGGGTGCAGAGATTACTTGAAAATAAAATCTTTAAAAAAATAATAATAATTAACACTAATCCTTCCCAAGCTCTTCCAAAAAGCAGAAGTGGAGAAAATACTTTCTAACTCATTCTTGAGGATAGCATTACCCTGACACCTAAACCAGACAAAGAGATAACAAGAAAGAAAAACTATAGACCAATATCCTTTATGAATATAGATGCAAAAATCCTCCAGAAAGTACTGGCAAACCAAATTCTTCAGTGTATTAGGAGGATTATAAACCATGATCAAGTGGGATTTATCCCACAAGTGCAAGGGTAGTTCAACATAAGAAAATCAGTCAGTGTAGTAATATTCCACATTAATAGAATAATGGAAAAAATCCACAAGATCATCTCAATTAATGCAGAAAAAGCATTAGACAAAATCTAACACCCTCTCAGGATAAAACATTGAGAAAACTAGGAATAGAAGAGAATTTTCTCAACCTGATAAAAGGCATTTATGAAAAATATATACCTGATATCATATTCAATGGTGAAAGACTGAAAACTTTCCTCCCAAGTTCCTAAGTTCAAGGATGTTTTTTTCTTCACTGCTATTCAACATTGTACTGGATGTTCTAGCCAGGTCAATTAGGCAAGAAAAAGAAACAAAAGACATCCAAATTGGAAAGGGAGAATTGAAATTTATTCACAGATGACATGATGCTACAAACAGAAAATTATTAAGACTCCAGAAAAATCTCCTTAAGCTAATAAATGAATGCAGCAAATTTTCAGAATACAAGATCAACATTCAAAAATCAATTGCATTTCTATACACTAGCAATCCAAAAAGGAAATTGAGAAAACATTTACATTTACCATAACATCCAAAAGAATAAAATACCTAAGAATAAATTAAACCAAGGAGGTCAAAGAATTCTGTACTAAAAACTACAAAACACCAGTATGCAGGAAGAAATGAGAGGGATTGAGTCCCAGCCAGGATCCGGAAACTATTACACCCTCAGATCTTAGCACAACAATTTTACATTTCTTTTTCAATGGCTACAAAGATCTACCCCCATATCTTTTTCAGGTACTGTTTTAGGATTCACCAGAAAGGGAGGCTCACAAATAAAGATATTTCAAAGGGTTAATATACATTTGAAAAGCAATTTCAAGTCTACATTTTGAAAACAGGGGCAGTCAAAATAAAGAAGGTAAAATATTCATCAGATATACATATTTGAGAAGAAAGAGAGTCAATCTTTGCCCAGAGAAACAAAGATAAAAGAAATAAGACTTTAAAGAATTTTTAGTTGAATTTTTTAACATTTATAATACATAATTTAGTTATTTTGATTATGGAGAGACTGATTAGGTTAATAACAGCCATTGGCCGTTTTCCTAATTCTTATGTTGAGGTTTTTTAATTGATTCAAAAGAGCTCTTTATATATTAAATTCACCATTTATCATAAATCTAAACATTTATCCACAGCTCATTGTTTTTATTTTCAATTTTCATGTGCTATTAGGAAACTATACATTTTTATGTAGTCAGATTTCTCAATCTTTCTGTGATTTCTGAGTTTAGGATCATACTTTAAAATACCTTCCCCACTTTAAGATTATTGAAATGTTTATGGATGGGCACCTGGATGGCTTAGTCAGTAGAGCAGAGCATATGACTCTTGATCTCAAGGTTGTGAGTTTGAGCCACACATTTCGTGTAGAGGTTACTTAAAAAAAAAAATCATTTCCAAAAAATAAAAAGACATAATTCTTTTTAAAAAGAGATAGAGGGGCGCCTGGGTGGCTCAGTCATTGAGCATCTGGTTTTGGCTCAGGTCATGATTCCAGGATTCTGGGATTGAGCCCCGCATCAGGCTCCCTGCTCAGCAGGAAGCCTGCTTCTTCCTCTCCCACCCCCCCGCCCCGCTTATGTTCCCTCTCTTGTTATGTCTCTCTCTGTCAAATAAACAGATAAAATCTTAAAAAAAAGAAGAAAAGAATACTTTGTTTAAAAAAAATAAAAAAAGAAAGAAATGTTTACTGATATTTTCTCCTAATAGTTTTGCTTTAATATTTAAATCTTTGTTCCATTTGGAATTTATCTGGTTTAAGAAATGAGGTAGGGATCAAGTTGTTTTGGGGGGCAAAGGGAGAGAATCAAGCTTTATTTTCTCCCCCAAAAGGATAACCAATTGTTCCAACATCATTTCCTGAAAAGTCCATCTTTTCTGTATTGGTTTGAAATGTTACTTTTATCATATAATTAATTTACAAAGAGATTGGGTCTATTTCAGAACTTTCTGTTCTGTCTACTTATCTGAAGTGGAGTTCTATTTTTCCACTTACCATTTTATTTCTTGTTACTGCTCTGAATGTCCCTTTCCTGATACCAAGGTATCTCTATGATCAAGCCAGAAAACAACTTAATAAGCATGAAATGACAATCAAAAGAAATACGTGGTTTGGGACAATTTCATCAAGGTCATGTGTACTACCTCTACACATAAGAGAGAATGCCTCTCTAATTACCAAAGGTATACAAAGCCCTTTGTGATCTAGCTCTTGTCCTTTTCCAACATCATCTCTGGCCACTTTCCATCCTCTCCTCCCCTCACCATTTGCTTAGGTGTTCCCAAAACACCTTGTCATTTCATATCTTCTTGCCTGGCACCTATTATTCCTTTGCCCAGAAACCCTTCTCTTCCTTGTCTACCCAGTAAATTCCTATCCAGTCCTTTGAAACCCAGCCACACTGTAAATTATCTGTCACTCCTTCCATCCCACGATGCTTTTCACTGAAAAGAGTCAGAAGCTAACTTATTCATATTTGTATTTGCAATGCCTAAAACAAGTACACAGATGTTCCACAACATTTGTTGAAAGAAAAGGTTTATTCAAATCATACTGATGTCTCAATTGTGAAAAGTATTCTTA
Source organism: Nasua narica (assembly GCA_028533885.1). Taxonomy (NCBI): domain Eukaryota; kingdom Metazoa; phylum Chordata; class Mammalia; order Carnivora; family Procyonidae; genus Nasua; species Nasua narica. Next base: position 80,316,393 of record CM052801.1, on the reverse strand, counting down.
CACTATACTGGGGTGGATGACATTCAGTAGTTCTTCAGAAAAAAAGTTTACTCTAACCAATATATCACCCTTTCTCTCCCTATCCCACTGGCCTAGTGCATTTTACTGAACTGGGCAGGGGTGAGGATGGAGACAAAAGAGGGGAAAGTCAGGAGAGGAAAATGAGTAGTATCCTTAAAACAGCAGAGCCAGAGGCACCTGGGTGGCTCACTTGGTTAATCGTCACTCTTGATTTTGGCTCAGGTTATGATTTTGGGGTTGTGAGATCCAGCCCAGCATCTAGCTTGCATCAAGCCCTGCACTGAGCCCTGCATCAGGCTCTTTGCTCAGCAGGGAGTCTGCTTGACATTCTTTCCCTCTGCCTCTCCCTGGCTCATGTGTGTGCTCTCTCTAAAATAAATCTTAAAAAAAAAAAACCCAGCAGAACCATATAAGACAAAATGGAGGGTAATGGGATTCTATTTCCATATGCATTTGCTGAATTCATTGCTCGTGTAAAACAAAGCATATGGGGGGAGGGGGGAGCAAGATGGTGGAGGAGTAGGAGACCTACTCCTAGAAAGAATATCTAGAATATCTAGGAGTATCATCAGGTCCCAGGAGTTCAGCTAGATAGTTATCAAACCATTCTGAACACCTACAAACTCAAGAGGAGATCGAAGAAAAGAGCAGCAATTCTAAGAACAGAAAAGTGACCACTTTCTGGAAGGTAGGACATGCGGAGAAGTGAATCCGAGGCAACATACGGGAAGATACACTACAGGGGGAGGGTCCAGCTCCTGGAAAAGGGTAGAGCAGCAGAGCACAAAATCAGAACTTTTAGAAGTCTGCTCTACTGAGGGATGTCACTCCAGAGGCTAAGCAGGGGGTGGAACCCTCACTGGGACAGTGTGGTCTCAGGACCTGCGGGGTCACAAAAAGACCAGGGGTGTCTGAGGGTGGCAGAGCCCCAAGTATCAGAGAGGGAAGCCAGCTGCAGAGACGGAGCCAAGGAGTGAGCTCTCAGCTCGGGGTTAACTTAAACCATGATCTGAGGCACAGTCGGGCCACTGCTCTTTGAGCAGAGACCCCACAAGAGGCAGATCTGGGGAGACTCACCTTCCTTCTCCGGGAGCAGTGGTGCGGGAACGGGCTGCAGGAATCTGCTGGATTTGGAGACTCCAAACGGGGCCACGCACCAGAGACAGAAACACTCAGTCACAGGCCGGGTGAGCTCAGAGCGCAGGCCAGAGACCAGGGAGACGGGAGGGACTGACTGCTTTTCTCTGAAGGTACATTGAAGAGTGGGGCCCTTAGCTCTCGGCTCCTCTGGGCCTGAGATTGGAAAGCCGCAATTTTCATTCCCATCCTCCAAAGCTCTACGGAAAGTGTTCAGGGAACAAAAGCTACAGAGAGCAAACCCAAGCAAATTACTTAGTCTGGCCCCTGGCGAGGGCAGTGCGATTTCACCTCCGGCAAAGACATTTGAGAATCACTGCAACAAGCCCCTCAGGTCATGATCTCAGGGTCCTGGGATCGAGCCCCGCATCGGGCTCTCTGCTCAGCAGGAGCCTGCTTCCCCCCCTCTCTCTACCTGCCTCTCTGCCTACTTGTGATCTCTCTCTCTCTGTCAAATAAATAAATAAAATCTTAAAAAATCTAAAAAAAAAAAAAAAACCACAGTGAGAAACCACCTCACGCCAGTCAGATTGGCTAAAATTAACAAGTCAGGAAATGACAGATATTGGTGAGGATCCAGAGAAAGGGGAACCCTCCTACACAGTTGGTGGGAATGCAAGCTGGTATAGCCAGTCTGGAAAACAGTATGGAGATTCCTCAAAAAGTTGAAAATAGAGCTACTCTACGACCCAGCAATTGCACTACTGGGCATTTACCCTAAAAATACAAATGTAGTGATCTGAAGGGGCACACGCACCCGTATGTTTATAGCAGCAATGTCCACAATAGCCAAACTATGGAAAGAACCTAGATTGTCCATCAACAGATGAATGGATAAAGAAGAGTGGTATATCTATAGAGAGAGTGGAATACTATACAGCCATCAAAAAACCCAAAATCTTGCCATTTGCAACAATGTGGATGGAACTAGAGGGTATCATGCTAAGCGAAATAAGTCAATCAGAGAAAGGCAATTATCATATGATCTCTCTGATATGAGGAATTTGAGAAACAAGACAGAGGATCGTAAGGGAAGGGAGGGAAAAATGAAACAAGATGAAACCAGAGAGGGAAACAAGCCATAAGAGTCTCTTAATCTCACAAAATGAACTGAGGGTTGCTGGGTGGTGGGAGGGACGGGATTGGGTGGCTGGATTATGGACTTTGGGGAGGGTATGTGCTATGGTGAGTGCTGTGAAATGTGTAAACCTGATGATTAACAGATCTATACCCCTGAAACAAATAATACATTATATGTTAATTAAAGAAAAAAACAAGGCATACCGTAAAAGCAGGATATCAACACTATAATAGAATATTCAAATTATAATAATGGAAGTAGTCACATATGGTGCTACTATTAAAAAATAATTGAACTGGTTTCCCTCACTGATAGGCACTCTATGGTGTAGTTTTTAAACTGAAGTTTCTCACATAAAGTAATTCTCATTCGGGTCCAAAGGAACCTTTATTTGCATGAACTACATTTCTAAAAACTTAAAATTTTAGTACCAAATGTGAGCTTTAAAGTGTTGTCAAAATTTTACTAAAAACATGGCTGACATAGAAAAGTAGTTATGCATTCAAATTCCTTTTCTCCAGGAACTAGTCATTTTAATCTGTTTTATATACATAGTCCTCAGAGTCTATTGTATTATAAATGACACAGGTTGGCTTGAATTCTGTCAAATTGTTCTCCAACTTCTTGGTGCAATTTTTTAATCTCAGTTTTTCACTTAAACATTCTTCCTCTTGATTTGCCAGCATGCTTTCTACCATTTCTAACCGCTATCTAATTTTATGGAAACAAAAAGGGTGAGTTTGCAACCAGATGATGAGGACACAGTTGATTTGTGTTAAAACCAGCAACAAAAACTCCATAATTCCCTTTGTTTCCCTTAAACATATTTCTTAGAAGTGGACTATATAGATTTTCCTTAAAACCTAGTATATTTACTTTGCATGATCTTTTCTGATGGCATTTTCCCAGAATAATGGAGAGAAAAGGAAGGCTTTTCTGGATAAATTGCTTTGAACAAAGTCAACCTGGGAAATCTAGCCACTGAGTTATTTTCACCCTCTGACGATTTGTTTGGAGCAGCTGAGGAGAGATGAGCCGTAGCTTTGTATATTTCACTTTGGCAGAGCAGTTGGGCCCACACCACCGGTCTTATCAGCAGACATCAATCGGCAGATGGCTCTCATGGAAGAGAGGGGAAGCAATGTGATGTGGTAGAGGTAGACCTATGAGAGGGTGTTCATCGTCTGTTTTTATTTCCTATCTCAGTCTTTTAAAATGTGCTGTGTTTATACTGTCACAGAATAAATAGAACCATGATTTCTATTTTACCAGCCTTCCTCCACCCAACAACTTTTCTATGGGTAATCTGATCTCATTAAACTGAAAGACATTCATGCTAATCCCTGATGTCATTACCATATCTTACAACAAATACTACTGAATGCCATCTACATGTCAGGCGTGGTTAATAATAGCCAAAGGACCTATAAGCAAGGACTCTAACAGGAGGTTTCCCAGCATTAGGTCATCCAGAGAGCTATTCTGAGCGAGAAGAAGAGGCTACACAGATGACCAGCTTGTCTGGTGGAGATAGTCTTGAGGCTCCTGTTTTCTTCAGTCTATTCCCTAATCCTGATCCTTCAGTCAAATGAAGATTTAGTTGCAGGATTCTACAAGAATAAGGAAAGTCAGTATGAGTATAAACCTTCATAGGAGTTTAATGTGAAAACAGAACATCTAATCCTTGCCATTAGGAATTTTATGGTAGCTTTACAGGAACTCAGAGGTTGTTTTGTTTTGTTTTGTTTAAGATTTTAAGATTTTATTTATTTACTTGTCAGAGGGAGAGAGAAAGAGAGCACACAAGCAGGGGCAGCATCAGGCAGAGGGAGAAGCAGGCTCCCTGCCGAGTAAGGAGGGATGACCCTCCTTATGACCCGAGCAGAAGGCAGATGCTTAGCCAACTGAGTCACTCAGGTGTTCCCAGGAACTGAAGTTTCTAAGGCCGCCTTTAGGACTCTTGGCAACAACCTGAACAAAGTGAGGGAATTTCTAGTGGCCTCTCACTTTCTTGTTCTGCACCTCATCATTCACTTCTACAGCCTGAAAGGGGCAATCGCCCATACTCAAGAGTTTTTCAATTTCTCATCTAAGCTTACCAGTCTCTAAACCAATCATGCTAAGTTATTAGTGCTTGATCATACAGTATTCCAAAGTGCAGCTGCACTCGCATGGTGTACTCTAGAAGACATACGGTTTTACCAAAAGAAATCGTGGTGCAATGCCCACAAAAATGACCAGGAGAGTTGAGATTGTGTATTTTGGCCCACCTATGTGTGGCTTAAGGCTCTGGAGGCTTAATTAGATCACTGGTGCACAAATTTCTTTGAGCAACTTCCTTGTTGAGACACAGTAATTGGACTTTTAACCATAGCCTTTTCCTTAGTCCCTCTGGTCTTCATACTATATAAAGTAAAATGAACACCAGTATGCATTTGCACCACTAGTAAATTCGGCCTTAAATAAAAAGATAAGCAGTAAGTTTTCATTAAAGATGTAAACTCAGGTAGAACTCAACATCCATACTATTTGATATTTAATATTATACTTTCCTGTACTGTGGGTTTATTTTCTCATAGACACCTCTCCCTAACTCAAATGAGGACACGAGGCCCTATCTGATAATTCCTGCCCATGGGTACTTAGCCAAACCAGTGCACACATTAAATTTTTAATATTCTTTTGGGAATTGAACGAACACCTGATGCTTGACCCTGAGAAAATGTTCAATGTCACATGGTTTGTGTATCTGTATGTGTTTCATACAACGATGAGAGCTCCTTTTTCTTCTTTCTCTTATGGTTATCACCATTCCTTAGAGCAAACAACCTTTGAGATGTCTACACAGCTCACAGTACTTCTTACTTCCTTCCACACTACTTCATTCCCACCCCATATGGATAGGAAGTCATGTCTACACTGTGTGACCCTGCCCCCATGATGGCAGTTGATTGGATGATGGGTAGTGCCTGCCAAAAAGTTAACCAATCAGGTTCTTTCTCCTGGGAATTTTCCGTGGGACCTAGAGTCAGCCAGTCAGTCTCTGTGTCAGCAGAAAAACCAAGAATGTCCTTCTGCAAAGAGAGAAAAGCAAAGATGAGACACCCAGAGAGCATATGCGTTCGGGGCTCCTGTGCTGATTTTCTGGTCCTTGGTTCTGGTTTCTTCTTGAAGTCCAGCTACGTTCCTGCCCTCCTACAGATACTGTGAGACTGCCACCATTTCCTTTTTATAAATGACCATTTGTGTATTTTTGCTGAAGCTGGCTTGAGATAGTTTACTACTTTTTTTTTTTTTATGTTGTCAGGTTTTAAGCAGAATCAGACAGTAAGTGGCATAAAATACTCCATCTATCTCTTTGCTCTTCCCCATCTCATGAATTCAAAACTCAGATATGACACAGTTTTAAGAATTATTTTGACCAGCCTCCCCAATCCCAAAGGAGATCAAAAGGTAATCATGTAAAAAAGCCAAAGTCAAGGTGTCTTAATATCACAGATAATGGCTAACCATTTGTTTACTGGTGGCTCCCATTCCACCCTGAAAGCTGCTGAGCTTAACTCAATGTCAAACAAGAGGTTGGTGATTAGTTCCCCGGGTGACTGTCCCTCAAGGTAAACCATGCTCTGGGGACACACTAGGCACTTTCAGTGGAGGTAGTTACCTTTTCCAGGTTGGGTACAACATTTGGCTCTCAAAAACAAGGCAATTTACAAACAGAATATTCTGTGATTCTGCGCCCTTGGGATTAAGCCCTGAGATTTCAGAGCATTGTCAAGAGCATCTGTCCCCGATGTTCTGGAAGGAGATTTGTGGGTTGAGGAGCAGGCTGTTTAATTTTTGCATGTGCTGGGGGCACCCGCACGTTGCCCACTCTGATTTTTATTCTGGCATCTTGAGTGATCACCCGTCTATGCAGTGGTGCTTTCAATACTTAACAACAAGCGGCTTGGCACAGGCACCCATGATCATCAGAATGGATGCTGAGGCAAACAACCTGTGAGGCTGCCTGGGGCTCAGGTTGCGGGGCATCAGCTCTATCCAAGGAGCACATACACCCCACTTGCGCAGCATGGCACCTGCTCAGGGCCCTAATCTGCCGCATCCACGCCTTCTCCTGTAGGAGCTGCTTCTAAAGCCACAAGGGCTTCCGATCAGCCGCATTCTCAACCTCCGCGTCCCACTGCTGTCTCCGATGGGGTCATGCATCCACCCGGCCGGTTCTTCAATCAACCACGGGCAAGACCGGAGCAGCAGCCTCTTCTTTAAAGGAGACACGTAGAAAGCGCCTGGGTAGCTCACTCGTTAAGTGTCTGCCTTTAGCTCAGATCCTGATCCTGTGGTCTTGGGATCGAGCCCCGCATGGGGCTCCCCGCTCTGTCAGAAGACTGCTTCTCCCTCTCCCACCACCCCTGCTTGTGTTCCCTCTCTCCTGTGTCTCTCTGTGAAAGGAAGGAAGGAAGAAATCTGAAAAAAAAAACAAAAACAAAAAAACAGACTCTTAGAACTTGTGTTACCATGGCCTCCTTTAGCAAATCTCAGCTTCTCTTCAAGGGGAAGGGCATATTCAAACTATGCTCCTCAACCCTAAGGTGAATTCCCACCAGGGGCTCCTCCTCAGTCTGGCTCTTGGAAAGACCATCCTTTTCTTCTTGATCAACTTTGTCTATTGCTGAGCCGGAAGGGGAGGATAATCTGCGGCAGATATCTGGAGGTCAGGATCTTGTACTTCCAAAGCAGGACCTTCTGGCCTGGAAGCAGCAGTGGAATCCCCATTTCAGACTACCTGGGTCCCTTGTGAGGCCCGCAACACACTGTCCTGTTTTCTGGGGTCCCTTCCTTCCTGGAAGGGTTGAATGGGGGGCTGCTGTTTGCAGTACTGACGCAGGAGCCCATCACCCCAGTGGGGTCTGTGATCCTCACTGGGCTGCGGGGCAGCCGCAGGACCAATGCCGTTGATGGCACTGCCAGCCCTGTCCACACAGTGTCCCTCCACAGTGTCCCCCTGAAGGGGCGGTCCTGGAGCAGGCCAGTGGGTTTGCCTCTGCTGGCCATTCTCTTCAGGCCCTCGCTCTGCAGCTCGTTTTCATATACCAGGACTTGGCCACTCTGTTTGCCTTTCAGTTTACCGGTGTCACCTTCATCCACCTTGTCGCTGTTCACGTCCTTGACCTAGCTAGGGGAAGGCACTTGAACTGGATCAAAGAGATACCTTTGTATCATGTTACAGCACCTGCACCCCATCTGAATGATTTTTGTTACCATCTGTTGTGGAGATTGTCCATCAGGTTTCTCTCAAAATTTAACTTCTCTTCCTGGGGCCAGGCAGGGGCAGCGGCTGCTGGGCAGCTGTGCAGAGAAACACCAGAAGCTCCTACAGTTCACTACTTTAAGCCAGAATCTCACCTAATCCACTTTCTGTTATCCAAAGTCTACCGGAGAGGAGTGAAGCTACCAGACTGATTGGCTGACACAACTTGCACACTGGGCATTGTCGAGCAAGCGAGGTGATGGGATGGCCTGGGACTCATTACACATGTAGTAACTATTCAGAAATCCCAGAAGTTGTCATCTAAGGCCCGGCCATCATGTACAGACTCAGGGGACAAGAAGAAGCCTAGTATCATTACCAAGGCATGCCTCTTGAACTATGTGGCAAAAAAAAAAAAAAAAAAAAGTGGATGCAGTGTATGATAATTTTTGAAGCTGTTTAATTTTTTAAATACAGAATTTGGGGGCATCTGGGTGGCTCATTCGGTTCCACCTCTGCCTTCAGCTCAGGTCATGATCCCAGAGTCCTAGGATTGAGCCCTGGGTCAGGCTTCCTGCTCAGCAGGTGAATCTGCTTCTCCCTCTACCTCTCCCTCAGCCCCTGCTCGCACTCTCTCTCTCTTGCTCACTCTCTCAAATAAATAAAATCTTTAAAACTAAATAAATAAATGCAGAATTTGACACAATAAGACAATACGCTAAGAAGAAAAACAAATGGAGCCATCTCACTCAAAAACTAGGGTTTAACTGCAGCTCATGTCTACAGGGAAGAAGAGAAGAAACACAACTGGTTTCCATAACTCTAACCAAAGGTGGCAACTATTAATTCCATGTGAACTGAACATTGACTAAAGCCTAAATGATAACCTATGTTAGAGAATGAGGTTGTGTTAAACCAACCATTACTATTTCAGTATAATACACATATTCCTATTGAGATATTTTCCTCAAAATTTACACTAAGTACTCTGATGCAAGTCTGCTACTTCTTTTCCTTCATTAAGTTCCATTATCTTATTTTCTCGTAAGCAGTCCTTATGTCCTTCTAATCAGATATTCTCTATAGTTCTGCCTTGCCCTGAAGGCAACACCTCTCTACCAAAACCAATATCTTACTTTCAAATTAAAGCTCTTTTTTTTCACCCCTAGCTTCAGTTATTTTAAAATATTTTTCGAGGGGCCTCCGGGTGGCTCAGTGGGTTAAAGCCTCTGCCTTTGGCTCGGGTCATGATCTCAAGGTCCTGGGATCGAGCCCCACATCAGGATCTCTGCTCAGCAGGGAGCCTGCTTCCCCCCCTCTCTCTCTGTCTGCCTCTCTGCCTACTTGTCATCTCTCTCTCTCTCTGTCAAATAAATGAATAAAATCTTTAAAAAATAATAATAAAATGAAATATTTTTGGAGTAATGTTAAACTTACATAAAATTTACAAAGATAATACAGAAAGTGCCCGTATATTTCCTCTCCATGTTCTCCAATGCCAACACCGTATCTAACCATGGTATATTTGTCAAAACCAAGAGGGGCACCTAGGTGGCTCAGTCAGTAAAGCATGGGACTCTTGATTTCGGCTGGGGTTATGATCTCAGGGTCTTGAAATCAAACCCTGCATTCATTGGGTTCTGCGCTGGGTGTGGAGCCTGCTTTGGATTCTCTCTCTCCCTCTCCCTCTGCCCCACCCCACCACTTGCTTGCTCTTTCTCTCTCTTGCTCTCAAAAAAATTAAAAAAAAAATAATAATAATAAAAGAAACCAACATTGATACATTACTATTGACTAAACTCCAGGCTAAGATTTCACTGGTTTTTCCACTTGTGGGGTGTGTGTGTGTGTGTGTGTGTGTTGTTTTGTTTTTACTGTTCCAGGATCCAGTCCAGGATACTATATTGAATTTAGCAGCCCTTACTTTTAATCTTCAAGAGACAACCAAGAGCTTAAGGGACATATCCCTTGGTCAGGACCACCTCTGAGTCTCACCTTTTACAAAACCATGAAGACATCAAACTTGAAAGTCTGCCTAGTAAGTATGTTTGCTGGTTTCAGAGAATATCGTCATTCCACTGGCAAGATCTTGCCTCAGCCACTTTCTCCAACATTTAGTGTGGCTCCTTCCGTCAGAGTGTTTTCCTTAAAACCTACAATTTTCGGGTGCCTGGGTGGCTCAGTTGGTTAAGCAACTGCCTTCGGCTCAGGTCATGATCCCAGAGTCCTGGGATCGAGTCCCGCATGAGGCTCCCAGCTCCACGGGGAGTCTGCTTCTCCCTCTGACCTTCTCCCCTCTCATGCTCTCTCTCTCACTGTCTCTATCTCAAATAAATAAATAAAATCTTTAAAAAAATGTTTAAAAAAACCCCTACAATTTTCACACCCATACCTAGGAGAAATTAGAAACAACGAGTAGCTTCCAACAAGCATTCAAATGATGCTTTACCTCTATAGCCTTCTCTGAGGAAAACCACAGTCCTCTTTAGTTCTTCTTCATCTCCTGGTCAAGTTCCTCTATCTTTTTCCCTGGTATCTCTTCCCCACTACAGATGCCCTCTCCACTTACTTATCCACCCTATTCGTCTTAAAAAGACAAATAGAAGAGATTTATGCCTCTTGGGGCAAGTGTGGGGTGTCAGTGAAGACACATGATGCTATGTGGAAATAAAGCAGAATGAAGCAGAAGTTTATGATGTTCCTGTGGGTGCTGCTATGGGTTATAATCATCCCAGCACTTTACCAAGTCACGTTATCCAGGCAAGTTCTGGAGCAGGGAAATAAGTAAGCATCAACTGTAAGGATGCACTAAGGTATTCAGCCAAAATCTCTCGGATATGGCCTCACGCTTTTAAAGGCTAAATATCTGCCTTGACATCATTTCTGCCATCACAGAATGTGTGCAGGATGTAATCATGTATGTTACCATCACATATAATCAGTATCAAAGTGTCAGTAATATGAACAAAAAATATTACTTGGGTTTATGTTTAATATCTGAACATTTATTTTCAAATATAGTAAGCACTGTATACGTCAAATATAGGTAAGCACAATACAGGAAAATCTCACTGTGTTCTTTATATGTTGAAATCTTCCAGTCATTTGACATATAAATACATATTAATTAGGGGCGCCTGGGTTGGCTTGGTGGGTTGAGCCTCTGCCTTCAGCTCGGGTCATGGTCTCGGGGTCCTGGGATTGAGCCCCGCATGGGGCTCTCTGCTCAGCAGGGAGCCTGCTTCCCCTCTCTCTCTGCCTGCCTCTCTGCCTACTTGTGAACTCTCTCTCTCTCTCTGTCAAATAAATAAAAATCTTTAAAAAATAAAAAATACATAGTAATTATGGCAGAAGTAAAATGATATGACTCTTAATGATGATTATGAAAGCTTTTAAATTGATGTACAACCATAATTATTAGCAACTTACAGTTAAATTGGGAACTAGATAAAGTCAATACAAATATTAAGAAAACAGGCAGTGGGATGCCTGGCTGTAGGATCTTTTTCTTTTTTAAAGGTTTATTTATTTATTTTAGAGAGAGAGCGCAAGTAGGGGAAAGGGCAGAGGGAGAGATAGAATTCTGAAGTAGTCTCCCCACTGAGCGTGCAGCCCAATGCTGCAGGGCTCTGTTCCACAACCCTGAGATCACAACCTGAGCCAAAATCAAGAGTTGGCTGCTTAACCAACTAAGCCACCCAGGAGCCCTGAGCATGTGACTCTTGATATCAGGATTGTTAGTTTGGGCCCTACAATGGGTGTGGAGTCTACTTTTTAAAAAATGCAATGACCAAAAACATTTAAGAGCAATATTTTTTTATTTAAATGTAAGATAAAAATTAAAATTACATAGAATTCTAACCTTGTAGAATTTTTTGTATTAGTATCCAAAACAATAGACAAAATAACCTTTAAGAACTGTATTTAATTATTAATTACAACAAGGCTATGTTTGTTTGTTTTTTTTTCTCCCCAAATTTGTTTATTTTAATTTTTCAGTGTTACAAGATTGATTGTTCATACACCACACCCAGTGCTCCATGCAGTACGTGCCCCTCTCGATACCCACCACCAGGCTCACCCCCCCACCCCC
>CM052801.1:80210069-80304310 GCA_028533885.1 Nasua narica | reverse complement strand
ATGTCTTCTTTGGAGAAGTATCTGTTCATGTCTTCTGCCCATTTTTTGACGTGATTATCTGTTTTGTGAGTGTTGAGTTTGAGGAGTTCTTTGTAGATCTTAGATATCAGACCTTTGTCTGTAGTGTCATTTGCGAATATCTTCAAGGCTATGTTTGTTTTAAGAAAAAGTCTTATTTCAAAATCTTTCCAGGGCACCTGGGTAGCTCAACGGCTAAGCATCTGACTCTTCATTTCTGCTCAGGTTGTAATGTCTGGATCTGGAGATAGAGCCCTGCATGGAGTTCAGTCCTGGGTGTGGGGTCTGCTTCAGATTCCCTCTCCATCTCCCTCTGCCCCTCCCCCCGTTCATGTTCTCTAAATAAATAAATAAATAAGTAAAAAGCAAAAGTGGAAATCTTTCCATAGCTTATGAGGATGAAATAAAACCTAAGTATCAACTTTTCCACCTTAAAATTTCATAAGAAAGAAAAACTGCAAAATCATGTACATCTATGATAAATCATGTTCCCTCTAAATATAGTAATAAAGATTATGAGTATAAGGGGAAGAAAGACTTAGAGACAAGTGAGATAGCCAAAGCCCATTTGAGTCTCACTAAACAAATTTTAAAACAGACTTTACAGAAATGTTTTAAGGAGCTTCTTTATTATTTTAGGTCTATGGACTTAAAAAACCTAAACAAAATGTGTTGAAGTGATGGTTATAGACTGCCAACCACTGTCAGCAGTTGAAATGGGAGGAGTTTTGAGATTTGCTCAAACTATGACCCCCAACTACAAAATTCCTTCTAGAAATTAAAAGGGAAAACGTTTATGGGAATTATATTCTACTGTGTACAAAATGATTAGTAATACTAGAAGATGTGCTACTTTTTTATTTTCTGCATTGTACATGTGGACATGCAGAAACACCCAGAAGTCTTTTTTTAAATTAGTCATTACAATGGTTTACTGCTTTTGTTTTACTTGCTTACAGTATCAGTCAGCTATTGCTATGTAAAAACAGCTATCCAAGGACGCCTGGGTGGCTCAGTTGGTTAAGCATCTGCCTTGGGCTCAGATCATGATCCCAGGGTCCTGCAATCAGGTCACACGTCGGGCTCCCTACTCCATGGGGAGACTGCTTCTCCTTCTGCCTGCTGCTCCCCCTGCTTGCACTCTCTCTCTCTCTCTCTCTGACAAATAAATAAAATCCAAATTAATTAATTAATTAATAAACAAATAAAATTGCTATCCAAAAACTTAATGGCTTAATATAACAATCATCTATTTGACTCACAATTCTTCAGGTTGGCCATTTAGCCTGGTTTCAGCTGAGCTTCTTAATGTATCTATGGGCAGCTATGTGTCAGCTAGGTAAATTTGCTTCTGTGGGTTGACTGGATATATACATGCAATAAATACTAAGATACAGGTGAAAATTCACAGATAATTTTAAAATTTTGAGTCAATTACATTGCTCCATTGTCACATTTCTAGATCCATAGTTTATAGGCAAATTTTTCACAAATTATTTTATAAAGCAGCAAGGGCTCATTTCTGTCCCTGCTAAGATGTAGAAACACATTCCATTCTGTCTTATTCACTGAATGCCCCTGTAAAACCTGGATAGAATGCATGGAGCAGCTATTCGAGGATTCTTTTTTTTTTCCCCCCAAATATGTTTATTTTATTTTTTCAGTGTTACAAGATTGTTCATGCACCACACCCAGTGCTCCATGCAATACGTGCCCTCCTCAATACCCACCACCAGGCTCGCCCAACCCCCCCACCCTCTCCCCTCCAAAACCCTCAGTTTGTTGCTCAGAGTCCACAGTCTCTCCTGGTTCATTGCCCCCTCCGATTTCCCCCCATTCAACCTTCCCTTCCTCTCACAATGCCCTCCATGATTTTCTTTATACTCTACACGTGAGACCATAAGATAATTGACTCTCTCCGCTTGACTTATTTCACTCTGCATAATCTCTTCTAGTCCCATCCATGTTGATACAAAAGTTGGATACTCATCCTTTCTGATGGAGGCATAATATTCCATTGTATAGATGTACCACATCTTCCTTATCCACTTATCTGTTGAAGGGCATCTTGGCTCTTTCCACGGTTTGGCGATTGTGGCCATTGCTGCTATGAACATTGGGGTACATGTGGCCCTTCTTTGTACTTCATCTGCTACTTTGGGGTAAATACCAAGTAGTGCAATTGCAGGGTCATAGGGTAGCTCTATTTTTAATTTCTTGAGGAATCTCCATACTGTTCGAGGATTCTATAAACTAAGTGGTAGCAGACATCTTGGAAAAGAACACAAGAATTCAAAGTAGCAACAAATTGGCACTCCCAGGTCACTCCTGGTATCAGGGGTGGCAGCACCAACAGCATCAGCGTCAGGGACCCACAGGGCCTAAAACTCTGAGGGAGAGGAACCTTCTTTTTTAGGGAAAATGTAGGACTAAGAAGGTAGAGCACACCACCATTAATTTTTTTTCTCTTTCCTTCCAGACATGAGCACAGTCACAAGAAGTACATGGCATAACACGGTACTTAAGTCTCAGATTTCTGGCCAAAGGACTGAATAGGGAAGCCCCAGGAATCAGAAAGTACCAGAGAGCTGGCCGAGAGATGCGGGCTCAGGAAAATGGCTCTGTGGAGTAGTTCATGAACTCCTTATAGAACTATATACCAAATAAATTCAAATTTACTGTATGTTAAATTGAGAAATAGAATAAAAATAAAATAAATACAATTTAAAATAAAAATTAATCAAAAGAAAAAAACCCACCAAAGGCACACAAGGTATCAGAAATAAAAACATAAATGAGAGCAACAATATTAAAACCACATCTGAAAATATTCAGAAAGCAAGATTTCTAGTTCCAGTCTAACATGGAAAAAGCTTACAAGTCACCACTAAGAGAGAAAATAGTTATTTCCCTATATCTGATATTATGTACTTGGGCAAAGAACCGAGGACATTCAGGAGGAGGCTCTAAAGCCTGTTGAAGGTCTTGCTAAAAACATCTGTAAATTGTGGGGCACCTAGGTGGCTCAGTTGGTTAAGAGTCTGCCTTCAGCTTAGGTCATGCTCTCATGGTCCTGGGATCAAGCCCTGTAGCGGGTTCCCTGCTCAGTGAGGAGTATTCTCTATCTCCCTCTGTCCCTCCCCCTATCCATGCCCCCCCCTCAAATAAAGTCTTTTTTAAAAAGTCTGTAGGGATGCCTAGGTGGCTTAGTTGGTTAAACATCTGTCTTCAGCTCAGGTCATGATCCCAGGGTCCTTGCTCAGCAGGGAGCCTGCTTCTCCTCTGCCTTCTTTGCCTGCTGCTCCCCTGCTTGTGCTCTCTCTCTGCAAATAAATAAATAAATAAATAATCTTTAAAAAAAATCTGTTAATTGTTTTGCCAACACTCATTCTTTCATTCACTTATTCTCTCATTTGCCAAATATTACCCAAGCACCTATTATCTGCCAGTCATTATATCAGTTGCTGAGTTGATGACAAAGTTCAATACACAGTTTCTGACTTCAAGGATTTCAAAGATTACTAAACAATGCAGGTCTGGTTTCCAGTCTAGCATGTAAAAAGCTTGGGAGTTGCTCCTCCAGGCTAACAACAAGTAAAAGGCTGAACAAATTGGAAAATCAGCAACTCTTCTTAGATCTATAAAAGACATGAGGTTAAAAAAAAAAAAGTGAGGTCAGAGGGCAAACCAGTTCTTACAAAATAGAAGAGACTGACAGGTGAATACAGAGAATCACAACTTAGCCAAGCATAAACCTCCAAGGAAACCAATGCTGCGGTAGGGAAACCTTAACTGTAATTAATGAATTACTGAGGGCTCAGTGTGGACAAATCTGAGAGTCCCCAGGGGGATCCAGCTATCAGGGGTTCCCCACACTTTTGTGTGTTTTACCTCCTGGATTTCTACCAGGGGTCTCAAAATGAGTATCAGAGAAAAATCCCCTCCTGCTTCTGGCAAGGGGAGGGGAAAAGGAACTATTTTGAAATATGCCAGAGCATTCTGTTCTCTGTAACAAGGTCTGCCCTCAGGAGAAACTATTTAACCAGAACTTCACCTGCTGGGGTTTTATCAGAGCCTAACTGACCTGAGGAAGGCAAATACTTAAATCCAACCAATTGTAGCCTTCCACCTGGGAGAAGGAAAATACCCACCACAAACTCACTCAAGCCTTCCTATCCCACCGAAGGAGGGAGAAAAACACCTACGAAGCACATGTGAAGTTCACAGTCCAGAGAAACAGATTGACTAAAATCTAAGACCTAATTCAGGACTATAGAATGCTTCCCCCTCCCCTACACCTTATTACCATATCATGAAAGGCCTATCTACAGCAGTTCCTTTTACCCAGTACATCATGCCTGCCTATGAAGAAAAAATTACAAGACATACTAAAAGGCAAAAACACAGTTTGAAGAGATAGAGCATGAATCTGAATCAAACTTCAGTATTTCAGGGATATAGGAACTATCACACCAGAAATCTAAAACAACTATGATTAATATGCTAAGGGTTCTAATGGATAGACAGCATGCAAGAAAGGATAGGAAATGTAAACAGTAAGATAGAAATTCTAAGAAAGAACCAAAAAGAAATGCTACAGATCAAAAACACTGTAACAAGAATGAAGAATGAAGAATGCCTTTGATATGCTTACTAGTAGATTGGACATGGCTGAGAAAAGAACCTCTGAGCTTGAGGATATCTCAGTAGGAACCTCCAAAACTGAATAATAAACAGAAAAAAAGACTAGAAAAAAACCCCACAATATCCAAGAGCTGTGGGACAACTACAAAAGCTGTAACGTGCATAATGGGAACACCAAGGAGAAGAAAGTAACAGAAGTATTCAAAACAATAATTACTGAAAATTTCCCCAAATTAATCTCTGACACCAAACTAGACTCAAGAAATTTAGAGGATACCAAACAAAATAAATGCCCAAAAAAGCAACACCTAAGCATATAATTTTCAAATTATAGAAAATTAAAGAAAAACTGAAAGAAATAAAAGGAAAAAGCAACCTTACCTATAGAGGAGCGAAGATAAGATTTACATCCAACTTCTCATAAAACATACAAGCAAAAAGAAACTGGAGTGAAGTATTTAATGTTGAGAGAAAAAAACACTACAAATCTAAAATTCTGTACTCTGCAAAACAGAAATAGAGTTTCCCAAACAAAAACTGAAGAAATTTGTTGCCAATAAACCTACCTTGCAAGAAGTGTTCTGAAAAATTATTTGAAGAGAAGAACAATTGTATAGGTCAGAAATTCAGTCTACATAAAGAAAGAATGAGCACTGGAAAAGGAATAATTGAAAGCAAAATTAAAACTTTAATTTTCCTTCTTCTTTTTTTTTTAAAGATTTTATCTATTTACTTGAAAGAGAGCTCATGAGCAGGAGGTAGGGGAAGAGGGAGAGGGAGAAGCAGACTCCCTGCTGAGCAGGGAGCACCACCCCCAACATGGGACTCAATCCGAAGACCCAGGGATCATGACCTGAACTGAAGGCAGATGCTTAAGTGACTGAGCCACCCAGGCACACTAATTTTTCTTATTCTTAATTGATCTAACAGATAACAGTTTGTTGAAAATAATAATAGCAACATTGTATTCAATTATGTATGCCTCTGTGTGTGTGTACTCATGTACACTTATTATATAAGTTAAATAAATGACAACAAAGATACAAAGGACAGGAGGGATATATTATAATTATTTTGTTATAAGATACTTACACTATCTGTGAAGGTGTATGGTCTTATTTTAAACTGGACTTGGATTAGTTGTAAATATATATTACAAACTCTAGGACAACCACTTAAAAAAGTTAAAAAAAAAAGTATAACTGATATGCTAAAAAAAGGAAAGAAAATGGAAATATAAAATGCTTATTTAAAACCACAAAAGGCAGGGGCACCTGGGTGGCTCAGTGGGTTAAAGCCTCTGCCTTCGGCTCAGGTCATGATCTCAGGGTCCTGGGATCGAGCCCCCCATCAGGCTCTCCTCTCAACAGGGAGCCTGCTTCCCTCTGTCTGTCTGCCTGCTTGTGATCTCTCTTTCTCTGTCAAATAAATAAATAAAAAATCTTTAAAAAATAAAAAATAAAAAAATAAAACCACAAAAGGCAGAAAAAAGAGTGGAAAACAAAAATAGGAACAAAGGACAAGGACAAAAAAATAAAAAAAACAGTAATGAACACTGTAGTCCAACTATATCAATAATCACTTTGAACATCAAAGGTTTAAACGCACCAGTTAAAAGAGAGAGATAGAGATAAAACAAGATCCAATTATATGTTATCTAGAAGAAACCCACTTTAAGTACAAAGATACATATAGATTAAAAGTAAATGCATAGAGGGGCACCTGGGTGGCTTAGTCAGTTGAGGATCCAACTCTTGATTTTGGCTCAGGTCATGATCTCAAGGTCATGAAATCGAGCCTTATATGGGGCTCTGTGCTCAGCGAGAATTCTGCTTAAGACTCTCTCTCCTGGGGCCCCTGGGTGGCACAGTTGGTTGAGCGACTGCCTTCGGCTCAGGTCATGATCCCGGATTTTCGGGATCGAGTCCCACATCGGGCTCCCAGCTCCATGGGGAGTCCGCTTCTCACTCTGACCTTCTCCCTTCTCATGCTCTCTCTCACTCTCTCTCTTTCTAATAAATAAATAAATAAATAAAATCTTAAAAAAAAAAAGACTCTCTCTCCTTCTCCCATGCTCCTCCCTACCCCTGCTCTCTCTAAATATAAGTAAATAAATCTTTAACACAATTTATCAAACCTTGTGGGATGCAGTGAAAGCAGTGGTTAGAGGGCAAATTATAGCATTGAATGCATATATTAGAAAAGAAGAAAGATTTAAAGTGAATAATCTAAACTTTCACTTTAGGAAACTAGAAAAAGAAAAACAAATTAGATCCAAAGTAAGCAGAAGATAAGAAGTAATAAGAATTAGAGCAGATATGTGGAACTTAAGAAACAAAACAAATGAGCAAAAAGAAAAGGAGAGAGACAAAGCAAGAAACAGACTTTTAATTATACATAGAGAACAAACTGCTGGTTACCAGAGGGGAGGTGGGTTGGGGGATGGGTGAAATAGGTGATGGGGATTAAGGAGTGCACTTGTGATGAGCACAGGGTGATGTATGGAAGTGCTGAATAACTGTATTGTACACCTGAAACTAATATAACACTGTATGTTTAACTGGAATTAAAATAAAAACTTTAAAAAAAGAATTAGAGCAGAAATCAATGAAATTGAAAAAAGGAAATCAATAGAGAACATCACTGAAACCAAAAGCTGGTTCTCTGAAAAGACAAATGAAAGTGATAGTTTCTAGACAGGCTAAGGAAAAAATGAGAAAACACAAATTACTAATACAGGCACACCTTGTTTGATTATGCTTTGCTTTATTGTACTTCACAGATATTGTTTTTTACACATTGAAGGTTTGTGGCAACCCTTTGTTGAGCAAGTCTATTGGTGGCTTTTTTGTAATAGCATTTGCTCACTTTGTGTCTCTGTGTCCATTTTCGAAATTCTCACAATATTTCAAACTTTTTCATTATTATTATATTTGTTATGATGATCTATGATCAGTGATTATGACTTACTTAAGGCTCAGACGATGGTTAGCATTTTTTTTAGCAATCAAGTATTTTTAAATTAAGGTATAGATATTGTTTTTTCAGACATGAGGCTACTGCATACTTAATAGAGTACAGTATAGTATAAATGTCACTTTTATATGTACTGGGAAACCAACAAATTCATTTGACTCACTTTATTGAAATATTTGCTTTATTGTGGTGGTCTGGAACTGAACCCTCAATATCTCCAAGATATGCTTGTATCTGGAAAAAATGAAGAGACATCACTGCAGATCCCATAGACATTAAAAGGACAATAATAGCATACTATCAATAACTCTATGCCCACAAATTTGAAAACCTATATGAAACAAATTCCTTGAAAGATACAATCTTCCAAAACTCACACAAGAAGAAATAGACAATCTGAATAGGCCTATATCTATCAATGAAATTGAACCAATAATTAATAACCTTTCAAAAAAAAAACAAGCCCCCCCCCCAAAAAAAACAAGCCCAGATAAATTTTACCAAACATTTAAGGAAGAAATTATACTAATTCTCCACGATCTCTTTTGGAAGATAGAAACAAGTAATACTTCCTAACTCATTCTACAAGGCCAGCATACCCTAATACCAAGATCAGACAAAAGACATTACAAGAAAACTACAAGTATCTCTCATGAGCATAGATACAAAAATCCTCAACAAAATATTAGCAAATTTAATTTAATAATGCATAAAAAGAATTATACATCACAACCAAGTGGGATTTATCCCAGGTATGTGAAGCTAGTTCAACATTTGAAAATTGATTTTTAATTGATCACATCAATAGGCTAAAGAGAAAAATGCCGTGATCATACCAACAGGTGCAGAAAAGCATGTGACAAAATCCAAAACTCATTTATTATTTAGAAACAAAATTCTCTGTAAACTAAGAATAGATAGGAACTTTCTCAACTTAAGAAAGAATATCTACAGTCCTCCATATGCAAACAATGAATCATGGAACACTGTATCAAAAACTAATGATGTACTGTATGGTGACTAACATAATATTAAAAAAGAAATAATATCTACAAATAACCAATAGCTAATCTCATACTTAATGGTGAGAAGCTCAAAGCTTTCCCACTAAGAACATTAACAAGGCACAATGTCCCTTCTCACCCCTGCTTTTTTTTTTTAAAGATTTTATTTATTTATTTGATAGAGGGAGATTACAAGTAGGCAGAGAGGCAGGCAGAGAGAGGGGGAAGCAGGCTCCCCGCTGAGCAGGAAGTCCAATGCGGGGCTCGCTCCCAGAACCCTGAGATCATGACCTGAGCCGAAGGCAGAGGCTTTAACCCATCGAGCCACCCAGGCGCCCCTCACCCCTGCTTTTTAAAATCATACTGGAAGTTCTAGAAAATGCAATAAGACAAGAAAAGGAAAACAGGTATACAGATTGTGAAGGAAGAAACAAAATTGTCTTTGGTTACAGATGATATGCTTATCTATGTAGAAAATCCAAATGAATAGACAAAAAAAGAATTGGAACTAATAAGCAATGATACAATTCAATTGCTTTCCTATATACCAGCAATGAATAAATGGAATTTAACATAAAAAATGCAATATCATTTACATTAGCACACCAAAAAATGAAAAATTAAGGTATAAATCTAACAGTATGTGTACGTAGGAGTGCTGACAACTGACTCCATCTTTGGGCCCTCAATCTTGTTTATGCCCGTGCAATTACCTCCCTGGAGGCAACGTGTTCCAGGACCCTTCAAGGTTAATGTACGGCCTGACTGGGATGTGAGAAGGCTTGTTCTGATCTACCCTAAAGTGTGGCACAGATGACACCACTTTAGATAATTATCCTTTGACCTCACCACAATGCCCTTTGCTCTATAAAAGCTATGGATTAAGGTTTGGACTGTGTGGAGAACAGCTGTGTAGTACCTGGATTGTTGGTCTGCCCAATCCCCCCTGCTAGTAAGTTACCCTGAATAGAACTCTATATAAACCACATGGAGTGGCTTGCATCATTTTTCAGTCTCAAAGTGCCTTCTTAGTCTGGAGAATACTTCACTGTCCCTCAACTACCTTCTAACATATATACAAGATTTAGATGAGGAAAACTACAAAAATCTGATTAAAACTACAAAAGAACTAAATAAATGGAAAGATATGCCATGTTCACAAATAGGAAGACTCAATATTACCAAGATGTCAGTTCTTCCCAACTCGCTCTATAGATTCAATGTAATCCAAATTAAAATCCTAGCAAATTATTTTGTGGATAGCAACAAAATTGATTCTAAAGTTTACATAGAGAAGGGAAAGACCCAGAATTGCCAACACAGTATTGAAGGAGAAGAACAAATTTGGAGGACTGACCTTACCCAACTTCCAGACTTATTACAAAGAAGACAGCGTGGTATTGGTGAAAGATTAGACAAATAGATCAATGGAATAGAATAGAGAACCCAAAAATAGATCCACATAAATACAGTCAGCTGGTCTTTGACAAGGGAGCAAAAACAATACAATGGAGCAAAAATAGTCTTTTCAACAAATGGTGCTGAAACAAATGGACATCCATGTGCAAAAAAAAAATCTAGATTTTCAGAAAATTAGCTCAAAATGGATCACAGATCTAAATGTAGAATGTAAAACTATAAAACTCCTATAACGTAAAATAGGAGAAACTCTAGATGACCTTGGATTTGAAGGTGAATTTTTAGATACAACACCAAATGTACAATCTATGAAAGGAAGGATTAATAGGGCTGGACTTCATTAAAATTAAATTTTTCTTCCCTGCAAAAGACACTTTCAAGGAAATGAAAAGACAAGCCACAGACTGGGAAAAATATTTACAAAAGACGTATCTGATAAAGGACTGTTATTCAAAATATACAAAGACCTCTTAACACTCAACAATAAGAAAACAAACAACCCAAATAAAAAAAAAAATGGGCCAAAGAAGCGTGCCTGGGTGGCTCAAGTTGGTTAAGTGTCTGAGTTCAGCTCAGGTCATGATCTCAGGGTCCTGGGATCAAGCCCCACAAGCCCCATGAGTCCCACGTCAAGCCCTGTGTCAAGCCCCACATCAGACTCTGCACTCAACAGAGAGTCTGTTTGTCTCTCCCCCTCTGCCCACCCCAGCTCATGCTCATGCTTTCACTCTCTCTCAAATAAATAAGATCTTTTAAAAAATGGGCCAAAGACAACAGACACCTCATCAAAGAAGATATACAGATGGCAAATAAACATATGAAAAAATACTCCACATTATGTGTCATCAGGGTAATGCAAGTTAAAATAACAATGAGATACCACTACACATCTATTAGTAGTCCAAATCCAGGGCACCAACAACACCAAATGCTGGTGAACATGTGGAACAACAGGAAATCTTATTCACTGCTAGATGAGAATGCAATGAAGTCACTTTGGAACACAGTTTGGTGGTTTCTTACAAAATTAAATACACACTTACCATACAATTCAGCAATCATGTTCCTTGGTACTTATCCAAAGGAGACAAATACTTTTGCCTACATGAAAACGTCCACATACATGTTTATAGCAGCTTTATTCATAATTGCCCAAACTTGGAAACGACCAATATATCCTTTAGTAGATGAATGAATAAATAAACTGGTACATCTAGACAATTTATTTAGCACTAAAAAATGAGCTATCAAAATTAATAAGTCAGGAAACAACAAATGTTGGCAAGGATGCAGAGAAAGGGGAACTCTCTTACGCTGTTGGTGGGAATGCAAGCTAGTACAGCCACTCTGGAAAACAGTGTGGAGATCCCTCAAAAAGTTGAAAATTGAGCTACCCTACGACACAGCAATTGCACTACTGAGTATTTACTCCAAAGATACAAATGTAGTGATCCAAAGTGGCATGTGCACCCCAATGTCTATAGCAGCAATGTCCACAATAGCCAAACTATGGAAAGAGCCTACATGTCCATCAACAGATGAATGGATAAAGAAGATGTGGGATATATATACAAAGGAATACTATGCAGCCATTAAAAAATGAAATCTTGCCATTTGCAACCACATGGATGGAACTAGAGGGTATTATGCTAAGTGAAATAATTCAGTCAGAGAAAGACAGTTATCATGATTTCACTCATACGTGGAATTTCAGAAACAAAACAGAGGAGCATAGAGGAAAGGAGGGAAAAATAAAACAAGAAGTAATCAGAGAGGGAAGCAAACCCTAAGAGCCCCTAAACTCTAGGAAACAAATTGATTGCTGGAGGGGACAGGGGTGAGGGTGGAGTAACAGGGTTATGGGCATTAAGGGGGGCATGTGAGGTAATAAGTACTGGGTGTTATATAGAACTGATGAATTACTGAACTCTACCTCTGAAACTAATAATGCACTCTTATTTAATTTTAATTTTAATTTAAAAATGAGCTATCATGCCATGAGAAGACATGGAGGAATCTTAAATGTATATTACTAAGTGAAAGCAGCCAATCTTAAAAGGCTACACGGTGTATGTTTCCAACTACATGACATTCTGGAAAAAAACAGAAATATGGAGGCAGTAAAAAGTTCAGTGATTGCAGGGCTCCTGGATGGCTCAGTTGGTTGGGCATCTGACTGTTGATTTGGGCTCAGGTCATGATCTTGGAGTCCTGGGATTGAGCCCCATGTCGGGCTCCACTTGGCAGGGAGTATGTTTGGACATTCTCTCTCTCTCCCTTTGCCGCTCCCCCGGCTTGCACTCTCTCTCTTTCCCAAATGAATAAATAAACCTTTATAAAAAATGTTCACTGATTGCCCTGGGTTGGGGGTAAGGGAGAGGGATGAATAGGAAGAACACAGAGGTTTTTTAGGGCAATAATGCTACTCTTTACAATAGTATATTGATGAATATATGTCATTATACATTTGTCCAAACCCACAGAATGTACAGTACCAAGAGCGAACTCTAATGTAAACTACAGACTTTGGATGATAATGATATACTGATAAAGGTTCTTTGACTGTAATAAATGTACCACTATGGTGCAGGGTGTGGATAATGGGGGACACTATGCATATGAGGAGACAGGAGATATGTGGGAAATCTCTGTACCTTTTACTCAGTTTTGTTATGAACCTAAAGCTGCTCTAAAAACCATAGTCTACTTTAAAAATATTCAGAAAGCATTTTCTTCAAGCAGCACACAAAACGCACAGTGCTGAGAAATGTGTGTTTCTGCAATGTAATGTCAAATTTTTAAATGAGAAAAAAAATTTTTTTATGTGAAAACCTCATTTCTTAACAGAAATCTTAATACTTTTTCAATAGGATTTTGGATTTATTCTTATATTCCAGAACCTCTGTCTATGATAGTGTTATTTAGTTTTGGCCTTGGCTGCAGGTAAATATTGACTTCTTTTTACACTTAGTCTTTTAGCATTTTGCTTAAATGTATTTCCAGTGCACTTCTAGTCACCAATTAAACAAGAACATCAGGGGCGCCTGAGTGGCTCAGTGGGTTAAAACCTCTGCCTTCGGCTAGGATCATGATCTCAAGGTTCTGGGATTGAGCCTTGCATCGGGCTCTCTGCTCAGCAGGGAGCCTGCTTCCCCCCTCTCTCTCTCTGCCTGCCTATCTGCCTACTTGTGATCTCTAGCTGTCAAATAAATAAATAAAACCTTAAAAAAAAAAAAGAACATCAGAACCACAAATTTTCTGATTCATCCAACAGACATGTGTTCTGGCTCTTCCTCAGTTTTAGGTGTATCTTCATAACTTAATATCAATTTGAAATAAAGATAGATTCTTTATCTACTCCCACATGTAAGTTTTATTACCACAGACTAGAAGTGACAATAATAGAGGTTTCAAACCAACCCCTTGAAAATCAAAGTCACCTTTTTTGGTAGACATTCCTAAACATTTATCAAGTTCAGCACTAATAATCCTATTCAACAAGTCACTTCATTGGGTTGCCTAGGCATACATTTGACAACTAGTTTCCCTTTGGTGGCTGGTTCATCAGGAATTGTTGTCCCAAGCTAAATCTTTCCTGACATTCGTTTGCATGACTGAGATTCGGTTACTGCTTTAATAAGTTTTTTCCAACCTAAAATTACTACAGTGATGCTCTCCATAGTTTAGAATTTGGGGGTCTGGTTCATCTATGTGCTAAAGCAGATCACGACTTCCTTCTCGAGAGTTTTACTGGCCCTGACAGTGAGTATCCCCTTGGCCTGTCTCCACACAAAAGGGCATGGCTTTCTATTCCAGGATGGGTTCTTCTTTGGCTCATCTTTCCCTTGGGTTGACTTTTAAAACACACGGCTCTGCACCTTGGCAAACAGAATAGTTGTGCTCTAAGGACTTGTCACACAGCACGCCCTCAAACCCACACTTGGTCAACTTATCAAAAGCTCAGCTGAGAGAAATCAAATTTATGAAGGATTGCCTGAAGACTATGCTGTCTATCCATTTCTCTGGTCTAAAATTTCTCCCTGGGGGCACCTGGCTGCCTCAGTCAGTACAGCATGTGGCTCTTGATCTCAGGGGCGTGTGGCTTCAAGCTCCACAGTGGGCAGGGGGCCTACTTTTAAAAAATAAAATATGTAAATAAATAAATAAATACAAATTTATCCCTGGATAAAAGTGCATTATTCTTGTACCCTGAGTACAAGAAAACTGTATCCTTGGACTGAATTTATTTGGCCCTACATAACTGCTTTCTAAAAATTAAGGTATAATTTACATACCATAAAGTTCACCTGTTTAAAATGTATAGTTCAGGGGCGCCTGGGTGGCTCGGTGGGTTGAAGCCTCTGCCTTCGGCTCGGGTCATGATCTCGGTCCTGGGATCAAGCCCCGCATCGGGCTCTCTGCTCGGCAGGGAGCCTGCTTCTCCCTCTCTCTCTGCCTTCCTCTCTGTGTACTTGTGATCTCTCTCTCTGTCAAATTAATAAATAAAATCTTAAAAAAATAAAATAAAAAATAAAATGTATAGTTCAATGTTTTTGAGTATATTCAGAGCTGTGCAACAGTCACCACAATTGTTCCTTGAAACATTTTCATCACCCCTCCCGAAGAAAATCCCACGCCCATTAGCTATCACACTGCCTTTCCTCTTTCCGCCACCCTCATCCACTGGAAACCATTAATCTCTGGTCTGTCTCTTATAGATTTGCCTTTTTTGAACAGTTCATAAATGGAATTATCCCAGATATGGTGTTTTGTGATTGGACTATTCACTAAACATACTATTTTCAAGGCCCGTCCCTGTTGTAGCATGTATCAGTACCTCATTCCTTTTTTATGGATGAATAGTATGCCATCCATGGATATACATCTTATTCATTCATCTAATTCATTTGTTCAACTGATAAACATTTGGGTTACTTCCACATTTTGGCTATTGTGAATAATGCTGTTGTGGAATTTCTTTTAATGAGTTGCATTTTGGCATTATACTAATAGACTGTATTAACGGATAGCCTAAGAAATACGGTAGAAATGGGAAGTTTTCCTTACTGTTCTTCCTTCCATTGCTCAGGATCTTATGTATGAGATTCATAAGAGTTGGGCTTAATCTGAAAAACTTGTTTTGTTTTATGTGCTTAGGGATACTGTGAATCTTATAATCATTTTTTTTACTTTTGGTGTTCACCTTTAGAAAGCTCAGAAACAAATTTATGGCCCACTCCGAAAAGTATACAGGTCCTCACACCCGACTGATATTTTACTTTTAATTATATTTTATCCTGATTACTTGCTTATTTTTATATTGTTGTATTGTCTATTTTAAGTAAAATGGGGTATGATTATTAGTGGCCATTTGGCCCCCTCAAAAGTCATGGCTGAACAGGAAGAAGGCCTTGAATATTGAAAGAAAGCAAACCAGAGTCAGTTGGGCAAAAGAGGACCATGCACGTTCCTTCTTAAATTTCAATAACTGATGGGCGCCTGGGTGGCTCAGTTGGTTAAGCGACTGCCTTCGGCTCAGGTCATGATCCCGGAGTCCCGGGATCGAGTCCCATATCGCACTCCCGGCTCTGCGGGAGGTCTGCTTCTCCCTCTGACCTTCTCTCCTCTCATTCTCAGTCTTTCTCTCTAATAAATAAATAAAAAAAAAATCTTTAAATTTCAATAACTGCTTTCAAGGCCGAGACACAAAAAAAATCCTTTTACCTTTATCCATATTTTCCAAAATGAGCTCCTAGAAATATTAGAGGTCTTCAGTTAAATACTTGCTACCAAACAATGGAGATTTACACTACCTATGGGAATTCATTTGTTATTTTTGTTTTTTGCACATAGGAGTTCTGGGTACTGTTTCATTTCATGAAATAGTCCTGCTAAAATGTTGAAAAACCCCTGGGAGTGAAGGAAATCAGAGACAAGTAGTCAAAACACTTTAACCTGCTTTGTTAGTCCTTGGGTAGGCTTCTGTCTGTGTAGAATAAAGTGAGTTGGATTAGAAATTTCTGAGGTTCCTTCCAATTCTGCCATTCTATCATAAGTCACAAAAATTAAATAGCTTTCTGAATGCAGCCACACTACCAATTATTTAACAAGGCAAAATCTTATTTAAACAGACTGTGGTGATTTAAGTGAGGAGTTCTGCCATAGGCGAAGTGAATAAGCCAGCAGTATTCTCTTGCTGTTGTTGGCTAAGCTTTTTAATTACAACTATACAGACTTCTTTAAGAAAATATTTTACTTATTTATTTCGGAAACAGAGAGTATACAAGTGGGCAGAGGGAGAAATCTCAAGCAGAATCAGTGCTGAGCAAAGAGCCTGACATGGAGCTTGATCCCATGACCCTGAGATTATGACCCAGGCCAAAACCAAGAGTCAGCCACTTAACCAACTGAGCCAAACCAAATGCCTACCCAGGTGCTCCACAACTGTACAAACTTTTTAAACAATGGTAAGTTAAGTTGTCTTCCAAAAACATACACAGTCTGTGTCCGATCAGTTAGCTACCTCAGAGTCTATTTATTTGATACTAGGAACAGGTTGTTAGCATTCCCTGTTTCCACAGACTACATTCTTCTTTCTTAGAAGCTAGGGGTCAGTGATTCTTTTCCTTCTCTTCCTCTATCCTCATTCCTTCTTTTTCAGCATTCTGGTGTGGAGATTTTCAAACACAAAGGAAGTTTTCCAGAGTGAATACTCATATACCCACCACCTGGAGTCTACAACTAATATTTTTACTATACATACCCATTCATCTATCCATTGCATCCATGAATTGATCCTATTTTTTTTAAGATTTTATTTATTTATTTGTCAGAGAGAGCGCAGGAGCAGGGGGAGCAGCAGGCAGAGGGAGAGGGAGAAGCAGGCTCCTTGCCGAGCAAGGAACCCAGTGTGGGACTCTATCCCAGGACCCCGGGATTGTGACCTGAGCGGAAGGCGGACCCGTAACTGACTGAGCCACCCAGGCATCCCGAATTGACCCTATTTTTGATGCATTTTGAAATCAGTTAAAGATAGCAATATATTTCACACCTAAACACTTCAGTATAAATATTAACTAGAATTAAATATTTGTTTATGGGTTTCGTTATGAGGTAAAATATAAATAATGTGAAATGCACAAATCTTAAGTCTAGGGGTTTGAGTTACACAGGACAAAGCTTATGTCACCTTCCAGTCAATTCTGGCTTTTACACACCAGAGGCAACCAACTGTTAGGATTTTTTCCACTATTCCTTTTTATTGCTGAGTCATATTCCGTTGTATAAATATACCTTGGTTTACTTATCCATTCTCCTATTGATGGAACTTGGGCTACTTCCAGTTTGGGGCTATTATCAATAAAGCTGCTGTGAACATGCTTGTACATGTCTTTTTATAGACATATGCTTTTCTTCTCTTGGGTGAGTAGCTAAGAGTGGAATTGCTGGATCACAGGGCATGTGTATGTTTAGTTTCCTAAGAAACTGCCAGACCTTTATCCAAAACAAAATATTAGAGTTTCACTTGTTCCACATCCTGGCCAATATTTTGTGTCATCAGCCTTTTTTATTTTAGCCATTCTGGTAGGCGTGTAGTAGTATTTCATTGTTATTTTAATTTGCATTTCCCTCATGAGAGTCATATGGAACACATTTTTCATGGGTTTATTTTCTGCCTACCTATCTTTCATTGCAAAATGTGTGTTCAAATTTTTTGCCTATTTTTATATTTATTTATTTCATTGAGTTGTCATTGTTCGTCTTTTTTTTAAGTATCTCTATGCCCAACATGGGGCTGCAACTCACAACCCTGAGATTAAGAGTTGTGTATGCTCTACCGACTGAGCCAGCCAGGCACCCCTGGAGTTTTTTATTTATCCTGGGTACCAGTCTTTTCTCAGATACATATTTTGTGAATACTTTCCCACAGTCTATGGCTTGCCTATATATTTTCTTAATAGTGTCATTTCATTAGCAGAAGTTTTAAATTTTGAAAGTCTATTTTATCAATTT
Organism: Nasua narica; assembly: GCA_028533885.1. Classification (NCBI taxonomy): domain Eukaryota; kingdom Metazoa; phylum Chordata; class Mammalia; order Carnivora; family Procyonidae; genus Nasua; species Nasua narica. Next base: position 80,286,236 of record CM052801.1, on the reverse strand, counting down.
TTTCTTTGATAGATATTGTTATCTATGCCTTAAGAAACCTTTGCCTACTGCCAAATCATGAAGATATTCCTCTCGTGTTTTCTTATAGAAGCTTTAGATCTATAATCCATTACAGATTGATTTTGTGCATAGTGTAAGATAGGGGTTGAGATTCATTTTTTTTTTCATATGGTCATCCATTTGTTCCAATACCATCTTATCCAGGAAGGGGTCAGAATAGAAAATTAAGATACAGAAATCAATAGCCTTCATATATGCAAGAAATAATCAGAGAAGATAATGGTAGAGAAGAATTCCATTCAAATCATAATGATGAAGATCAAGTACCTAGAAACAGACATAATAAGAAATGTGCCAATCCTTTGTGATGGAAATTTTAAACACTCCTGAAAGACACAAAGTAGAGTTGAGCAAATGGAAAGATAGTCCCTGTTCTTTTTCTTTTAAGATTTTATTTATTTGTCAGAGGGAGAGAGAACAGGGAGAGCAACAAGCAGAGGGAGAGGGAGAAGCAGGCTCTCCGCTGAGCAGGCAGTCCGATGTGGCTCGATCCCAGGACCCTGTGATCATGACCTGAGCTGAAGGCAGACTCTTTACTGACTGAGCCACCCCGGCATCCTGATAGTCCCTGTTCTTGAATAGAACAACTTTAGCGTCATGAAAATATCAGTTATCCTCAAGTTTGTTTTTAAATATAACACAATCCCAATAAAAAACTAAAAAAAAATTTTATATGGAGCTATTTCCATATTGATAGTGTCTATAGGGGAAAATAAACATGCAACAACATCTAGGAAAACAATGAAAAGTAAACCACATTTGGGATGTTAATGCATACTATAAAGCCTTTATAAATAAAACAGTGTGGTACTATTCACATAAATAGACAAACAGACTGGTGAAACAGAATAGGAAATCCAGAAATATAAACCAAGTACACAGAAAAACTTAGTGTATGATAAAAGTAGCATCTAAAATCACTAGGGAAAAATAAATTTTATTTTAGGGCAAAGACGAACTTTTTTTTTTTAATTGCTTCTATTTTTTTTTCTAAGATTCCATTTATTTATTTGACACAGAGAGAGAGAGATCACAAGTAGGCAGAGAGGCAGGCAGAGAGAGAGGAGGAAGCAGGCTCCCCGCTGAACAGAAGAGCCCGATGTGGGGCTCGATCCCAGAACCCCGAGATCATGACCTGAGCCGAAGGCAGAGGCCTTAACCCACTGAGCCACCCAGGCGCCCGGCAAAGGTGAACTTTTAATAGACAGTGCAGGATAGCCATTAAGGGAAAGATAAAATTAAAGTCATACCTCACACCACACACAAGAATAAATTTCAAATGGATCAGAGAGCTGAATAAATACATTGAACCATATAAGTCCTAGAAGAAAATACACTCTTTGGTATAGGGAATGGTTTTAACTATAACTCAAAATGCAGATACAATAAAAGATTGATACATTTGACCACATATAAATTTTAAAAACTTTTGCATGGTCAAAAAAATCAATCAATTTCATAAGCAAAGTCAGAGACAAATGACAGAAGTGCCTGGCTGACTCAGTTGGTAGAGCATGCCACTCTTGATGTCAGGGTCATGTGTTCAAGTCCCACTTTGGGCATAGAGCTTACTTTAAAAAAAAAAGACAAATGACAAACTGGGAGAAATTATTTGTAACATGTATCCTAGATAAAGAGCAAATAACTCTAAAATCTAAGGAACTCTTTAAAATTAAGGGGAAAACATGGGGCACCTGGGTGGCTCAGTGGGTTAAGCATCTGCCTTTGGCTGGGGTCTCGATCCCAGGGTCCTGCATGGAGTCCTGCTTCAGGCTTCCTGCTCAGCGGAGAGTCTGTTTCTTCCTCTGCACCAACCCCCCTGCTTGTTCTCACACTCATTCTCTCTCTCTCAGATATATAAATAAAATCTTAAAAAATAAATTAATTAGGGCCCCTGGGTGGCGCAGTTGGTTGAGCGACTGCCTTCGGCTCAGGTCATGATCCTGGAGTCTTGGGTTCGAGTCCCACGTCGGGCTCCCAGCTCCATGGGGAGTCCGCTTCTCACTCTGACCTCTCTCTCACTCTCTCTCTTTCCTAATAAATAAATAAATAAAATCTTTAAAAAAAATTTAAAAAATAAATTAATTAATTAAAATAAAATTAAGTGGAAAACACAAACAAGCATGATAATACATAAGCAAAAGATATAAGACAATTCACAAAAAGAGATTTAAAAAGAGCCCTTAAACGATAAAAATATTCAACTTCACTTCAATAATGGAAATGCAAATTGATGGGGCGCCTGGGTGGCTCAGTTGGTTAGGCTTCTGACACTTGATTTCAGTTCAGGTCATAATCTTTGGGTTATAGCATCCAGCCACGAATGGGGCTCTGCGCTCAGCAGGAAGTCTGCTTGGGATTCGTTCCCTCTTCCTCTACCCCTCCCTCCATTTATGTGCATGCACTCTCTAAAACAAATTTTTTTAAAAAAACAAATGCATTGAGAAGGGCATGTACTGCATGGAGCACTGGGTGTGGTGCATGAACAATCAATCTTGTAACACTGAAAAAATAAAATAAACATATTTGGAAAAAAAACAGAAGAAGAACAACAACAAAACAAATGCAAATTAAAACTACACTGAGATACCATTTCTCAGCTATCAGATTGTCGGAATTTAAAAAGACAAGATGGAGCGCACCTGGGTGGCTCAGTAGGTTAAGCATCTGCTGTCAGCTCAGATCATGATCCCACGGTCCTGAGATAGAGTCCCACATCGGGATTCTTGCTAAGTGGGGAGCCTGCTTCTCCCTCTGCCTACTGCTCCCGCTGCTGTGCTCTCTTTCTCTCTCTGACAAATAAATAAAATCTTAAAAAAAAAAAAAAAGACAAGATGGTTGGTGAGGCTTTGGCGAAATAGGCACTTGTACATTCAGTACCATATGCTGGTGGGAATACAAATTGATACAAACCTTAGAGAGGGAATTTGGCAATATTTAACCTAAATACACAGGCATTTACCATTTTGTTTGTTTGTTTTAAAGCTCTCTTTAAAAAAAGATTTTATTTATTTGACAGAGAGTGCGCACGTGCGCGCGCGAGCACAAGCAGGGAGAGGGGAAGGAGAGGGAGAAGCAGGCTCCCAGGGAGCCTGATACTGGCCTCAATCCCAGGACCCTGGGATCATGACCTGAGCTGAAGGCAGACACTTAACCGACTGAGCCACCCAGGTGCCCCAGCATTTACCCTTTTAACCAGTATTTCCACTCTGAAGATACACCTGCAACAATACAAAAATACATATACACATGGTTATTCATTGTACCATTTTTTTGTGTGAGTGCAAAACAATGGAAACAACCTCAATGTTCATATGCAGGAAGGTGGTTAAACTATAGTATACTCACACAATTGAGTGTTATGTAACCATAAGAAAGAATGAGCATCTATAAATGATTTGGAGTGATTTCTAGGAAATATTGTGGGTTTTGTCTATTTCTTTAAATTCCAGTATAGTTCACATACAGTGGAAATATTGTTAAATTAAAAAAAATGCAAAGGAGTAATAAAGAAGGGAAAATAAGAAAAAACCCATGTATCTGCTTATTTTGTAAAAGGAAAGACAAGAACTACAAACCAGAAACTAAAAAGACTGGTTATCTACAGGGGATGAGTGGGAAGAAGATGCAGAGAATGGTGGATGAGAAAGGGATAGAAGAAATCAGGTGGGAGTGAGACTTCTCTAAATATATATTTTTGTATAGCTTTGGCTTTTGGAATCTTGTCAATAATGTTTCACATATTCAAAAATGAATAAAATCAATAAGGATTGAGGAGGACCCCAAGAAACAAATGAACCTAACTATATGTAAAATGAATAACATAACCCCATTGTGGTGGCAGTAGTGAGGGAGGAGGGTGACACAGAACATACAGATAGATATAGAAGTGTGCATATGTATGGTATACGGATAGGTATTTCCCAACTCTGTCATCTAAGATGGCCTCTAGAAGCAATCACAACCCATTACCAATGAACACATGTAGATCCCATATCCTGGTTTCTGAAGACCATTCTCTGATAAAAGGAATTGGGGCTTCTTGGAGAAATGGCTGATTCCAAGGCTGAGTGGGGAAAATACAAAAGAAGCCTGGAATATCTTGTGGGATCAAAAAGTAATGAAACAATCAAAGAACTATGAGAATATATCAAAAGATAAATAAAAACTTGAAAGAAAAAAAAAAAAAGAAGAAGAACAGGGGAGCCTGAGTGGTGCAGTCAGTTGGGCATCTGACTATTGGTTTCGGCTTGGGGCATGATCTCGGGGTCCCGGCATTGAGCCCTGCAACAAGCTCTGTGCTCAGTGCAAAGTCTGCTTGAGATGATCTCTTTCTCTCCCTCTTCCCCTCCCACTTGTGCTCTCTCTCTCTTTCTAAAATAAATGAATAAATCTTAAAAAAAAAAAAAGGAAGAAAAAGAACATAATCAAAAGACACAGGAGCCAGTTTGAAAGGACTCCCATTGGCCAAATCTGGGATAAATTGATCAATGAAATAATGCTATTAATGAATTATAACCATAGATTAAAACAAATATTGCTGAGTCCATACTGATATAAATAAAAAGTAATAATTGATTAAGACAAGAAAGTTGATGAGCTACAGAATATTTACATGGACTCAAAGTATCTCCCCACGAAGTACTTATTAAATACAAGGCCAAAAAATAGCAACTTCACAGTGGAGAAACCCAGCATCATCTCAACCAAGTAATCGAGGTTAAAATCACCAGCACAAGGACAAATCAACATCATGTGCCTCCTGATATGATGCACTGAGAACACAACATTATTTCTGTAGTATTCCTGCTAAAAGTGGATAAGCCCGAATCTATCTAGTCATGAGGAAATATTAGACAAGCCCAAACTGAAGGACATTCCATAAAATGACTGGCCTGTACTCTTCAAAAATGTCCATGTTATAAAAGACAAAGACTGGTGATATTTCTGGATTAACAGAGACTAAAGAGACATGACAATTAAATGCAATATGTCATCATGAATTATTTCTTGGACAAGATATTTTTCTTCTCTTGATGTAAAGAATGTTAGTTGCACACTAGGAAAAATTTCAATAAAATCTGCAGATTAAATGATAGTGTTGTGTCAATGTTAGTTTCCCAATTTTGTTAATTGTACTGTGGTTATGTAAGTGAATATCCTTGTATTTTAGGAAATATGTATTACTTAGAGCTAACAGGGCATCGTGTCTGCAACATTAAACTTTTCAGGAAAAAATGTGTGTATATTGAAAGACAATGATAAAATATGGTAAAATGTTAACACTTAAAATATGGATACAGGTTTTACAAGACTTCTTTATACTAATTCTTGCAACATTTCTGTAAGTCTGACATTATTTCAAAATAAAACATTTAGTATATAAAACATAGACAAAAAAACCTGTAAATATTGGACTTTAGTAAGTGATATGCCTCCTGAACAAAATAGTTGTAAAAAAAAATGACAGAACTTCCCACTGTCAGCCCAGATAACCAGAGAAGAGGAGCGAAACTCTAACCTAGGCCAGCTACCTTGGACTGCAGAAGGGCAGAGAAAAGCCTCTTTATATAAGCCATTGTCAGGTCTTGTAACAGCAGTGTATGCCACATCAAGTAGTACAGATCAAGTACCTGAAAGAGGAGAATGCTTCCAAACAAAATAAACTATTTGTCATTGCCCGTGGGTGGTCAAGGATAATGGACAAGAAAAAACTGCCAGAGGGAGAATAAGGAAGACAAAAGAAAAGGAAATCCCATCCCGAGAGCAGAACCAGAATCTGACCAAAGGACTTCCACTGCCAGGGCAGGAAGTCTTCACAATTTCTGTCTAGCTGGTTTCCTATGAACCAAGTGACTGCTGCATTTCCCATCCTTCTCTGAATGTGAGACATTATAGACATTCTGTCCATGCTTCACATTTCTATGCTGGATGTCGGAGGATAGCTATCTGTATTCGGACGGGATGCAGAAGACTGACCATAACCCAGAGAAACTGGACTTGAAGCTGCATGTAGTAACTGGGATAGGACTTCAGGTTGTTTCCCTTGAGGGAGGGGACAAGTATGTCCTCAGAATGGCGAGATGGATATACATGGATGGCAAAAAGGGAAAGACTGAGGCAGAGACTGCCAATGGTCTGCCAAAATCCATTCTTCCCTTCGCCCTGGGCATATGACTAAGCTACATTTCCCAGAACCCCTGCAAAGTTAGCTGTGGCCATATAACTTCAAAGGAATGTGAACAAAAGTGATAGATACCACTTTCCGGCCTGGCCCATGAAAACCTCCTACATGCACTCTTCCATGATCTTTCCCCACCTCCTCTGGGCTAGAACGATGTTGACGAAACAACTTTGGAAGATGTGTGTTAAAGATGGCAGAGTTGCTTTCCATTAGCCAGTGTCTCTCAACAACTATATAGAGAAAAGGTACCTGCCAATTTGGAAGAGCCATCCTGAATTGCTACCAGAGGGAGAAATAAATAAATGTATTAAGTCACTGAATCGCTATTAAGTCTCCTCTTAAAACAGCTTAGCCTTCTGCATACAGAAGCCCTGAGGCTGTCAAAGCAGACAGTTCTTAATAAAAGGACTTTGGAAGTGCTAAAATCCTAAGAACATGTTAGGTAAACCTTTAAACGCTATGGAAGGGCTGGTTAAAATGTGTCTACACTTACACTGAGACTTGGTACAAAGCATACTGGTCCCAAGAGATTTCGAGTCAGAAAATGTGAATCTAACCCAAACAGATTTTGGCAGGCATGAAACTGAGTGCCATGCTCTGCTCCAAGCTTAATTTTAACACGCCATCCAATCTTCTCAACTCACTACCAAAACCATTTGCAAAGGAGAGGAGGAGGGGAAGATGATGAAATTGGTTGTTCCACTAACACAGAAACCTGGGAAATTACAGGGAAATTTCCATCTGGCATAAGCCAGACTCTGACAGCTATGGAGGTTAGGGACTAAATATAGCAGTTACAAGTTCAGTTACTCTTGTGCAGGCTTTCGGAAAGCCCCATGGGAACACCCTTCTGTTGGTTCCCTGTGACGGCAGCCAAGAAAATGGCATCTCCAGAACTCCACCAAAAAGGTAAAACATTCAACCTGCCATCAGTGGGTTAGCCGGGGGCAGAAGGAAAAACTGTGATTTGGAGGAGGAAACTAGTTCTATAGATAGGTTAGAGAGAATAATACTGGTAAGCAAATTTGGCAAAATGCAGGTCCATTAAGACACTGAAGTTTCAGTGGAGTGGTAGGAATGAAGGCCAGATTGGAGTGTATATACAAGAAAGGATGTGAAAAAGAGGAATCCAGGCAGCAAAGAGAGAGAAATAGAGCATTGGCTAGAGGGAGAGGTTTATTTAGTCAGGGGAATGTTTTTCCACCTAGTTCTGAAGATGAAAGATGTTTTTATGTTGCTAGAAATGATCTAGTTGAGGGGCAAATTAATGCAGGGGAGGCAAGAGGGGAATCCAGTGTCTCAAATACAGGGACAGCTTATCCACCTACTAAAAGGAAGTGTAGTATATAATACTACAGAGTCAAGTAGGTGGGTACATTTACTGGCACAAAGATGAAGGGAGGTGGTTAAAAGCATGGACCGTGAAGTCACATGACCTGGGTTCAAATCTAGGCTCCATCACTTGAGTTATGTGCTCTTAGGCAAGTTGATTTAACACAGGCATCAGTGTCTTTATGTGTAAAATATTTATACTATCAACTATAAATTCAGAGCAAGAATTAACTATCAGTGAAGTACTTTGAAGTGTTCAGCACACAGTAAACACCCAACAAATACTGGATAGTTCTTTAAAATTACTTATAATTTTGCTACAAGTATTGTAAAATTATTTAAAAACTAGCTTGCCGGAGATTCTTTTAATAAACCCTAAGATGGAAGAGGGTAAATAAGATAAATTCAAAAATAAATAACCTTACTGTAGCTGACTTTTTTGGGGGGGGAGCAAGCAAATGCACAAGGAGGGGACGGAGGGGAAGAGGGAAAGGAAGAGAATCAAGCAGGCTCCAAACACAGCACTGAGCGCCACGCAGAGCTCAACCTTACCACCTGAGCCAAAGTGAAGTCAGATGCTTAACCAAATGAGCCACCCAGGTGCTCTGCTGATCTTTCCTTTTAAGCTTGCACTATCAGCCCCAAAACTGACTTCAATTGAGCAACCTCCTTTTCGAGAATTTACAACTCATTTTTAATACAACCACACAACTGATGAATTGTAGGAAAAGTACTATATAAGTACCATATTTCTCATTGGTAGAATAAGCCCAATGTGACTCAAACATCCATTTTAGTAAACAAATCAATTTATCATAACTCATAAGGTACCCTACTCTACTTCGGATATTTGCCAATTCTAAGAATGTTGCATCTAACACTTCAATTACCAAAGATGTGAGTTGTGAACACACTTTTCCATTTTTTTTTAAAGATTTTATTTATTTATTAGAGAGAGAGAGACTGAGAACGAGAGGGGAGAAGGTCAGAGGGAGAAGCAGACTTCCCACAGAGCTGGGAGTCCGATATGGGACTTGATCCCGGGACTCCGGGATCATAACCTGAGCTGAAGGCAGTCGCTCAACCAACTGAGCCACCCAGGCGCCCCCACATTTTTCCATTTTTAAAGCTGATGTGAGGAGGTGGATGGCCAACTATCTTCTATCTACCTGTCTTGCCCCACCCACCCTAAACAGTTACTGAATAGTTCTTAGATCCATGACAGTCGTTTATGCTGTGGCCCTTGCCTGGAATTCTCAGCCTTGGTCACGCCTTTCACTTGGCCTACCTTTCAGCTTTTAAAATTCAACTCAAGTAGTAGCTTTATTCCTAGAGCCAAAAGGTGGAAACAATCCAGATGTCCATCAACTACTGAATAAACTGTGGACATATACAACATCTATAAATCTCAAAAACATACTGAGACTTTGCACAAAAATACCTGTTGTGTAGTTCCATTTATATCAAGTTCTAGAATAACCAAGTTTGATCTATGGTGGAAAGAAAACAGTTGTTGCCTCCAGAAGGGATGGAAGCAGGGATTGATTGGTAAGGAGCATAGAACTTTCTGGATTGATGGTAATATTATCTTTGATAGGGCTTTGGGTTAAACAGCTGTTAAGCATTTAAAACTCAGCAAATATATGAATTTTACACCAAAAGAAAAAGTAGTAAACTAATATTAAACTCCTTACTATGATAGGCACGCTAAATACTTAAAATGGCGGACCTATGTTTGCAATTTACTTTGAAATAAATTTTTTTTTAAGTAGGCTCCACACCCACTGTGAAGCCCAATGCAGGGCTTGAACTCACAAGCCTGCGATCAAGACCTGAGCTGAAATCAAGAGTTGGGATGCTTAACTGACTAAGCCACCCAGGGGTGCCTACTTTGAAATAAATTTTTTAAATGAGACATATTGATAGATGGATATATGGTAAAACAAGTTCACTGTAAAATTCAGCATTGCTGTGTGGAAATCTGCTTAATAAAATGTTGAGGAAAAGAAACCTAAAGTGACAGCCTTATAGGAAGATTCCTCCCAGAGCACACCCACAGTGCCCCTCCTCTGGGATCCCAGAACATCCAATAAAAACATTGACTGTACTTCATTTTATTAGCTTTGCATCTGCATCCCAATCCCCCAGAACTGTAAACAACTTGACAATGAAGTCTGTCTTATTGGTCTTTGCTTAGCAAAACAAGGCCCTGTACACAGTAGACAATTAAGATTTGCTAAAGTGATATTTAGTGAACTTCATCACCTAATTTTCTCATAAACAAAGGCCTTGTACTTCATTGCCTCATTTCCTTTGGCTGAGTCATTACAGCTATCAGAAGAATCTATCTGACCTGGAACTCACTCATGTGAATCCTTTTAAGTTCCCTTTGAGGCAGAATATTGAAGACCTCTTCTCTGTGTTATTCTCTTCTTTTCAAGTCCCTTTAAAAACTTCCCAGTCACTTTAAAAACTATCAACTATTCATGGGCTTAGGGCTCAGATTTAATTTATACTCTCTACAGAAGCCAGCTGGGTAGCATATTAAGGACAATGTTGCTTCACACCACTCAGTTCTATAGCCAGCTGGACTCCATAAAGATGCCCCATTTCCTCACCATGGCACAATGAATAATGTGCCATTCTATCTATATGCAATTATCTGTTATCCTTATGTATCAAACAGTTTCAATCGCTCTTGGGACTTACTGCAGCCAACTCTCATCACTTACTAGCCATATATCCCTTGTCCAAGGGATTTTAATTTCTCTGTGCTTCATTTTCCTCACTGCCTCATTTAGAAAAAGGTGGTGAGGGTAGGGGGTAGGGCGATGATAATAACAACTTATATCACCTACTGTCACGTTTAGTAAGTTACTACATGTAAGACACTTAAAACAGCACCCCAACTATTAACTATCATTTAATATGCTTACTTCTGAATCACCAATGACAGAAGACTGGTCTTATAATATGATCTACAAACTAAACTAACCAATGTGCTAGTTTTACAATGATATGAAGCCTTTTCTAAGAATACAATGCAAATCTTGACACGTTGAAGACAACAGTTTAATTTTTAAGTCAATTAGAAAATTCTTTTTCCAAAAGTTGTCTTTCACTCACCTCCAAGCATGAGCCCCTTGTCTAAGGGAGGTTTTATACACATACATACACACACACACACACACACACACACACACACACACACACACACACACTTTCTCATTCTCTAGCTCAGCACACACTGCAAATTTCCTTAACACTCCTTACAAGTTTAATTATTTTATTTTTTACTCCACTAGATCTGTGAGGGAGGAACCTTATCTATCTTGTTCACTGTTAGATCTCTAACACATGTCTAGCACATAGTAGGCACTCAAATGTATCCTGAATGAACAATGCAGACATTTTAAAGAGTGTTTAATCCACACCAGATACAAACTGACGTAATAATGGTTGCAGGCTTCTATTTTAAAGTAATAACCCAATTAGGGATTTAGTCTCATTTAAAAATACATAAGATTTATTAAAAATATAAAATGGCAATGTTTTCTAAAAATTATCCCCCAAACACCTTAAAAGCTGTGATGAGAGATATGTTTTCTAAACCATTCATAGCCATGCTCCTCCTTTAATTATAAAAGATAAAACGTACAACATACTGTAGGTTTATTTTTATTCAAAAAGTTACTGTCTCAAGACATAAATACAAATCAGAAAACAGTACAATTAGGACAATAGAATGTGGAGGACAACAGGTTAGAGTAATATATAAAACATTTTTAGCTGGTTGAAAACAAAGCTGTAAGAACTGCTTTCACAAAGAAGTACTCCTTTCAAGAGTGAGAAAAAAAAATCAACTTAGGTTTAAAATCATATATACAGTCCTCTCAGCAGTTCTAGTAAATGCAGTGGTGTGAAAAACAACATAGGCAGTACTTTTTGCACATAACAATATTTGTAGATGGAAAATCTGTTAGACAAGTCTCGTTTCATTTGTTATTAACCATGATTTAATAAAACAATTGTATTGTATCATGATCTTTTAGCTAACCTATGGTTTTTGGCTACCACAGCCCAATGCTTGTTGATTTCTGACTCTAAGAACTGAAAGCCTTTTGGTATTCACCCATCTGAAGATATTCTTGTATTGCAAGCATATTAAGGCATGGAATGATTAAAATAATATACCTCAAGAACTGAGAGACGACTGACAAAAGATAGATATACATGTAATATAAGTTAATATTTTGTTTTAAACGATGTCTAGCTGCCTAAGCTTCGCAAAATGAGTTGATGTCAAAATGGCAAGTAGCCACTTTCTGTTTTAAACTAATTTATTTGTGAAAGGACATAAAATGAAGTTTAAAGCTTAGCTTTCAAAGAATATTATGGGTTATGAATTCTATTATCCCATCTAATTTACATACAGAGGAAATGTACTGTAACCTGTTAGAAGTATCTTTAACCTGAAGACTGCTTGCAAAGACAGATAGATAAAACAATATAAAATACAAATTTAAAAATCATTTTAAAGCATGAACTCATGCTTTTCTATTTTTAAACATTGTTAAACTTTCAATATATTTCTGAAACCTCATAATTTTAAGTTGGAATTTAAAAGTAAGAAAAAACTAAACAAACTGCGCAATTATAAAATCAGCACCAATTTATATATATATATAATTTTATTTAAAATTTAGATCCCTATTCCCACACTCTAATAAGCTGTATAATTTTTGTTTAGAATTTTTCTGCAAACATACTACAATAAGCTTCTTTTATTTGGAGACAAAATACAGTGGCACTACTGGAAGGAATATCACAACATTACATTTTTATCTTAAAGGACAAGCAAACTTTCAGGGTTGATAATGGGATAAGCATGTTTGAGACTGGTTACCTTCTGGCAGTTCACCGCATCTGGATTATTTCTGAAAAGTATAGAGAAGCTCTTGGATTTTAAAAATATCTTAAAATACATTTTAGATGAAAAAATTGTAAAAGTTCTGCTTATAAGTTTACTTTTCTCCACAATTACAATATTTAAAAGAAAGCTTTGTTGATTGATGTTTTAAGCATTTAAATTTAGAATGCTAAAAACAATTCTATCCTATAATTTCAGGGCAGGGGAATAAATTCATCCTTAACTTTGTTTCTTGGATGTAAACAGAAATCCAGCAGAGGTCATCATTACTTAGTACACCCAGTAAATAAATGTGAGAGGATTCATGTTTGTACCAAATGCCTCTTTAGATTGTTATATTTTCTTTAAAAAAAGCATGAAATAATTGATTCAAAAGCCAACTAACAGCGCATAAATAAAATATTTACTTTCTAAGAAAAACTGTAGCTTATCATCAAATTGTTTACTTGTCCTTTACTTTTTTCAGGCAAACAAAACTGCCCCTCAATGCACTTGATCCTGGTAAGCATAAGCATGTCATATTCTCCTTAGAGAAAAATCTGTACAGAATTTCACTGTATCTACCACACTTTATTTTAAAACTTCCTCTTCCATTTAGAAAATGACTTCACCACAGATTTAATTGAGTACTGGTATTAAAACATTGACACCCCAAGAACCTAATGAGAGAGAAGAAAAAAAATCTTGTTAAAATTATTCATTTCTTTGTAAAATGCCTCTGCAAATGTTACATTAATATTTGTTAACATGAAGTTTAATAATATGTTAATAAAACCACTCTGAAAAATTCCCCTCCCTTCAGATATATCATTCTAAAATTAAAATTACCACGAATACATAATAAAGTAACAACATCAGCCCTAATCAAGATGCTACTTACCTCATAAATATAACTAAGAGCAGGGACCATGTCTCATTTATATGTTTATTCCTACCACTCCTGATGCCTAGATAATGCCCTGAACAAAGCTACTCAGCATTTGTTGAATGAACATATGTATGTGCTTCTTGACATATACTTCTGGCACAGGGTCAGTGGAAAAGAGCTTAAGAATGTCTTGCAGACTTGGTCATTTACACTGCGGAGTGGGTATAGCTTTTTAAAAAGCATTTGAACATTGCAGACCAAATACATCCAAGAACAATACAAGTATGTAGAAAATCTAGAAAATTTACCCTGAGTGAATAAAGAGAACTGTAAATTTTAAGAAATTAAATAAGGTGAAATCTGGGCAAAGTAACGATGCCTTTTTATATCATTCCTGTTGGTAAAAGGATAAAATCTAAAAACCATCTGTCGCTAACTAAAAGCTATTCAATTAGAAGTCCAGCACTTACTATGATAAGATTTTAAAATAGTATAATGAGCTAGTAAGAAATGATTTTAACCAGGGGTAATGAACTAAGATTAGGATTGCAAAGCACTCTTATTTGTAAATGAGGTCTAATTTTAACAAAAGTCACAGAACTCAGGAATTTTTCTGATCTGAAGGTGGTGAGTATTTTCAGACCAGGAAACAAGTATCTACCTGATTACTTAACAATTCACTATAAAGAGGCTGCAAAGTGTTTGGAATCCCCAGTAATGAGAACAAAGAGGATTAATATGACTCACTTCTTACCTGTCATTCACCAAAACCACCACCACTACTCACCCCTTGTTCTCCCCCACCCCAAAAAGGGTCCTCCCTTTTTGGTTAGAGTCAGAGATTGGATGGTTAGAAAATATTTCCACCAAAGAAGCCTAGATGATGTTTAAAGGTCCCTTCTAGCCATAATACTCTGTGACTCTGGGTAAGGAAAAGTCTGGTGATGAATGAAAGGATAAAATCTTAGCTGGGAACTCTTATAGAGTGTGGCATGAAGACAAACTTTTCAGAGAGCTTCACTAGAAATCATGTGAACAGTTTTTTTCTCTGTTTGTGCACAGACTAGGTTATAAGTAGATTCTTCTACTAGACCATAAAATTAGCTCTATTAGACTAAACACTTTTACCAAGTTTATACTACAGATAATTCTAATATGAGAGTCATAACATAGAAGAATGACATCAATAGCACTCTTTGTGCTACTAAACTACACCTGTTTCTGGTGTTAACATTAATAAATGCTTAAACATATATTTACGAAGTATAAATAGCAAGCTTTAGTGTGTTGCGGCAATACTGGCCCACTAGAAGCAGAAAGTGATGACTGGCACAAATAAACCAATACTGTTTCCAGATATAACACTCACTAAACCATAAATCTACAATCTTGTGTATATGTAGTCCCAAACTGAGCTGCTCAGAGTTTTTATACTACCACTTCTGAATCATGTGGCTATTGTATTACAAGATAGATTTAGTAATAACTTAAATCATTATACTAGGATGTTTGGGGTTATTTCACTTAGAACTAGAGAATCTTAGAACTGGGTATAAAATGATTTAAGTACCAATTTGCTATTGTTTTGATGACTCACTTATCACAGGCTTGAGTAAAAACAGATGTAGGCTATTGCATAAAGGCAAACACAGATTTTTACATTTAAAAATTTCTGTTATTCTATCCCTAAGTTATTGTTGAGACAACAGGTAAAGTCTAATGTATATTTTAAAATAAACTAGTGTTAACTTAGATATATATTATCCAATAAATATAAATATATATACATATATATGGTCAAAGAATTCTAAAGATACCCGAACTTTGAAAGATTATTGGGCACTCAGTTATGTGACTGCTGCCATCATGTGGTATTATTATAAAACTACAGGAATAGATGCATGTGTTCATTTTCCTAATTTTAATAGAAGCAGCTACACTACTATCATTCATCTTAGTTATAACATACTCAATAAACAGGAGAATGCCAAAAAAAATCTATAAATAACAAGTAATTATTAGGTCCCTATCTTTGGCCTCAGATTGAGTTTTCCCTAAATGCTATAAAAAATATACACACAATTTACATTGCTGTTTTATTATTTTAGAAATCTGAAGAACACCTTTTTGCAAATCTAGTAAGTGACTAAGGAAACAAATGCCTCCAGCTTTCCTGACTTTAGGTGACCACATGAAAAAATAAAGAGATCTCTAACTACCCTTATCAATTCTGACTACAGTCAATCATTTCAATTTCTAAATTACTTTTCTTGGTGTTTCCTTATAAATGAGGTTTGATTTTAGTTCTGGAAAGTACAACAGCAGAGACAGCATGAAATTTTTAAATCAAAAGGAACTCAGATCAAATTACTACTCTGACACTAGAGTTGTAAAACCGAACAAGTCAATGAACCACTTCTTCAGTCCCAAGTGTACTTGAGTGTAAAAGTGAGATCCTACCACCTTTCTCACAAGGTTGCTGAAAGAGGATCCAACTAAATCATGCCTAGCACAGCAACACACACAGTAATCTCTCAAATACTAGCTTCCATGCCTTTCATTTCAAAGAGATAATCATGGTGAACTAGAAGACAAACTCCTGGAGGGCAGGGACAACAAACTCATGTTAGCACTAAATTCCAGCTCAATAAATTGTTAAATTAATGCATTTCATTTTATCTGTTTGAAAAGATTCTCTTACTTCCATCAGTCACGACCTTCACTTTTTTTTTAAAGCAAATTGGAAGATACATACTCCTAGATTATCAGGGAACCATATATCTCAATATGCATGTAAACTACAGACTTATATGCGTTGGCCTAGCTCACTCATGCTACCGAAAGTATGGGCTGTAGATCTGAAGAATCGACAGCACTTGTTAAGATGCAGAATCTCTGGCCACACTCCAGACCTACTGAAGCAGAATCTATATTTTAGTAAGATCTCCAGATGATTCATGGGCACATCAGAGACTGAGAAACACTGACTTAAAGAATCTCAGGGTGGCTTATCCAAAGATTCCTATACTTGCTATTCTATGAAAATGGTGTCTTCTGACTCAAATAATATTATTTATAGAATAAATAATTAATAGAATATGTTGGTGTGAGTTAGTCTGTCAAATTTTTTTCCAAGAACTATCTGAAAGCAGATTATGAGATGAGGAAGGGCAAGGAGAGAACAGTAGAAATTGGAGCATTGGAGATAGGCCTCAGCTGATGGTCACCCAAGGCAGCAGGTTTTAGGAGGAAGGAGCACAAATGGGTAGACACTAAAAAGTGAGATGGAAGGGGACTTAACTGGTTTACTCATTTGACAAATAAAACTAAACACCTAGTATGCTAGGCAGAACTCAAATAAAATCACTGCTTGGCATTCAGCTTATTGAGCAAAATGTAATATCCTATTTCAATGCACAAATCTGATAATTATCAAAATAATCAAATGACAGCCAAGAATAAAGCCATCTATCTGGAGGGGGTCAGCAAAAACTTCACAGGGAGTGTCAGAACTATTAAAGGATGAATTCACTGGGATGAAAAGGAAAGGGACAATTCTGGCAGAGAGAAAAGCTTATACAAAGTGATGATGTCATGAAAGAGAGAGGCACTGGTAAGACTTGGTATGGCTGGAGAGCAAGATGCATGTAAGGAAAAAGCCAAAGGAGCAAGAACATAAAAGTCTTTGTTCACCACTCTGAGAGTCCACGATTTTTTCTTAATGGTAATGAGGGAAAAATCAGTGGAAGACCTAAAACTATGAGGGAGAGAACCAGATTTGCATTTTAGAAAGATGACCCCAAAAGAGCTTTAATGGAGTGCTGCAGCAGCAAGATCAGTCTAACAAATAACTCTAAATGGCTATTATGCTAGGCGGAACTCAAAATGAATAAAATCATCACTGCCTGGCTACTGCAACAGGCCAAATAAAAACCAAAGACGATTTGTACCAAGGTATTGTCAGGGACAATACAGCAGTGGGACAGACAGGAGAGGTACTTAAGAAACAGAACTGACAATACCTAATAATAACCAGTAATCTCAATTACCTTCTCTTTATTATCAAACCTTTATTCAAGTTCTATTTTTTATCATGTCTTTGTATTATGATTATGATTTGTCATTCATCCTATCCATCCATAAATGCCAAGGAAATCTTTCTGAAACACAATTCTGACCATGCCACTCCCCCATTCAAACTCAAGCCTACAGGAAAAGTCCAAATTTCTTAACATAACCCTCAAGTTCCAGTTGGCCAGGGATTCAAAGGCACTTTTAATCTGTCACCACCAGTGAAATCACCTCTCCCATCCTCCTGAAATCCCTCCTGCCTGACTCTTTTACTCCTGTCCAATTGTTTTTATCCATTCTCAAAGTGCTGTCCCAGCTCTTCAATCTCAAATTTAGGGATTGCCTATACTTTTGATTTTGCAATCCTGGGGTACATTTAAATTGAACGTACTGATTCATCCATAATTGAAGCTGGATCAAAGAAATCAGGTTTCAGTTCTGTTCTTTCTCGTCTGTTCTTTGATGGTGGCTATGGAAAAAAAAAGGTAGGAGTTGACAATCGCTTTATCTATAAACCAGATAGCAGCTGAAAATATTAAAATTATTAAGTGTTCACATGGCATATGTAATTGCAAGTGTACCTTAGAATATTTTAAATACTGTATATTAAAACTACAGAATGCATAAAAATACAAAAGCAAATCATTCATAGGAAATTATTCTGAAAGATGAAAACTAGAAAATTTGGGTGCCTGGGTGGCTCAGATGGTTAAGCATCTGCCTTTGGCTCAGGTCATGATCCCAGGGTCCTGGGATCGAGTCCCGCATCAGGCTACCTGCTCACTGGGGAGCCTCCTTCTCTCTCTGCCTCTGCCTCTCTGTCTCTCTGTTTCTCATGAATAAATAAATAAAATCTTAAAAAAAAGAAAACTAGAAAACATTTTTGTTTTACTTTAAAAATGTCATTCTCATTTTCCTTTAAAGATGCCAAATTACACTACTCTGAAGAGAAGCCATATTTAATTATTTCTTCCTTTTAAGGAGAATACAGCATGGTACACTAAGAAGTACAATCAGAAGACCTAGCTTATAGTAAGTCTCAGCTTTACTGCTTCTTAGTTTTATCTCCTTGGACAGACTAATTGTCTTAAGTGTCAATATCCTCCATCCTCTTAATCACCTCACGAAATTGAATGATGTAAGTGGCAAGATGAAATACGTAGAATCATTTCATGTATGATAAAGCCTTATTCATGTATATGATAATTAATATAGAAATTCGTCTCAATAATAGGGTATGATCAAAATAATAATATATTGTTTTGATAATGGCAAATAAATGGAAAATAAGGTGGATAGGATACCTGGTACAATAGTAAGCAAAATGTATTCTTTAAATTGATATATTCCTAAATTAATCTGAATATTTACCATCTTAAACTAACAGTTAACACCCTCTTCAACCTCACCCTCTCCTCAATCCCTTCTCATATACCAAAATACCTGGCAACTATTTTACTTAATCTTTTTTGCAAAACTTACTTTTCATGGCAGGTATTTCCTTGAATTCCAACTTAATTTCCAAAGGCTCTTAAATGAAAATCTGACAGAAATTACTAAAGTTTCTTACCAAGTCTATATCCATGGTGTCGAAATCCATTCCTTCGTTAAGATCTTCAATCCTCCCTTCTGAGGACATCATAACATCTTCAACAATCGGCTCTTCATCATCTTCCATTAGGCTTGTACCACGCCGACTAGAGAAATATAAAACAAAGTCAAGATCTGAACCAATGTTGTGACTATTAATATACTGGCAGCAACTATGTAGCTCTCTATATTGAAGTGTAATGGAAAATGATGAAATTAAAGGTCAGGGAAAATGATCAGGCATCGATCATGTCACTAATGATGTCAAAACCCCAATGTTCACTTGTCTAAAAACGCTAAGGAGTTGTTTATTCTACATTATTTCAATACATTTAGCTTAATAGTTCAGATATCCCATATAAAAGTTCAATGAGAATTTCCCACATGGGAACAGACGAGATACCTCAAATCCTTTTTGAAAGTAGGCAGGGTACAAATTAATAAACAAATATAAAACAGAGACCAAAGAAATGACATTTTCAGAATACATATATTTTCACTAATATATATTAGTTTTACCCATCATTCACTCATTCACTCAGTACCTAATCTGTACCAGGTACTCACTCACTCATTCATTCACACAGTGCCTACTATGTGCCAGGCTTCTTTTATGTCCTATGAACGGGGAAAAAAAGATAAATAAGACATGGTTCCTGCCCTCAAGGAGCTCACAGTCTACTATGAGAAAACAAAGATAATTAATTGTAACAAAATGTGACAAATATCACAAGAGAAGTATGTATCAAGTGCTATAAAAAAATTACTGAAAGAAGATATTAACTTTGCTTCAGAAAGAAATGAGCAACATTTATGCTGAAACTTGGATTCTGTGTCCTATGAAACTCAAAACTAAGACATATGTAGAAAAGTAAAATAAAAATGTAAGACCAAAAATTCTGTATGTTATCACATAATTATAAGGCATAAACTCAAATTTCAAGTTCATAAATTAGCCCAGATCAGCATGAAGGAGTCAACGTAATAGTGCGACTGAAGGTAACTAGTTGTCCAGTTTGGCCAATATTGCCTTCTTTTCTCACTCATTTAATGATTCCCACCACTACCAAAATATAATTACTCACAATTTACACAACGCTATGTTCAGTTCTAAAAAATAATATTATAAAGATAGCAAGACATGATGTTTAATCCACGCCATCTGGACAAATATGTTGACGATGGTCCCTATTTCCTAAGAGTTCTGGAGAGTATATAATTTTAATATATTTGTTAGAGGCAACTATGAAGGAAGTATGTGTGCTTTGTGTACCATGTTACAAAACCTGAAATCCATTCTGCTTCTAATCTGGAGTAGAAGATAGTGTGTGATAGAAACTATAAAAATACAAAGAGATAACTTGGAAGTATTTTCAGTTATAGAGCAGATACTATTACAGAAAAATCACTGTAAAACAAATTTTTTTAAAGGGTCAGGCAACAGACCACTTATGGCACAACAACCAAAAGAATCTTATGGTAACAATTATTTAAATGGGAGAATCTCTTATAGTCACCTGGGCAAGTTTATCTAATGGGAATTAAACTACAAACAAAAGAATAATGATAAATGGTACTGAGTAATGAGATGCTATGGAAAATCTTAGGGACTGGCAGAAAATTTTCAGGGGAGAGGTAAGGGCCAAATGACTGTATGATAGAATTCCAGAATGGCTGAACTGGTGACTGGTTGGAAGCTAAGAAATTAGCTTGTTGAATTAGGCATGAAATAAGGATATATTACAGGGAATGTGGTCAGAGAAACAGAGAAGAGGCAGAACTAAGTCATAGTATATATAATGACCATATCAGATAAGTAAGGATCCAAATCTACAGATTTAGTACAGTGTACTTTATCTGTAGAGGTTCATAAGACTAGTATAGAAATAACTAAAGCAAATTTTAATAGATTACCATGCATGTGGTCAACAATCATTTAAGAAAAACAGGTGAAATTCTCATCATTTAAAAACCAACAAAATGAAACATAAATTTTAAAAAGGTAACAATTACTATCTCCCAGTATTAAAACATGTCACATTATGTTACAAATACAAAGCTTTCAAATTCAAAACTTAAATAATCAGAATCATATGTTCCCTTTTTTGTACCAATCATCTAAAGACTGCTTTTCTGCCATCTCTTCTAGAGCCAAAGCTAACAAAGATTCATAAAAGTCTCATACAGATTCCAGTAAAAAACAAAGTATTTAAAAGTTAAACTACAATTTTTTGCATTGGACATTTATTCATTCGATGAACATTTAGCATTTTTTATGTGCCAAGCACCAACAGGCAATGAAGTGGTCCCTGCCCTTGAGGAGCTCACAGTCTAGAAAAGGGACAAATTCATAAACAAATATTAACAATACAATGTGGTAAATGCTATAAGAAATATGAACATACATAGTGTTAATGGGAGCATAGATGACTACAGCTTCACTTAAGGTGACACCTGAACTTATTCTTTTATAATAATTTTACCAGTTGCCAAGAAATGGGGGCTAGGATACTAAAATGTAGGCAGGGGCCAGACTTTGAAAGATCTTGCATGCCATGAGCTAAGGAGTTTGGACTTTATCCTGTAGGCAATGGGAAGCCATGGGAAGGTTTAAGTCAAAGAGCTACATGACCAGATTTTTATTCTACAATAGTCATTTTTGATGGCAGTGTGAATGATGGAGTCGTGGTGGGGAGTGAGGGGAGGAGTTCGGTGAGAGGATAAATGGGAGATTTGAGGGGAGAAAACAAGTTAGAAAGCTAATACAATGGTTCAGATGAGGGATGGGCCTGAACTTAGCTGGGGAATGAATTAAGATGTAACAAAAGTGGATTTCTAGCTATAATTCTGTGTACCAAAATAAACCAGGATTCAAATTTAAACTTTTCCAACAGATCAACCTAGGTTTGGCCCTTTAGCTAACTAGTGAATATTTAACTTTGAAAGTTTTCTTCTGTTGGAAAGACCAAATTTTAGTTCCTTGATTATTTCAGCTAACTCTAGAGAGTCTGCTGAAATTTTTAGGCAAGGCACACATCAAAATATGTTAAAATGAATTAGTGAACTTCCTAGACTCAGACAATAAGGCACTCTCACTTACATGGCATGCTGAAGATTAGTTCGCAGTTTAACATAGCTCATTGCTGCTCTCTCCTGCTGTTGCCTTGCTTCCTCGTGTTGTCTTTGAGCTAACATCCATGTTACCTGCGTGCTTCAAGGAGAATTTTATTCTTCTTTTAACTTAACTTTTTTCTATGTAATTAATAAAGTTATAGTACAGAAAATGATCAAATGTACTTACTTATAATCAAGAGGAGTTTGATGATGTTCAGTCTGCATTGGATAGACACTCATGAAGCTATCCTCAGGTCGTAATCTTTTGGGCTCTCTCATAATCGTTGAGGTGAGTTGTGGTGTCTGCATCATAACTGGGGTGTGCAGTGTTTGTTCTCTGCTCAACCACATACTGTCACTACTACTGCTTTCTTCAGCTAAAAGAGAAAATTAACAGCAATAAAGTTTAGGCACTAACTTTGACTAACCAACTGTCTACTACACCCTGTTCTGGTCAACAAACATCTGGTTGCCTTCCACATGCTAGTGCTTGAAACAAGGGGATACCAAGGTATGTAAGGTGCAATCCGTGTCCTTGGAGACAAAGAAAACACAGTCAATGACAACAATGTGGAGCACTACAAGAGAGGGCGGCACAGGTGGAATGGGAGTCATGAAAAGGATCAGAGCCAACTACCCAAAAGTGACTTCTATTCAGAGTAGATACTGCATAAACTGTGACATTTTCCAGGCAGGAAAGAACATAAGCAAAAACACCAAGGTATGAAACCGCAGTGACTGAACCATACAAATTTGCTGATATTCAGCAGTTTTTGACCTGCCAAAATGGCAATTTCTTATTGTTCAAACTAAGAGTTTTGATACTCCTGGGGTAAGCAGCAAAAGGTAAGGCTGAATAAAGAGACAGGAATCAATTTATGGAAAGTCTTATAAGCTGTGCTAAGGTGATGGGAACTACTGACGAAGGTTTTATGGAAGGGAAGCAATGTGGAAGTTACATGTTTTAGTCAAAGCATAAAGTGGCAGTGTGGAAGGTAGACAACTTAAGAACATGAAGAATAGTGAGTGAACAGGCCAGTTAGGAGGCTAACTATATAGCCCAGATGAGTTAGAGGTGGGAACAGGAATGAATACAATGGAAGAATGATTCCTACTTTATAGGATGCTCACCAACTCCAAGGGGAGCACAAATTTATATACATATTAAGCAATGGACCAAAAACACTAGCTTTTGCAGGTGTGAAATCTTTTCGTTTTCAAATTTGTAGATGCTGCCATGATTAGTAAAAGACAAATTCACATGCAAGTGTTGCTGAATTCATAGTAATTTTTTTAAAACCACTGATTTGGGAGGTGAAATTGATAGCACTTGATGACTGATTGATTATGAGTTTGCAGGAAAACTATTTTATTAGAAGATTATACATGTGCATACAGATACGTTTTTAAGAAAAGAGTGGAAAGGAAAATGTACTAGTAGCCAATGCCCTAGTACCAGACAAATTAGACATAAATTTCACAATCTGCAATATAATTATATTAGCCCGTAAGTTCTACTGCGTTTAGGATCCAACTTTGCCTTCAAAATTGCCCTGAAAAAAAAAATTGCCCTGAACTAGCCAGTCTATCAGCAGTCATCCTTCCTTCTTCTAACTTACTAATGCCCCAATTTCTATGGTTTTCTCCAAAAACCTAAACAAAGAGTATGGACTCTTTCTTCTACAAAAGCTGAACTATCTGGTTTGATAATCTATCTTCAAGATGTTATATAAATACCAATTCATTTGTTCTCCATGTAGTCTAAGAAAAAGGAAAAATCTGATGGTCCAGCATACATCTTTAACAATCAACTATTTGTTCAGATGAGAAAAACTTAGAGTGATGTGCAGGAAACATCATCTTTTAATCAGATAACTTTTTGACTTAAATCTAAGGTTGTATTAGTTATAAGTTTATGTGGTTTTGTTTTTAAAGATTTTATTAATATATTTGAAAGAGAGAGAGACATCAAGAGAAGAAACACAAGCAGGGGGAGTGAGAGAGGAGGAAGCAGGCTGCCGCTGAGAAGGGAGCCTGATGCAGGGCTCGATTCCAGGACCCGGGATCCTGACCTGAACCGAAGGCAGACGTTTAACAACTGAGCCATCCAGGTGCCCCAGTTTATGTGTTTATATTATTGGGCAAGAGATACAACCATTAATCTATGGGACAATCAAGTACTGAACACTACATACCTGACAATGGCTGAAGAATTATGTGGCAATTAGAAAATACGGACCCCATACCTTTGACACGCCTCACATTAAGAGGTGGACAATTATGTCCCATCCCCTTGAAGCTGGGCCCTGATTGCTTGGTCAAGAGAATATGGTGGAAATTATGCTATACCCGTTTCTGGCCTTAAAAACCTGGCAGCTCCTACTTCCTGTCTCTTCAGACACTTGCTCTTGGAGCCCAGTCACACGCTGTGAGAAAGCCAAAAGCCATATGGAGAGGTCACATGCAGGTGTTCTGGCAGCAGACAATCCTGCTAAAGCCTAAGGTGATAGCTAGCACCGGGTAAGTAAAGGTGCCTCCATAGCATTCATCACTAGCCTTTGAGTCTTCCTAGCTGAGGCATCAGACATCATGTCACTGATATGTCCTAAGTTTTGGGGTAGTCTGTTATTCAGCAATAACTGGAACAAATTTTGGCAACAATGCTAATTTGTTTAAAAGTTCCAAAGGAGAGTGATAAAGTCCCCAGGCCCATTACGAACCAACTCTACAGTGCTACGAGTTCAAGAGATTCAAATGTCATATTGCATTCCTACTTCTAGGATTATAGACAGAAATCTTTATCTCTATCAAGTTCTTCATGATAAATGACCTCTTCACAGAAATTCAAGTCATAACCTCCCTGAATCTGTTGCTCCACATTTAAACTAGATAATCTGATCTCTTAAGTAACAACTAGCTCTACAATGCTGAGTCCATATCCCTATGCATATGTAGTATAGCATACTGATTAAAAAGCAGAGGTTCCAGAGTGAGACTGCCTAGCCACTTAATAAGCTGTGTGATCTTATGTAAGTTACTTAAGCTCTCTGTGGTGGTTTTCTCATCTGAAAAATGAGGACGTGCCTGAAGTTATGAGAACTGAGTTTATGTATATAAAATGCTTAAAACATTAAACTTACACATAACTAGACACACTGTGCAAGATATTATTTAACAATACATATCTCAAATTTAAAACTAAGGTGAACCTAATGACAATTCAGTCAATAAACATAAGGGTTAAGTATAAAGAGAAATGAACTATATTCTTACTGAGTGCAAGTTGCATGCCTTCGACTACTTTCCGTTTCCCTGTAGATGGTTTTGACTTTTTACTCCGCACAGTTGACCCCCGACTGCTGATTCCACTAATGACTGACATGGTATCATCATCACCACCAGCTAGCAAAGAATTTCGGTAAGACATCAGAGGAAGCCACACATCTTCTCTTCGGAGTGACATTTGAAAGGTCATGAACTTTTCCAAGTAAACATACCTTAAAAAGAAGTAGAAACCATTAGCTTTGATACATAAAACTGCCACAGCTTTTTTCCCTCCTTTTTATTTATTCCTCCTAATGATCTTAATGCTCACATGCCATATGGAACATTCAATGATTTTATTAAAATTAAACAAAAAGAAAATTAGAATGAAACAAAACAAACATTTCCTCAAAGCATATAGTAACAAATGAAGGCTGCTAATGTTTTCTTTCTTAATATGTCTCTGTTCTATCCTAATTTTACAGGTCTTCTGCTAGAAGAACAAACCCAAGTCATATTTCTGGAAAGAGGACTGATTTAAAATCATGCCATTTGGCTTCTAATACCAGTTCCACCAACCCCTAGCTGTGTAAGGATGGGCACATTACTTCACAATTTGATCTCAGCGTCATCAGTATACTGACGAGTGATTTTGTAGCTGTCAAGAGTTGTCATTAAATGAAATAATCTAGAGCATTTCAGCTTAGTATTTGTCAAGCATCCACTATGTCACTATGTCCCCGGCACTGGGTATTAGTACAAAAATGAGTGAGATATGGCCTCTATATGCAAAAAAGTTTCAGCCTGATGGAAGTCATATATTTACCCTTGGATGCAAGTATCACAAGCATTCTATGGCTTATATGTAATATAGCAATCAAAATTCAAATAGCATTTGTGTGATTACTTATGTGTTAGGCATTTTTCTCTTGGGATCTTTAACTTTATTCTTACAATCTTGTAAGGGAGATATTCTCCTCATTTGACAGATGAGGAAGCAAAAGGTAAGAATGAGAAATATAACCATGATTCAAATCAAACCATGATTCAAATCCCAGGCTTCTGACACTAAGAGTTGAGTGCTTTATTGTCTAAATTATGCTTCGAATACACAATTTTTGTAACTAACTATAAAAAGTGCAACCCAAGTAATCTGTTGTCATAATTATGTCTAATTCTAATCAATTGAAAATCACCAGTTTTGAACATCATTAAAGAGAAAGGATAGCACGTATTGCATGGAGCACTGGGTGTGGTGCATGAACAATTAATCTTGTAACACTGAAAAAATAAAATAAAAGTATTTGGGGAAAAAATAAAATTTAAAAAAAGAGAGAGAGTAAGGATAGAAGGAATTAGTTATAAAGATACCGCTTGGTGTTAGCTCAGTACTCCTCAAAGTGTGGACTATAAACTGGCTGTCAGTCTAAAAACTGTTACCAATCTGCAACAAGACATGGAGCTTGAGCCAAAATATACTCATTGGTAGAAAGATCTATCAATATGTATCTACCACATAGCTTAACTGAACATTCCCGATAAGGAACTGTCCCTGATGCCATTTCCCTTTGTCCTCTTCCCTGCCACAAAAGCTACCACTAACGTGAACTTATATCCCACTCATACTCTTTTGTGTTTCATATATTTTTTTCTCAAATTTTGTTTAAAATTCCAGTTACTTAACATACAGTGTAACATTAGTTTCAGGTTCAGAATTTAGGGATTCAACACTTCCATAGAACACCCAGTGATCATCACAAGTGCCCTCCTTAAGACCCATCACCTATTTAACCCATCCTCTCACCCACCTCCCCTCAAAAGTAACCATCAGTTTGTTCTCTACAGTTAAGAGTCTGTTTCTTGCTTTGCCTCTGTTTTCCCCTATGTTTGTTTTCTTAAATTCCACACGAGTGAAATCGTAATATACTTTTAATATATATTTGTCTGTAAACATTATAGAACAGTTTTATACTTTGCTTTTTGTACTCAACATTGTTTTAAAAATCTAATCATTTTGGGAAGAGTGGCATCACCTAATGTCATGGTGTTAATCATTTCCCAACATATATCAACAACATATATCAACATGTTGTTCACCTTAAAATTACACAATGTTATATGTCAACTATATTTCAGTAAACTTAGGGAAAAACTTTTAAAGATGAATGAGATCTGAGGATATAACATAATTATAATTGATGATGCTATATTATTGTAACACCGTATAACTGAAATTTGCTAAAAGAGAACTTAAGTGCTCTCAAAAAAAAGAAAACAGGGTAAGTATGTGAGGTTTTGGATGTGTTAATAACTTGATCAGGGGGATCCTCTCATAATATATACATATATAAAATCATCATGCTGTACACTTTAAATATATTACAATTTTACTTGTCAATTATATCACAATAAAGCTGGACAAAATTTTTAAAGATTTTAAAAGCAGAATAATCAATTTGGACGTGTCAATCTTATTTCAATCCCAATTCAAACAAACTGTAGAAATAAAAGTCATTTATGACGTGAGACTACCACAAATTTGAAGAATGACTCGGTGTTTAAAAATATTAAGGAATTATATTTACTTTGGAAAAAAATCTAATCATTTTGACTATTTATGATATTCCACTGTACAAAAATCTATTGATTTCATTTTCTAATTGATAGATGTTAAGTTGTTTTGAGCTTTCTTCCATCCAAACAATGCAATGGTCAAATTCTTTTATGGTTCTCCATGTACTCACAAGTAAGTTTCTTTAGGGTATCTACTTACAAACAGAATTACTGGATCATGAGATAGGGAGAATCTTAAACTTTACTAGACATTGCCAAATTGCTCCAGAAAGTAGTCTTATACCAATTTACAGTCACCAACAATGTATAAAAGTTTCTTGCTCCACATCTTTAGAAACACTTCAGACTATCAAGACTTCTTAATTTTTGCTAATCTACTAAGTGAGAAATGGTTTTCATTGTTTTAATTTGTATTTCTCTTATTAATAATGTTAATAATTATTAATTGGGATAAATTTATATATAATAAAATGCACAGAACATAAGAGTACAGTTGGATCATTTTACAAATAAATGCAGTCATGTAACCCACACAACTATCAAGATAAAGAACATTCTGACAAGTACCTTATGTTCCTTTTCCCATTCAATATCCCCAAACCTCAAAGTATCCATTACTGTGATTTCTATTACCAGAGATTAGCTTTGTCTGCTTTAGAATTTCATGTAAAATGTATACAGTCTTTAAATGCAAAATATTGGTAGACTTTCAGAAAAGGTACATACACTATGAATTATTCATAGTCTTCTGCCCTTTTATACCTCAAAGAGGGCAGTGAATTTTGAGAATTTAATTTCATTAGTTGGGTTCTCTTAGAACATAAGTCACCATTTTAGGATACTACAATAGAAAAGAATAGTATTCTAACTGGTCTGCTGAAGATACAACTAGTAGTTAAAGCAAAAAAGATTAAAAGGAAACCTACTTTCCAGTGTAGTCACAGCTCAGCACATAGATTAAGATGTTCCTGGATGAATTACCAATATTACTTACTGTCTGTTAAATGTTCCCTCCTTTGTTACACTAAGTGAAGAATGCATATGAGGATACATAAAGCATTCAAGTTACACCTCTAAAGCCAAAACTACACTATGAGGAGAACATAGAGAATTAAAAACGAGTATTATGCATAAGATACAGTTAATAATCCTTAAATTATAAATTTTCTGAAGCATTAAGTTTTTTGTGCATTAATGTAATCCGAAATTCTAATCTGTGTGTGTGCAGGAAGGAGAAAAACCAAGTATAACAATTCATCTTTAAGAATTTCAAAACAAAATTAAATAGACTATTTTTAGCAAATACATACACCGTTCTTTTGTCTTGTCGGAGTAGTTTAGAAGAAAATTCACTCAGAATATCAAGAAATGCCAAATTTAAAGGTGGATGGCTCTCTCCTTGTGGGTTAGGTTCTTTAAAAGCAAATTCTATGCCATCTCTGCAACAACAACAAAGAGACAAACATTTATGAGACTACAATACAAATTTGGTAACTTAGAAAGGAAATTTTTCTCTATAGTTTTATCCCACTACTAAGATGTTTCCTCTGCCATGCATTTAATCTGAGGAATAAAGAGAATAAGGAGGCTATCGTGTGAGAATGAGCAAAGATATTTACATTTTATGTCACTGTCACTTTAAACAAAACAAAAACACAAAGAGGTACACACGTACACACAGAAGCCTTCACTTTGAATGTAGTTTGGTTTATCTACATTCCTTCCTTGGTTCTCCTCTCCATAGAAAATAGCCCAAATTCTCTCATGTAATGATCAATACATTTTCTATATTTTTCAAGACATAAAGGAGACCTATTATAACATATAGAACTAACTTAAAAATAATTATTAAAAACTATTTGCAGTGACCCATTTAAGAGTAAATTTAAAAATTAAACTTCACTCAGGGCCTATTTTAACTGTATTTACTTAATAAAAAATATCTCTAATCAAGACAACAACCCAACATTATATTCTGATACTATATCGAAAATGTAACTGTGTAAAAAACAATCCAGATGAAACTGGAAAAGAAAGAAGGAAGGTTACTACCTGAAGAAAATAATATACTACCTTCCCAAAATAATCACTAATCACTACATGTGTGGTCCTTAAATATTACCTACTATTATCATCCAATGTATTATTAGGAGGCATAAAAAGGAATTTGAGACTTTTAGAGCAAAGTAAAAGGAGAGAGTGAATTAAAGTTGGGGAAGGTACGGGACTAACTGAAAGAGCAGAAAAACACCTGTAGGGAGATATTTAACACTTTTATAACTAAGTAAGGAATATGGGACGCCTGGGTGGCTCAGTCAGTTACACGTCTGCCTTCGGTTCAGGTCATGATCCCAGGGTCCTGGGATCGAGTCCCACATTGGGCTCCTTGCTCAGAGGAAACCTACTTCTTTCTCTCCCTCTGCCTGTCGCTCCCCTGCTTATTCCCTCTCTCTGACAAATAAATAAAATCTTTTTTAAAAAAGTAAGGAGTAAAAGAGACACAAATCAAACAAAGAACTTTCACAAAATTGGTTTTCCCAGAGATTAGGCTCTTCATCCAGAATTAAGAAATAAAGGGTATTACTATCTTTGTGTTGGTTGTGTTAAAACTCTAAAATACACTCATATTTGAAAGTATGATTGATCACTAAATTACATGTCCAAAATAAAATCAGATCATTTCCAATTTTGATAAGGCAAAGAATATATGTAGACAGAAAGAAGGTTGTGGCTCAAAACACAGGAAAAGGTCACTACAAAACAGAAAACAGAACCAGAAAGAGAAAAACTGAATCAAGTCTCAAAAATTTCTCTACCTAGCAGTGAAATTATAATAAAAGCTGTTAAAGAGATTTTAGAATACCTGATGAACATGTGTTGCTTTTCTTCACATAATTTATAAAGATTTTGTATTGTTTTAATTAAAGCAAAGACTTTCTATAAAAGAAGTTTTAGTCCCAACACATGTGTTAATGGAGATAGTATTATTACTGGTTCTCAAGAAAGGATATATGCCACAGATTTGAAAAAAATAATAAAGCATCAATTGAGTTTGGTTATTCTAAACAAATGAGTAAATACAAAAAATTTCATGATTAAAAACAGGAGAGCTGAATAAATATTTGGAGATTACTTGTGTAGCATAGCAATGGCTTCTCTTGTTTTCAATTGATCGAGTCCAAAAGTTAATGCAAAACGTCGAGCAAGCTCTTTTATGCCGCTAAATGTTGAGGATGATCTATCAAAATTATAGCCGTTTTCTTGTATCATTTCATTAAAAAGCTATTTGGAAAAAAAGAAAGCATGTTAAAAGTTTTATTATAATTATAGATTACTAACATCTTTTGTGATCCCATATTCTCTATTTAAAATATACTAGATGTTCATAAATGAGGCAATGCATTTTATTCTAAAACTCGCGTTTTTAAAAGTATGATACAAATGAACAAAAACATAGTACTTTATATATTCAGACCAGAGGTAGTTACGGACACTAGAAACTCTTAAGGTTATGGCATAATTCTATTCCCCTGGTGTTAACTGGGTATTAAAACAGCATATAAAAATATAAAGAAAAAGGAAACCCACTGTATTAGGCAACTATGCTGTTACTTTACATTTACATGATGCATCTTCACATCAAGAACTTCTATCATAAGTAAACATAACAAAATACAATTTCTCAACTACCAAAGGGCCAAGGTTTTTAACAGATAATGGCTACTACTGCTAAGAATGTTATGCAATGAGCACTCTGACCTGATAGAAACAAAAATTGAGATAACCTTTCTATAGAGAATCTGTATTGAAAGCTGTAAAATTTTGATATCTTTTGACTAAGCAATTCTAATTACTGGCCTTTATTCAAAGGAATAATAATATTTATGCATGATACATAGAAACAAAATGTTTTAGTGCTACCTGTAATGACAAGGACGGTAAAAGACCTCAACATTAAGAAGAGATCTTGGTTAAATTATGGTCCCTCTATAAAATGCGATACTATCCAGTCATTAAAAATGCTCAGGAAAGTATTTAATGGCGTGTAAGCGTTATGGTTTTATAACATGAAAAATTCAGGCTTGCAAAACAGAATGCCCAATATGGTTTAGTTTTTATAAAACTTAACATTTCATATAGGCATAAAAAGACTAAGAAGGCTATTAAAGACTAAAAATGTATTTGTTAAGAGAAAAACAAGGATAAGTTGCATTTTTTTCCAGTTCCTATATTTTCTAAGAGTTCTACAGCAAGCAGCTATTATTTTATAAAAGTTACTTAAAAATGTTACCTTTCAAAACTTTTTAAATTTTATTAACTTGAATAAAGAGATCTAAATATGCAAATGGAACTAAGCTATTTAATACCTATATTTTAAAAGCAAGAAAACTTATGAAATTGGAATAGGTTAGGTTATATTCTGCATGCATTTGGTCTCCAAAGACATACACTAAGCATAGCAAAGAGTATACTAAGCATATGATTTTTTATGTAATTAAGCCTACCTCACCACTGTCAAAATGAGTACTGCAGTTTGATTATAAGATTGATAAATGCACATTAAAATAAATATGAAAATGTGAAAAAAAGTAAAATTCACTTGAAACCTACCAAGATCAAGTTAACCACAGCTAAAAATTGGGTGATTATTTTTCCAGATAGTTATTCAGGTAAGTACAATTTTATACGGATGGTGTACTATAATCTTCTAAATTTTATTCTCAAACTATGTATTGTGATCTTTACATATTAGTGAATACAGATCTACACTAATTTTAAGTGCTACACAATAACCACTGCAGAAATGCACTACACAATATATTCATCTAATATCTTCTTGGACAAGTATTTCTAATTTTTGCTATTATAAACACTGTTGCCATGTGTAATATGGTATACCCCTTTTTGGAAACTTGTCCTATTACCACCTTGGATAAAATTTTAAAAGTAGAATTGCTGCCACAAATGGCATACACATTATAAATTTTGACATTCATTGCCAAACTGCCTCCCAAGAAGGTTATACCAATACATACTGCTGACAGTACGTACTTTTTCCCCCCAAACGTTAGATAGCTTTAAGTTTTGCTAATCTTGCCAGTCCAAAGGCAAAAAATATTCTTGCTTGCACAGTATCTACTAATGAGATTGAAAATTCTGCATTTCTACTTTTATGAACTGTCTATTGCATCCTTTGCCCAGTTTTCTATTTATTATCTTGAAAACTATCAGGTATTAATTACGTTTGCCTAAAGTTGATAACTCTTCATATCTTACCTGCTGCAAACTGAGAATAAGGGTCTTTGCACACTGAATTTTGTCTATCTGCCTTGTTTTACTCATTGTTTCTTTGATGATATCTCCATAGTCATTATAATACTAGAAAAGAAATTTGTACAAATTAGAGCTTTTATCTCTTAAACCTCCCGGACAATAAGACTAGTTTTATGTTAGTCACGTGAGTAGTATGTCACAAAATTCTTATTTGGCTAAAATTATGCATTCAAAGGGAGAAAAGAATGTTACTGAAACTTTAAGATAATTTCTAAGCATATTAATCCCTAACAGCAGTAAACTCTAAAATAGACCGTTGAGATTCAATCACCTTAAGCGCCAGACCCATTTTAAGGAGGTGTGGAGTAAAACAATAATCAGGCCTGCACACTGTCAGAAATAACACAAAGGATATAAACAAAGTTCTTGTGCTCTTTGTGAACTATTAAGACAATTAATATAATCAGTTACTTTTATATAACTTATTCATTGTTAACTGGCATGTAGATCATGTGCCATTTCCCACTTTATTAATACGGCTTATAGAAACTAACAGCCTGTTAACATTTAGAAGAAAACTCATTGTGTGTCAACATTTATATTATCACATTCTAAGACCTTGTTTCAAAATGAATACATAACAACTCTCAGAGATAACAGGATAAACCATGCCCTAATGACTAATAAAACTGACTTCATAATACCTGAATCTAAAAAGTTTAAAACTTGCAAAACTTAACAAACCTTATTTTTCTTAAAAATCTAAAAATTATGCCAAATAACTTCAGCTCCAAAGTAATTTATGATGGTGTTAAGAGATCTATCATCTACCAAAATATTTCAAAGAGAGAATTCATTAATTAGGTTTTGACATATTTATTACATATTTATTTGGTGACAGCAAAGGCTTAAGTTTGTATTTATAATAGTTTTTCTTTAATCCTTTCTGAAGTAAATCTATCTTACCATATTTAGTTATATCTCATTCATATAATTAATAATATCCTTTCTACTACCACTTAAATATTAGAGAATCTCACAGGTACTTAAGAAGATTGTGAATAACCCACAGTGAATCAAATCAGATTTTCAAAGCCTAAAGGAATCTTCATTATCACAGTGGAACAGATGAAGAAAGACAGGGCACAAAAGGTATTGAATTACTCAAGGTCAGGAGCTGCACAGTAACCAAGCCAAAACTATAGCAGCTAGGTCTCCTGACTCCTAGAACAATACCTTATGCTACATCAAGCAGAGGAGGAACACCATCCTGTTGTCTTAAACAATACCACAAAGGTAAATTCTAATAGTGATGGTTAACCCAAGACAAGTTGTTTCCAATATTCTAAATGAAGTGAACTCAATAAACCCAAAATGTCCATTAATGGAAGACTAGAAGTATGACGTAGTATTATCAAAAATGTTAACTTTTAAAAGAAACTTATTTTATGCTAGAAAAGTAATTTACTACTTAAAAATTTCAAAGGCAATCAGAAATAAAAACCAGTATTACATTCACTTTCTTTTAAACATTATAAAAAATAAGTTGCTATCCATTTTTCAACTTTACCTTCATATACTGCTTGAAGATATCTGCAGCAGTATTCATCTCCACCACAGTATATACAATTAGCTTACAAAATGCTGCAAGTAAATTTCTCCTCTTGTGCAAAGCTTCAATTTTACTGGCTTCATCCTCCTGCTGACCATCTGGGGAAAAACAGTTACAAACATTAAGCCATCTGTATTTTACTTCAGCCATATGTATTTTTTTAATTCTTACTATAAAATACCTTTATTTTGGAGAATTTGAAAAATACAGTAAACATAGTCAAATAAAATACAAATTATAATCACTCTTAATATCTCAGTGAATGACCAGTCCATTAATCCCAGTAGACAAAATTTTTGAGAACTCAAATAGTAAAAGTAAGGCTGATTATTGAACATGTAACAGGAACAAGTTGAGTGAGTCAGAGGAACGGATGTTTAATGAAGTCAGGCTGAGCCTGCCTAAGGCATTCATCCACTTCCCTAATAGGATCACTTGCCAATGAGATCTGCATATTCAATGTCCGTTGGTTAAGGCTCTTGGGGGCTGGGGGCAGCCAATCTCAGAAATTCTTCTAACCCTACCAAGGATGACCCCATCCTACCTGAGCCCCAACTCTTATTGACACATACCTACTTTATATATATTACATATACTCAGTAAGTCTGACCTAGGAACTATTCTGTCTTTTTAAGATAACTTCATATATTTTCTGCTCTGATCCATTATGTGAGATGTTGACATTCAGAGTTATTAAGGAAATAGACTTATTTCCAACTTTGTAGTCAAGGAAGCCGGACTATAGCCTCCAAGTACTGCCAAAAGATTATTTCTAATTATTTGATATTGTAAACAAAATTGTGATGAAGCCTTGTATACAAAAAGCTATGTAAAGAACTTTCCTCTGAAGAAACTTTACCAACAAAATTACTTATTAAAAGCTACCTTATTCTGATTTACCTTTCTTTGGTTAGCAGTGAAGTTCAAGTTTTTCATGCATTTATTAGCCATTTATATTTCCTCCTTTGTGAACTGTAGGTGCATACCCTGTCAGGTCTTCAATATAAAGTTCCCAATATCAACAAAGCAATTTATATAGTAAGAATGCTCTTTAAAACAAATGTTTATTTTACCCTATCTCTAATAATCCTCAATAACTGCTAGTAAGTTACAATCAATTCTGAGACCAGGAATTTAAGACAGACCATTAGAAAAAGTTTTATTATCACAAGCGCATATTCCAGAATCCCAAAGACATTTGCTTAGAAACCTAAAATGTATTATTTACTCTTTCAGAAGATTACACTGCATATACAAACTTTTTCTAAATGTCTCTGTGATTATAATGGATTTCTATACAATATTGTTTCCAATACTGTTTCTAATCACTGTTCAGTACTACTCTTAGGAAGAACATGTATGTAGAGGTTCTTCCCCTACAGACTAAATTATCCAGATATTAATTACCCAGTTTTTGAGATCTGATTTTCAGGGGGTTTTTCGCCTTTTTCTTTTAAGGTAGGGGTGTGTGTGTGTGAGTGTGTTAATCTCTACAACCCAACACGGGGCTTGAACTCACCACCCTGAAATCGAGCATTGCATGCTCTTCTGACTGAGCCAGTCAAGGCACCCTGTTTTTTTGTTTTTTCGCTTCTCATCAAAAACTAGCTACCTTTTCTCTTGTAGGGATTAAAGAATGTTAGAGAAGTAGCTAACATTCTGGGCCTTTCATATATGTCAACTGCCATTATTATTGTGTTACCAGTGCCTCTAGAAGCATTCTCTCTCATTCTCTCCTTCTCACCTAATGCACCTGGACTAACAAATCAAATAAATAACCATGGG
This sequence comes from Nasua narica, assembly GCA_028533885.1. Classification (NCBI taxonomy): domain Eukaryota; kingdom Metazoa; phylum Chordata; class Mammalia; order Carnivora; family Procyonidae; genus Nasua; species Nasua narica. The sequence goes on along the minus strand of CM052801.1, from coordinate 80,249,578 downwards.
TCTACAACACCAGAGGTTAGATGAGAATGAAAACCAATGGAAACTCATGCTGCTGCTGGGAGAATAAAACACCACAATCATTTTAGAGAATATTTTCACAACATGTGGTCAAATTTAAGATGCACAAAGACTATATAATCTGGCAATTCCACTCTTAGGTATCCACTAGAAAAGCATTTGCACATGTGCTCAAGCAGGTAAGTCTAAGAACATTTGTTGTACACCATTTATGTAATAGAGAAAAAGTTGGGTAAAGTAGTGGTGCCTGGGTGACTCAGTCAGTTAAGCATCCAACTCTTGATTTCAGCTCAGGTCATGGTCTCTCAGTCATGGGACTGAGCCCCACTGAGCCCAATGGGGCTCGGCACTCAGTGCAAAATCTTCCTCAGATGCTTTCACATTCCCCCTCTGCCCCTCCCTGCTCACGCTCTAAAATGAATAAATAAAATCTTTTTTAAAAAGGATAAAGTGGGGTGCCTGGGTGGCTCGGTCAGTTAAGCGTCTGCCTTCAGCTCGGGTCACGATCCCAGGGTTCTGGGATTGAGCCCTGCATCAGGCTCCCTGGAGCCTGCTTCTCCCTTTAACCCCTGCTTATGCTCTCTCGCTCTCTGTCAAATAAATAAATAAAATCTTTTTTTAAAAAAAGGATAAAGTAGGGTTAATTCATATTACATAATATTCAGCAGTCAAGATGAATAAGCTATTACCATATGTCAACACTGACAAATTTCAAAAATGTTAATGGAAAAAAGCAAGATGCAAAATAAAATGTTCAACATAATACCATTTATATGGAAGCCAGCAACAGAAAATAAACTATATATTGTTAACAGATATATAAACTCCCAGTATAATAAAGTTAAAATGCAAAGACATAATAACACTGAACTCAGGATAGCAGTTATCTCCAGGGAAAAATAATAGGATTGGACAGGAATACAACTGAGGGCTTCGTTTGTATCGATACTTTATTCCCCCCCCCCAAAAAAACTGGGAACAAACAATAAAATTCGACAAATGCTGGTGGTAGATATGGACAAGTATGTTACATTTTACATTTTTCAAAAAAATGGAATACATTTCATTTTTAAATGGGGGGGGGGTCCAAGGAGGTAAGACTGAGCATAATTTCAAGAAGCTCCTAGAAAATTCAGAAGTATTGGCAAGTTTCTTTTACTCTAGTTCTATGGTATAAATGAAGCAGAGAGACAGTCCCCCAACTATAACACAAGGATTATTAACCAAAACTGATTTTGTATCAATTTTTGGAATGCAACTATGCTTTCCCAAAGAAGTTTTAAAAGCTCCTACTCATCTTTTAGGATCCAATCCAGATGTTACCTTAGTTCAATGTTTTGACTCTCAGATCAGTTAAAACTTCCTCTACATGACCACAACAATGTGAACATGCTTTTATTACTTATCAAACCACATTATTATTATTTGTTTTTAGATCTGTCTTTTGCACTTGAATTCTTTTTTTTTTTTTTTAAGATTTTATTTGTTTGACAGAGAGAGATCACAAGTAGGCAGACAGGCAAGCAGAGAGAGAGGGGGAAGCAGGCTCCCTGCCGAGCAGAGAGCCCAACACGGGGCTCAATCTCAGAACCCCAAGATCATGACGCGAGCCAAAGGCAGAGGATTTAACCCACTGAGCTACCTAGGTGCCCCTCCACTTGAATTCTTAAAGGAAAAACCCTTGTCTCATTTTTTGATATCCACAGCATCTACTTCCTGACCACTAAATGTCAAATAAGTGTTAAAAATAAAAGTTGTAACTAAACCATCAACTCAAAGTAAAAGGTAAAAAATTTTAAGGATATAAACTTTAGTACATGGGCTTTTGACAACTGTTTTTGCTCCTCTGGTTTCTCAATTCTCTTCTGGCTAAGTTTTAAATACTTACTAACAAAGTTCTTTCTTGAAAATAAGTAGACGCTTAACTGACTGAGCCACCCAGGTGTTCCTATATTGATGTTATATTGTCCTTCAAGTAGAACTTCAAATTAAGACAAAACCCAGAAAGAAGCCACCCAACACTTTTTTCCATGACCTCTTATTCAAGTAAGACATCTGTGTATGTAATTAGGATAGAAGGAGTAACTCACCACTAGGGAAGGTTGGTGGGATTATTTTCCTGTCAACATTGTGTACTGCCCCAGACATTTACAGAACAATTTCAAATATCTTCTAACATTGAGAAATTACATAATTTTATACAACCCCTCCCAAAATATTAAAACCTGTGTTACAAAAGAATACAACAAAAATGTCACTTAAACAAACTTTATTCTGGGCGCCTGGGTGGCTCAGTTGGTTGAGCGACTGCCTTCTGCTCAGGTCATGATCCCGGAGTCCCGGGATCAAGTCCCATATCGGACTCCCGGCTCTGCGGGAAGTCTACTTCTCCCTCTGACCTTCTCCCCTCTCATTCTCAGTCTCTCGCTCTCTAATAAATAAATAAAATCTTTAAAAAAAAAGAGAAAGAAACTTTATTCTGCTCAAACTACCCAAAAACTGGTATTACCAACAACTAAGGGGAAGAGGGAGTAAATTTTATGGAGTACCTACTTCATGCCCAGGCACTGCACAAGTGACTTTGCTCAATTAATTCATACAGTCCTGTGAGGTAGCTACAAAATAGAAAAATGGGCTTGGGCTGGTGAGAAGCAAAGATCTGACTCCAAAGCCTATGCCCTGAGATACCACCTTGTTTTTATAATATTACAAAAAATTAATACAAATGTGCTGGAACATGCACCTGTGTTTCTTGTTTTCAGAATAAAATATCAGGTAGTATTGCAACACTTTACATCACTGTTACTTAAATTTATGGTGGATGCAAAGACTTAACAAAAAGATGCCAATAAAATTACCTGCACTGTTGTTATCATCATCCTGTTCAATGAAGACATGATCCAAAATAAAGCTGAGCAACTCAGACTGCAATGAAGAATCAGGGGTGTAAACTAATGGCTCTAACATGTCACGCCCTCCTGACATAATTTGATGGCTGAAGATCATCAGAATATCACATAGAATAGTGAAGGCCTATTAAAAAAAAAAGTACAGCATGCTATAATCCAAGGTTTCTCACTAACTACCACAAGTAACATATATTTAACACAGAAACAGAATCCAACTTTTAAGAAAAATCAGTGTACAGTATTTTCCTAAGTTTTTAAAGCTGAAGAATGTAATTTCTGTAATAACGATTACTAGTATTTGCAATCATGCTTTAATAACTGCAAGGTAATTTCACAAATATTATTTTCAGCAACTTTAAGTGACTTGTACAATATGTTAACACTACCAAAACATCCAGTGAGGACTCAGCTTCAGGTTTTCTGACTCCAAACCCCACTCTACACTGTATGACAATGCCTCATGGTATACATCCCTAAATAGGAAATAACATAAACTTGGTACCATTCCTTTCCTCTAGGAAGACAAAAACTTACACCATGGAGATCAATTATCTCCTAAAAGAGAGATCACAAAGCCCTTGGTACTTTTTAAGCACTCTCATTCTCAATATGGATAGCAAATTAAGTAGAAAAAAAAAACCACAACAAACTATGTGCCTGCTTATGTATTCATCAGACAAACCCGATATTTTCATAATAAACATAAAGCCAAAGTTTTATCTCAAGAAGCTTTATAAAAACTCTGCCAGGAGTTTTAAATGGAGTCAAACACTGGTTATATATTCGGAAGAAAACTGGAAATTTTTAATTATCTGTTGGGAAAGGGTAACAAAAATAGAATCTGGGAGTCACAAAGTCAAGAGCGAATTACATTTAAAGGAAGGCTACTGCTAGACAGATAACAGACAGCACAAAGCAGATCTCAATGTTTTTACCTTCTTGGAACTAACCACATTTACTTCTTTCTCTTTTACTTTAACCTTTTACTCTTCTTTCAGTCTTTCCTTATTTTACTACTATAGTAGTCATTTATACCCATCAGGATATCTGAGTTTACAAAAACTTTCACAACATACACGGTAAGGAAACAAGAGTGATGAGCATGGTGATATTTACTAATAAGGTGAACTGGCAGGTCAAGTGAATTGACCGGGACATATTTCTGGAAGCTGTTAAGAAGACTGACGCACATAATATTTCATGACCAAATAATTAATTGCCAAGGCCTGAACAACTGATTATATAGGAGGTTACATACAATAACCCATAAGGAATTGTGCTGACGCTTTAAGAAATAGGGAATATTAAGCTGAGTATCTTGGTGGCATATGAAAATAAAGAGGAATATTTCATGTTATTAATTTTGGATCAATGTACACCTCATTAAAATCCTATCTTAAGAGTTTAACTCTAAATTCAATTTACTACCAACAGAAACTTTTGTTCCTTTCATGTGAACTATACAGATGAAAATTAAATTTCCGAATCCTTTATTGCTACAATTCAAAACTATGTACTTAAAACTGGAGAATTCGGTAATGTAATAATTATAGGAATATACTTCATACTTTTGCAAGAAAAATGTGAAAGTCAGTTACTGGATCCTGGCCATTTAATATCTTCTAATTTATTTATGCCCTAGCATACAGGTATGGGAGGGACAAATGGGAGTTGGAAGAAAAATGAAATTAACAGTTGGATACTGAATGTGAATTTTAACTGTAGAACTCTAAATGTATTTCACTGAAATCAGTTGTGATATTTTAAAATAAAATAAAGACAAGTGACAATCACAAAGGTTGAAGGACTTTACTAATCACTTTGTAGTTGGATAACCATATCTGAACTACTTTCATAGTAGCTTTAAGAAGTATATCCTAACTTAAAATAAGTAGTAACCCCCCCCCCAAAAATAGTACCCAACATAACACAAACTGTTGAAAATAGCACTTCTGATGACTGCTGGGGCTCTACCCCAATAAGCAAAGGTTAAAGAGAATGAAATGGCCAAAAATACCTTGAAATCACCATAACTACTTTGACTGTATCATTTAATATTTCTTATGCTTATAAAAATGTCTTCTCCACAGAAGCATTTAAAAAGCATATGTACAAAAAAGCTTAATCCTCTATTAGGAATTAAAACTAAATAGGCTCTCAGTCCCAGGATTAGAATTCATTTTACAGGTGGGAAAACTACCTATGACAGCAGTTAACAATGTATTTCCAGAAAGAGGGCATATAAAGTAGGAAGATAACACTTTGAAGGCAGGGAAATGATTAAAATTTTTATTTCAGACAAAGTCCACATAAGAAAAAAATAATGTACACAATCAGGATGGGCAGGAATGTCAGTATCTATCTGATAATATTCTCAGAGATGACAAAACCATATGGACCCGTTTCCCTCCCTGAGGCATACTCGCACTTACTAAGTTCAAGAATAGCTTATGTAATTTCATACATCTAATTTGTATATATGGGTCTGTTTACCAAGTGATTTATAAATGATAACACAGAATAACTAAAATGAGGGTAATCTATAATACAATTTATAAAATCCATATGAAATTATTAATCTATTTTTTGAGTATCATATACACGGACAGATACAAGACATTTCTGCTTTGCTCAACCTCAGTATTACTTAAATTTTCGGTATTAGTTCAGATATTTATTAAGGGTTGCTTACAAAAGATGGCTACCTACAGTAATTACTAACCTGTTCCTTAACAGTAGTATTCACGTTGGTCAGGTAGTGCTGACATATCTGACAGAAAACCCTCATCTGTTTCTTTAAACGCAGCAAGTCCTCCTTGAAAAATTTAACACGAACAATTGTATAAAAACCTCATTTAGTACTTCAGATACTTCAAATAACAAAATATTATCATATATTTAACTGTATTTACTCTGCTTGTACATTAAATTCTTTATTATTTCTAAAAAAGAAAAAAATTAGACCATTTTTCTTAAAAATAGCAACAAACTGCAGCCTTAAAAATATCAGGTATAGTAGTACATAATATCCAAAGTGGTCTAGGTCCTTTAAAGGAGAAAACCTGTATGACTGTATATGGCTATCTTTAATGAATCTACTATCTCAGAATGCTTAAAGAATAAAGATTAATGCTCCATCCTTGTTTTGTGATTTGAGGGATAGCCAACTGATGAACAGAAGAAATTAATTAACAAAAGAGACAGCATCTTTCACTTCTTACTTGAAGGATACCAGTTGTACTTTTTAAAAAGGGAGATTGAAAAAAATGTTTTGTAGTATTACTCCAATTTAAAAAAATTTTAATGTCTTATAAACTTATATTAAAAAAATCTTTTCCTAAAAACAGGCTTAACTTGATTGATTTGGTAAAGAAAACTTAACCAAGCTTCAGAATAATTTTGTATTTAGTATCATGCATTTTTACCCTTTCCCCTCTACTCAAAATATAATCTTTTCCCATTTTAACTTTTAATTCAATGATTTTGACTTAGATGAGCAATCGTATTTGCTAATATGGTTGTTGTTCCTACTATAAGCTTGATATTAATTAAATGAATTTCTTAGTTGTCTGATAAAATACATTAACAATACTGAATTGCTTTTTCAAGGGGAAAATACCCATTTCTTGCACTTCAAAGGCTCACAGAAATTGTAAGCATTTAAAATTATTCTGTGATTTTATGCAAAAGAAACTTATTAGTAAGATAATTGTTTTAGAGGAAAAAAAGCTATGAACAAATTCTCTATCTCCTAGATATTACATAGTATTTATAAAAATGTACCCGAATAGTATTTAAGGCTACATATACAACAAATACAATGTTTTTAAGTTTCCAGTTTACAAATAAAAAAGACAAGGGGTGCCTAGGGTGCTTCAGTTGGTTACAAATGAAAAAGGCAATAATACTGTTTAGTTCAATTAGTATATACATCAAAGATTACTATTATGGACAAAACTCTTAAAGTTCTATTACCCAGTAGCTGGCACATTATACTCAACCAGAAAGTGATTTAAAACGAATCTGGAATTTTAGCAGAAAGATCCTGCGTACAAACAATGTGATCCCAAAACAATACTGAGGCATAAGAGGATATAGGAGCAGCCGGCCTGTTATCATCAATTTATATAATAGAATAGCTGTATGCTTGTTTCAAAAGCTCTTGGTCATAATTTACAAAATCTGTATTTCTATATGTTCTCAATATTTTTGATAACATGGAATTACATAAATTATGCCACCTTAAAATGTAAAAATTTTTTAATATAAAATCATTCCTTGAAACATATTAGTGTTCTTTCACTGAATATACATCTAACTATAAACATAACTTTCTAATGGTACACATGCCTAAACAGTAATTTAGAAATAAGCAAGACTTTACCAAAATAATTGATCTCATTAAAAGTCTGCTGAAAACAGTTAACAATATTTAATGTAATAAGAACTCCATTGGACTACCACAAACCTTTGTAGAGCTGCTTTCAGTTATCTTTGCAAGCTGCCAAAGGATTACATAGTGAGTACACTGCAGTGCATGAATAACAATCTGTAAAAAGAAAAGAATACAGTTAAAACTAAAAAGCCCCAAGTATTCATTCTCAAAGTTAAATATGTAACTTGAAAATAAATAAAAACCTGCTCAGGCATGTCTCCATTTTCAATTCCGGTTTTCAGCAGTTTGTAATTACAAGCAAACAAATCCCACTTTGAAAGATCATGGGCACTGTAAAAAAGAATCAAGTTATATTTAAAAGTTAAGCTTAATCGCTTTTATTCTGGACTTGAAAGTTAACAAAATGCTGTCAAAGTAAATACAGCAAACTGTAACATGCACCCACAACAACAAAAAAATGTAGTTTTTTAAAAAGTATGCTGGTTGACAATCTATCGATCATTCCCCAATTCAAAACATGACTATCAACTACTTTTTATATACAGGCACAAGAGGGGCGCCTGGGTGGCTCAGTGGGTTAAGCCTCTGCCTTCGGCTCAGGTCGTGATCTCAGGGTCCTGGGATTGAGCCCCACATCGGGCTCTCTGCTCAGCGGGGAGCCTGCTTTCCCCTCTCTCTCTGCCTACTTGTGATCTCTCTCCCTCTGTCAAATAAATAAATAAAATCTAAAAAAAAAATTTATATACAGGCACAAGAAATCTAGCAGAACTGGGATGTCTGGGTGGCTCAGTTGGTTAAGCATCTGCCTTTAGCTCAGGTCGTGATCCCAGGGTCCTAGGATCAAGCCCTGCTTCGGGCTCCCTACTCACTGGGAAGCCTGCTTCTCCCTCTGCCCACTGCTCCTGCTTGTGAGCTCCCTCTCTCTGACAAATAAATAAATAAAATCTTTTTAAAAAATTATTAAAAAAAAGAAATCTACCAGAACTAATAACATTATACCACCAAAACATGCAAGTTGGTTTTGATTTTGCTATAGTTTTAAGAAATCAGAAACAGTAAAATTCAACTTACTTATGAAAAGCAGTGATTCTCTTCAATGTTGACAATACCTGATATGCATCATCTTCATCAGGTTCTTCACCCTATGAATATTAATTATATAATATTAATCTTAATAACCACCAAAGTGAAAAATCTTAGACTATCTCATTGGTGATACCACCTTGAAAAGAAAGAATAGCTTAATACCACAAATTAACTCTGTCATTCAATACCTAGATCTGTCCAAATTTAAAGCAATATGGCTAGGGTAATAAGTCAATGAAGTTGTTATCACAGGTATGTTATATCCAAGAGATAAACACTGAATGATATTCTCCCCTCTCCTTTAAAGTAACCTTAACACAAAACTATGAAGACATTTAGTCTTTCACGGTAAAAAAAAAAAAATGCATTAGGACAATAAAGAAAAATACAGTAAAGGACAAGCAAGAGATTATAAAGACAACACCTAAACGATAAAATCTAAATGAATGAAACATAGTGCTCAAGAAAGACATACCAGACCAGTAATACTTTGGAAAAAATCTTCTGAATAAAGGGTAGATATGCGCTACTCCTTTCTGGATATCAATTTTCCAATTGAGAGTAACTTTAGTTCTTGAAAAATTTATGAGTCTTACTGCATGAAAGTTGTAAATTTTTTTAAACACTATCAAACATATTGTACTGAACCCCAAGTCTCTCAAAAAACGTTTGTTTCTAAACTTAGTTTTTCTACACTAGTAATTAAACTTAACCCATTGCTTGATTTTAAATTAACTTGTCCTAATCACAATCATATCTAGCCAAGAGTAGAGCTATTACATTTTTTAACTAAGAATGTGATCACTATACATTAACTTATTTGCATAAACCTCCAGTTAAGCAAAACTTAGTAAGCATGGAATGTTATACACAGAAAAAAGAAAGCTTAAGAAGCAACTGTTAAACAAGAAAACTGAAAACTACATAGTCCATATGATTTTTTCAACATTAATGACAAAAGTGATGTGGAAAAGGCTAAATATATTGAGCATTATGACTTTTTATCTATGCAAGTCAATTAAACTGTTAAGTACATATCTTTTTTTTTATGTTCAGTTAGCCACTATATATTTATAGTACATCATTAGTTTTTGATGTAGTATTCAATGATTCATTAGTTGCATAGGACACCTAGTGCTCATAACACGTGCCCTCCTTAATCAAAAAAGATAAAAGTAAGAAAACCATAAGTGTATTTGAGTGCCAAACTTTAAGTTTCTTTGGAAATATAACAGAACACAGGAAACAACAAAATCAGCAGTGGCTCTAACAGCAACTTATCAAGGCTTTACAATATCAAACATTATTAATTACCCTTCCTTCCTAACACTGCCAAAACGGTTAAGAAATAGCCTACTTTTTGAGGCTACACGGCCATAGTCTAGCTCTCCTTTTCTGTTCCATTTACACCCTGTTGCCTAACAGCCTCTAGTTCGGCTAAACCCTGAGATTAACAAAACTTCTGAGATCATTTCTTTAAAGTTAAAAGAAAGGGTAAGGGGCATGAGTTTTGCTTTTACCTTCTCCAAGTCACAGATTCTTATCATCTTCCCATTTTGGTGGAAGAGTAATAGTAGCATGATGAATCAAAGAACAGAAAGTCTGAATATTTTTCAACATACTGCTAAGGACCATCACCAGGAATGGTGACTAATTCAATTATTAAAGGGGAAGGACCCAACTGACAAAATACTTTTAATATATACCTCTTGCAGAAAATCTTCAAGAAGCCGGTTAAATTTATCTGCCAACTCATCTATCAGTTGACTTCTTGAAATATCTACCCTGTTGAAGATTGTGAACTCTTCATTACAGAGTGCATGGTAAGTTTTAGAACATGCTTCCAAAACATCTGTATCTGTGTGCTTCTCTACAATATTCCGGATCTGTCGTAATAAGGCATCCAAATGCTGCAAAATCAAAGTTTTTTTCATTAAAACTAAGGTACATATTAGAAAAAACTAAGGTACATATGATAGGCACAAAAAGACTATACTACTGTGGTAAAAAGCTTCAAAAATAGTAACTCTACAAGTAGGGCATACATTTTGATGTGTCTTCCTAGTCGTAATAAGTAAATACAGTGACCCAACCATACTTATTTCCTCATCTTTAATGGGAATAATATTACCTATATCATAGGGCTTTGTTGAGAATGTTAATATGAAGAATGTATGATAGTTCTTGGAACATTGTAAAAGTACTCACTAGATATTATCTGCTTTCATTTTATAATTGTTATTATCCAGTTACCTACCCTCAATCTCCATTAAGTCTCTGATATAGTAAAATAATGGCTAGGAATGAGGGCACAGCTATGGGTATGAATCAAAGGGAAGCTTCATTATTGCCATTCTCTAAATCCAACTTATAAGAAATAAAGAAGATATATAAAATATAGATTTCCTTTAAAATTAGGAGTTTCAAAAATATAAACAAACAATATGATGGGACGAACTAAGCTAGCAGTTTTTCTTTTCTTTTTTTTTTTTAAACTAGCAGTTTTTCTTCAAGGTTGTTTTTATACAGAGAAAACATCGTACCTTTTCTAATCGTCCAGTGGTATATATTTCCAAATCAAAATATTGAGGCAACTGCAACAAGTTAGTCACCTTTTCTGCATCTATAGAGTACTTTGAAATAAATTTAAAAAAGTCACGTCAAAACATCACAATAATGTTAAGTAAACATTATGATAAAAATCAGTTCAACATTTCCAAACAAAACCTGTAATTTCTTACAAATACTCTTCTATTATACAAACCTACCTTAGCTAATAATTGAGGAAGGGCCACAGCAAAAAGCTCAGTGATTTTTGTCCTGTCATCCAACTGGGTCTTTTTCTCCTTCGCTGTCAGCACCTAAAGTAACACAATGATGCTTTTAAGTATTTATTAAGCCTAATAACACTGTTAGGTATTCAAGTTTAAGTTAAGACATACAAAATAAGTAATGAAACTACATTTTAAATGAAGGAGACTAAAATTTCTACTATAAAACATAAAACCTAAGAGTAACAAAGAATAACTTGCACAATATTTTTTAAAAAGTCGACTAAAATAACAGCAAAAAATACTCTGAATAGTTCTAGAGGCAAAATCAGTACCCAATTAAACCAACCAACGCTACGATTAGACAAAGCAACAGTTAGCAACAGGAAAAGTTTAGGAGCTTATATAATGGGACAGAGTGGCATTTCAGCCTATGCTAAGCTGTGGGCCATGATGCATGGGTTATGAATTCAACATGAATTCACTTAGGATAGCATGAATGCTATCATCAATTACTAAAAGAAGAAAAAAACAGAAAACAAAAATAAAATACAATGTATCACATATCATAAGTATTGTTTGATGAACTTTTGTTTCAGTTATACACAAAGACACATATATAGATGTATACTATGTGACAAAGCATGTATTTTTATGTCTCTCTTTTTTTTTAAAAGATTTTATTTATTTATTTATTAGGAAAGAGAGAGAGTGAGAGGGAGCATGAGAAGGGAGAAGGTCAGAGTGAGAGGCGGACTCCCCATGGAGCTGGGAGCCCGATGTGGGACTCGATCCCGGGACTCCGGGATCACGACCCGAGCCGAAGGCAGTCGCTCAACCAACTACGCCACCCAGGGGCCCCTATTTTTATGTCTCTTAATCAAAAAAGTTTCAAAGGCTGTGAAATTGTTGGTCTATAATACAAATATATGTGAACTTTGCAGTGATGAATTAAAATATAATCCAAGGAAATAGGAATTTTTCCATTTTGATGAATAATTATGTTTTAATTCCTAATTTTTATTAAAAGAAAAAGAAAGCAAATCTATCAATAAACCAAAATGCAAGAAGTGCACCATTCTAAAATGGTAAGCTATATTTAGTCTTGAGAGCAGTGAATCACTTTATCTCCTATAGTAACTAACAAAGTAGCTCATGGAAGGAACTCAAATTTCCCAAATTCTTAATGCTTTAAAGTTTACTTCTAACATATTATGGGCAAGATCATCTGAAAAATAAAATGTAAGATTCAAAAATTTGGCTTCATAGTTAGATGCAAGAATTTTTTACATCATATCAAAAGGAGAAACACACCTTAGAATAGTGAAACTATACCAACATACCCTTTTTCCTGTCCCTCTTCCCACAGGGGGATGACATTCAGCTGCTTGTCTAATGGTACAAAGCATTATTTCAATCAGAGCACTCTCTTGTCTATCTGTTAGTGCTGAAAAAAAAATATCAAAAAGAATTAACCTTTTTCTTTTCCTATGTTACTTATATTATGTAACAATCCTTCCACCTATGACAGAATCTGATCTAATGTACTAAAGAAAATCCCATTACGGTATCACAGCTAGGATGAGAACTAGCTAAACTTTACTGAACAGTACAAATCTGTGCACCACTGATCCACAATTGAACCAAAGAAAATACCAGAATTTTTTTAAAAACTCAGTACTGACAGTAACCACATTTTTCCTCGTAATATTCACGTATATGAAAACAAAATTATTCACGAAGATATTCAATTATTTTTTTTTAAAGATTTATTTGAGAGAGAGGAAAAAAACACTCAAGCGGGGGAGAGGTAGAGTGAGAGGGAGAGAATCTCAAGCAGACTCTATACCCAGCCGTAGGCCCAATCTAAGGACCCTGAGAAAAAGTCACATGCCCAACCGACTTAGCCACCCAAGCACCCCTAAATTACCTTTTAGTGTATGTGCTGCTGAAGCAAGCACTTTCAATTACTTTTTAATATTAAAGATAAACTAATGGAATAAGTAAAATCTATTTTTAAAACTGACTAGATACCAAAATACCATAATTAAACATCCATTTACCTTCTTCTCCACTAAGTGGCTCCTCCAGCAACAAGCTATTCATACATTCCCAGTCTTTCAGTAGCTCGGTAGCACAGTCCCACATGCTATCCACAAGGTATGCTGCATGTTCATGTAACTAAAATTTAAAAAGACCAATGTGCTCTGAGACAAACTGCATACTAGCCTTAACTCAAAAGAATGGAAGCTTTGCTGGCACCATGTACAAACTCAAATAGCAATCTGTTTTTGTGAGGTCAAGTGGAAAAAAGGACAAAGAAGGAACTGCCACAGCTTGCCGAGTAGAAGTAAACCCAGTTAGGTAGCATCGTTAAACATTTCTCACAATAATCATTGTAACAGTTAATAAAATAATTCTGAAAAGATATATGCCTGTATATTTAGTGCCTATTTAGACTCAATACTGCATGAATTAACCACACTCAGTTATAAAATATACTGTTAATTTAACGGGAGTGATAATGGTTACTTAAAACATAAAAAAATGTTTACTTATCAATTCAATATATGAGCATATTATTTCTCTTTGTTTTGTGAACCCTAAAAAGGCCCTACGGTTTCCCAACTTGTTTCCAGGGACTATCATTACAATGATACCAAAACCTGTCAAAGACATTATCAATAAAAAAATATGGAGGCCAACATCTAACATGAACACAGAGGGAATATCCTCAAAAAACTAGCAAAGTGAAACCAGCAATATATACAAAGGATAACAGATCATGACTAAATAGGTTTTATCCTAGGAATTCAAGGTTGGTTCAACTTTCAAAAAAAAAAAGTCAACATAATTCAAATATTAACATAATGAAGGATAAAATAATCATCTCAGAAAGCACTGAACAGAATTCAACATCCATGATAAAACTCAACAAAAGGGATAGAAGGAAACATTCTAAATATAAACAACTATACCATGTGACCTATAACTAATAACAATATAGAAATACTGGATGCTTTTCCTCTAAGATCAGGAACAATCAAAAGATGTCTACTCTCACCACTTCTATTCAACATTCTACTAGATGTCCTAAGCAGTTCAATAAGGCCAGGGGAAAATGGTATAAATATAGGAAAGGAAGAAGTAAACTGAATGTTATTGGCATTATTATAGAGAATCCCAAGGAATCTATTAAAATTTTACTAAAATAAGTGAATTTAGCAAAGTTACAGATGAGACGTCAATATGCAAAAACCAACTATATTTCTACATACAGAAAAAATTTAATTAAAAGACCCTAAAACTGATTGAGTAATACGTAATGTGAACACAAAAATTGTTATGTTGGATCCTCTCAAATTCTGGTTAACAGGCAAATTTTCAACCTGAGGGAGACCTAAAAGAGCTGAGGTTAAATGTAAATCCCTACCTTCAACAAAAGTTAATAAAGCAGGTACCAAATATTGAGAACAAAGTGCAAGGTCTGTGTTAAGAGATTCACATGAAAAATAAAAAGAGTTTTACATGGATTAGCTCAGTGTTACCTGAGAAATTATTACCCACATTTTTACAAGGAAAATGAGGCTTAGAAAGATTAAGCAACTAAACCAGTTACACGAATAAGTAGAGTAGCCCAATTGGTAATAAGGTCTTTCTGACTCCAAAATTCATACTTACTATATATACAAATCCTATTATTTGAACATCTTACTAAAAGAATGTTTTTCTAAATTTTGTGTAATGGGTACAACTCTATTCTATCCAAGCTTTACTGTGATATATGGAAAATTTTAAGATGTACATCATTTCAACCCCTTCTCCAAATTGTTTTGAACATAAGTATAATATGAACAACTTCAACTAACCTCACTTTCCAGAAAGAAAAAAACCAATGTCTTAACAAGGTTGGCATTTGGACCTTGCCGCCCCCTTCTTTTCATCATTCCGTCGTCCTCTGGATCTCTACGACTGAAGAGCCTATGATCGAGGCAAAATATTTACTTTTAAAACAAACAAACAAAAAACCCTTATTTCCTAATTTTAAAAAACTGTTTGAATTCCATATTTAAGCATCTTTTTTTAAACTTTTTTTAAAGATTTATTTATTTATTTGAGAGAGAGAGAGAGAGAATGAGAAGAGAGAGAGAGAATGAGAAGAGAGAGATCAGAGGGAGAAGCGGACTCCCCATGTAGCAGGGAGTCCTATGCAGGACTCGATCCTGGGACTCCAAGATCATGACCTGAGCCGAAAGCAGTCGCTCAACCAACTGAGCCACCCAGGCGCCCCATATTTAAGCATCTAATAAAAGAGAGTTAATGGGACCTGGGTAGGCATTCTCCAACATGAAACCCAAGTAAATAATAGTTATAAACCTCTTCACATTTCATACTTAATGGTACTTCTAAGTCCTCTTAAATGAACTTCTCAAATTAATTTTATGGAGTTATGGATTATTTTTTTAAAAAATTTTATTTATTTGAGAGGGCAAGCGAGCAGGCAAAAGAGCACAAGCAAGGGGAAGCGACATACAGAGGGAAGATGGAGAAGCAGGATCCCCATCAAGCAGGAAGCCTGCTGTGGGGCTCAATTCCAGGACCCTGAGACCACAGTCCGAGCCAAAAATAGATACTCAACCAACTGAGCCACCCAGGCACCCGGGATTATTTTTTTAAAAAATATTACTGCATTTTATGCAATTATTTCCTTTTGTAAAAGTATTATACTAACCCATACCATTTATGCACACTAACCTATAAATATTCATCTCTTTAAAACTCAACATATGGGGGCGCCTGAGTGGCTCAGTGGGTTAAGGCCTCTGCCTTTGGCTCAGGTCATGATCTCAAGGTCCTGGGATAGAGCCCTGCATCGGGCTCTCCACTCAGCAGGGAGTCTGCTTCCCCCCCTCTCTCTGCCTGCCTCTTTGCCTGTTTGTGATCTCTCTGTCAAATAAATAAATAAAATATTTTAATTAATAAATGAATGAATGAATGAATGAATGAATGAATAAATAAAACTGAACATGTATTTTCCTTCTATCCTTCTTGCATAATTATCTCGAAGTGTGAATTTAGTGGCCTCTTTCTATGGATATAATGGTGGTTTTTCCTTATAAATAACAAATAAATATCACTGGATAGCGATGAATGGAAACTGGAGTATGAACATTTTACATCATGTACTCTAATAAATGCTCCCCCCATAGGCATTTTAAATATAATTTTACAAAGATACAGTTTAATCCATGTGGTTCAAATTGTTCTCTTTATTTTTGTTTAAAGAGAAACTTTTTTTTTTAAGATTTATTTATTTAAAAGACAGAATGAGAGAGAAAGCACACAAGCAGGGAAGGGGCAGAGGGAAAGGGAGAAGCAGATTCCCTGCTGAGCAGGGAGCCCAACAAGGGGCTCAATCCCAGGATCATGACCCGAAGCTGAAAGCAGACACTTAACCAACTGAGTCACCGAGGCACCCCACAAATTGTTCTCTTTAAAAGCCATTACATAACATTTGCTGAGTGTTTTCTGTGGTCAGATATTCACAGTGCTATCCATACTACTTAATCTGAGGTGTTACACCAATATAAACAGGACTATAGGATCTTGGAGATTCTCATGTCAAACTATATCAAACACGTGAAGCAAAACCTTTTAATATTTTCTAAAGCAAGCAATAACAGACTAAAGACTATTATAATAGGGCAATATTTAAGAACTGACATTGGCGAAAACAATGAAAAGTTAGGAAAAGGTCTTAACATTATTATGTAGTCAGGTATATTTGTATATATTTTATATATTTTTATATATTTTATTCATTAAAAGACATTTGCCTTTAAAGATTTAACTTATACAAATCAAGTAAATTGGAGAACCAAAACCTTTGAAGGAAAGAGTACAATATGAAAGTTTCTACTTGATCTGTATGAATAGTTTTTTTAAATCAATTATATATATTTTTAGTATTGACTATAGTATAATAAATTACTTTCATAAAAGTATATCTTAGAAAATAACAAAAATATAGGTTTACTTTTTGTAAAGAAATTCCCCAGCTGCTACTGCTACTGGCCGATGAGCTGAATAAACCAGATGGTAGACATTTTCACAATCTTCTGCAGTAAGAACTTCTTCACTACTCCTAAAAAAAAAAAAAGCAGAGCAGTTTCAATAACTTAATTTTAAGGATATTGAGTACAATGATCCATGCTCATACATTAAAAAATAATACACTTTTCATTAACTTATGTTAAAAAAAATTGACTTTATTTGATTATCATCTGTCAGTAAAAGCAAGCCCTGACAAAAGAGCTGATTATGTTGTCAATATCTAAGATCAATGGGAGGTAAAATTAGAATGAATACCAAAATACAGAAATATATGTTGAAGAAGTAATAATCTGACAAGGATGTTAAAGAGAAAAGGAAGACAAAATAATATAAACTAATGTAAAAAAAATTAAGTGGTGACATTCTAAGAGCTTAGAGTTAATAATCACAGAAAACACTCTGTATATATTTTACAGTAATAACACTCTGTATATATTTCACAGTAATATTAACAAGATAATATCACATTAAAATATACTAACAGCCCAATTATCTCACAACGATGAATACTTCATGCACCATGTACTGAACACCATATGAAGAAATGCAAATGGTTTTTTGAAATAATCAAAATTTAAGTGCCAAAGACCTTTAATTACAAACTACCACTGGAAAAATCTTACTAAAATGTAGTGCTCATTTTCCTGATCTTACTTTTAAAAAACAAAATAAACCTAATAAAATCTTCTTGGTAAATAAAAGTCATTATTAGGCCCATCAACCACAGTACCCCAGGGTAAACCTTGTCGAGTTCTTCCCTTACAGATTCTGCTTTTCAGGGTCCTGGTGTCTGGTAGCCCCTTACCACCTAATATGCTTTCCATCTGCTGTGAAATAAACAACCTATGTTTTTAGCACTCTATATAAATTAAGAACCATAGGACCACCACCAGCAAAAAAAATTCTAAAGTACATTAGATGGTTAGTTGAGGAGCTCAGATCCTTTTTAGTCTTCTGCTTTGTCAAGATTTCCAGAAGTGTGATGTCTAAGGAAATATTACTTCTTTGAGAAATAAAACCAAAGTGTTAAAATTCAAGTTTCAAAAGCATTTTAATTTACATTACTCTATGTATAATACTGAATTGTTACTGGAAAAACTACTGGTGTCCTTTTATAATGAAAAGATATATTAAATCAAATCAGTTAAAGTATAGTTAAATGTGCAGTAGTTTATCCATTTTAATTGTTTGAGAAGGACTGTTCCTGACAAGTTTCAGTTATTAGGTATTTATAATGGCTGAATCAACATAAATGAGTCTATTATACTTCATGAAAATATGAGAAATAAGGAAAGATGTCCACAGGGTATAGAGGAAGAAGCAGCTACAGAAATACATGTAGAGTACTATTATTCTTTTTTTTTTAAGATTTTATTTATTTCTTTGAGAGAGAGAGAGAGAACTCAAAGCAGAAGGAGAAGCAGGTTCCCCACTGAGCAAGGAACCCGATGCAGGACTCGAGCCCAAGACCCTGGGATCATGACCTGAGCCGAAGGCAGACGCTTAACCGACTGAGCCACCCAGGCGCCAAGTACTATTACTTTCTTATTTCAGAATTCTTTCAATATTTTCATAACATGTATGTGTGTGTGTATATATATATATATTTATAAATTTTAAGTCCAACTAGAAAAGAAAATGCAATAGTTAAGACTGTTTAAAATAGCTATTACATATTTAATTCTTCCCCTATTGATAATCATTTAGGTTATTTCAAAAATTCTATTACAAACAACACTATGTTAGAGAATGCGAGCATTTAAAATTTCGAATAGAGATACCGCCAAGCTTTTCTCCAAAGAGGATATACCAATTTATAGTCCCCCATCACGATGTTTAAGGACCTGTTTTTGCTTAGCTTCAACAACAATGTATACTATACAACACTGTATCTCATATTTTTATGAAGTATAATAGACTCATTTATGTTGATTCAGCTATTATAAATACCTAATAACTGAATCTTGTCAGGAACAGTCCTTCTCAAACAATTAAAATGGATGAACTACTTACTGCACATTTAACTATACTCTGACACTTTTCTTTGTAAAGCAACAGGTTAAAAAATGATCTCTTTTTAATTTACCTGTCTCTTGAGTGTGGCTAAACATCTTCTCATATATTTAAGTTTTTATTTTCTTCCTGTCCATGATGTGGTTCTCTAACTTTTGACCGTTATTGGGTTTCCATCCTTTAAATTAACTTATTGAAATTGACTCCAATGATAAAAATATTTTGACCAATCTGTCATTGGTTTTCTGAGTTTATGATATTTTATGTCATATAGACATTTTTAATTTTTATGTAGTTAATTCAATGATTTTTTTATGTCTAGGTTTTATGTCATGTTCAGAGAGATCTTGCTCATTTTACATATAAAATAAAAACATTTAATCTCCCCATGTTTTCATCTAGTACTTTAATGGTTTCATTTACTTGCATTTAAACATGTCATCCATCTGGAAATTATTTTTGCATAAGGAATGAGATGGGAATCCGATTTAATTTTTCCCCAAATAGAACCTAGCTGTCACAAAACCATTTATCTTTTTAAGATTTTATTTCTTTATTTGACAGAGAGAGAGAGTATACGTACAAGCAGGGGGACTAGTAGGCAGATGGAGAGGGAGAAGCAGGATCCCCGCAGAGCAGGGAGCCTGATGCAGGGCTCAATTCCAGAACCCTGAAATCATCACCCAAGTCAAAGGCAGACGTACAACCAACTAAGCCACCCAAGAACTCCAAAATCATTTATTTTCTTTTTTTTTAAGATTTTATTTATTTATTTGACAGAGAGAGAGACAGAGAGATCACAAGTAGGCAGAGAGGCAGGCAGAGAGAGAGCGGGAAGCAGGCTCCCCGCTGAGCAGAGAGCCCCATGCGGGGCTTGATCCCAGGACCCTGAAATCATGATCTGAGCCGAAGGCAGAGGCTTTAACCCACTGAGCCACCCAGATACCCCAAACCATTTATTTTCTTAAAGGAAATGCCACCCTCACCCTACACTAGATTCATGATTCATTTGCATTTGTCTGTATTCTTTATTCTCTGCTACTAATCAGTCTATTCACACGCCAGTACCAAAATATAAAAATTACTACAGTTTTACATTATGACTTAAAATGATATTGGGCAGTCATCACTCATTAGTTTTTATCACACTTTCACTGGCTACTATTACATGATGAATTTTCCATAATAGTGCCAGTAGTAGTATGTTATGTTTAAAAAAATGCCCTTTGGCAATTATTATTTGGATCATGGTAACAATCTAAATGTCCATTGACAAATGAATGGGTAAATAAAATGTGGTATAAACATACAATGGAATATTACTGAGCCTCAAAACTGAGTGAAATCATGATACATGCTACAATATGAGTGAACTCTGAACATACCATGCTAAGGAGGATAAGCCAAATGGAAAAGGACAGATACTGTAAGATTCCACTTATGTGAGTTACCTAAAATAGTCAAATTCATAGAGATAAAAAGTATAACAGTGGTCGCTAGGAGCACGGCAGGAAGGAAGGGGGAATTAGTGTTTAATGGGTACAAAGGTTTAGTATGGGATTATTAAAAATAGTTGTGGATATGGATAATGGTGATGGCTTCACAACAAGGTGAACATACTAAATGCTACTAAACTGTACAATTAAAGTATGTTTAAAATTGTAAACTTATGACTAATAATCCACTGTATGTATGTTTATGTATACACACACACACACCACCACATTTTCTTTATCCATTCATCTGTTGACGGGGCACTTATGGTACTTCTATGTCTTGGCTATAGTAAATAATGTTCCAATAAACACAGGGGTGCATATATCTGTTCAAATTAGTGTTTCCATTGTCTGTGTAAATACCCAGAAGTGGAATGACTGGATCCTATTGTATTTCTATTTTTAGTTTTTTGAGGAACCTCCATACTGTTTTCATTTATAAAGAACTCATACAATCCAACATTAAAAATGAAGAAAGATCTAATTAAAAACTCAGCAGAGGGGGCGCCTGAGTGGCTCAGTTGTTAAGTGTCTGCCTTCAGCTCCGGTCATGCTCCCAGGACCCTGGGATCAAGCCCCGCATGGGGCTCCCTGCTCAGCTGGAAGCCTGCTTCTCCCTCTCCCACTCCCCTGTTTGTGTTCCCCACCCCTCCACCCCCGTCGCTGTCACTGTCTCTCTCTCTCTCCCTCTCTCTAATAAATAAATAAATAAATCTTTAAAAAATAAAAAATAAAATAAAAACTCAGCAGAGGACCCAAACAGACATTTTTCCAAAGACATACAGATGACCAACAGACAAATGAAAAGACTGTCAACATCACTAATTATTAAGAAAATGCAAATCAAAACCACAGTGAGGTATCACTTCACACCAGTCAGAATGGCTAGTATCAGAAAGACAAGAAAGAACAGCGTTGGTGAGAATACGGCAAAAAAAGCTTCATAACTATTACCAAAGGGGAGCGGAGTTGGGGAATGGGTGAAACGGGTAAAGGAATTTAAGAGGTACAAACTTCCAGTTATAAAATAAGTAAGTCACAAGGATGGCAGTATGATGACAACTACATCATAGGGAATATAGTCAGTAATACTGTAATTACACATATTGTGGTGAGGATTTCATAAACTATGTAATTGTTGGATCAATATATTGTACACCTGAAATGAATTTAATATTACTTGCCAACTACAATTAAAAATTTAAAATGTTTTTAAAAATTAAAATAGTAAATTTTTTAAAAGAAAAAATAAATTGATTATTATATTTTAACATAATAGAATGTTTTAAATTCAGATTGTTTCCAGAGAAATTTCACTAAATACTAATTTCTAAAAGTATAACAAAATATAATAAGCACATTTAATATACTCAAGTGTTTAAATTTATTTCAAGGGCACCTAAGACAGTGAAATGGAAAGGAAACTGACCATTAGAATGGGAACACAAGAATTCCTAGCTCAGTTAAAATTTTCTACTCTAATGGTTCCTTCTTTCCATTTTCTCAACCTTATTTGAGACGACCAAATTTCCAGCTGTAAAAATTCCATGACTTAAGTTATTATTAAAATTTAGAAGAGATAAATTTAAACCATGTAGTCTAATGTATTATTTAAATATCTGAACATCAGCAATATGCAATAAGAACATACTTACTGTAAAACAAGAGTAAGTAATTTTATTGCTTGTACTGCAACATCGTATTCTTTGTCAAGAGTCATAGACACAATTCTATCCTAAGGACGAAAAAAATTAAGGTATTTTTAAAGTAAAAGTAAGAAAAATATTTTCAAACAACAGGTAATTTTTAAAAACAAAAAGTAATACTAACCTTGAACCGACTGGTAAAAAGCTCCAGTTTGGAATTAAGCTCTTTGTTATAATAAAGCCCTTGTAGAGCAGTGAGACATTTGAGTCTTACCTCACCTTGCTAAATGAAGCAAAAGGAGAAAATGCATTAAAACCTTGCATATTTTCAACCTGAATATTCAAGACATACATAGTATCTTTTACTTTATATTTTTCAATGTTTTATACAATTCTTCAAAACTCTCATTTTCAAAAACTCTGATCTTTGATAATGAAAAAATAGGAATCATACATACATTTAATACTAAATACCTTTGTGGTTACTATTTCTGTAGGTCAAAGGAAAACTTTTTGAAAACTTGTTCAGAGCAATACTATTGTGAAAGACAATAGTAGCATATTTCACAGTAAGTTTTCCTTTACAGAAAGTAGTATTTGTAAAGGATATATGCAAAGAACTTCAAGGCTAGTTAAGAGGCAGCCTAAGAGAAAGGCAGAATAGTAAAAAAAAATAAAATAAAATAAAATAAAAAATGTCAGAGACCAAGTTGTAATTTATAATCTGGCTAAAATACATGTTTATAAAGAGAGAAGAAAAATTAGAAAAAGTTTAAAAAGTATATAGCACTCACATAGTAAGAATAAAGACTCTTACAGCTCCAAGAAATGCCTAATCACCACCACCTACATGATTCTGTTTGTTTCAGTACAAAAAATAATTCGAGATTGAAGTCTAAATCAGTTACTAGATTAAAAAAATCTAGGGGACTTCATACACTAGAGACCATGTTTTCATGGAGCAGATAAAAAGAATAAAGGAGAAAGGCCTATAGGAATGGGGTCCCAGGTATACCTATATACAGATAACTCATTATGAATGAGAGCTATAGATAGCTAGGCCTATGTGTAGACATATAAACATTCAGTCAGGGCACATCTTACCTTATCATGCATAGTCCAGCCAACATATTTTAAATAACTGTCATTTAGAAAGGCATCACTATACATTTTCATCCAAATGCCAATTTCTTCAATGCAAATAGCCCGAATTTCAGCTATTGCATCACTGAATGGAGGAAAGAAAAATTATGTATATTAGTGTCACTATAACATCAGGATTTGTGATTTATCCAGGAGCTGCCTAATACTTCATACCTAGTATGAACATACCACTATTTTAAAGATCACTGTAGACTGAAAAGTAGAACTGAAGTATGACCCCTGAATGTTTACAGACCACTTGGCAAAGCGTAATTCATCACATAAATACTTAAAATTAAATAAAATTGCAAACAAAATTAGATCCCCACCTTTATACCATGCCATATTCCAGCCTCTGCTCACACCTGCTAGGGATAGTGTGTTCAGAAGACAGCAGGCATAATAGTTTGGTTAGAGCATAATTTTCCAGGGGAGAATTAGTTACACATAAAATTGAGGCCAAGCTTCATTTGGATTTGAATGTCAGACTAAATTATTTTTAATTCATCCTGTAGGTCCTAGTGAGTCACTGAAGGCTTTAGAGCAGAGTAATAACACAACAAAAGAATGTTTTAGGAAAACTTCAATAATCTCTAGGCATGCGAATGAGATAGAATAGACTAAGGTAAAGGTGACAGTAGAAACAAAAAGATAAGAATGGACCAAGGGACATTACAAAGAAAGTGATTCAATAACTGCCAAGTTGAGGAAGTGAGGGAGAAGTTGAATAAAAATACCACCAACATTTAAAGAATAGGTTACAACAGAAATGGTGGTAAGATTACATATTTCTTTCCTCTGCTCACTCAAAATAGTAAAAGAAAATACTTAAATCTATCCAAACTTTCCCACTAACATGCAATGGTAGAGTCCAAAACCATCATGTATAGTTTCTACTAACACAGTACATCCAAAAGCAATTAAGTGTTCTGTACCCTGACTCCTAATCATAGAAGTAGATTTCATCTGCTGGGCAGTTCCTAGTCAAGCACATTACCCCATTTTTCAGAGAGGAAACATCTATTTCAGAGCAGTTAAATAACTTAATTAGAATATCTCAATCAGTGGAAGACCTTACCTTCTAACACTGATCTTATTCCAATGCTCTTTCTACTTTATACTGCCTAAATCACTAAATATCCAAACCTGAATAGAAAAAATGTCCTGACTTACCGGTATCTATGTACAAACACTCCCTTAAATATTGCATTCATCATATTTTCTATTTCATCTTGATTTTCCTGAAGCTGAAAAGAATAAATTATTTCTTTTCAATTGTAAAGGAACACAACCAAAATAACATCTAAAAATCATACAGGTTTCTCCAGTGTTTTGGTGATTACATCTAATTTTTAATTCTACTAGACAACAGTAACCACATAGAAAAATTAATAACTGTTGTAGGTCAGGTAGCTAAAGTCCCTTGATACCTGGAATATTTGACTCGGCTTTTAATGTTTAGCTGGTAGATAAGCCTTTTCTAAGGCTCACAAATTTCCATTGTAAAAAGGCACATAAAAATCTGTTAAGTAATTTATCATAACATATCATCTATTATATAACATATGTTCATATCCAAAAAGCATAATAATATTTCATTATCTTGGTCATTATCATCTGAAAAAGAAAAGTAATGTTAACTAGTACCTGCTCAAAGAACAAAAGAGATTTGAGTAAAATAACTTGGTAAAAAGTTACCCTCCTAAATTCTTTTGAAGGAAACAAGGTTCACCTTAAATAATCAAGAAAACATTTTAAAATCTTGGTTTACTTACCTACTCCCATTATTTTCAATTCAGAGTTTGAGAATTAAGACAAAATTGTTTCAAAATTTGAGAGGAGAAAAATCTTTCTCACAGTCGAAGTATCAATTAGCTCTTAGATTATGTTCTGCACTTTTGTAAAATGTATTTTTTTCTTTTCATGAATATATTCTTGCATTTCCAAGTAATGCTAACAAGGGCGTGCACTTCTTATATTCATTAGCACAGTCAAAGGTACAAGGTAGTCAAAAACTAAATCCTAACCCAGAAGTATTGGTGTCTTGTATTTGCACAGGAATTTTAACCTCAAAATCCTTTTACCTGTATGCACTCATTCGATGCTCACAATCTTAAATTTATGTCCAAGACCTGGGCCATAATTTCAAGGCCTAAGACATGCATTATGTTTACCTAATAAATCATCTGATGAAATTTAATAACGACAATTAAGAGGCAAAAAGGTCAATTCTTCATTTCAAACGATGAGGAATTTAGGTAGGGGGAAATATGGACAAGATTTTTAGCCTTTTGTTGAGTCAGGGCATTTTAAAAAGTTATTGACTATCTCAGAAATAACCAACTAAAAATTATAGCTACTAACCTCAAATCTGTCAAAATCAAGTAGTAATTTCTGAATTGCCATGGCAAATATTACCTCAAATGCATTACTAAGACATTTTGAAACATCAGATTTTGCCTATTAGAAATAAACATAAACATCACCAATATCAGAGAGCAAAGTACTGTATCACTAATGAAGAAGGAATTTAAATCACAAACACAACACTGAAAGATTTTATTTAGGGGGTGCCTGAGTCAGTTAAACTTCCAACTCTTCATTTTGGCTCATGATCTCAGGGTGGTGAGATGGAGCTCTGTATTGGACTCCATGCTGGGTGCAGAGCCTGCTTAAAATTCTCTCCCCCCCCCAAAAATAAAAAATATTCTCACTCTCCATCTGTCCCTCCCCCTCTTAAAAAAAGATTTTTATTTAGTATTGTTTAGCATAAGAATGAAAAATACCTTCCTCCTTCAAAGTTAAATTTGGTGAAAAGTCACATTAATCAACTGCCTCCTATACTCCAAAAAAAAAAAAAAAAAAAAGGCAGCAACTGAGACACCATAAATAGCCTGTTAAGTTATTTTTCAAAATGATGTCACATAAGTGAAATCTGAATTCATCCTGACTAGTTCAGGGAAGAAGTTAGGAGAGACATTTTCATGGTAGAGATGAATAATACTAGGGCTTAAAACAACTTGTCTGACTGATCCAGGACCTTACTGAAAGCCTTAATTAAACTCTTAACCCTAGTCTACACAGAAAGAATATATACACAAAAGGTATTGTTGGCATGGACTAGACATTTAAACAACTTTAAATATTATTATTTTATTTTTTCAACTTTAATATTATTTAAATTTAAATCTTTCCAAAAAATTATCTGATAAACTAGCAACATTGTATCATAATTAATGATCAAAGTTGGTTATGGATTAACAGCTCGAATATTCAATACAAAAGTTTACCTCTTTCCGCTTCTGTAGTAAGAGTTCTAGCCTCTCATTGGCTCGTTTTCCAATCATTTTATTCCGTTCTGCCTCATACTGTCTTTGTGTATTATCCATATTAATGCTAAGATTTAGCGCCACATTCACCAAAGCTGTCATCAACTTCATAGCTATTTTTAAATGGAAAATTTTGAAATTAAGTCTCACAGATGCAAAAATTTACCATTTAATATCAAATTAAGAGAAATTAAAGATGAACTATTCTGTTTCTAATAGAAAAGAAAAATACAGCTGCTACAAATGACAACAATAAATAATAGCTAATATGTACTGAATATTTACTATTTATCAGTTACCTATGTTAAGGATTTTTCATGGATTATCTCCTAATCCTCCCAACAGTCCTCAAAGTTAAGTATTATCCCCATTTTATTCATGAGGAAACTAAAGTCCACAGAGATTAAGAAATTTCCCTGAGATTACACAGTTCACATAAGTAGTTAAACCAGTATTCAAAACTAGGTGATCTGACTTCAGACTACACTCAAATCCCACTATTCTAAAATGTGTCCACTACAGTCATCTTTTTCAGAGGTCATAATTCACCTTCTGAGTAAATTTTGGTTCCTGTGGGAGTACTTAGCTATCTTCGTTACCAAAGGGAGAGGAAGCTTGGGTGCTTCATATCAAACCACAATATGTAAAAATTAGTTTCATCACTATTTGATTTCTTTTAATTTTACTCTATTACATATCATCATAAAGACAATGGTGAGATTACGAAGAAAAGATATGGATGAAAAGTCAAAGTACAAAAAAAAATCACTCAATAAAGTATGTTTTATTACACTTCCTCCAGATCCCCCCACCTTCTGTGACTGAACCCTTGCTCGAGACAAGACTGTGATTTAAAACTTACTAATTGAAATATCTCACCATTTTATATCTTTTTAGTTTACTCCAAACTATTTCTCAGATCTGGTTCATTGTGTAAGAGAACACAAAACTAAATCTCAATTTGTGGCTATTCAGTCTCTTTAAAAAAGATTCTCAACTTTTTCTTCAGAGCTATTCCACTCCCTCAGCAAACCAGTTTGTTATTCTGATCTAAATTATTCACCTTATGCCATCATACTTATTTTAATTAACTTTAGCCACCAAGTTCTTTTTTTTTTTAAGATTTTATTTATTTATTTATTTGACAGAGAGAGAGAGATCACAAGCAGACAGAGAGGCAGGCAGGGAGAGATAGGGAAGCAGGCTCCCCGCCTATCAAGGAACCGACACGGGGGCTTGATCCCAGGACCCCGAGACGAGCCGAAGGCAGAGGTTTAACCCACTGGGCCAACCTGGCGCCCCTAGCCACCAAGTTCTTAACGTTAAATGCTAACTAAGTTCATAGAGCAAGATCACATTCATATTTTGTGACTTCCAATCTAAAAACAAAAATCCTAAGGGTGCCTGGATGGCTCAGTTGGTTAAGGGTCTGCCTTCTGCTTGGGTCCTGATCCCAGGGTCCTGGAATCGCACCTCATGTTGGGCTCTCTGCTCAGTAGGGAGCCTGCCTCTCCTTCCCTCTCTGCCTGCTTGTGCGCTCTAGCTCACTCTCTCTCTCTGTCAAATAAATAAATAAATCTTTTTAAAAAATTTAAAAATCCAATAAAAAAAATTGCATCAAAAACTAATGATGTATTTTATGGCGACTAACATAACACAATAAGAATAAAATAAAATTAAATTAAATTAAAATTAAAATTAAAATAAAAAAATAATAAAATAAAATCCTATAGAAAGATTGCCTGCATTTTTTTTCTCCACTTCCTTCCTCCAGATTACCTGCATTTTGTTTTTTGAAAATGGAGGATTTAGCTAAACTAAAGCTTTAGTTCTTTAGGAAAATGCTCTAAAGGAATAAAATATCCCCACACTTAGAGAATGAAAAATTTTTGAATATATCAATATATTCTACCATTAAGGCTTATGATACTATAATAAAAATGAATCCCCAGTTGATTTTTTCAAACTCAAACAAAAAAGTACATACTCAGTAATAGTGTATCAAAAATTTTACCTTTACCACAAAGGAGACATGAAAATATTTTATAAACACCAACATCAAAAATCACTGTTCTAGAATTGTGTGAGGCTTAAAAATATAACTCATTTCAAAAAGCAAAGAATTTAGCTCAGTCTAAAGTTACTCAGAAAGGTAAGAAAAATCAACTCCTGTGTTGTGGTTAAAGAGTAAACATCAGGGGCGCCTGGGTGGCTCAAGTGGGTTAAAGCCTCTGCCTTCGGCTCAGGTCATGATCCCAGGGTCCTGGGATGGAGCCCCGCATTGGGCTCTCTGCTGAGCAGGGAGCCTGCTTCCTCCTCTCTCTCTGCCTGCCTCTCTGCCTACTTGTGATCTCTCTCCTCTCTGTCAAATAAATAAAAAAATAATAACAACAGTTGGGGACATTACCTCCAGACATCTTTCAAGAATGCAACACATTCTTATCCACCTCTTTTCCCTTTCTGTGGCATGGAATCAAACAGGATGAACATAAGAAAATCACCATATACCAACTATAATATACCTTCACAGAATCAAAACTGAAAATATCATTATACTCTCAGTAATTCACGGAGGGATAGGGGAGAGTGTTCTCTTAGTGGTTACTCTATAAGCAAAATTAATTAATCTGAGTCACAATCATTTAATGAAAACCATTTTCATCTCTAACCTAAGGAAATATGCAAAAAAAATTTCTACATACTGACCTGCCAGGGTGCTCGTATGTCGAAATGCTCTGACTTGTGAGTCAGACAGTCCTGTAAGAAGTGAAATGACCGTATCCATCATGTACTCATCATATATGATACTATATTGACACTGCCGTACTAATACGCCAATGAATTCACAAAAACTGGATTTGAACTTCTTCCACTGAGGACCAGCCATGGTAAGTGGATAGTCTCCACTATCCTAAAACAAAAATTTTAAACAGCAATTTCATTTAAAATACATGACTTAACAAAATTTTGCTTATGAAATACCCTAGGCAGAAACTGAAAAGACTACTTTACCCCACCAAGAATTTCTTCTCCAATAAATCCTCAAAGTAGGTAGGAGTTAATTTTTGAACACTTCTGCTCTTTAAGACCAAAATGGATATTATGAATTCAATTTAACCAATAAAAATATATACCAATTACTCAAAGTTAAAAATAAAAAACTTCTCTCATCAAAGCAAAACATCATACTGATAAACAAAGATATACTTATTGAATTTCCTTAAAAGCATAAGAAAAACACATCAAAATCAAACCAAAGGTATATTTTTAAATGGATTCAAAATGATGAAATCATATTTTCAATCAGTTTAAGTGATGTATGATTTATAAAGAATCAAAAGATTACAACGTATATTTTCATTAGCCTCAAGGACTAGTGACAGACATAAACAATGACATAATTTTATTTATTTTTAAACAGTGACATAATTTTAAAAAGAAATGGAGGGGGCGCCTGGGTGGCTCAGTCATTAAGAGTCTGCCTTCAGCTCAAGCCATGATCCCAGGGTCCTGGGACTGAGCCCCACATTGGGCTCCCTGCTCTGTGGGAAGCCTGCTTCTCCCTCTGCCACTCCCTCTGCTTGTGTTCCCTCTCTTGCTCTCTCTCTCTCTCTCTCTCTCTCTCTCTCTGTCAAATAAATAAAATCTTAAAAAAAAAAAAAAGAAATGGAAATGTAGCTAGTATAGCCTGGAAACACTAGTACTTTAAGTATTCTTCTATATAGAGATGGAGCATTCTCCAATGAAGTTACACTGAGAATCTCCATAAATCATTAAAAACAAATCCTTAAATGGGGCACCTGAGTGGCTTAGTCGGTTGATCTTTGATTTTATTTCATAGGTCATGGGCTGGAGCCCCATGTCAGGCTACGTCCTCATCAGGGAGTCTGCTTGAGAGTCTCTCCCTCTAACCCTCTCCCTACTCACCCTCTCTCTAAATAAATTAATTAAATCCCCCCCCAAAAAACAAATCCTTAAAAATAAAAACACAGGGGAATACTACATAGAATCTCTAAAAGCAAGAGTTACTTTGAAGAGTATTCTAGAGACTTAAGATCATTTTATTAGTATAGTTTATCAATTTTTTAAACCACTATATATATTTATTCTTTTTTTCCCCAGATACTTTTATTTTTTTCAGTGTTACAAGATTAATTGTTCATGCACCACACCCAGTGCTCTATGCAATACGTGCCCTCCTTAATACCCACCACCAGGCTTGCCCACCCCGCATTCCCTCCCCTCCAAAACCCTCAGTTTGTATATTTTTATATATCTTAAAGATTTTATTTATTTGAGAGAGAGCGAGAGCACGCATACAAGCAGGGAGAACAGGAGAGGGAGATGTAGGCTCCCCGCTGAGCAGGGAGCCCAACGTGGTGCTCTATCCTAGGACCCTGGAATTATGAAAGGAGACAAAGGCAGTTGCTTAAACCAACTGAGCCACCCAGGCGCCCCCCTCCCCAGCCCTTTTTTTTAAAGGAAGTAGGAGAATGGTCGAGTTTCATTCTTCTGTATATAGCTGTCCAATTTCCCCAGCATCACTTGGTGGCTTAAAACAACAGAAATTGTTCACAATTGTCAAAAGGTAGAAACAACCAAAGTGTCCACTGATAGATGAATGGATAAACAAAATGTATATACATACAAATGAGTATTATTCAGCCTTAGAAAGGGAGAAAATTCTGATACACACTGTGACATGGGTGAAACTTAAAGGCATTATACTATTATACTAAGTAAAATAAACCAGACACCAATCAATCAATCAATCAATGTAAGTAGGGGCGCCTGGGTGACTCAGCTCATTAAGTGTCTGACTCTTAGTTTCAGCTCAGGTCATGATCTTAGGATCCTGGGAATGATTCCCGTGTCAGGCTCCCTGCTCAGTGGGGAGTCTGCTTCCCCTTTCTCTGTGCCCCTCCCCCCCAGGCTCTCTCTAAAAAAATAAATAGGGCGCCTGGGTGGCTCAATGGGTTAAAGCCTCTGCCTTCGGCTCAGGTCATGATCTCAGCATCCTGGGATCGAGCCCCGCATCGAGCTCTCTGCTCAGCAGGGAGCCTGCTTCTCCCTCTCTCTCTCTGCCTGCCTCTCTGCCTACTTGTGAGCTCTCTCTGTCAAATACATAAATAAAATCTTTAAAATAGATAGATAGATAGATAGATAGATAGATAGATAGATAGATAAAATAAACTCTATACCCACTGTGGGGCCTGAACTCATGACGTAAGATAAAGAGTCACATGCTCTACCAACTGAGCCAGCCAGGCACCCCTATTATTTTGTCATTAGAGTAATATTTTTTTTAATTTTAAATCATGCCACATGTAAGTTGAAGTATTATTTCTCATCTGAGAATAAAATCCTAATATTCTACAAAAAGGATTTTTTCCATATTCTCTGTATCATTTAGTGACAACATTGAATATTGAACAGCATCATCTTAGTTGTCAGCAACTTGGTTTGCTTACACTTTCCAATCAGATTTCAGGATTCTTAAATAGCTGTTTCCTTTTAGTAAGAAGGTTCTCACTAAAACATTTAATATTAGTAGGGTAAATAAAGTAGTCAAGTTCCCCACCCCCTGCCGCCTTTTATCTGTAGTTTCACTTTCTACATTTTAGTGACCCCCATGGTCAAACTCCATCTGAGAGCAGATGATTCTCCTTCCAAGGTATTATCAGAAGATGGTCAATAGTAGCCTAAAACTATATCACAAGGCCTATGTCATTCACCTCACTTCATCACATCATGCAGGTATTTTATCATCTCACGTCATCACAAAGGTGAGCACAGAAGATATTTTGACAGAAACTACATTCACGTAATTTTTATTACAGTACAGTGTTTTAATTATTGTTTTATTACTGTTAATCTCTTACTATGTCTAATTTATAAATTAAACTTTATCATAGATTGTGTGTACATAGAAAAAAACAGAATATATAGGGTTTACTACTATTTGTGGTTCTAGTCATCCACTGGATATCTTGGAATGTATCCCCTGAGGATGGGGGGGGGGGGGACTACTTTAATACCATTACTCATAATTACCTCTCAGCTACTTGGAGACTGATTAATAGCACTTAGTGATCATCAAAGCCTTTTAAACAACTCTTGTCTATCTTTTAGAATGATCATTGAAAGCTCCTACATCAAAGTAAGCAAGAAAAAAATGATAAAGTAAAACTCAAATGGGACAAGACTTCCTACTTAAAAATTCAGTGACAAGTTTTGAAGAGTAAAGCTGCTGGTGCTAGAATGCAGCTGTGAACAAACAAAAATCCCTGCCCTGAAGGAGCTTACATTATAGTAAATCTAAATGTCTTTAATTGGTAACAATACTTCAAAGGCATCACTGTGATAATGGATTCACTCAAGTCTGCACTACTATTTTTTTATTTGCATTGTTTTTATTACTCATACTTGAAACATAAAGGATATATTTTTTAAAGGTTTTGTTTTCAAGTAATCTCTACACCCAGCGTGGGGCTCAAACTCACAACCTCAAGATCAAGAGTAGCATGCTCCACTGACTGAGACAGCCAGAAGTCCCCATAAAGGATATTTTTTAATAATAACATATAGAGAGCGGACCATTAAACAACATAGGTTTCAACAGTACAGGTCCACTTATACACAGCTTTTCTCCAATAAATATACCTACAGTACTATAAATTTATTTTCTCTTCCTTATGATTTTAATAACATTTTTTCCAGCTTACTTTATTCTAAGAATACAGTATGTAATACATATACAAAATGTCTGTATATGTATGTGTATACAAAATGTCTGTATGTAACAGTTAATCACTGTTTATCGGCAAAGCTTCTAGTGAAGAGTAAGTAGGCTATTATAGTAGTAAAGGTTGGGGGGAGCCAAAGTTATATGCATATTTTTGACCATGGGGGATCAGCATCCCTAACCCTGATGCCATTCAAAGGTCAACTTTACCGTCCTTTGCCTAAGCTATGTGGTTCCCCAAATATTGACGAAATCTATCTTTAACAATATTCCAAGACATGTTCTTAGGCACTAAATTTTATTTTGTTGAAGTTTTATTTTTTTACAATAATAACAGCTACCATTTATTAAGTTCTTATTATATAACACACACTATAAAATGCTAAGAAAGTTTTCAAACATTACTCAATTAAATCCACAACAGGCTTATGAAAGAAGTATTATTAGCCAAGAGTATTATTCACAGATGATAAAACCAATGCTAGACAACAACTTGCCTAAGGTCACTTCTCATCATTTGATTAAATGTGATGCCAAAGCTGTTATCCATTAACACTAATACTCGGAATTTAAGAATACTTTTAAGGTTAAATCAAGACCAGCATGCATAAAATTATCAAAACATTTAGGGTAATAAGTTACCTCATCAAACTCTTCAGTCATTTTTCGAATTATTTCAGAGTTCTGCATATGTCTAAACATTTCTGCTGTGACAACTCCTGAAATTTGCAAGTGTAAGAAGTTAATATACATTGTAGAATGAATAAAATAAAGAGAATTTCTAAGTCAGTCTCTCACAGTTAGTCTCCATCGCATTTCTACCTGACTTAATCTATTCTTGCCTATAATATGTATACTGGCTTAGCCCCTTTTAATATAATACACGTTATCAAGGGTTAGGCAGCACCCAGGTAACAACTAAAACTTTAAGGATAAACCAGAAGATATTAAGAAAAAGTGTGATAGGTAGAGTTTACTTTAGCCAGGTTTCTTTATTAAACATTACTACACACACACACACACACACACACACACACACACACGGCAACTACGTCCAATCATCCTCTAAAAGGGCTTCAAATAAACAAACGGTAAGTTGTAGTTTCCGTTCATCCATAATCTAGTTGGAAGTTTAAATAAAGAATAACAAAAACAGGAAGGGAGGAAGGAAAAATTAAAAACTATTAAAGGTAGTATATAAGAAAAGCCCTAATGAGTGACAATGCCAATAAAGGCCACAGGTCAGACCAAAATAAATAAAGTTAGCATAAGTCAGGTGTTTCGCAGAAAAGGAATCTGATAAGGATATTTAGAATTTCAAAAGAAAATGGGAAAGGGGAAGAAAAAGGATGCCCATTACAAGAAGTAAGCAAGAAGATGCTTACTACAAGAAAATCTCTACCTAGCCAGATAGAGATCAAGTATCAGAAAAGGGATTTCTAGAAAAAATTATGAGTAGGAGACAATGCAGGAAAAAGTTATACATGAATTTCACTGATAGGGTATCAGATTATTAAAAAAGGAACAAATGTAGAAACCGGATTCTCACAGCAGGATTTCTATTGCTGGATTACTTATTCCTTGCCAGTCAGATTACTACTATGAATACCATAAAAATGAGGCAGGTTCTATAATCCTGGCTTTACTGATGAGGAAATAAAGCCTAAAGCAAAGAGAAGTTAAATACCTTGACTGAGATTATTCATCTACATCATGATGCCACCCCCAAGTTAAGTTCAGCTTCTAGTGGTGCTGTGAAGAGCCCTTACCACAACATTAAAGAACTACATGATTGTTTTAAGATATTAACAAATCTGGAAGAATGAACCATTTCCCCTGCTAAAGAAACAACATTCTCAAAAACCTTTTGAAGGGTTTTTTAATTTTAATCAAGTCACGGATATATCTTCTGAACCTTCCTGTACTTTACACCCAGGTACTATAAACTTGGCAAAGCTATAGAAGGACAAGTTACTCAAATCCTGGAACAATTTCTACAAAGTAAATATGTATATATCAATAAATCTCAAAGCAAACATATTGCATACATTTTGACAACTGTCCCATCTCTAAAGCTCCTCTCTCATCTCAGACTATTTAACAGCCAGAAACCCAAAAATAAGCAGAAAAAAAATAGCTGTCACAAACTCCATGCATATAACTCCTGGGGCAGGTGTGAAGGTGCCATTAAGACACTATGTGTGAGCCCATTGCCTTGAAATTGTAGGAAACATGGAGACTGCTAAAAACTGGTAAAATGAACAGTGACAGATGACCAGGAAAGAAGGAAACAATGGCCACAGATTCAGCAACCACAAAGCAGTCTGGAACCATTCAGGGTAGAGTCAAATATCCCTCCATACCTCAATAGCTGCTGACGGCAAAACTACAGTAAAATAACTGATGCTCACAATGACAATCCTGAGCCCAAAAGAAAAAGGCTAAAGAGCAATACATATAGAGATGTTTCTAAAAGAATTCAAAATAATTCTAAGTATGTTTTGAAAGTACTTAATGACCTTGGGGCGCCTGGGTGGCTCAGTGGGTTAAAGCCTCTGCCTTAGGCTCAGGTCCTGATCTCAGAGCCCTGTGAGCCCCGCCGGGCTCTCTGCTCAGCAGGGAGCCTGCTTCCTCCTCTCTCTCTGCCTGCCTCTCTGCCTACTTGTGATCTCTCTCTCTGTCAAATAAATAAATAAAAATCTTTTTAAAAAAAAGTACTTAGTAACCTTAACTTTGATTAGATGATAAATTCTCCTTCATGGAGTTTTCTCAATTCTAAAATAAACATTATGACAGTGTTTAAATCTACTTGATAATTTAAGTTTCCAATACCTTCAATTTTTAAAAATCTGGACAACCTGGTATATAACAAAGTATAGCCAAAGGTTCAGTTGGCAAGCTCCTGATTCACAAAACAGAATGCCAGAAAAGGAATCAATTTGATAAAGGGAAAATGTTCTGACTATAGCCTTGTTTTAAAATTACAATTCAGAAGCCTAACTAGGAAACTAAAACTGACCAAACTATGGTATTAACAAGGAAGACTGAAGATAAAAGTCAGAATTTCAACTCATCGAGTTATTTCTGGCACCTGTTCAGTTGTTCTGCAATTAACCTTCTACTTTCAAAGAATCTAAAGAGAAAGGACATGGTCCTTGATAACACAATACAACAAACAGATACCTTATTCCTTCTACTCCAGAAAGATGGACTGGACACAGACAAAATAAAAATAATACTAGTATATCCTTTTTTAAAGTGTTAATCTGATTCCTCCATATTGTCATTACTACATTTCCTTTGAGCGGAGTCAAATTTTCTACACTGATTTGCAGCTACCTCTAGCTAAGAAGTCAAGTAAATTAGGCAACTCTACATATACTCCAAGGGTTTAAATTCTCTAAAAAGTTTTCGAAAAATTTTTTTTCTCAAAACTGACCATATTAATGGCATTATGCAGATCACAGCATTATGCATATCAGACTCAAGAAGTTAATATATTTGTCTATCAGTCCTCACATATATAATATTTAGTACACATGCTGCAATGAATGTTGTGATCGACCTCGAATAAAAATACATCAGTTCATAAAATGTTATTTATATGGAATTTTTAAATCACTATATTGTACACCTGAAACTAACATAACACTGTATGTTAACTACACTGAAATCAAAATAAAATTTTTAAAAACCTAACTGAAAGAAAATCTTTATATACAGATTATCTAAATTTTACACTGAGCAGTGTAATTTTAAGAATTAGAATTTTAATCCTATGCTACTTGGGAGAAAAAGTAATGTGGAAAGAATGTAACTCAACTTATTTTCAATAAAATGTCACTGAATCAAAGTTTAAAAAATTAAAGTACAGACTCATTTAAAAAATGTTACTTGTTTTAGAATTCCAATAACAGCATTTTTAAAGTATTATTGTAGAATTAAAGTAGACATAAATTGCTGGGATTTTTTTTACAGATTTGTTTAAATCATTCTTTACCATCTTAGCTTCTTAGATCTATTTTTAAGCAAACTTCCCTCCTTCTGACTTCTGATGTACATGTTTTTGGTGCCGCTTTCATAAGAAAATGTAATACTCTTGGCAAACTTTATAACATTTATTTTCCTGGACATCTTAAATTTTAAGGATGGACCAAGTATTAAGGAGAAACAGAATATATCAGAACCTGTCCATGATTTTGGCTGAATCATTTACTAATCCAGATCAAGATACATGACGCGCCCCCCCAACTTACATAATTTTGTCCCCCGACTGAATGTCTGCACTAAGTATTTTTGCCCCAGGGAAGACACTACTGTGTATTTTATATTTTCCCCACTCCTACTTCAAAATAATTTTTTTTGAAATCTTTTAAATAAAGTGAAAACATTTCCAATAAGACCCCACTCCAAAACTTCTCTACTTTTTAGGAAAAAAACTAGAAATTTCACCAATACCTTACTTTACTTACTTACTGTCATTCATGGCACTTTTAAACTCCCTACACTTTACAATTCCCTGCCACTTGAACCTGTACCTCTTCATTATCTTCTTCCTCCCTTCTTATTCCATTTCTTTGTTCCTAAAACCAGATGCTGAAAGTGGGAAATATATCTAACAAAAGCAATATAACAATTATAAATTGAAGTTTTTAGTTAATTTTCACACATGAATACAACTGTCTCAGAGTTTCTTTCTTACTTTGCTCTTTGCTCCTTTTTCCTTATACATCCTGTATGATTATAATGTAAACGATTCCCTATCTTGGCATTATTTTCCATGTAAGGTGCTAATATATATTTAGGTGGAACAAAAAGAGACCGTTTGAGAACATTCTGCTTCCAAAATAAATGTATCTTACCTTTACAGCCTGAACACTGAATAAAAAAGTTGATGAGGTCAAGAAGTGCTATATCTCGGTCATGCTTGTATGATTCTATCCAATCATCGACCACCGACTACAGCAGACAAGGAAAAAAAAAAACCATTAGCTTTTGCTAATGTTCTAAGAATTAAGTCTGATTAAAGTCATTAAATTTCAACATTAAGTGGTATCACATTACTTCAAATTAATATACATATACTTGCATACTAAAATTTAAAGTTAAATTTTAACAATAAAAGAGAACCAAATTCAGTAAAATAATCACCTGATAACACATAATCATGATGTCTTCTGTTTATTTTGCATTAAAAGGAATATGAAAACTAACTATAGGATCCAACTCTATAGAATGTAATTATTTCTTAGTGACATTAAGGATATCCTAGAAATATTAAAAATCACACCCATATTTATTTTTGACTAAAATAGTGTACTAAATACAAATAACACTTAAATATTAACACTGCAATGGAATGAAAACAAAAATCTTTCTAAAAGATGTAAATGGCTGGTCAATGAGAAAATGCAGAACCAAATTTTTTTCAATAGTAAGCACTACTAGTCCCACGCCAATAACAAAAATAAACTGATGGCTAAATAAACATAATAATAAGTAGGACAGTTCATAAATCTGTAGACTTAATAGTGTTAGATGACAATACTCTATGGATCAACAGGGTCAATGCAATCCCTATTAAAAATCCAGCTGGTTTCCTAGAAACTGGAAAGCTGATCCTAAAATCCTTAGGGTAATTCAAGAGATCTAGAATAGTCAAAACAATCTTGAAAAAGAAGCACAAAGTTGGAAGACTTACATTTAATTATTTCAAAACTTACTACAAAACTATAGCAATCAAGATAGTACTGGCTTAAGGACAAAAGTGTAGATAAACGGAATAAAAATGCAAATCAAAATAAACTCTCATATTGATGGTTACTTGATTTTTGACAAGGATG
>CM052801.1:80182302-80209969 GCA_028533885.1 Nasua narica | reverse complement strand
GGGAAGCTCCCTGCTGGGCAGAGAGCACAATGTGGGGCTCCATCCCAGGACCCTGAGATCATGACCTGAGCCAAAGGCAGAGGTTTTAACCCACTGAGGCACCCAGGCGCCCCAAGTGTCTGACTCTTGATTTCAGCTCAGGTTATGATCTCAGGGTTGTGAGATCAAGCCCCACATCGGGCTCCATGCTGAGTGTGGAGCCTGCTTAAGATTCTCTCTCACCCTCTCCCTCTACCCCCACCCCTGCTCATTCTCTCTCTCAAATAACAAAATCTTTTTAAAAATTAAAAAAAGGGAGCGCCTGGGTGGCTCAGTGGGCTAAAACCTCAGCCTTCAGCTCAGGTCATGATCTCAGGGTCTTGGGATCGAGCCCTGCGTTGGGCTCTTTGCTCAGCAGGAAGTCTGCTTCCCTCTTTCTCTGCCTGCCTCTCTGCCTACTTGTGATATGTCTCTCTCTGTCAAATAAAATCTTTTTTAAAAATAAATTAAAAATTTTAAAAATTAAAATTTAAAAAAGACTGAAGTTGGACCCTATCTCTTATCATACACAATTCTTAAAATGGATCAAAGACTGAAATATAACAGCTAAAACTATAAAACACGTAAGTAAATCTTCATAACCATATGTTAAGCAAAGTACTCTTAGATATTAGACTAAAAGCACAAGAGACAAAAAGAAAAATGAATTTCACTTAATCATTAAAGTTTTATGTTTCAAAAGACTCCATCAGAGATGAGAAAAGCAACCCAGAGAACAGGAGAAAACATATGCAAATCACGTATCTGATAAGGCACTGGTGCTCAAAATATAGAGGCATATCTTGGTTTACTGTGCTTCACATATACTCAGTGTGTGTGTGTGTGTGTGTGTGTGTGTGTGTGTGTGTATGTGTTACAAGCCAA
This sequence comes from Nasua narica, assembly GCA_028533885.1. NCBI lineage: Eukaryota > Metazoa > Chordata > Mammalia > Carnivora > Procyonidae > Nasua > Nasua narica. The sequence continues at coordinate 80,209,066 of CM052801.1, read as the reverse complement.
ACGTTTGTGGCAACCCTCTGTCAAGCAAGCCAATCAGAGTCCTTTTTCCAGCAGCAGGTGCTCACCTCGTGTCTCTGTCACATTTTGATAATTCAACATTTTAAACTTTTTCATTGTTATGTTTATTAATGGTAATCTGGGATCAGAGATCTTTGATGTCACTATTGTAGTTGTTTTGGGGCACCATGAATCATGCCCATATAAGATAGCAAACTTAATAAATATTGTGTGTATTCTGATTCCCACACCTCTCCCTCTCCTTAGATCTCCCTACTCCCTGAGACACAACAGTATTAAAATTAGGTCAATTAATAACCCTACAATGAGCTCCAAATGTTTAAGTGAAAGGAAGAGCTGCATATCTCTCACTTTAAGTGAAAATCTAGAAATGATTAAGCTTACTACTGAGGAAGGCATGTGGAAAGCCAAGATAGGCCAAAAGATAAGTCTCTTGAGCCAAACAGCCAAGTTATAAATGCAAAGGAAAAAATTCTTGCAGAAAATAAAGTGTTGTTCAGTGAACACAAGATGATAATGAAGTAAAACAGCCTTATTGCTGATCTAGAGAATGCTTTAGAAATATGGATAAAGGAATCAAACCTGTCACAACATGGCCTTAAGCCAAAGCCTAATCCAGAGCAAGGCTCCCAACTCTTCAATTCTTTGAAGGCTGGAAGAGGTGAAGAAAATGCAGAAGGAAAACTTGAAGCTAGCAAAAGTTGGTTCATGAAGTTTAAGGAAACAAGGGGTCTCCTTCATATCAAAGTGCAAAGTGAAAAATTAGTAAATGCTGATGTAGAAGCTGCAGTAAGTTATCCAGAAAACTAGCTAAGATAATTAACCAGGGTGGCTGGTCCAAATTTTCAATGTGGACAAAATAGGCTTATATTGGAAGTAGATGCTATCTATAACTTTGATAGCTGGGGGAAGTCAATTCCTGTCTTCAAAGCTTCAAAGAACAGACTGACTCTCTTGTCAGGGACTAATGCAACTGATTACTTTAAATTGAAGCCAAGGCTTATTTACCACTACAAAAATCCTAGAGCCCTTAATAATTATGCTGAATCTACTCTGCCTATGCTCTACAAATGGAACAACAAAGACTGGATAATAGCCTATCTGTTTACAACATGGCTTACTGAATATTTGAAGCCCACTTTCAACCCCACTACTCAGAAGAAAGATTCCTTTCAAAATATTACTGTTTTTTGACAATGCACCTGGTCACTCAAGAGCTCTGATGGAGATGTACAATGACATTCATGTTGTTTTCATGCCTACTAACAAAAAAAATCCATTCTGACGCCCATAGTTAAAGGAGTAATTTCAACTTTCAAGTCTTCTTATTTAAGAAATACATTTTCTCAAGGCTATATATATATAGCTGCCATACATAGTGATTCCTCTGATGGATATGGGCAAAGTCAACTGAAAACCTCTGTAAATGATTCATCGTTCTAGATGCCATTTAGAACATTCATGATCCATGGGAAGAAGTCAAACTATCAACATTAATAGGACTTTAGAAGTTGATTGTAACCCTAATAGATGACTTTGAGGGTCTCATGACTTTCAATGGATGTGGTAGAAATTTCACTGCAGATGTGGTAGAAAATAGCGTAAGAACTACAATTATAAATGGAGTCTAGGGGCACCTGGGAGGCTCAGTCGTTTAAGCATCTGCCTTCAGCTTGGGTCACGATCCCAGGGTCCTGGGATGGAGCCCCACGCCGGGCTCTCTGCTCAGCGGGGAGCCTGCTTCTGCTTCTCCCTCTCCCTCTGCCTGCAGCTCCCCCTGCTTGTGCTCTGTCAAATAAATAAATAAAATCAAAAAAAAAAAAAAAAAGAAAGAAAGAAAGAAAGAAAAAGAAAAGAAATCGAGCCAAAAGATGTGACCGAACTGTTGAAATCTCATGATAAAACTTAACGGATGAGGAACTGCTTCTTATGGATGATCAAAGAAAGTGATTTCTTGGGGTGGAATATACTTCAAGTGAAGATGCTGTGATGATTGTTGAAATGACAACAAAGTATTTAGAATATTAGATCAACTTAAGATGATAAAATAGCAGGGTTAGAGAAGATTGACTTCAATTTTGGAAGTTCTAATGTGGGTAAAATGCTATCAAACAGCATCTCATACTACAAAGAAACCATTTGTGAAAAGACATCTATCAATGTGGCAAACTTCACTGTTGTCTCATTCTAAGAAATTGCCGTTGCCACCCAAACTTTCAGCAAACACCACCTAGATTGTTCAGCAGTCATCAACACTGAGGCAAGATCCTCCACCAGCAAAAAGATTACAACTCACTGTACGCTTAGATAATGGTTAGCATTTTTTAGCAATAAACTATTTTTTAATTAAGGTATATACAGTTTAGACATAATGCTGTTGCACGCACTTTACAGTATAGCGTAAACATAACTTCTATAGGCACTGGGATACCAAAAAAATTCACCTGACTTGCTTTATTGTGATATCTGCTTTACTGAAGTGGTCTAAAACCCAACTCACAAGACCACTGAGATATGCCTATATCAAAAATTCTTGCAATTCAATAATTTTTAAAAAGCCAAATAATCTAATTTAAAAAATAGACAAAGATTCTGAATATAGCTCTATATAGAAGACATACAAATGGCCATTAGCTCATCAAAAGATGCTCAAAACTGGCCACCAAGGAAATGGAAATCAAAAGTATAATAAGAAGGGGCGCCTGGGTGGCTCAGTTGGTTGAGCAACTGCCTTCGGCTCAGGTCATGATCCCGGAGTCCCGGGATCGAGTCCCATATCGGACTCCCGGCTCTGCGGGAAGTCTGCTTCTCCCTCTGACCTTCTCCCCTCTCATTCTCAGTCTCTCGCTCTCTAATAAATAAATAAAAATCTTTAAAAAAAAAAAAAGTATAATAAGAAGATAACACTCAGGAAGCCTGAGTGGTCCAGCCGGTTAAGTGTCTGCCTTCAGCTCAGGTCATGATCCTGGGGTCCTGGGATTGAACCCCACAGTGGACTCCCTGATCAGTGGGGAGTCTGCTTCTCCCTCTCCCTCTGCTGCTTCCCTTGCTTGTGCTCTCTCCCTTTCTCTCAAGTAAATAAATAAAATCTTTAAAAAAATAAAAAAGGTTAAACAGTTACCATATGATCCTGCAACTCAACTCCTATGTATAACACCCAGGAGAAATGAAGACATATGTTAAAAAAAAAAAAAAAAAAACTTGCACAAGAATACTTGTAACAGCATTACTCACAATAGCCAAAAAGTAGAAACAAACCAAATGAGCATCAAAAGATGAATGGATAAACGAAATGGAGTATTATTTGGCAATAAAAAAGAATGAGATTATAATACATACCACAATATGGATGAACCTTGAAAACATTATGCTAAGTCAAAGAAACCACTCAAAAAGGACCACATATTGAACAAATCATATATATGAAATGCCTAGAATAAGCAAATTTATTAAAAATACATTAGTGGTAGCCTAGAGCTAGGACAGGTGAAGAGAAAGTGACTGCTAACAGGCACAAAGTTTCTTTCTGGGGTATCAAAAAATATTTTAAAATTAGACTGTGGTGATGGCTACACAACTCTATAAATATACTAAACACTGAATTGACATTTTAAAAGGGTGAATTTTGTGGTATGTGAAGTATGTTTCAACATAGTATTTTTTTTTAAAATAGGACAGGGCTAAAAAAAAATAAAAAGCAGCATGTTATTCTTTGGGGGATAGAAGAGGAAACCAAACAGCAGATGAAAACTCTTTAAATAAACCAAATTTTAAAAATTAGGATGACAGCGGAGCCTGCATAGTTCAGTTGTTTTGAGCATCCTGCTCTTAATTTCAGTTCAGGTCATGATCTCCGGGTCCTGAGATGGAGCCCTAAGTTGGGCTCCACATTCAGCAAGGAGTCTGCCTGCTATTCTTTTCTTCTCCCTCTCCCCCCATTCTGGCATGCACACGCACTCTTTCTCGCTCTAATAAAATAAATCTTTAAGAAAAAAAAAGATAAAGACATGTTTAAGTTTCATAAAAATAAATACAAAACCTGGGTATAAACTGCAGGAATAACATGTGTGCAATCTGATTGACAGAAAAGGTGGTATCATTCCAAACTAAAGAAAATAAAAAGGAAATATTATCTAATAATTATCTGGCTCAAAGATATTGACTGGAGATCTAAAATTTCACCTAATTTCTAGATTTCAGTCCTTTTCTATATTTTACAATAGCTTACATATATAAACTTAAGATGATTCCCAAATATGATACAGGTAATAAATATCAAAAGAATATGTTATGGGATGACTGTGAGAGTTTTAAAACATGGCCTAAAATGTTTGACACCGCTCTTCAATAAAAAGTGGGGTCTACATTCCCTTTTCTAGGACTGAAAGCAATAAAAACGATGCTTCGAAGATTAAGTCATTGACCACCATTCAACTTCTGGACTAGGTTCTTGGAGCACTGAGATACTCCTGCTCAAGACACTCTCCAAACTCAGAAGCCATACTATAAGAAACCCAAGCCATATGCAAGAACCATTTGTAGGTACTACAGGTAACAGTTCCAGCTGTGCCCAGCCTTCAAGTCACTCCAGACTAGGCACCAAACATGAATAAAGAAGCCTCCAGGGAAGTATAACCCTTAACTGTTTATATAACCTCTGAGCGTTAAAGTATCTCAGATCAAGGCGCCAACCATCACGGATGGGAGTACAGACAATTTCATCCCTATTTAGTTCTGTCTGAATTCTAGACCAAGAGAATCATTAAGCCTAGTAAAATGACTGTTACCTTTACATCACTAACTTTGAAGTGATTTGTTAAACAGCAATAGATAAATGGAAGAAGGGCTATTTCAGCAATAAAGATACAAAAATAATGAAATCTTACAAAAAGATCACCACAACACATTAGAAACTTATTCAAAAAGATCAAATAGAATTTGTACTAGGAATACAAGGCTGCTGTAATAAAAATAACGCAATATAACACATTAAAATATTTAAAAATTTTAATCATCAAATAGTATGCTAAGAATTTATCCAATAAAATTCAACATATATTATCTAATAGAACTAGGGGCATATGCATTCATGATCCCTCATTTTTTTTTTTAAAGACTGACTTTTTTATTTATTTGTTAGAGAGAGAGAGAGCACACAAGCAGGAAGAGTGGCAGGCAGAGAGGCAAGGACAGGGAGAAGCAGACTACCCACTGAGCAGGGAGCCCCATGCGTGACTCAATTCCAGGACCCTGGGATCATGACCTGAGCCGAAGGCAGACGCTTAACATACTGAGCCACCCAAGTGTCCCAGATCCCTCCTTTCTTAATATATAGTAAGTATTTATACTTATTCTCACCTCTAATTACTGAAATAGTTATATCCTGGGATACAAAAAAATGAATAATACACAGTCCTTAATCAAGAAATTAATGATCTAGAAGCAAATTCAGACATAAGCATACCTATAATACAATATATTAAATGCTACAATGAAAAGAGAAGAGTAAGAAATATATTCTAGGGGAGAAAGAGACAGAGCCCAAGAATGCTTCTTGAAGAGTGACATGTGATTTAAGTCAATCTTATGTGACATGAAAAGAAGGAAAGAAGACTATTCCAGGCAAAGGGAAAAACAAAAAGAAAGGTGTGGGGTTGGAAAGTAGGGTGAGGCAGAGTACGTACTGTGGCTGGGGAATAGGAAGCACACCATAAAAAAAAATCTGGGCTGGAACTTTTAGATTAAGGAAGAACTGTTAGACACTTGTAAACAGGAAATTTCCCTGATCAAATTTTGTATTACCAAGATAACATAAGTGGGAGTACACAAAACAAACTGGAGGTAAAGAGTCCATTCAAGGAAAACAATGGAGAGATACTGTAGACATTTCACTTTTAAGGGTGAAACAGGAAAAACAAGTAACATAAAGGTACAATATTAATATATGCCAAATCATAATCAACATAAAAATAAGGAAAAGGTTCATCCTTTAAACACTGAGATGCCACTAACAAAAAAATTAAATATTAAGCTAAATCCTCACATTTTCTATTAAAAATTTTTGATGAGCCAAAAAGTTAAACAAAAACCCTATAGACTAGACAAAAATAGAATAGCCTAATTAGCTGTGGCTATAAGTTGAGATTTCTGATGTTAACAAAAATGAAAGATATCAAAAAAAGATTAATGCATTTAACAGCTTAGAATAAAATATAGACAAAAAGTATAATATAAAAATAAAAAGGAAAGTAATGAAATAGTATATATAACATAACTGAGATAATTTATTCCTTTGATAAAGTTCACCCAAAATGGGAACCAGAGAGAAGGGAATAACTTTTTAAATTAGGAATGACTAAATAAACCATAGCACCATAATATAGTAAGACATTATTTTTAAAAATATCAAATGTATATATGAAATAATTTAAAACATTAAAGAAATAAAATCCATACCCTCATCACAACTATATAAAATGTAAACCATGTATGAATAAATGAAGGCAACTATATAAAAAGCAAACCATGTACAAATAAATGAAGGCAAATTCAAATTTTATTTATTTATTTTTAAAGATTTCATTTATTTGACAGAGAGAGAGCTGAGAGGGAATACATGCAGGGGGAGTGGGAGAGGGAGAAGCAGGCTCCCCACCAAGCAGAGAGCCTGATAGGCTCCGTTCCAGGCCCCCGGGATCATGACCTGAGCTGAAAGCAGCTGCTTAACAACTGAGCCACCCAGGCACCCTCAAATTCAAATATTAAAAGTCATGTTCCTCTGTACAGTTGGTGATAGCTCAAAACAACTAAAAATTTTTATTTTACATGTAAAAGTGTGGTTTATCAGTTCCAATTGATACTTAAAAATTTATTTACAAAACCATACATATTCAGATAAGCCCGTATTTATAAACGAGATTTGTATTTATTACTCTCTCATAACAGAAAGCTTTAAATGGTTAGTTCTCCATAAACCATTTAACTAATTAAAATTAATTCCCTAAAAAATATTCCTTATGGCTTTTATAAATTAAAAAATGACTTTATTAAGCATGTATATTCTTTGAGTACAGTGTTTATTCAATTTTTTTAAAACCGTATGTGTTTATCCTCCACTGTAAAACCTAAATGTTTCTTTTATCATAAAATTTATAGAAGAAATAAAATTAGGAAGAGTTGACATGGATATGACTCTCACTTTTTACTCTTCTGCTAAGAAACAGCAAAAGTAATAAACTTTGTAATAGGGCGCCTGGCTGGCTCAGTGGGGTAAAGCCTCTGCCTTAGGCTCAGGTCATGATTCCAGGGTCCTGGGATCGAGTCCTGCATCGGGCACCCTGCTCAGCAGAGAGCCTTCTTCCCTTACTCCCTCTGCCTGCTACTCTGCTTATTTGTGCTCGCTCTCTCTGTCAAATAAATAAAATCTTAAAAAAAAAAAAAAACCTTTGTAATAGACAACAGTGATCAACATAATTCAATTCACTGAAGTGGATAGTGATTATATTAAGCCACTCAACCAAGAATTCTATATGGGCAAAGGACTTCATATTCTAATGGCAGCCAAATAAATTCAGGGGAAATTGAAATCTCACAGTTTACATCAGCATATTTTTTGAGCAAGTAATTTTTTATTATATGCCATTAAAAGAAAATAATGCAGTAGAAAATGACTCAAGATACAGCTTAAAGGTCTTATGTCTGACAGATCCCTAGTTTTCTGAAGACTTTATTGCTTTTTTCTAATAAGCAGTGTTAGATTTTTTTTAAATGTAATTAGAAAACTCAGGGATTTTATATAACTCACTGAAGTTTAAAATGTACAAATAAACTGGGAAGAACACAATAAACATTACCTGCATAGCACTCTTGCCCATTTTAACAACTTCAAACAACATCATGTTTTCCACTCCATTCTGTTGGTGATGACCATTCATTCGGTTTGGACCAGAAGGAGGTTTTCCTCCACCATTTCCACTTTTGCCCTTTTCTCCTGGGCCCTTTTTGCCTTTTTTACAAGTCTGCATAAAAATACAAGTTAATTAAGTTATATCATTATCCTTGAAAATTCAAAATAAAGCTATGGCAGAAGCAGTTAAAAGGGTACATAAATATAACATGCCTAAATCTGACCAAAGAGGAATGCCATAATAAAATGATACGGGTGAGACAGCTTCCTTGTGGCAACAATTTTTTCATTTATAGTACCAGACACCTCACATGACACTATAGTAAGGAGCACAGCCTCTGCAGACTGACAAAGTCCATGGGTCCAAAGTTTTATTCCTATTAGCTGAGTGATGTTGGGCAAGTTACTTAACTATACATACTGTGCTTCAGAGTTTCTAATTTGTAAAGTGAGGATAAAACTGTGCCTACTTCACAGGGTTGCTGCTCTAAGGGGTAGACTGCAGTGGGCAGCAAGAGTAACAAAACACTTTATCAAATAAGTAACTCGTACTTAGTTCAAATTTCTAAATTTTTTCTACTGTTAGTCTTATAAATTACTGCAGTGCACAAAGGAATTCTAAAAAGTATGAATACGTTTATCAACCCCATTCTTATTCCGGATAAATGAAGAATTCTGATTTAAAAAATCATGTTCCTCTGTACAACTAGTGATAAATCAACACCTATTTATCACAAAAATTCAGTTAATGAACACTATGGAAATGAAGCCCCTTTATAAGGAAATTGTCAATACTGGGGAGTGGGGTCTTCATAAATCAGTGAAAAGGTTGCCTATACGCCACAGTTATAAAATACTTCCCACAGCCTTTTAACTTGTTATAGAAACGCAAGTCATTCCCTAATTCAGAGTCCTCATTTCTAAAATGTGAGAATTGTATTAAATCTTTACAGATTAGATGATTTCTACATCTCTTTTCAACCTACACATTTCTATGATCTAGAGCAAGGATCAGCAAACTTTCTGTAAAATACCAGACAATAAATATCTCAGGCTTTGTGGCCACCACATTCCATCTCTGTCACATATTCTTTATTTTTACAACCCTTTAAAAATATAAAAACCATTCTTAGCTCATGGGCAGTATAGAAACAGGCCATAGTTTGCAGACCCCTGATCTACGGCCAGGTCTACAAATGTGTTTCCACTGACAGCCTGTATGTTTCTATACAGAAACAAACATCCTCCACAGAGGATCCTTCCTCCTTCCTCAAGAGTCCACAACCACCCTACTCTCAATAACTACTTCAAACTCCTTCCTAACAACTGAAATATATTACTTGTTAATTTACATTATTTTGCAAATGAGATTCAGCCTTTGTGAACCTAAGTCATTAATTCCTAATTGTAGAATGAAAGGTTACTGTCCCCAGTAAAAGGAACTTCAGAGATAAGGGTGAAAGAAAAGATCAACTACAGAGAGTACACTAGAAAATGTTAATGTTAATTAAATGGAATTATATATTTGCAATTTATCTATAATATGCTTCAATATTACCTGTTGGTATGGAAAACTCATTAGTACAATTAAAATGGCTCAGTGGATATGCTATGCTAGAAAAAAAAAGCAACATGCAAGTAACGATAATACAGGGAAGTACAAGAAGTTAACATGCAACCCTCGGCACAATCTTGTAGATGAAAAAACATCTCTCAAGTAAAACTATGGGGGCAGGGTGGCGGGGGCGGGGGGGGGGGGCGGGGGGGGGGAGAGGGGCGAGATGGGCGGACGCCTGGGTGGCTCAGCGGCTAAGCCTTAGGTCAAGCCTCTGCCTTCGCCTCTGGTCCTGATCCCAGCTTCTGGGATCAAGCCCTCCAGGGCTCCCTGCTCAGCGGGGAGTCTGCTTCTCCGTCTTCCTCTGCCCCTAACCCTGTTTCTGCTCTCACCACCTTTTAACAGATGTGGGTTCAAATCCTTTAACCACTGAACTTCTCTGGACCAGTTTCCTATCTACAAAATCAGGAAGTTTTCTAATTCACAGAGTGGATCAAATATTAAATTAAATAACGTATTTTTAGCATAGTGCTTGGAACATACGTAGTATGGTGTCAAAACGAAGTTACTATTATTATTATTATAATAAATCCTTAATCTGAGCCCTAACACCTCACTCATAGCAGTAACTATACAAAGTTAAACTGTGACACAAAAACTTTGGGGAGTCCTCTAGTCAGATGCCACTGTGAGTCTTATCCCCAACTTGTAAATTAAATCAAAGTCAAAAGTAGATTTTCAGTTTTGCAAGATGGTTGCAGAATAAGAAAAACTGGTTTTCGGGGTGCCTGGGTGGCTCAGTTGGTTGAGTGGCTGCCTTCGGCTCAGGTCATGATCCCGGGGTCCTTGGATGGAGTCCCACATCGGGCTCCTTGCTGGGCAGGGAACCTGCTTCTCCCTCTGCCTCTGCCTCTGCCTGCCATCTGCCTGCTTGTGCTCTCTCTCTGACAAATAAAAATAAATAAAATCTTAAAAACAAAAACTTAAAAAATAAAATTTTTTAAAAGAAAAATTGGTCTTCTAATGAATAACCATATACTACCCACTAGAATTATAGCTGTCTTTGAACAGTCGTGAGTTAACATTTTATTCATTCACACTTTTTTTGTCTCAAAATTTCTACCTTTTAAGTGACTAAAAAAGGATATAAAATTATGAAACATGGATTATGTGAACTATAAAAATACATGCCAAGGATTAATTAAATTATATTCCATAGATAAAACCATTAGAAATGACAGCAAATATTCACTGACAGGAAAGCTGCTTACAACATACTATTAAGTTTTAAAAGCAAATTAAACACTTTGCATAGTATGAATCCATTTAAGTAAAAGTCTATGTGCATGTTTACAGACAGGTGTATGTACAGAAGAATGTTCATCAAAATGTTTAAAGAATATCTTACCTCTGTGTGATAGGTTTTATAGGGAAATTTACTTTGTTCATTGTATACTTCTGTATTACAGGCATTTTTCTTTTGTTTTTAAGGGTTTATTTATTTATTTATTTATTTTGTCAGAAAGAGAGGGTGAGCGAGCACAAGAAGACGGAGTGGGAGAGGGAGAAGCAGTCTCCCCACTGAGCAAGAAGCCCCATGCAGGGCTCTATTCCACGACCCTGGGATCATGACCTGAGCCGAAGGCAGATGCTTAACTGAGCCACCCAGGCATCACTATTACAGACTTTTTAAAAGTAACTGTGTCACAGTGCCTGGGTGACTCAGTCGGTTAAGCATCCGACTCTAAGTTTCAGCTTAGGTCATGATCTCAGGGTCGTGAGATCAAGCCCTGCATGGGGCTCCATGCTCAGCGTGGAGTCTGCTTGAGATTCTTTCTCTCCTTATTTCTCTCCCCTAAGCCCTGCTCATGCTCTCTCTCTAAATAAATAAAATCTTTTAAATTTTTGTTAAATAAATAAATATATTTTTAAAAAAAAGTAAATGTGGCATAAGAAAATATAAATCCAAAATTCATTTGGGAAAGAAAATGGTGAACAAAAACGAGTCATCTTTTGCATACTGTATTTACACACATGCACAGAGTCAAATGTACTTTCCAAAACACCAAAATAATTTATCCATTCACCAAGTTATCCAGAGTCCTCAGGCTATGCACTCATATTCTTTTTTTTTTTAAGATTTTATTTATTTATTTGACAGAAAGAAAGAGATCACAAGTAGGCAGAAAGGCAGGCAGAGGGAGAGGGGGAAGCTTGATCCTGGGATGCAGGGCTTGATCCCAGTACCCTGAGATCATGACCTGAGCAGAAAGCAGAGGCTTAATCCACTGAGCCACCCAGGCGCCCCTAAGCACTCATCTTCTAAATTTGCATTCTATTGAGTCAGAACCTCACTTTGTTAGTTGTTGTTTTTTAAGTTTTATTTATTTAAGTAATCCCTACACCCAATGTGAGGCTCGAACTCACCACCCGGAGATCAAATGTCGAATGCTCTTCTGACTGAGCCCACCAGGCACCCCTCACTTTGTTAGTTTTTATCCCTGGCATTACTTATAAAGAGTAAAACTCTTGTCAACTGACTCTTGTCAATTAGACTTAAACTGATTATAGGTTACATTTTTAGGATGCTTTAGAATAAGAAATTTTATTTATTGCTTTGCTTTATGTTTGACTACTCATGCATAAATAAGGCCAACAGAGTATCACATTGTGCTTAGCATACTGTGCTTTACAAAATAAACTATCAGAAATAGAAACAACAAGTGTTGGTGAGGATGTGGAGAAAAGGAACACTCATGCACTGTTAGTGGGAATGCAAACTGCTGTAGCCACTGTGGAAAACAGTACAGAGGTTCCTCAAAACATTAAAAATAGAACTACCCTATGATCCACTAATCACACTATTGGGTATTTATCCAAAGAATACAAAAACACTAATTTGAAAGGATATATGCACCCCTACGTTTATCGCATTTATTTACAACAGCCAAATTATGGAAGCAGTACAAATATCCATCAATAGGTGAATGGATAAAGAAGATGTGGTGTCTATATATACAACAGAAAATTATTCAGCCATAAAAAAAGAATGAAATCTTGCCATTGCAAAAACATGGATGGAGCTAGAGAGTATGATGTTAATCAAAGTAAGTCAGAGAAAGACAAATACCCTATGATTTCATTCATATGTGGAATTTAAGAAACAAAGGAAAAAAGACGAACCAAGAATCAGATGCTTAATTATAGAAAACAAACTGATGGTTACCAGAGGGAGGTGGGTGGGGGAATGGGTGAAATAGGTGATGGGGATTAACGAGTATACTTATCATAACAAGCACTGAGTTATGTATAGAACTGCTGAATCACTAAATTGTATACCTAAAACTAATATTACACTGTATGTTAACTATACTGGAATTAAAATTAAGAACTTAACAAAATAAAAAAAAAGAAACAGTGGTGTATTATTAATTTCAACTTTATAGTAGTAGAAAACATAATCAAAAGGTATTTGACCTATAAGTCAAAGAAACCATATGCATTCATAAGGTTTACCATACCAATGGGGGGGGGGCACTTTTAAAAGATAACATCTGAGACATAACTAAAACATAGATATATATTTTATGTGTATATATGCATATATGTATACAAATGACTTAAAGAACCAAAATAGTCATATATTCTGTACATACTTTTCCTTTGCCTTGCTTTTGGTTTTTTCCTTCAATGTCTTCAAAATCTGTGTCAGAAGAAAAATGTGTTTCTGACTCCCTGTGACAGAAAGATAAGCAATTATTTAAAACTTTCCTTAGAAATATAGGTGGTTTCTAATTTTTGCCTTATTTTCTAAAACAAAGGCTTGGTTAACTCTTTACAAAACTCCTTATTAGCATTAAATATAATTAAGATGCTTCCTCAAAACATCATACCATATTACCAAACATAAAATTATATAACAAACTACAAAACAATAATCTAAAACAAAAATAACTAAACATTTTTTATTTTCTTAATCTTTAACTGAAACAAAAACATATTAATACAGGTAGCTCTCAAATTTTTAACCATAGGAACTGTGGTGTTCTATTGTGATGGCTGGTTTCATTTTCTGATTCAAGACCATGCAGTTCAGAGAAGATTGCATTTTAACACTAGGAACTGGATGACCTTTATTAGGGAATTTTGGCAATATTAAGAATCCTTTGATTACTCCTCTCTCACTCAAAGAATATTTGTAAATTTAAGTATAACTATACAAAACATGTACTTCTGAAAGGATACATATAAAACATTTTTACAAACTAAACCATCTGAAATACAATAGGGAAGTGCTAATTGATCAAAATTCTTTATGAAGTAAAGAGGTGGTGAACTACAGAACTAGTTATAGTACCAAGAAACTGTGTGATCTTAGACAAGTGACAACCTCTCAATCTTTTCATCTATTAAAAAAACATATATGCAAGAAAAAATGAAATCTCTAAAGTCTCTTCAATCTCCTCCAATATGTAAATCTATAATTCTAAGAAGTTGTCCTTTATTTTGGAGTAGGTGAGGTGTTTTATATAATCTGGATTTTCTCACACATAAGGAAAAAGACTAATTTAAATACATATGTATAATGCTTCCTATATATACAAACATGGGTCAATCTACCTAAATAGTAGTAACATACCCTCATTTTAAATGCTGAAGGTGAGGCATACTTGAAATTTGGGTCATAATGGAGTTTAGTATTGAGCCACACCCATAAAAGATAAAAGTTTTACCACTTCAAATAGTAATCCTAGTACCAGTTTTGCTTAAAACAAATGGAATCAAAATGCAAAGCTATTCTTTCTAAAGCTAGTCTTCTCTAACTAGATTTCTTCTAGTTCCATTTTCTGCTAAAATAACCAGTTGCCCAGAGGCTATGAGGTTTATATACCTATAGAAATGGTTAAGGTCCTAGCAAGGAAAACAATTACTATTAATAGCAGTTACCTACAACATAATTTAAACAATGTATTCACGATAGGGGCAATCCTATCGTGTCCTATAATGTTGTGAGGAAAGGGCCTATAATAAATACCATTTCCCAAGAGTTAATGTACCAGAACCTGAATGACTACTATAGTATTAACCCTGAAACTCATGCCTGTTACATTTTAAGAAGATTGTTGTCATCAATATCCTTCCCACATGCCTATGTGGCCTTGCAAAAAAAAAAAAGGAAAAAAAAGAAAAAGAAAAAATGTTTTTAGGTATCTTGCAGTATATAAGTAACACTTCTTTATTCCCAAGACATTTGTGGGACACCATCTCTCTTAGCTCTGTAACTGCTATAAATTTGCAAACAATCACTAGTCTTTGCAATATTCCAATGGCCACAGGATATTCACAGGCTCAGTTACACTCTTAACCCTCATCTCCAGGCTATCTCAACTAAAACAATGAGCCACTAGAAGTTTGATTACTAACTAGAAAGAAAACCTTACGAAGAAAGCTAAAGTAAGAAATCAGGATAGGAGTCTAAAATATCCCCAATCAGAGAAGAAATATTCTTGGAAGTCGGTCTTTCTCCAATGTTTTCCTCTGCTTTTAATATCAAAAGAACACCACCACCACCTCCCAGGTAAAATAACCTATGCTAGTATGTTTATGGAGAGCATACCAGGTTAACCTTTTAGTGGACTGAAATTTCGTGAGTCATCTATCATATGACTGACTCTTCTACTCCCTTCTCTTTACCCTGTCCCCCATCTCACATACCCAACAAAATACCGTCTATTCTACCTGCACAACATCAATTCCCTCTTATCCATTATCCTACTTCAGGCCTTAATTACTTGAGCTATTCTAATAGTCATAGTCTAGTTTATAACACATTCTTAAATGTCTCCAATCCTAACACATTTAAGAAATTTCATAATTTTATAATAGTCCGACTAAAACTTATTTTTTCCTCAGACTATCCTGTATCCTATCTCAAACAAAAACAAGAAATTTTCCTCAAAAATATTAAAGAGTTCATATACACTGGGATTAAAATCACATTAAAAAAAATAATAAAATAAAATAAGATAAAATCACATTTAAAAGCATGCTTTGAAATACTGGCAATATCCCACAGACCACCTAAGTCTCCACCAAAAATAAAATTATTTTAAAAATGAAAATCTATAAAGCATCAAAAGTAGACACTGGCTACCATTATGTACAAAGTATTTATCTCATGTTTTCAAAATTTTTAGCAGCCAAATTATTTTCAAATCAAGTGTTATAAAGATTCCAACAGCAAATATAGTATGGTGTATATGTGTATAAAGTTAAAGGAATCCAAAGGCAGTTTAAGGGTTCCTTTTTCACTGGGGTACCTCATGAAACTGCAGCTTAGTATGAAAACCACTACAACATACAGTAGCTCAAATTCCTCCCTACATTAAATACTAAAGAATAATTAGAATAAAAGTTGAATAAGGAGTATAGGTAGCTTTTAAGACAAGGGTAAAGAAAATACCTATGTTGAAGTCACTTTATAGACCAATAAGCTTGTAATTTATTTCTGAAAAAAAAAAATACAGATAGCATGTCCTACCCTCCCAGATTTGTTTAAGCCTATTATCAGTGCATTTTATAACAGAAATCTGATATTATACCCTAAATACTACTATGTGGTGGTATATATTCCTTACCAATGGGAACACTTAACTTTTTAAGAATTTCATGGCACTCCCTCAAAACAGTTGTTATTGTAAAACTAAATATGGATTCAAAAAACTGCACAGCAAAATAATAAATTGTACTGTATCTAAATTAGAAAATTAAAACCATAGTACAAAAAAAACATGGAATCACTGTTAGAGACCAATTAGCATTGATGCAAACTGTTTCAAAATATACATACATATATCTTATACATTAGAGTTTCTGCAGAAATAATTTTAACTGAAATTAATATATTGCCCATTTTGTGGAAAAAGTATTTAAGAATTTTATAATATACTTACTGTAGTAGATTAAAATCAGTTGGTATTTCTGGAGCTGCTATCATTTCTTTATCATCTTCTGGAACACCCCAATGTCAGAAATATATTCATAGATTTACGTGAGTAAAACAATGGTTTGCTTCTTTCTTCTAAGACAAACAATTCCTTTAAGGGAAGGGATGCCATATTTATTACCAACAAATGGAAATTATTGGGAAGGATATCCATACTCAAAAACTAAATTTCCCAGGGTCTGCTACTGTCCTTTAGGTAAATAAGGATTTTTTTCCCCTTGCATTTGACTGTATTTTCTTTTTTTTTAAACGATTTTAAAGATTTATTTATTTATTTGAGAGAGAGTACACAAGCAGGGCGAGGGGCAGAGGGAAGGTGAGGCAGAGAGACTCCCCATCGAGAGGGTAGCCCAATAAGGGGTTTAATCACAGGACCCTGAGACCATGACCTGAGCCAAAATCAAGAGTCAAACGCAGTCAGATGCTTAACCAACTAAGCCACCCAGTCACCCTGACTGCCTTTTTTAGATATGGATTTGTTATAAACTGTTGCAGTCCCACAACAGTAACAACAGATACAAAGACAAACCCTTGTATTATAATTATTTTTAAAATTTGTTATGATTCTCCCTCTTTGGTCTTAGCCACAGAAACAAGATGATGAAGGGGACATAATCACTGGAAAGCACTGCTGTAAGACACACACTTTGTGCCGCCACTGTGGCCTATAAGTCCACCTGTGGCAAATGTGGCTATCGTGCCAAGCGTAAATAAGAGAGAAGAGAAAGTACAACTGGAGTGCCCAGGCTAAAAGATGAAATACCACTGGGACTGGTCAAATGAGGCACCTAATTGTATATCGCAGATTCAGGCATGGATTCCATGAAGGAACAACACCTAAATTCAAGAGGGCAGCTGCTGAAGCACCCGGCTCATCTTAAGGATTTCAACAATGAGTCACACAATAAATGTTCTGATTTTAATTAATAAAAATAAAAATTTGTTATAATTCTCTAGCCTGGCTTAAAAAGACATATGCCCTAACCAGGAACAGGATGTGATTCTTCTACTGGTCCTAAAATCCTTATGACAAGTTTAAACCATTATACAAGATGCCTGAAAATTCTACAGCTTTTTGCTGATAATGTACAGTACAGTTAAAAGGAGCTAGGTAGCAGCACCTGCTCATCACAAGTTCAAGCGCCCCATTGGGCATAAAAACTACTTTAAAAAAAAAAGGCAGGTTCTTCTACAATAGAAGAAACATACAGTCCAAAGTCTTACTCACTAATAAATAACCATGATAATACTACACTGTGTTGAACAGGGAGGGGGAAAAAATGTTGGCTCTGATCTATTCCCTTAAGGAACCTACAATCAATTTAAATACCAATAATGTCATATGGACAACAGATGAATACCATCTGTGACCAAAATAAGTTTAGTTTGGCCATAGGAAGGATATTATTTCTGGTTTTGAAAGTCAAAGATGCAGTTCCTAACTGAGAGAAAGATCTAAAAGCAAATGACAAATCTATAACAAGGGAGAGAAAATAGGCTCAATCTGAAGCTCTTAATCTTGTATATAACTTTCTTTTGTAGTTTTCTTATGTTTTCCTTTTATTCCCATGTGAATCTAGTACTTGTTGGCTACCTAAAGAAAAAGCAGGTAAGACTAAATATATCCAATTAATAATAAATGTTAAAATACCACATACTGATTAGCTTCTAATCTCTCCCAATACACTATACAAAAAAACTGATAATTCAATTTTTCCATTAATTTTAAGATTTTGTTAAAAGTAATCCCTACACCCAACCTGGGGCTTATACTCATAACCCCAATATCAAAGGTCACACACGCTCTACCAACTGAGCAAGCCAGACGTCCCATTTTTTCCCATTAATTTTAAATCTCTAAAAAACATCATAAATGGCTAGTGATATTCAATTAATATAAACTGAAAACACTGTAATTCCTAGCTCACTCTAATTAAGCTACCATGAACAACAAAAAATGAGGTAACAGGAGAAACAATGAATAATCCATAAATCAAGCCCTGAATAATGAAGAGTTGTCTATACCACCATTTTGAGTTTTTCTTTTTTTCTGAAGAGTACTCATACTATAAAATCTTTATTTAGATATGACTGTTAGAATACTCTTCTCCTTGCAATAAATCATGGTCCCAGGACCATTCTCCCCTAAAGCCACTAATTGTTAATCTGTTAATATTCGTCTTATAACCTAAAGAATTATCTAAGTAGCACACCAGAGTTCTGAAGCTTGCCATCACATGTAGGATACATCCTAGGCTCCTAAAACTCCCAACTTATTTTAAAAAACTATTTCTTAAAAAACATTTTTGTTTTTTATAAGGAAGCTGGAGAAGTACAGAGCTAGTAAGTTCTAACCACCATGTCAGGCAATCTAGATCACAAGTTGGAAACAAAGTGCTTGTTCTGTCTGCCTACCTGCAATGCCCTCTACCCATCCCTCAAGCATTTTATAAAACCAAACTTGCTGCATTCCTTAAATATACAATTTTTTAAAAGTAGTTCATAACTATATTCTCCTAAGGGACATAAAGAATGCATCAGCTCTGAAAAGCAGAGAACACCAAATATAATAAGTATTATGTGATACAGTTTTCACCTTCCTCTAAATAACACAAATTTCTAGTGTACAAGTTTTGCCAGGTCAAATTATATTGTTCAGAATACAGGGCTATATTAACATGTATTTGGTAATCAGAAACCAAAGCAAACACAAAAGAAAAATGAAATTTATAAAGAGGTGAGTCACACAGACAAGCTGTTGTATTTTAAAAAGAAATATCATGGCATGGTCTAATAGATTTAGAAAAAATTATTAAGCTGGCCAACTCCCCATTCCAGTTAAATACTTGTTTTAAGAGTTTCTAAATATTAAAAATCCATCCAACGAATCAAAAGTATCTACCACCTGCCAAACACAGTGCTGGGCACTGGGGCATACAATGGTGAACAGGAGAGAGCCTTGCCATTATGGAACTACTTGTACCAAAAAACATGAAAAAGTGTTTCGACAAGAAGGTATTTACCGGGGCGCCTGGGTGGCTCAGTGGGTTAAAGCCTCTGCCTTCAGCTCGGGTCATGATCTCAGGGTCTTGGGATCGAGTCCTGCATCGGGTTCTCTGCTCAGCCGGGAGCCTGCTTCCCCCTCTCTCTCTGCCTGCCTCTCTGCCTACTTGATATCTCTCTCTCTCTCTCTCTCTTAAATAAATAAATAAATAAAATATTTTTTTAAAAAAAGAAGGTATTTACCTCTATTGCTACCTAATATTATTAAATATAAATACTAAACTGCTTGTATCTGGTTATTTAGACAATGATTAAAATAGTAAAAACTCAATCTGCCACCAAACATTTCTTCATAGGTCAGAATATAAGTTGCTTATACTTTAAAGAAGAAGCAATGGGTAAATTAGCATTGGGTGGTTTTTTTTAAGAATGTAAACTTTATATGCAGGAAGGGCTATGAATTTTTTTTTATTTTAAATGTCTACAGCTGTATATAAGTACTATTTGCTTACCCCAAAGATTTACATTAAAAAACTTAAAAACAAGGTCTTTGTATATACTTAATACCATTTGTTCCAAGTTGGAAAACTCAAAACTGTAATAACATGTAATGTTCAAATAAAAGTATGAGTTTAATGATCAAACGCACCACACCATTTCTGGACTACTGTAAGTTACTAATTTTTTAAAAAATATGCTCAAAGATCACAAGGTGGAGCTCTCACCTAGTGTCAAGGAAAAACTGAGATTTTTATCTCGTACCAATTCTCTGCAACTACTATAAAAGAGTTAACATTCCAAAAGCTTTGAAAAATAAATTATAGAAATGAAATTTGCTTTAATTCTCAATCACTATGTTCCTTTTGAAAAAAATATATCCAAAAACAATTAGCTTCTGTTTCTCCTCACTGAAAACTAAGCAAACACATTTGTAGATAAGTTGAAAGTTGAATATACTTTAAACCACTTCCTTAGGTTCGAGGGTACAGTATACCACCATTACAGGTTTGTTAAATACATTCATATATAATTATTGAATTAAAAACGGGTGATTATGTATTTTTAATTCTATACATTAAATTCAAGTAAACGCTCTCAGCAGCACTGCTTCTGATATAAACAGAGATCTAAAAGCTAAAGCTTTTTCAAGTTATCTATAATAATAGATAACTTGTTGAAACTTTTTCAAGTTATCTATAATAACTTTTTCAAGTTATCTATAATAAATGTTTATAGCCTGTTACTCAGAGTTTATATTACATATTTAATTCAATAACAAAAAAGCTTTCTTCTCTCACTTCTGAAAACATATTGGACATCAATTACTATAACATATAAACACACACATATAAAAAATTATATAATTATGCTTGCATCTTTAACTTCAAATGACTTGCTAAATTCATTAAAATTACCCCCCTGAAAAAGTAAAAATACACAAAAAAACTGTTTTTCGATGATATTGTTTAAAAATTATAAAGTAATTTTAATTTTTTTCGTAAAAGAATAACTGTTTCAAAGTTCTTTTAACTCAATCCCAAGTGGTCTCAAGATAAAAAATAAAAAGCTGCAAAACAAAGAGCCATCACTAACAAGGTCCCTCAGAATCCACATATTATTAGGGAGTGAGGGAAGTAAAGTAGCTAGGTGTGTTGTTTCCCCAAAAATGCAGAAATATTCAGCAGCTAACAGCCAGCAGATTTAGCACATACAAATATGCCAATTATCTTAACACTCCTCCCAAAAGGATTACATCCTTTTATCTATGAGAATCACATCTAAGAAATACATACAAACTTCTGAAATGCCACCATCACCATAATACATTTTAAAGTAGGAACTACCTAAATGTCCAGCCATATGTTAATTTACTGTACAAAAATGCAATTAATAGAAAACTCATACAATGAAAACTACTTATGATGACTATAGCAACATGGGTCAAGTTTGATACATCAAAGCCCTATATTAGGATGCAATATTACCAACAACAAAAAAGCAGCAAAGGAGAACACTTAGCATAACAGGGTGGTGACAATGTAGGTAATTTTTACATTTTTAATTACGATTTTATTGTTCGTATGGAAAAAGTAAATCACGAGGGTGGAAATGTACTTTTTAATGTCCTCTTTTAAAACTTGAACTATCTGAGGAATTACAAAATATCTCTGCTGGTAAAACCTGATTTATTTCTATGTCAGGTCCATAATCTCATGAAGTAGCTATAAAAAACTGAGTTCTATCATAAAATTATTTTTTTAAAAAGTAATCTCTACACCCAACATGGCGCTTGAACTCATGACCCCGAAATCAAAGGTCACATGCTCTACCAATTGAGCCATCCAGGGGCCCCCCAAAAACGATTTTTATCATGTTCATCTACTCAAGGTTAGCAGGGTACAAAAACTTTATGAACTCCTGACAAGACCCATAGGCATGCTCCTTTTACTGGTCTACCTACTTAGAAGACAAAAGGAAGAAGTCTCATTTAGGTTGAGATCGTGAAATGTTAAAAGGTAAACTTAGTTCCTACAATAGTATATTTAATCAAAATAGACAAGTTATTACCATTCCTTACATCAAATAATAGGTGGCAACTGTGAGTACATAGTTAAGAAATGAAAAGCTCACCAAAACCACCAAAAAATTCTTATATGCAAATACATACCTTCAAAAGAAGAAAATTTGCTCCTTTAATGATTACTAAGAATTAAAAAAAAAGATTTTTCCTTGCTCAAAAAGGTCTTTTTCCTCCCTATGTTTATCTCCCCAATTTCTGCTATAAATCTTCTGAGGAGATAACAAGGTAAAAAGAATGACAAATCAAGCAATGATCATGCATACCCAGCCTAGTAACAAAACTTTAATCAAAACATATTTTAAACCCCTGGAGGCTTGAACTCAGGACCCTGAGGATCAAGACCTGTGAGGCAGACGCTCAACCGACTGAACCACCCAGGCACCCCTAACCAAAACGTTTCTTGGTAGCATACTCATATCATAGCTACCCACATATATCATTTGCAAATATATTTTCTTTGGCATAAGCCTGGATAGAGTCCTTAGGAATTTCTAACGGTGGGATGCCTGGGTGGCTCAGTTGGTTAAGCCGCTGCCTTCGGCTCAAGTCATGATCCCAGGGTCCTGGGATCGAGTCCCGAATTGGGATCCTTGCTCAGCGGGGAGCCTGCTTCTCCCTCTGCCTCTGCCTGCCACTCTGCCTGCTTGTGCTCTATCTCTGACAAATAAATAAAAATAAAATCTTTTAAAAAAAAGAATTTCTAATGGTAGCACAGGGAAAAGTAATCTGGAAATGGTACTAGAAGAAATCTTCACACTTAAGAGAATTAATCACCCTGTCCACATTTTTCTAACTAATAGGTCAAATATTTGCCCTTACAAACTTAAAAAACAATATACAGAAGGAAGGCAGGAGGCCAAAAGTAAAAAAAAAAAAAAAGACTTCCTCAAATAACTAAATAGACAAATTGAACACAACTAATGCCACGACACTTCTGAAACAATTTCTACTTTCAGGAAGAAGGGAAGGAGCAAGCTGGGGCACAGATATGGCATCACTACACATTGCCAGAAACTAAAGCCAGACAGAACTGGAAACATCCACCTGTTCCCTTCCTATTTTTAAGTATGTGATAGTAGGTGCTCAGCAATCTTCCTTGTTTCCCTGTCTACCCACATTCCCCCAATACTTTCCAAAGAGGACTCCAGTCCTAAACACAATTAGAATCACCTGACTCAACCTACACACTGAGGTTGCCCCAGATCTCGACCATCAGTTTTGATTTCTGTAGAAAATTTAGCACGCCACTCCTCAACTTGGCAACAAATGAGTACTACCAGTTGTGGTTTGGGGTGGGAAGGAAGAGGGAGGTAAGAAAAAGGTTCTGCCTTATTCCCGCAGACCCACTACTCTTTCACTGTATACACAGTGGTACTCTGTGCCTGAGTCATCCCAGGATCAATACCCTGCTTTGTTCTTGAGATTAATTATCTACTAACCCCATCCAAGGAACTGAATTCCTGCCCCTAAACCCACTCTAAAAACAGTCTCTGTCTCTCCAGTTGCCCTAATCTGAATGCCACAACCTCCTCTCATCTGTCTACCATACTGGCACTGACTGCTGCTAGACACTGGATATCATATCATACCTGATACACTGGACATATATCAACTATCTAATTCCAAGTCTGCTGATTCCCCAGTGTGCCCTAACAAGCTGCAGTTGATTTTTATAATTAAATATCAAAATATATAAATATCAAATATATATCAAGCTAAATATCAAAAGAGATAAAATGTTTGTTTTACCTATACTACTATCACCTTAAAATCTTACCTCAGTCTGCCAAGGTCAATAGCTAAATCATGAATAAATTTTAAAAATAATATTAATGATCACTCTTCATCTCACTTATACCAGAATGCTATATTCAGCTTTCTGCAGTGAGTTAATTTTAAAAATATACATGCCCCCACTGAAATTACTTTCTGTATGTTAAGACATTATGAATAAACAGTGATAATTACAACTGGGTTGTACCGGCTATCAACATTTCAAAGGTGAGACCCAATTAGCTGGTATAAATGAATATCTAGATATGAAAATCAAATATACAACCATGAGCTAAATTCATGTGTGAACACTTGTAAATGGTATACAACATAATATAAGCACAGTGCATTATTACCATCAACCCCACTTCCCCAGGGGGCTCAATGGCAGACTTCTAGCAATAACAGATATCAAGACAGATTTCATAGTAAAGTAGATGAAAACAAACTAATCTTGCCTGAATTTCAAGGGAAATCCATATTTTTATTTCACATATTCTCAGACATTTATTTAAATCCTAACTTTTAGCTTTCCTAAAGAGTAAAACATGTAAATGACTTTTTAAAAGGTAAATTTAAGCCAGACATACACTACGAAAAAACTCAGACCAACATCCCTGATGAACACCAATACAGAAATCCTCCAAAAATATACTAGCAAACCAAATTTAACAGTACATTGTAAGTATTATACACCATGACCAAGTCGGATTTATTTCCAGGATGCAAGGCTGGTGCAATGCACAAAAATCAAGAAATGCACCATATTAAGAGAATGAAGGACAAAAAATTTCATAATCACCTCAACTGGTGCAGAAAAAGCATTTAGTAAAATTCAACACCATTTCGTGGTAAAAACACTCAACAAACTAGGAATAGCAGGAAAGTACCTCAACATAACAAAGGCCACTTAGGAAAAGCCCACAGCTAACACCATACTGAATGGTAAAAAACTGAAAAGTTTCCCTTTTAAGATCAGAAATAAAGCAAGGATGCCTGCTCTCACCACTTTTATTCAACATAGTATTAGGAGTCCTACCTAAAACAGTTAAGCAAGAAAAAGAAATAAAAAGAGGAAAAAGTAAAATTACCTGTTTGCAGATGATATTATATATGTAAAATCCTAAAAATTTCACATTCACACACACATACACACACACAAACCTATTAGAATAAATTCAGCAAAGTTGCAGGACACATAGTCAACACAAAATCAGTTTCTTCAAAAACTGGTGCTAGGAAAACTGGATATCCACATGCAAAATATGAAGATGAAATATTCATTATCTCACACCATATAAAAAATTAATTAAAAATGGGTTAAAGACCTAACTGTAAGACCTAAAACTATAAAGGTTCTACAAGAAAACATTAGAGGAAAAGCTTCGTAACACTGGACTTGGCAATGATTTCTTGGATATGACATCAAAAACTGGTCATAAAAGCAAAAATAGACAAATAAGACTACATCAAAAAATTTTACACATCAAAGTACACAATCAACAGAGTGAAAAGGCAAACTACAGAATGTGAAAAAATATTTACAAATCATGTATCTGATAAGAGCTTAATACCCAGAATATATAAAGAATTCCTACAACTCAACAAAAAAATCAAATAACACAAATAAAAATGGATAAAGGACTTGAATCAAATCAAAACCACAATGAGATACCACCTTATACCCTCTGAGATGGTTAGAATCAAAATACACACAAATGTCTGCAAAGATGTGTAAAAAACTGAACACCTGTGCACTGTTGGTAGGATTGCAAAACTGTGCATCTGCTATGCAAAACAGTATGGAGGTTCCCCAAAAATTTTTAAATGGAACTACCATATGATCCAACAATCCCCACTTCCGGGTACATATCCAAAACAACTGAAAGCTGATTCTCAAGATATATTTGTACACCCACACTGATAGGAGCACTTTTCACAATAGCCAAGAGGTGGAAGCAGCCCACATGTCCATCAAAAGCTGAATGGATAAACAAAGTAAGATGTATACATACAATGGAATATTATTCATCCTTAACAAGTAAGGAAATCCTGTCACATGCTACAAGGTGTAGCATGAACCTCCAAGACATGTTATGTTACATGAAATAAGCCAGTCAGTCACAAAAAGACAAATACTGTATGACTCCACTAACATGAGGTACCTAAAGTAGCCAAATTCATAGAAACAGAAAGTAGAATGGTGGTTACAGGAGGTGGAAGGAGTGGGAAAAGGGGCGTTGTTTAATAGGTTCAGAGTTTTAGATTTTCAAGATGAAAAGTTCTGTAGATGTTACACAACAGTGTCAATGTAACTGCTGAACTGTCCACTTAAAAATGGTTAAGATGGGAGGGCACGTGTATGGCTCAGTTAGTTAAGTGTTGGACCCTTGATTTTGGCTCAAGTCATGACCTCAGGGTCCTTAAGATTGAGCCCCATGTTGGGCTCCATGCTGGGCATGGAGCCTACTTAAGATTCTCTCTCTCCCTCTGCCCCTCTACCCATCCCCTCACTCTATTGTTCCCCCAAAAAAGGTTAAGATGGTAAATTTCATGAGTTTTTTTTACAATAAAAAATTAAATTTCAACCTCCTTTTATCAAATAAGCATCTCCTTTATCATACAAACTCACAGATTTCATAAATCATCAAACATTTGAGAATACCTTTCTACTGAGCAAGCATACTATAGACCTTAACTATTGATATCTTTTGAAATATAATTTTCTTTTAGAGGGAGGGGGTGGTAGATGGAGAGAGGGAGAGAGAGAATCTTAATTATGCAGGCTCCAGCCTGGGCATGGAGTCCCACACAAGGCTCCATCTCACAACCCTGAGATCATGACCTGAGCCAAAAGCAAAAGTTGAACACTTAACCAAGTGAGCCACCCTAATATAATTTTATAAATAAATATATTTTTCA
>CM052801.1:79917334-80182202 GCA_028533885.1 Nasua narica | reverse complement strand
TTTTTTCCCCCCCAAATACATTTTTTTTCAGTGTTACAGGATTAATTGCTCATGCACCACACCCAGTGCTCCATGCAATACGTGCCCTCAATACCCACCACCAGGCTTGCCCAACTCCCCACACCCCCCTCCAAAACCCTCAGTTTGTTGCTCAGAGTCCACAGTCTCTCCTGGCTCATTGACCCCTCTGATTTCCCCCCATTCACACTTCCTTTCCTTCTCACAATGCCCTCCATGCTTTTCCTTATGCTCCACGTGTAAATGAGACCATAAGATAATTGACTCTCTCCGCTTGACTTATTTCACTCTGCATAATCTCTTCCAGTCCTGTCCATGTTGATACACTTTCAAATTTACTCACCACATGGTATGAAAATGATCACTGAAAACCCATTTAATAACATTTCTCTCCCTTGTTAAAAATTTGATGGTATAAGTGTCATAGTTTCCCACAAGAGAACAGCACATAACTTAAAGCTGGAAAAAAGCAACGAGAACCTTCTAGCAGCAATCAAGCAAGCTGCAGTCAAAGGCTAATATGCAAATCACTGATCCCTAAAATATAGCATGTGATTCCATTAAATTTGGGAGAGGGAGTTTATCATTAGTGTATATCATAAAGATGATCCAGTAAGAAGAGATATCAAAATGTTAAAACATATATAGATCACTGGTACTAGATGTTATAAGGGGCACCCACATATCGCCCTGTAACCTATTCCATTTTTAGTGCCTTTATACACCCATGAGTGTATTTCATCCACCTTGGTATGCCATCCAATGATGAAAGAGAGGGAGACAAGATCAACTCTCAATTTAAGATCTAAGATGATGGGAATTTTTTAAAGTCCTAGAGCAACTGAGACCAAAAGACTACCTTATTTCTAAACCACCACAAATATATTAAAGCGTCCTGAAAAACATCCCCCTAAAGGATTATCTAAATACTAAAACAAAGGAAGCAAAATAATGATCCAGCACACATTTAATATTAATAATGATTTGCTATTAAAGGAAAATATACCCTAGAACTAACGTTTTAAGTATTAGGTACCCTTGAAAGCATACTACACTGCAGAGAACTCAAAACTACTATCTTAAATTGGAGAGGTTTATAGTTACTGCAACCTTTCTTTTAAGACATAAATTTGTTCTACTAATGATTTTATCTGCTATGTCATTAGAAAAGAAACTTCTCAATTAGAAAACTCTTTACAGAAAAACATGTGTTGTAATGATCCACTTCACAAAAAAGTTTCTGCCAAATAGTTCAGCAAAAATCTGAGAACAACATACATAAGGAGATTCTTCATACACACATATCTCCCATTTTATTCTATGGTCATTAATTTGGCAAAGTGCTCAAATGTTCTTTTCATCATGAAAAGCAATCTCTACCATCAGTGATTATGCTCAGCCTTCCTGATTAATAAATTCCAAAGAAGAAAAAGATTTCTTCTTCAACTGCTTCTTGCAAATCATTCTGCTCATGTTTGCCAAATATTCCACTTGTGTCATTTTTTTTTTAATTTTTTTTTATTTATTTGAGAGACAGAGAAAGTGAGAGAGAGAGCATGAGAGGAGAGAAGGTTAGAGGAAGAAGCAGACTCCCCATAGAGCTGGGAACCCGATGTGGGACTCCACCCCGGAACTCAAGGATCATGACCTGAGCCTAAGGCAGTTGCTCAACCAACTGAGCCACCCAGGTGCCCCACTTGTGTCATTTTAAAGTTTTACTTCATTATAGCCCCCCCAACACACAGGTTAGTCCTGTTATTACCTGCTTTGCCTAGCAATAACAACTTACTAGGTATTCAATTATATTTCACCTGTCTCTTTTTCTAAAATTAGGAGTCACGAGCAGTTTCTCAACTATTATTTCACCTCTTTTTCTGTCTACAATTACAAAGTAAAAAGCAGATTTCTCCAATGATGTTATCGTCAGCAGCATAAGTACTAGTGAACCTATCTCACTACTTCATATTGATCGTAATTTGCAGATTGATCATGAAATGGTTCAGATCAGTACAGCAGATTCAACTCTCACACCATGGAAGGCATCATTAACATAACTCTTAACATCTTCTGTTAGGTCTGGCACTTAATATCAATGTCTATAACAAATTGTTTTTGCCAGTATACTACTTTCAAGGAAGAACAGTAAAATAAAAATATATACGGATGTATTTGCACATAAAGAAATACTGGAAGGACTGACAAACTTTTTTTTAAGCTGTCTATATGAGGGAGAGGATGAAAGAATAGTAAGGGCAGGAGTCTCTACAGACTTCTATGCATACTTTTCTATATTGAATTTTAACTTTTTTTTGGAATTTTAACTTTTGATTTAGGAATACTAATTACCTACTCGAGACATGAACCTGAATTTCTGAAATTCCTGAGGTTGAAAAAATTTAGAAAAATAAACCTAATCATGTACATCAAACGAGTATACAGAGAAAGCACTTTTGGTTAAGATTGCAAAACACAACATCCCTAGTGAGATGAATTCCAAAGACAAAAAGAAATATAAAGAAAATTTAGACTTAATAGTTTTGTTGTTTTAATACTGACTCTGTTCTTCTGAAGCTATTTTCTTTTTACTGTAGGATAGCAAATAAATAATCGTGTTATGGTATTAAAAATCAAGAGTTTAAGTGTAAGAGAAAAAAGGTAGCTATTTAAAAACCCTTTAATAACACATGCTAAAATTGAAGAATAAGATATCACTATTCCTATCAGAATGGCCAAGATAAAAAGTAGTGACAAAACCAAATGACAGCAAAGATGCAAAGAAACTGATTCTCATATACTGCTGGTGGAACTGTAAAATGACACAGCCACTCTGGTAAAAAGTTTAGAAGTTACTCCTAAAAGACATACATGCTTGCCACAAAAAAGAAATGATCTTTTTAAAAAGATTTTATTTATTTTTATTTGAGAGAGAGAAAAAGTGCGTGCTGCATGAGTTGGAGGGAAGGGCAGAGGGAGAAGAAGAAGCAGACTCCCTGCTGAGTGGGGCTGATACCAAAACCCTGAGATCATGACCTGAGCCGAGGTCAGACTCTTAACTGACTAAGCCACCCAGGTGCCCCAAGAAATGATCTATATGTGACCAGATAGAAGTGTTATCTAAAGTTATGGTGATAATCATACTGCAATATATAAATGTATCATCAACATACTGTACACCTTAAACTTACACAATGTTATATGTAAGTTGTATTGTTATACGTAAAAATTTTTAGAACTAGAAAACCATATATACATTTACCATAAGAACCAGCACTTATTCCCAAGCATTTATCCCAGAGAAATGGAAATCTATGTCTGCACAAAAGTATGAATGCAAATGTTCACAGCAGTTTTATTTGTAATGGCCAAAAGTATGACACGATTTTGTTCTAGGTTGAATTGTGTCCCCCCAAAACTCGTATTTTGAAATCCTAATCCCCCATACCCTGGAATGTGACCTTATTTGGAGTTAGGGTCTTTACAGAAGTTACCAAGTTAAAATGAGGACTTCAGTGTGGGCCCTAATCCTGTAAGACTGGTGTGCTTATAAAAAAGGGAAATTTGGGGGCCCCTGGCTAGCTCAGTTGGTGGAGCATGCAACTCTTGATCTTCAAGTTGTCGGTTTGAGCCCCACGTTGGGTGCAAATTACTTAAAAATTAAAAAAATATTTTAAAAAATGGGGGAGGGGGAATTTGGAAGAGACATGCACACAGTGAGAACATCAGGTGAAGACGGAGGTGGAGACCAAGGTGACACTTTTAGGAACCAAGGAACACCAGATTGTCAGCAAACCACCAGAAGCTTGGCAAGAGACTGGAACAAGACCCTCTCCCACAGCCCTCAGAAGGAACTAACCTTGCTGACACCATGATCTGGGATATCTAGCCTTCAGAAGTCCAAAACAATAGATTGGTCATTTAAGCCACCCACTTTCTGGTACTTTTTAATGAGAACCCTAGCAAAGTAACACAAACTAATATAAACCCTAATTCAAATATCCTCCAATGAGTCAATAGTTAAAACAAACTGTGGTACATCCATGCTGTGGAATATGACTCAGCAATATAAAGGAATTAACTGATGGAATGCAACAATTTGGATGAATCTCAAGACAATTATGTTGAGTGAAGAAAAGCTAATGTCAACAGGTTATATACTGTATGATTTCCATTTATAGAAGAACCTCCAGAATGACACAATTATGGAGAACAAATTAGTAGTTGCCAGGGATTAGGGACAGAATTGAGGAAGGTGAAGGAAGGTGATGAATATGACTATAAAACAAGTAGTATGAGGGATCTTTGTGATGATGAAACAGTCCTATATCTTCATGGTGGTCGTTACACCCATCTATACCTGTGATAAAACTGGACAGAATCAGGGCGCTTAGGTGGAAGCATCTGCCTTTGGCTCAGGTCATGATCTCCAAGTCCTGGGATCAGCCCTATATCAGGCTCCCTGCTCAGGAGGGAAGTCTGCTTCTCCCTCTCCCTCTTCCTCTCCTCTCCCCTCTGCTGTCTCTCTCCTAAAATGAATAAAATCTTTTTAAAAAATTGGACAGAATCATAAACACAAACACAGTCACACAAATGAGTACACATATAACTACAGAAATCTAAATAAACTCATGTGGATTACACCAATGCCAATTTCTTGGTGTTGATATTGTACTATAGTTATACAAGATGTTTTCCTTGGTTGAAACTGAACAAAGAATACATGGAAAACTTCTCTCCTGTTTTGGCAACTACTTATGAATCTAGTATTATGCCAAAATAAAACTTAAAAATGTCTAATCAAATTCCTAGCAAGGGGGGCGCCTGGGTGGCTCAGTGGGTTAAAGCCTCTGCTTTCGGCTCAGGTCATGATCTCAGGGTCCTGGGATTGAGCCCCACATCGGGCTCTCTGCTCGGCAGGGAGCCTGCTTTCCCCTCTGTCTCTGCCTGCCTCTCTGACCACTTGTGATCTCTCTCTCTGTGTCAAATAAATAAATAAAATGAAAAAAAAAAGAAAAAAAAATTCCTATCAAGGTTTGGGGTGCCTGGGTGGCTCTGTTGGTTGAGCATCCAACTCTTGGTTTCAGCTCAGGTTGTGATCTCAGGGTCATGGGATGGAGCTCCTTGTCAGGTTTCACGCTCAGCAGAGTCCACTTAAGATTTTTTTCCTCTTCCTCTCCCAGCCTGCACCTGCACATACTCTCTCTCTCTCTCTCTCTCTCTCTCTCAAATAAATAAATAAATAAATATCTTTTAAAAGTCCTAACAAGGTTCCCCCTCCTTCAAAATCAATAAACTGATTCTTAGGTGAAAAGGCAAAAAAATTACAACTGCCAAAACAATTCTGAAACAGAACAAATTTAGAAAATCCACACTATACACTATATCGAAGCTTACTATAAAGCTACAGTAATCAAGACAGTACAAATGGTGATCAAGACAAACCAACAGAACTAGAAACCTGAAATAGACCCACGTAGGCATGGTCACTTCGTTTTTGACAAAAGTACCAAGGCATTTCAGTGAAGAAAGACAGTCCTTTTCAAACGGTTGGATACTCATGTGCCAAAAAAGGTTACTTAATCCACATCTCATAACGAAGGCAAAAATTAACTCAAAATGAATGCTAGACTCAACGTAAAAACCTCAAAGTATAAAACTTCTAGGTGGCTTTACTTATGATCACTAAAACATAAAAAACAATCCAAACATCCTTCAACTGGTGAATGGATAAGCAAATTACATTACACCCATACAATGGAATACTACCCAATAATAAAGAGGAACAAACTTCTGATACACATGACTCAGCTGAATCTCAAATGCATTATGCTCAGTGAAAGAAGTCAGGCTCACTAAGCTACTTATTGTAGGATTCCATTTATATGAGTCTAGAAAAAGCAAAAAAAGAAGAAAAAAAAAGGAAAGAACCCAAAAACCTACAGACATAAAACAGATCAGTGGTTGCTAGGGGCTCAGGCTGGGAAGAAAGACTGATTACACCAAGGATTATCGGGGAGATCTGGGGGTGGAGGTATTGGAACTGTAATATATCCTGATTGTGAAGATGTTTACATAACTATACACATATGCCAAAACTCCTAGAACTGTACACTAAAAAAGAGTGAACTGGACTTTATGCAAATTATCTTAAAAAATTTTAAAATCTGTGTCCATCAGTGCTGTCCCCCACTACCACTCAAATGCTTCCTTCTAATTAATTTCTCTAACATCTACACTGGAACCCCAAAACTATAATTCAGCCACTTGAACAATATTTAATTCAATGTTGCTCTGGTCATTTTAATCAATTAACACATAAGCTGTCCCTCAACCCAATGGACACAATTAAAGATTTTAGCCAAAGGCCATTAGCATTTGTAATTTTAACAGATAATACCAAAACTGGCCTCCCTAGACAGAGGCTAAATCAATCTGCACTTCCACCAGCAACTGATGTGTGGGTTTGTTTCTGCACATTCACTAACAGCACTAGGGTGGTGTGGTTAAATGTCCTACTCTTGGTTTCATCTTATGTTGTGATCTCAGTGTCATGTGATAAGAGTCCTGTGTTGGCTCCTAGGTCAGTGCAGTCAGCTTGTCCCTCTCCCTCCCCCTCTCCCCCTTTCCCTACTCCCCCATGTGCACACACACCCTCTAAATTTCTCAAATAAATAAATGTTAAAAAAAAGTTAAAAAAAAACTTTCAAATTTTTGCTAATCTGCTATTGTGAAAAATTCAGGACATAGGAGAATCTCCTTAAATGAGTTCTACTTCACAAACCTAGAAACCAAAAATACTTTCAATAAATTCCGTTATTCAAAATTGATAAACCAAAAGATTTGGATAATGCAGTATTCATCATTATCTGAGCTCTTGCTAATGAAAATCAGGAACCAAATAGATCTGGCTAAAGAGGGGTACTTGCAGTTTTAATTTGCACTTCTCTAATTTCCTTACATTTATTTAAGAGCCATTCTTATTGTCTTTTCCATAAACACTCTGTTCATGTCATTTGCCCATTTTCCAAACAGGCTGATGATCTCTTTCTTGCCAACTTCAAAAACCTCTTTAAATGTTTAGGATCAAGCTTGATAAAACAGATTCTCTCCACTGCTTCCACAAAAACAGATCACTTACTGCTAAAATGGTGTCCTTGTGCAATGCAATAGTTGTTCAATAGTTGTTACATATAGCCCCTATCATCTCCTAGTCTAAATCTTGTCCACCAAGGCTTTATCTTCCAGTCTGCTCACCTCTTTATCTGCTCCCGCTGCCACATAAGAAAGGTATCTTTTGCACTTGAGATTCGAGATCAGCCATCTCCTCTTGAGCTAGCTTATTACTCTACGTGCTCCTTTGATGCACTACCTATCCCCCTTACATATTTTTTGGAATCTGCACATTTTCTCTCTCTCCAAGTATGCTTTTAAAAAAGTCTGCAAAGAGTTTTTTCTGTTCACCTCATTATTTCTTTATCATACCCAAAAAGAAAAATGCCCTTACATCATGGTAAAACCAGAAGTCTTACCAAAATACCTAAGTAATATCATAAAATAGTTTCTATAACACATCATCAATTTTCACTGAACACTGATGAATACTGAATATTTTTTCAAAGGTTGAGTTTTGCCCAAGGTCACACAGGTGGTAAGAGGAAAAAATCTGGGCTTGAACCTGACTTCTGCAAATTTGCTTCACAAATAGATGATTATCTTGTTAGGCTAATCCACATACCATCTCTTCAGAACATAAATGAGATTATGCCCTTAAAAACGTCTTCTGAATCAATCCATTTCAAATATAAGATGTGTTGGGTTTCCTTCCTCTGTATTTAAATATCTAAAATGATTATATAGAAAAAACCCTGAAATATCTTATATACCTTGTTCAATACAAGCACTAAAAACAATTATTTCCTTACGATTGTGTACACAAAATGATCTCTAGCAAAATCTTGAGCAGCAGAAAATCCAACAGCTGCCATTTTACCAACAACCTTATCATAAAGCCAGTAGGCATTTGCCACCTGTAATTGTGCTTTTCCGAAGGGGAGCAGTGGCTCCACCATAACACTGACAGTTGATCACTTAATAAATAAATAATGGTAAAGTCTATGTGTAAAAAGAGTGGTTCTCTTAAACTCCAATTGCATAAGAATCATACAAAATGTTTATTTTTTAAAGGTTTTATTTAGGTATTTGTCATAAAGACAGAGAGCACATGCAGGGGAATGGGCAGGCAGAGAGAGAAGCAGACTCCCCACTGAGCAAGAAGCCTGACGTGGAACTCGATTCCAGGACCCTGGGATCATGACCTGAACTGAACGCAGATGCTTAACCAACTGACCCGCCCACCCAGGTGTCCCTAAAATGCGTATTAAAATGCAATGTCACAGGACCCACACCTAGGGCTTCTTCAGTAATATGTATAAAAGTCTCAGGTATCTGTATTATTCATAAATACCCTATATACTTGGGTCCATACCACACTTTAAGAAAAGCTGCTGTAAGCCATAGAATCTGCAACCTCTGATATACAAAATGACCCAGTTTTAGAGGCAGAGAAGGCATGAGTAGTTAGGAAGAGAAGCAAACATACTTCCCCTTTCCTGCCTTGGGCCACTTTATCATCTGAACTTTATTCACTCAAGCACCAGAAACCCACAGCTCAATTCATTTCCCCAAAATGTCCTTAAGAAGCTTCCCAGAGTCTACGCCACCAGTGGTCACCATACCACTCTTTCTTTCCACAAGAAGGAAATGGGTCTTTTCTAGAAGATATTGCCCAAGTTTAAGTTAACCAAGATTGAAAATCTCGAGGAACTTTATTCCATATGGACTTCAATTTGCAACTGGAATCTTCTTCCTCTTTCCAATTTCTATATTCTATAGGAACACCAGGAACTGTTTTCTAGAAAGTCTGACTAACCAAGACAAAAGTTTACTTAATTGAAAACAAGTATCAAAGTTTATTTTTTTAAACTATGAGTTTAAGAAAAATACAAGATAACCCCTTTTAGCACTTGTCATATCTTAACACCATCAAGCCACTTCCCAATCCCAAGGAAATCCTACAACAACCAAAAACTAATGTTTTTATTAATGAAATTGAACCTATGGCTTCAATTACAGTTCTTGTCTCATTATTCCACAAAAGGTAGTTTTCTCCAGCCTGTAGCCATAACCACCCTCTTCTACTCAACCTAGAACCATTCTTTAAAGCCCAATAAAAACCCTAGCTTCTAACATCAGTTCCCGGTATCCTCTCAACCTAGCTATTCCTCCCCACCCTATCCACAAATCTATTGCCTAACTACCCTTTTCTGTTAACCTTTTCTGTTTCTGTATTTATTTCAGCCTTTAAACAATATATTATTCTAATAATGATAATAATTATCCCTGTTCTGTGAACTTCTCTCAACTCCAGCCCTTAATGAATCGCTCCTTACAAGTGCAATACATTTATAGTTAAATGCACAAAATAAAGGATTTCAAATCAAATACTAAGCACCTCTATACTAGCACTGTGAGAGCCCTGATGTTAAAAATAACAGGCACAATTTTCAAAATTTTAAAAAAGGATGAAGATGAATAAAACATGAACTCCATTTAATGACCATAATGCTGATGTCTTTAGGGGTAGAAAGGTACTCATGTCTGCAACTTACTTTGAAATGCATCAAAAAAAAAAAAAAGGCCAACGACGATGGATAGAAGGGAGGAATGGCTAGATGGATGGATATTTGACAAATCAAGTAGAGCAAAATGTTAAAGATAGAATCTAGGTGATTGATATATGGGTGATCCCTGTAGAATTATGTATGTCGTAAATTTTTCATAATAAAATATTGGGGGAAATGAATAAAACACAGTCATCCTCCTCAAATGAGCTCACAGTACAGTGAAGGTGTCACACGAGCAATTACACAATTGAGTACAGTGAAAGTACACAGGCATAAATATGCACAGGAAGCCCCAGGGCACAGAGAAGTGGCTCTTAACTGGGAAAGAGGAGCTTAAATATGGTTTCTATGTGACCCCAATCTAAATCTGGAAGAACAGGTACAGTTATGCTGGCAAGTGGGTGCAGGAATATTCCAGGCATTAGAAAGCTCAAGCAAAGAAACATGTAGACATCACACAGCGTGGAATGTTAAGAGAACTGAGAGCAGTTGGATACTACTACAACGTATGAGGAAGAAGAAAAGGAATAGGTTGGTTGGTTTGGAATGCCCTAATAAACTTCTACTCACCCCTTCTAAGGCACACTCCCTTTAGTCTCCCAGAAAATCACTACCTCTTTCTATCCCTATACTTTACACAAGTTTGCATCATTACAATAATGATCAGGTATTTTCATGTTTTTGTTTCCTGAGCTACCTTCTATATTAAGACTGTGAACTCTTTGAGAACAAAAACTGCACCTCACACACAATTCATCACTCTGAAAAGACACCATTATAATACATATATAAAGTTTTTTTGACATAAAGTATGCCCTAAATCACATCCCCATGAACCTTCCACACAACAGAAATTGTCTAGGCTAACTTAGTATAAAGAATAATACAATACCACTTTTTCTGGAAGAAAAAACACTACATTACATGTATTCCCAGGAAAAAAAATCTACATTTTTAAAAGCTATGGGGGGTACTTAGATTCATAAATATGAAGTATATACTGATAAAAAATATGCTGACATTATAAAATGTAAGACAATGTCATCAAGTGGAAAGAACAAATTACAGACCAATACATATTAAGCCCTTTTTTTTAAGATTTTATTTATTTGACAGAGAGAGAGATCACAAATAGGTAGAGAGGCAGGCAGAGAGAGAGGGGGAAGCAAGCTTCCCACTGAACAGAGAGCCTGATGCAGGGCCAATTCCAGGACCCTGAGATCATGACCTGAGCTGATAACCCACTGAACCACCCAGGTGCCCCCATATAAGCTTTTTAAATTTTTTTTCTAAAGCTTTATTTATTTGAGAGAGAGAGTGAGAGGGCTTGCGCGTGTGCACACACACGCACACAGGAGTGCAGAGGAGGGATGGAAGGAGAAGGGAGAAAATCTCAAGCAGATTTCCCACTGAGCATGGAGCCAGATGCGGAGCTCCCTGAGATCATGACCTAAGCAGAAATCAAAAGTCAGACGCTTAACCGACTGAGCCACCCAGGCACCCCAAGCTTTATTTTTCAGTCTAAACCCGGGACCCTAGCTCTATTTTTTAAAGACTTTATTTTTAAGTATTTTCTACATCCAATGTGGGCCTTGAGCTCACGCCCCTGAGATCAAGAGTCACATACTCCACCAACTGGCTGGCTAGGAATCCCACACACCAATACATATAAATATGAGACAATTTGTTTACGCTTACAAATTTTCTAGACAGATACAAACAATTAGCAGTGGTTACTTCTTTTTTTAAAAAAAGATTTTATTTATTTATTTGACAGAGAGAGATCACAAGTAGGCAGAGAGGCAAGCAGAGAGAGAGGAGGAAGCAGGCTCCCTGCCGAGCAGAGACCCCTGGATTCGGGGCTGGATCCTAGGACCCTGAGATCGTGACCTGAGCCGAAGGCAGAGGCTTTAACCCACTGAGCCACCCAGGCGCCCCTAGCAGTGGTTACTTCTGAAACTGGGAATGGAGGGACTGGATTTTTCACATTACACCTCTTTTGTACTCAATTTTTATCGTGGGAAGAGATCATTATTTTTATACAATAATACAGTTATTCCTTCTTCCAAAGTAGTTTGTGCAAAACATTTTAAAAAATCCCTTGAAGACATGAAAACCATGCCATAGAACCTGTAAGTCTTCCAGACAACGTCTGTGTAAAATACACAAGAAAGGCAAACATTCCAAAGAATACTGAGAATTCTCAATGGTTTCACTTGCAGACATATTCCCCGAATATTAGTTTAAAACAAATCAGACAGAGTGCCTGGATGGCTCAGTGGGTTGAACACCCAACACTTGATTTTGGCTGAGGTCATGACCTCCTGGGCTGGGGGATCCAGCTCTGCTTTGTGCTACAGGCTCAGTGGGGAGTCAGCTTGGAGATTCTCTCCCTCTACCCTTCACCCTTCCACCACCCCCCACACACACACTCACGTGGGCAAGTTAGCAGTCACTTTCTCAAATGGAAAAATAAATCTTTAAAAATTTTTTTAAAAAATCAAGGACCTCTGCATGGTTCAGCTGATTAAGCATCTGCCTTCATTCAGCTCAAATCAAGATCCCAGGGTTCTGGGATCAAGTCCTGCATCAGGCTCCTTGCTCAGGAGGGAGCCTGCTTCTCCCTCTGCCTGCAGCTCCCCTTGCTTGTGTTCTCTCTCTCTCTCTGACAAATAAAATCTTAAAACAAACAAACAAATCAGAGGAGTGTGTACAAGAGCACACACATGTGGGGGTGGCGGTGGGGCTATCAATATAACAATACCCTTAACTGGAACAAACTTGGCACAACTGAAAAGTATCCTGGTAAGTTTTCAAACCACCAAGACCATCATATTATTTACACAGGCAAACTCTAACAAGCTTATTTTAAAATCCATATATAAATGAGAAATACAAGAATCAATGGTGCACTGTGCCTTGTAGTACTCACAGATGAAAAGGAGAAGGAGTCAAAACTAACACCTCAAACAGTCTTTTCTATGGAAGCAATGAAACAGAAAAGAACACAAATACCATAAAATATATCAACCATAAAATGTATGAAGTAATTTGAAAGGCAGAGGGCAGTAAAGTATTTGCTTTGCAGATTGACAAGCTACACAAAAAGCAATGGGCATACAAGATTACAGTGGATGGTTTCCCTCATAATCCGGCATTGGGATATGTATCTGAGGCTTAAAGCATGCTTCTTTCATGTAACCAAGAAGTTGAAGATTCTCAAATCCATTAAGGGAAAAAATGGGTTATTAATATAATATAGGTCTAATTATTGTGGCTGTAATTTTCAAGAAGAAGAAGAACACTAAAATTCCATGGTAAAATCCAATAGTTTACTGATAACATGTGCTGAGAGTGGGAAGTAGAAGAATAAAGTAAAAAGCCAGTAGTTCATAGTATTAAAGTCCCCTCAAAGTATTAAGATACAATATATTGGGCCATGTATCTAGGTCAAACCCCCTGAATATTTTAACGGCAATGCTCTTCAATGCACACTACATAGGAAGCATATGACCTTGGTTTTCACAAAATTACCTTTAAGAAACTCAGAAGAATCACACAGTATCCATTACCCTAATAAATCACTTATTTCCATTTTTCTTCCCAGGCTTTGTCTATATGTATATGTGCATGAACGCCTAGGTGTAAATTTTTTTCAGAAATATAGACACAAAACAGGGGCACCTGAGTGGCTCAGTAGGTTGAACAATCAACTCTTGATTTCAACTCAGGTCATAATTTCAGGGTCATGGGATCGAGCCCTGAGTCGGAGGAGTTAGCTTCTCTCCCTCTCCCTTTGCCCCTCTCCCTGCTCACCCACTCGCTCTCTCTAAACTCTAAAATAAATAAGTATCTTTAAAACTATAAACACAGGGGCACCTGGGTAGCTCAGTCATTGGGCCTCTAACTTGGGCTCGGGTCGTGATCCCAGGGTCCTGATCCCAGGGTCCTGGGATCAAGCCCCGCCATCGGGCTCCCTGCTCGGCCGGAGGCCTGCTTCTCCCTCTCCCACTCCCCCTGCTTGTATTCCCTCTCTCATTGTGTCTCTGTCAAATAAATAAATAATCTTAAAAAAAAGAAACAAAGATTAAAAAAAAGGGTTTCATGAAATTCCACCAGATATACTGTAACCTACTTATTTATTGCTAGACATTAAGACTGACCCCAATATTTCACTATAACTAACACTGCTTCCTGTATATAGATTTTATGTTCAATTATTCCTGATTTCCTCATTATTAGATCCAAGTAGATCAACATTTATTTTAGGACTCTTGATTACAGACAAGGTACATTTCTACAATTTTTGGCTATTTGTAAAATGGGAAATACGCACCTATTCTTTGCAAGGTTACTACTCCCTAAAGATTAAAAATGACAGCTGTCAAGCACTTCACTTAGTGTCTGGCACTTAGTAAGACTCAATCAGTAGTAGTAATATTAAAACCTTCAAATCCACTAACATTTAAGATCTGAACAGTTGTTTATATCAATTTGTATGAATGCTAAGTAATATAAAACCTTTGGTCATATTTGCTATAAATGCTTTCTCAAATTTTTAAGTTTTATTTATTTAAGTAATCTCTATTCCCAACGTGGGGCTTGACCCCACACAAACCCAAGATCAAGCATCAATCAATGCTCTCCCAAATGAACCAGGCAGGTGCCCCAAAATTTGTTTTCACCTTAGCTGTTCCTTTCTGTACTGCAAAAAGTAAGTTTCATATGAAATATTTTATAAAATAATATTAACATTATGGAGCACATTACACATATCATAAACTTAACATAAGACACATCTTTAATTATTTTAAGGTAGGTGATAGCCTGCCCATTTTACGGATGGAAAAACAAAGAAGTTAGGTAATTTCCACAAGGTCACAGAGCTGAGAAAAGGAGTCATACATAAGATTCCAACTTAAATTTGCATGGCTCGGGACGCCTGGGTGGCTCAGTTGGTTAAGCAGCTGCCTTTGCCTCAGGTCATGATCCCAGCGTCTTGGGATCGAGTCCCGCATCGGGCTCCTTGCTCGGCAGGGAGCCTGCTCCTCTCTCTGCCTCTGCCTGCCTCTCTGCCTGCTTGTGTTCTCTCTCTGTTAAATAAATAAAAAAATTTAAAAAAAAAAAATTTGCATGGCTCTAAGGCTTATGTTCTTTCCACTATCCCAAAATGCCTCAAAATACATACAAATATTTCAGGAAGCTATTCACCATTACAAGCATACACACGAACCAGAAAACTATTAAGAAACCCAAATACCTTTTTTACCAGCCAGTCAATTCATTCAATAACATACACATTTCCAAGATCAGAGACATGAAGATTAGAAAGAATACAGAACCAATCTGAGGAGAGCTGGACTGCAGTCCTGGCATACTAGCTTTGTAATGTTAAATTATTTCATAATTTATATATATGAGTTTAAGAGTCATTAAAGCTTCTTCCTTATCTAAAATCCTATAGCTCTAAGGAACACAGAACCAGGAAACAAAAATGTGTGTTCTAGAATTTATTTTACCACATTTAGTTGTGTGACCTTGAGCCGTGTTTGGCACCTCTGAAAGGCTAACTCCTCCTTTGTAAAACTGCCTAAACACCACAAGACTTCCATCCCCCTAAAGGATTATTATGAGGACAAAGTGAAAGTGCTATGTAAACTCTAGAATGCACTAAAACTATGCTGGAATCATCACTACTGTTACACTTGATTAACACACATAATGAGCAGCACATTTGGAATTTAATATTAGGTAATATGTTCGACACTGGAAAATACAGTGCAAGCAAACATACTTCCCTCCCCCAATCCTCCTACAAGACGGTGGCAAAAAAGCAATACAGTTTCCAACTATTCTTTTCTCACTGGCTTCAGACTTCTTTCCTGCAACTTGCAAAAGAAACTAAGTTTGGAAATACACCAAATCAGACGCTTAAGAGTAAAAGCTTGTCTTAACTTGTGAAGATAAAAATGATCAGAAAAAAATATGTTAATAGTCATAACCCACATAATTAGCTCAGGCATAGTTACATATAGCACAAGATTTATTTAATGAACTTTGGTGACTGGCGTCTTTTTTAGCCTTACCTCTAATTTCTTATATTCTATAGTAATACTGACAAGCCCAAGCCCCTGAGATCTCAAAACTTTTTCCACTTCTCAAAACAATTTAAACAAAAAGCAAAAAACCCTGAGTGATTTCTAAAAGTTCGTAAGTTTAGTTACATTTAGTTACATTTAGGAACTAAACTACATGTAGTTTAGTTACATACAATTAAAACTGAACTTATTTCTAAGTAATTCATCAGCATCCAGATAAATTACTATCATTTTTTTAAGCAGGCTCTACACCCAATGTGGGGCTCAAACTCACGACCAAGAGTCTCATGCTCTACCAACTGAGCCAGCCAGGCACCCCAAGTATCCAGATAAATTACTAAATAAGTAATTCATTCAACAAATATTTGAGTACCTACTAGGCACCAGATACTGTCAGAGCCACCAAGGTTACAGCATTAAACCACAAAGTCCTTGCTCCCCCGGTGCTTAAATTCTAGTACGGGAAAGAGAGACCACAAAGAAAATACCAAGCAGTGGTAAAAGCTACCATGAAAATAAAACAAGGTGATTGTGTTGAGAGGGGAGCAGGGCTCCATTCACTACATTTAAACATAACGTCACATGTACAATCATTTTAACTAAAGCTATAAATGCAATTTTTTAATATTTTTTGTATTTTTTATAAATACAATTTGTGTCCCTAAAGTAAATCAATCTATAGAGTGTTTGAAAAGTAATGACTCTATATTTCCATTTACCCCCAACTTCTCTCCCCAGACCTGAAAACTGTTTTACTACAAAGATGCTAGTGCAGGGGCACCTGGCTGGCTCAGTCCCTACAGCATGCAACTCTTGATCTCAGGGGTCTTGTGTTCAAGCCCTCCAATGGGTGTAGAGCTTACTTCAAAAAAAGTTGGGGCGCCTGGGTGGCTCAGTCAATTAAGAGTCTGCTTCGGCTCAGGTCATGATCCCAGGGTCCTGGGATTGAGCCCCGTGTCACGCTCTCTGCACTTAGCATGGAGTCTGCCTCAGATTCTCTTTCCCTTTCCCTCTTTTATCCCTCCCTCCACTCGCACTAAGTAAATAAATAAATAAAAATCTTTTTTCTTTAAGTTGCCAGTGCATCTTCAGTTACTCAAAAGTTAGATAGTCCAGAACATTCTCAGATCTCCTAAAGAAAGAAGGGTATCTTTTTCCATTGGTCTCACAATGCCTTGGCACTAACAAAATCTCAACAGGGAATCTATGGACTTTCTTCCTAGAAGTAGTCTACGGACTACCACCTGACATAACCATAAATGCAATCAGGTAATTATTTTTTTAATCATTATAATTTTTTTAAAAAGGATGTCTAACAGCCAATTTTACTTTATCTACCCTGCTCATGACTAAAAATAAGCATTACTATCAAGAAACAGGCTGAACTAATAAAAATTTCACTGTAGGTTTCATTGCTAAAAAGTTACACTGCAATAAGAAAAAAATCTGGGCTTTTCCCCTTGTTTTTAAACTGTTTAAAAAAACACTTCAACATGGCTCATCTACAAACTGTCCACTGAATGCAACTTAGCACTATTGGGCTAGACAAGAGGATGGATAGATGATGGCAGGTTTCCTAAGTAACTGCTACTTGTATATTGAAATGCACTAAAAACACAAAGTGAACAGACATTACAAAATAATACACAGATCCAATTTAAAATAATTAGATATCTATCTACTTAATACTAAAAACCATCACTACCAGTAATTAACCAGAAAACTATTACATACTCATAATTAAAAGGCCCTCACGTTAAACTTACGTATTGTCGGTCACATTCAAAATATCTTGCTCAAAAATAAGAGGAAATGTTCCTTCTAGCTAATAAAGAAACGCAAATTAAAGGCATCTGAGATATCACTGGCAAAACTGCTTAAAATAACATCTCCAAAGCAAGGATAATGTAGTTAACATATATCACACCTACGGTGGCACAGCTAGGTGGGTACAACCCTACTGGAAAACAATAAATCTTCAGTTATTTAGAGCTTTAAAAAGTTCATACTGATTGACAGCATTATCCCACTGCTGGACATAATTAGGAAAAAAAACCCCACAAAACTACTCATAGAAGCAGTGCCTCCAATCTAAAACAGAGGGGGAAGAGACACACAAATGTACAGCAAGAAAATTATTAGGTAGTTCATGGCATGGCACAAAAAAAGGCAAAAGTTCTATTATGTTGTACACCTAAAACAAATGTAGTATGTCAACTATAACTCAAATAATTTTTTTAAAAAGACAAAAGTATGTATAGATAAATTGGCTCTGGGACCGAATTCCAATGTGTTTTTCTTCCCAAATAGCACCAAGTAATTCTCCAATCACCAGCTGGGTGTCCTACAATTCAACTCAATTCTGACACTATCTATCACGAGATAGCATCA
Source organism: Nasua narica (assembly GCA_028533885.1). Taxonomy (NCBI): domain Eukaryota; kingdom Metazoa; phylum Chordata; class Mammalia; order Carnivora; family Procyonidae; genus Nasua; species Nasua narica. The sequence goes on along the minus strand of CM052801.1, from coordinate 80,164,015 downwards.
GATTCCACAGGTTAAGGGTTCAGTCCTCCAAGACTGCCCTCACCACCATCACCTTCTGCCACCAGTTGCAAACAGGTTACCTGTGCTTCTGACAATGAGCTACAGATTGCAGATTCCCTTGACTGCCTTCCTGGACTTCAGAGGACGGATAAAAATTCAGGTTGTCACCTGTACTTCTAACTAAATGGCTGTAAGTCAGAGGTTCCTAAGACCCTCTCCTTAGGTTCACTTAAATTTGCTAGAACAGCTCACAGAACTCAGAGAAACCTTTTACTTACTAGATCACCGGTTTATTATAAAAGAATATAATTCTCAGAATAGCTAGATGGGAAGAGATACATAAAGCAAGGTACAGAGAAAGGACACTAAGGTTCCCTGCCCACTCAGAGCTCACCACTCCCCAAATCTCCAGGTGTTTAACAACCTCAAAGTTCTCGGAACTCTGGTCTTTTGTGTCTTTATGGAGGCCTCATTACAGAGGCAGGATGGATTAAATCATTCTCCAGCCCCTCTTCCCACTCCTCACGGGGTTGACACCACTGGCAACCAACCAGCCCCATCCATCCTCAAATGCTTTCCAAAAGTAACCTCGTTAACATAATTAAAGACACCTTAATCTCTCTCAACATTTAGGAAATTCCAAGGGTTTTAGGAGCTCTGTGCCAGAAATGGGGTCAAAGACCAAACACATATATATTTCTTATAAATCACAGTATCACAATAGCCCTACCTCATATCGTAGTCAAAGATAAATTCCAGGCATTAACTTTTTAAAGGTGGAAAAAAAGTAGAAAAGATTTCCAGGCAGTGGCGCAGGGAGTGGGGTGCTACAGGGGATTATATTGTAATATGGAAAAGCATCTGCTGTTTTGTATTCTTCTCACAAACAATATATACATTACAACCATATAAAATATACACATGGCACTCTGTACTTGTCCTTTTGTAACATTTAACATACTTAATTGTAACTGGTTATTAATATCTTTTACCTCCAGTAAATTAAATTCTTTGAGGGTAGGGGACAGGCTCGGTGCTTTATCTCCAGTGCTTAGTACAGTGCCTGCCACATACTAGACACTCAAACATTTGTGGAGCAATTGTACTTCTGGTTATATACACAAAAGAATCGAACTTAGGGACTCAAAAAGATATTAGTACCCCTATATTCATAGCAGCATTCTTCACAACAACCAAAAGGTAGAAGCAACTCAAATGTCCATCATGGATGAATGAACAAAATGTGTTACATACATACAACAGAATATTATTCAGCCTTAAAAAGGAAGGAAATTCTGGCACATCCTACAAAATAGATGAACCTTAAAAACGTTACGTCAAGTGAAATAAGTCAGTCCCAAAAGGACATATATTCTAAGCTTCCTCTTTAATGAGGTACCTAGAATAGCCAAATACATAGACACAAAGGAGAACACTGGTTTATCAGGGACTGAGGACAGAGGGGAGATAGGAAATTGTTTAATGGGTACAGAGTTTCATTATGGGATGATGAAACAATATTGGAAATGGACGGTGGTAATGTTTGCACAACAATGAATAATGCCACTGAACTGTACACTTAATGGTAAAATTTTACGTTTACCAAAATTAAAAAATAAATATTTTTGGAATGAAGAAAGCATTAGAATTATGAGTAGTTTTCCAGATTGGTAACAGTAATTTCTCTTCATAATATTATCCCGAGAAGCAGAAAAGTTGGAAGATTTTAGAAGATATTCATGTCTAGTATTTTTTCTACCCAAGATAACTTTTCCACAAAACTTGAAGAAAACTGACGTTGCTACCTATACACTTTATTTCACATAGAAGTACAGAGGGAAGAAAAAAAGGTTTTCCTTTTCAAAAAAGGTTTTCCAACAAATCCAATCATAATTATCATAGCTGCTTTGCAGAGGACATCAAATTGCAGTGTACTAATACCACTCACATATTTAAGTACAACTGGTTCTTTGATTATGCACACTAACATAAATGTTTCATACAAAATAATTTCAATGAATTTTTAGTTTTCTTTTTAGAAAGTAGTAAGCCATCCCTTGTCCTAGACAGCTTCCCAGCTTAGTCTTATTCTTGGTAACTTGGGATCCAGTGTGCAAGAAGAACCCAACTCCCAAGAGATGCCACAAAGAAAACAATCTACATAAGGATAATCATTGATTATTATCAACTTTAAAGATAATTTCAACTTGAAATAACTGGAACTAGTATTTATATTGTACATAATTTAAAAGCATCTCCCAGAGGAGAGAACATGCCACCTGGATTTTCAAATGTAGACACTTCAGGATTTTATTCTACATTTTCCTAGATTTTCTATCTCCCTGAACACTCTCTATCAACAGTCCTACTTCTCTCTCCTATCCAACAATGAGTTTTCACCCCAACCCTCTGATCCTTTTTAAAAATATTCCCCTCTAGGGCGCCTGGGTGGCTCAGTTGGTTAAGCGACTGCCTTTGGCTCAGGTCATGATCCTGGAGTCCCAGGATCGAGTCCCATATCGGACTCCTGGCTCTGCGGGAAGTCTGCTTCTCTCTCTGACCTTCTCCCCTCTCATTCTCAGTCTCTGTCTCTAATAAAAAAAAAAAAAAATCTTAAAAATACTCCCCTCTAAAAGCTAATGTACTCTATGCATAGGAATCCCTAACACATATCTCCCACTCTTCTATCTACTGAACTCTAATTGCATTAACATCAGCTTAAGGTTGAAGTATCTAAGACCTAATTCATCTCTTTCTCTCCAAAATCAGCTACCATTTAAATGCAAGAGCACATACATTATTATTACTACTGTGTTCCAACTACATAAATCATTGCAAGAAATTTTTCAAGAAGTACAAAGAAAGAGGTATGCATTCCAGGACATCATAAAATAATGACTTATGTGCTATCAAAATATTAACTAAAACATCGTTATTAAAGTTTCAATACATGGCAGTTTTTTTAAACACACACATACGAATATTTCTATATACATACGTTATATATATGTCATTTCCAACAATTTGTAAGGGACAAAGCTAGGAATTCTCCTGTCTGAAGCCAACTCCCTACTTCATATCTAGTTCGACACTACGCTCGTTACAAATACACTATCAAAGCTCAATGAACAAATCTTTAGGCAAAATGAGGGGACCGAAAATTAAGACAGTAAGAAGCTGGAAGGCAGACCTCTACTAAGAGATAAAAGGCTTCAAAGAGCCTAGAAACTGAGCTGAGTGCACATGCTCCTCCTGGAATTGAAGGTAATTCATTCTAAAAACTAAGATTAAGACTCTACGACCTCCCTACTCCCACCCCAAAACAGGCCCAAACACATGCCACAGCAGTTCTCTATTCCAGGGAATGCCCACCTTGGTACATTAAGAGTAAATCAGTTTGGGACCCCTGGGCGGCTCAGCTGGTTAAGCATCGGCCTTCAACTCAGGTCATGATCTCAGGGTCCTGGACTCAGGCTCCTCGCTTACTGGGGAGCCTGCTTCTTCCCCTGCCTGCTACTTCCCCTGCTCGGTCTCTCTCTTTCTCTCTCTGACAAATAAATAAATAAAATCTTTAAAAAAAAAAAGGTAAATCAGTTTAATTCAGGATCAGCTTGCAAAAAAAGTCTAGTGAGTTTCACAATACCAGAGTTAAGGAGGAAAGTGAATGCTGGAGGCAAAGGACATTATTTGATATAATATCACCAAAGAATCCTTCACTGAAAGGCTAATTACTTTAAAAAAAAAATCCTGAATAAATGAGGAACCAAGCCAGTCAGAGGGACCAGCAAATACAAAGGACCTGAGGTAGGAAGCAAATTATTCAAGCAAATTAGTTTCCTTAGGCCTCGGTTTTCCAATCTGTAAACTGACTATATAACATCCCCTACACCAGGGTGCCTGGGTGTCTCAGTCCTTAAGCATCTGCCTTCAGCTCAGGTCATGATCCCAGGGTCCTGGGCTCCAACCTTGCACTGGGCTCCCTGCTCGGGAGGAAGCCTGCTTCTCCCTCTCACATTCCCCCTGCTTGTGTTCCCTCTCTCGCTGTCTCTCTCTGTCAAATAAATAAAATATTTTTTAAAAATAACATCCCCTAGGGGAGCCTGGGTGGCTCAGTGGGTTAAAGCCTCTGCCTTCGGCTCAGGTCATGGTCTCAGGGTTCTGGGACCGAGCCCAGCATTGGGCTCTCTGCTCAGCGGGGAGCCTGCTTCCTCCTCTCTCTCCCTGCCTGCCTCTCTGCCTACTTGTGATCTCTCTCTGTGTGTCAAATAAATAAATAAAATCTTTAAAAAAAAAATGGGACGCCTGGGTGGCTCAGTTGGTTAAGCAGCTGCCTTCGGCTCAGGTCATGATCCCAGTGTCCTGGGATCGAGTCCCACATCAGGCAACTTGCTCGGCAGGGAGCCTGCTCCTCTCTCTGCCTCTGCCTGCCTCTCTGCCTGCTTATGTTCTCTCTCTGTTAAAATAAATAAATAAAAATCTTTAAAAAAAAAGTCTGCAATTTGAGTGATTAAAGAAGTAGGGCTTTAAAAAAAAAATTCCCTACACCATAAGAAGGTAGTATATTACGTCAAGTATCTGACACATGGAATGTACTCGAGAACTGAGAATATTACAGTTATCTGGGCACCTATCATTCCAGCAAAACCCTCAGCATATTGTCCAGCACACAGAAAACATTCAGAAAAAGTACTGTTATATAATCCCCTTAATAACATAAAGCAGACAGGGGTGCCTGGGTGGCTCAGTCAGGTAAGCATCTGCCTTCAGCTCAGGTCATGATCCCAAAGTCCCAAGATCGACCCCCACATCAGGCTCCCTGCTCAGCAGGGAGTCTGCTTCTCCCTCTTCGTCCCACGCCCTGCTCCTGCTCCTTCTCCCTCTCTCTCTCAAATAAATCTTCTGCTGACCCCTAAAATTCCTGTAAGGATAAACAAACACACTCTACAATTAAAGACAGCACTTAATATACTGCCAAGATAAGGAAACCATTCACATTATTGTCAACTAATCAGCAGCATTAAGAACATGGACTCTACAGCCAGACTGCCTGGGTTCACATCAAAGCTCCACCACTTCATAGGTTAAGTGTCCTTGGGCAATTTTACATATTTCCTCACACCTCTGTTTCCTCAACCGTAAACAGGAAATAATAATAGTACCGACTTCACTGGGCTGTTGGGAGGATTAAACAGGTTTTTTTTTTTTTTAAGATTTATTTATTTACCTGACAGAGAGAGATGAGACAGTGGGAGAGGGAACACAAGCCAGGAAAGAGGGAGAGGGAGAAGCACGCTTCCCGCTGAGCAGGGAGCCCAATGCAGGGCACGACCCAAGCTGAAGGTAGACGCCCAATGACTGAACCACGCAGGCATCCCTTTAAATGGGTTACTTTTTGAAATCACTTCTATTTCAGTGTCTAGCATTTGGTTATTCAGTGTTAGTAGTAATAGCATGAATTAAAAAAAAAAAAAGGAAATCACTATCAAAATGTTTCTACTTCCCATGGGAGAATTTTAGAAATCGTAAAGATACTGGAAGTGGAAAAGCAGCAGAAAACGGAGACAGGAGAAAATGAAAAAAAAAAAAAAAAAAAAAACCCACCACGAATTGACATAATGTTGCCTGGATTTGGACCAATTTACAGATGTTCCTATTAGCATAATTGTCCTTTAGTAGGAACGCTAGTAGTGAGATATATGCCAACAATACTTTGGATAACATTTTATTTCATTGTTTAGAACAAGTTTAATTACTAAATTTTTTTTTTAAAGATTTTATTTACGTATTTGTCGAGAGAAAGAAAGAGAACAAGCAAGTGCACAAGCAGGGGGAGTGTCAGACAGAGGGAGAAGCAGGCTCCCCGCCAAGCAAGGAGCCCAATGCAGGACTCAATCCCAGGACCCTGGGATCATGACCCAAGCTGAAGGCAGACAATCAACTGACCAAGCCACCCAGGCATCCCTAATTACTAAAAATTAATTCAGATGTCACATTTCCGAGGATTACAACAGAGAGAATATAACAAACTTTATCAACTTCCCCCATCCAACCCTCTTCTAGGTGTTACTTGGTGCTTACTACAAAATATGAAACATCACGTTAACTTCAGACTGAAATTGATTTATCCTCTATCAGCTACTGGTGAAAAATAAACCTTTCTGGGGTCTTGGATGGCTCAGTTGGTTAAGTGCCTGACTCTTGATTTTGGCTCAGGTCATGATCTCAGGGTTGAGGGATCAAGTCCCACGAATGGGTCTCCATGCTCAGCGGAAGTCGGCTTGAGAGATTTTCTCTCTCCCTCTCCCCCTGACCCTCACCCCCACTCACTTTTCCAAATAAATCTTTAAAAATTAAAAAATTTTTTTAAAAAAAGGGGTGTGGGGGGGCAGGGATATGGACACTGGGGAGGGTATGTGCTATGGCAAATGCTGTGAAATGTGTAAGCCTGATGACTCACAGACATGAACCCTGGGGCAAATAATACATTATATGTTAATAAAAAATTTAAAAAAAAAAAAAGAGGGGTGCCTGGGTGGCTCGTAGTCAGTTAAGCATCTGCCTTCAGCTCAGGTCATGGTCTCAGGGTCCTGGGATTGAGCCCTGCATCAGGCTCTCTGCTCAGCAGGGAGCCTGCTTCTCTCTCTCTGCCTGCTTGTGATCTCTCTCCTCTCGTCAAATAAATAAAATCTTTAAAAAAAAAATGTGATGGGAGGGGTGCCTGGCTGGTTCAGTCAGTGCAGCATGTGACTCTTGATCTTGGGGTTCTAAGTTTGAGCTCCAAGTTGGGTGTAGAGATTACTCAGAAAATAAAATAAAATCTGCGGCACCTGGATGGCTCAGTCGGTTGAACATCTGCCTTCAGCTTGGGTCATGGTCTCAGGGTCCTGGGATCAGCCCTACATCGGGCTCCCTGCTCGGCAGGGGTCTGCTTCTCCCTCTCCCTCTGCCTACTTGTGCTCTCTCTCTCGGTCAAATAAATAAATAAATAAAATCTTTTTAAAAAAAAGAAAAAATCTTTAAAAAAAGATGTGGTGTATATATATATTAGTCATAAAGAATGAAATCTTTTTTTTTTAAGGATTTTATTTATTTATTTATTTACTTACTTACTTACTTACTTGAGAAGAAACACAAGCAAGGGGAGTGGGAGAGGGAGAAGTAGGCTTTCTGCTGAGCAGGGAGCCCGATGCAGGACTTGATCCCAGGACCCTGGGATCATGACCTGAGCCAAAGGTAGACACTTAACAACCGAACCACCCAGGCACCCTAAAGAAGGAAATCTTGCCATTTGCAACAACATGGATGGATCTGGAGAGTATAATGCTAAGTGAAGTCAGTCAGAAAAAGACAAATACCATGATTTCAGTAATATATGAAATTTAAGAAACAAAACAAATGAAGAAAAAAAAAAGACAAACAAAAAAACTCTTAAATATAGAGAACTAACAAATGGTTACCACAGGGGAGATAGGTGAAAGGATGGGTAAAATAGGTGAAGGAGATTAAGAGTACATGTATTGTGATGGCCACTGGGTAATGTATAGAATTGTTGAATCAGTATACTATGCACTTGAAACTGAATGTTATGTAATGTAACACTGAAATGTTAATTAAGCTGGAATTAAAAAATAAATTTAGGGTAGCTCAGTTGCTTAAGCATCTGACTCTTGATTTTGGCTCAGGTCATGATCTCAGGGTCATGAGATCAAGTCCCTCATCAGGCTCTGCACTCAGCATGGAGTCTGCTTGTCCCTCTGCTCCTACACCCGCTCACACTCTGTCTCTCTCAAAGAAATAAAATCTCTTAAAAAATAAAAATAATTTTTTTAAATGTGCTTTTAGGGGCGCCTGGGTGGCTCAGTGGGTTAAAGCCTCTGTCTTCGGCTCAGGTCATGATCCCAGGGTTCTGGGATCGAGCCCCGCATCGGGCTCCCTGCTCAGCGGGGAGCCTGCTTCCCCCTCTCTCTCCGCCTGCCTCTCTGCCTACTTGTGATCTCTCTCTCTCTGTCAAATAAATAAATAAAATATTTTTTTAAAAATGTGCTTTTAGGGGCACCTGGGTGGCTCAGTGGGTTAAAGCCTCTGCCTTCGGCTCAGATCATGATCCCAGGGTCCTGGGATTGAGCCCCGCGTCGGGCTCTCTGCTCAGCAGGGAGCCTGCTTTCCCCTCTCCCTCTGCCTGCCTCTCTGCCTACTTGTGATCTCTCTCTCTCTCTGTCAAAAATAAAATAAAAAAAAATAAATATTAAAAAAAAATAAAAAAATAAAATAAAAATGTGCTTTTAATTCTCAGAGCAGGAAAAAGCCTTTCTCCTACTTAACTGACAAAAGTCCTCAGACTACTTTGAGAAATTTAACTTCCTCCTTGGTCTCCACAAGGAGGATTTTGGATTATTATCTCCATTTTTAATAACTGGGCCAGCCAGATACCTCTCCTTTTTTTTTTTTTAAAGTAAGTTCTATGCCCAACGTGGGGCTTGAACTCATGACCCTGAGATCAAGTCGCATGTTCCACCATCTAAGCCAGCCAGCTGCCCCAATTATCGGCTCCTTTTATTCTCTTTCCCAAAGAAAAGTTATCACTAAGAAATCTATAAATCACCCCACTGGGAGGCAGTGTATCACCACGTAAAGAAGTATGCTAGAATTGGGCAAAATTTGGATTCAAAAGTACTCTGCCACTTACTAGCTGAGTGAACTTGGGCAAGTCACTTAACCATTCTGGAACCTCAGTAAATGAAAATACCACCAACTACATCACAGGGTTTCTTAAGAAATAAAAAAACTCAGTGTTAAGAGAATGTACTACAACTTGCCATCTAGAAGATGCTGTAAATGATATCCTATAGATACAAACTTCAAAGTTCATCATCACTGCAAAGCCAACTAGAGGAAATTAATTACTTTTCTTCCAACACACAGTTCTTTAATATGAATATTAATAATGTAATTATAATGCAGGGTTAAATATCTAGAAAACCTAAAGTTTTAACTCAATTATCATTTAAGAATCTGTATAACATACCACATTACACGAGAATTAAAAATTAGATAAAAACGGGGGCACCTGGGTGGCTCAGCGGGTTGAGGCCTCTGCCTTCGACTCGGGTCGTGATCCCAGAGTCCTGGGATGGAGCCCCACCATCAGGCTCTCTGCGCAGCAGGGAGGCTGCTTCCCCGTCTCTCTCTGCCTGCCTCTCTGCCTACTTGTGATCTCTCTCTGTCAAATAAATAAATAAGATCTTTTTAAAAAATTAGATAAAAACACAATTCCCAGTCTGAAGAAGTTAACAATCTACTTAGAAGAGATAAATGTGGATATTCGCCAATATTGTATATTTAAGCACTATATATTTATACACACACACACACACACACACACAATTACCTTTCATGTTAGACTTGCTGTTTTTACGCAGCAACCTGGATGCCTGTGTTTCAGTCTAACCTCAAAAGTTTAGGAAATAATTTCTCACTAAAGAATTTTTTCTAGGGGTGCCTGGGTAGCTCAGTTAGTTAAGCGGCTGCCTTTGGCTCAGATCAGGACCCCAGGGTCCTGAGATCAAGCCCCACCCCCTCCAGCTCCCTGCTCAAGCCTGCTTCTCCCTCTCCCTCTGCCTGCCACTCTGCCTACTTATGCTGTCAAATAAATAAAATCTTTTCTTAAAATAAGGAATTTTTCTAATATAATCCCATATTGTCCAAATAATCCCTCTGATATTTTTCAAGTACATTTAGGACACCCAGATATGAATGCAACTACTGAATATTCCTCAATGAATTACTCACTTTATGCACTGATATTTAATCAAAACTCAAAAAAGTACATATACACAGAGCTGGAAAAATCCATTTGTCATTGACAAATTTGCTTTTCAAAAACATACCTTCATGCTTCAGCTTCCCTGCCAACCATGGTTACCACCACTTCCTCACTTCTCCTGCCAGGAATAAAGTCTGAGGAATGTCTTTTGGCCTGAATGAGTAGTGGAAACAGAGAGGGATATATCCCAAAAGAAAAATATGGCTTTGCTAATATTTCCTACATTTTCTCTATTTTTTTAGTGTAAAAGGGAAATTCTCAAAGGTTCATGTTCCTATCTTTAATACTACTTCTTTAAACCACAAAAAAGGCTTTTTTTAGTAAGAGAATATTAACCATGTTCTTTGTAGTAACATTCTAGTTGCCACAAAGTTTGCAAATTAGGTACAAGGCAGTAGATAAATCTGTGAGTGGAAAAATTCTTCTTGCTTTTAAAAAAAAGGGGGAAAAGATTAGAGATCTAGGAAAAAGAGGATATCATATATCCCCATCTTGAAATGGGAATACTTCAAATACATCAAAACTAAATCATCATATATATCATATATAGAGAATGAATTTGATGAGTATCGTATACTGCTACAAAGACATTTCAAGCTAACATTCAAACGAAGAATTCAAAGTCAAAAAGTTAAACACAAACACATGTAACTTTAAGTCCCTATTTTTAAGTAATCTCTTCACCCATTCGTATGGGGCTTGAACTCACAACCTTGAGATCAGGAGTTACATGCTCTTTCAACTGAGCCAGTCAGGCACTCCAAAATTCCTATTTAAAAGCAAGCATTTAGAAAGTGAAATAAAGACACACATGAGTGCTATATAACAGTGATTGTCAGGATGCCTGGGTGGCTCAGCATCTGCCTCTGGCTCAGGTCATGGTCCCAGAGGAGTTCGATCGAGTCCCCCATTGGGCTCCCACTCCGTGAAGAGCCTGCTTCTCTCTCTGCCTACTGCTCCCCGTACTTGTGCACATGCTCTCTCTCCCAGACAAATAAATAAATAAAATCTTAAAAAAAAAAGTCATTGCCGACTGCTTCTTCTGCTTTTACACAAACCCATAACATCATTTAGAAGACCTCAATTTTTGGATAACAGTAACTACTTATAGTGGATGAACATGGGCTCTTCTAATTTCGTTTATTAAACAACTACCAAAGACTGAACCATTCCAAGGCTACACTTACAGTCCTCAATTGTTATTTTCCCCCAGTGCTTTTCAGAGTAGTCCTTAAAACCACTTGTCACCAGGGGCACCTAGCTGGCTCAGTCAGTAGAGCATGTGAGTTCAAGCCCCACATCGGGTGTAAAGATTACGTAAAAATAAAATCTTAAAATACTTGTCACTAACTTCAAATTAAGGACACCATATCAAAAACAACTGCATTGATGGCTACTGGTTTTAGCCTAATATTCTTTAATATATAATAATCCCGGCATGTAGTGTTTTGTGTGGGGTTTTTTTTACATTTTATTTATTTGACACAGAGAGAGACAGAAAGAGCACACAAGCAGGGGGAGTGGCAGGCAGGGATTCAAAAGTACAAGGGAGAGAGGACAAGCAGGCTACCCGCTGAGCAGGGAGACAGATACAGGGCTCAATTCCAGGACCCTGGGATCACCACCTGAGCCAAAGGCAGTAGCTCAACCAACTGAGCCACCCAGGTGCCCCCATAGTGTATTATGGAAGTTGTTTTTAACCCCTTTGGGGCAATAAAGCCCAACTGACAATGTCACCTAAGGGGACAGGGATTATGTAACCTAGTTGACCATTGTATATATCCGGTCTCTATAGGCATTTTAAGTACCAGCCAATAACAACAATGAACCCTTTTGAGAATCTGAAGAAACACACGTTTTGTACATAATTTGATAGGGTTCTCACACCTCTACCATATCTATGAGCCCTGGATTAAAAACAAGCAATAGCTTTTTAAAATACCAACTGTAGGGGCACCTGGGTGGCACAGTCAGTTGAGCATTGGACTCTTGGTTTCAGCTCAGGTCATGATCTCATGGTCCTGGGATAGAGCCCCCGGTCGGGCTCCCCACTCACTGGGGACTCTGCATGAGTTTCTCTCTCACCCTCCACCCCTAGGTTCTCTCTCTATAAAAATAAATAAATAAAATCTTTTAAATAAACAGATAAATAAATAAATAAATCCCAACTATATTAATTTCATATAATAAACCAAATCCACAAAAATCCAAAAAAAATCCTTTTGTCTATCATTGACTATGTGGCCCACAAATCTGGTCAGAAATGCAATCACCCCACTTCTACTTTCATGATGGATTTAATGAACTAAAGAAAAGACTTGCAAAATTAAGTAAACCTACTTAATAACCCTGCAGTTGTTTGTAAATATTGACACCAACAAAAAATCTCCAAACGTGAACTAGCTAGGGGATAAAAAACACACAAATTCCTCAACGAAATATTAAAATGGCCAAAAAACAGCCAAGTATGAAAAAACTTAGTCCTCTTAACATCAGCTCTCTACCGGGGCACCTGGGTGGCTCACTTAAGTGCCTGCCTTTGATTCAGGTCATGATCCCGGGGTCCTGGGACTAAGCCCCAAGTAGAGCCTCATGTCTGCTTCCCTGCTCTGTGGGGAGCCCACTTCTCCCTTGCCCTCTGCCACTCTCCCTGCTTATACACCCACACGCTCTCTAATAAATAAAACCTTAAAAAAATAATAATTTTTAGGGGCGCCTGGGTGGCTCAGTGGGTTAAAGCCTCTGCCTTTGGCTCAGGTCATGATCTCAGGGTTCTGGGATCGAGCCGCACATCAGGCTCTCTGCTCAGTGGGGAGCCTGCTTCCCCCCCCCATCAAATAAATAAATTAAATCTTTAAAAATAATAATTTTTAAACAAAAGATCAGCTCTCTTGACACTTACCCCCACTAAAAGAAAGGGTGGGAATCTTAGTTTACAATACAGTATAATCTGCGATTATGCTGAAATCATTTCTCCAAATGTTTGAATTAACCTACAATAATAATTTTTTGGGGGGTGGGATGTATCACAAATATAAACAGGCAGGAACAGAAGGCAACTACAAAAGTCACCCAAAAATAAAAGAGAACTATAATTTTATGAAATGACACTTCAGGGGCTCCTGGGGTGGCTCAGTCGGTTTAGCGTCTGCCTTCAGCTCAGGTCTTGATCTCAGGGTCCCGGAATCAAGCCCCACCACAGCCGGCTCCCTGCTCAAGCCTGCTTCTCCCTCCTCCTCTCCCTCTGCCACCCTCCCTGCTTGTGCTCTCTCTGGCACTCACGTTCGCACTCTCTGTCAAATAAAAATCTTTAAATAAAATAATAAAAGAAATGACACTTTAATCTCTACAAGACTTAACTCTCAAATTATGTTACAGGATCAGTTTAACTTCAAATAAGTCTCTAAACTGTACCTTTTTCTTTCTAACACCACTTCTCCCTAGTCACAAAATTATTTCCCTTTCAGTTTTCTTCTCAGAAGAAACATAAGAACCCCCAAGAAAGAACATAGAATTAACATTTCCTCCCAAGAGTAAGGGGAGTCTGAATAATACGTAAGTAAAACACAGATTAAATAGTGAAAGTAGGGGCACCTGGGTGGCTTAGTGGGTTAAAGCCTCTGCCTTCAGCTCAGGTCATGATCTCGGGGTCCTGAGATCGAACCCCCGCATCGGGCTCTCTACTCGGTGGGGAATCTCTCTTTGCCTGCCTCTCTGCCTACTTGTGATCTCTCTCTGTCAAATAAATAAATAAAATCTTTTTAAAAAAATAGTGAAAGTAGTTATCTTGACTTCTTCTTTTATTTCAGTGGACCTCAGAAGTTGTTTTTCAACAGTCACTCAAAAGTCCAATAGTCACTTGAATAAAGCTAACTGGAAATTCTACTAGGTAGAATTTAAAAAACCGTCTCTTGTCTTTTACAATCAACCCCACACCAATAGAAATTCCCGCAAGGGTAAAAATAAACAAACTCTCAGAACATGGCTGTTTAAAGTCATTTAAACCACTTTCATGTCCAAATAAATTGTAGAGGTTGTGAATCCCCTCCTACCACTTACTAATTAGGCAAGGTACCTGGCTTCCCTATGCTTTGGATGCCTCCTGAAAAATGGAATATTAATCAGAGACATCATACATCCAGTTTCTCTGGGACAGTTCTAGTTTATAATATTATCCCAGAATGCCATCCAGTTAGTGCCCCCTTTCATTCTCAAAAATATCCTGGTTTGAGGGGCACCTGGGTGGCTCAGTGGGTTAAAGCCTTTGCCTTCAGCTCAGGTCATGATCTCAGGGTCCTGGGATCCAGCCCCACATCGGGCTCTCTGTTCAGCAGGTAGCCTGCTTCCCCCTCTCTCTGCCTGCCTCTCTGCCTACTTGGGATCTCTATCTCTGTGTCAAATAAAAAAATAAAATGTTTAAAAATATATCCTGGTTTGAGCAATAAATCATATGGTAATGGGTAACAGGGTCATAAAGATTAAGTGAGGTAATACATGTAAACATTTTAACAGTGTCTGACAGAGTAAGAGTTCATTCAGTTAGTGTTAACTACTGCTAATGTTAGTCACTGTCGAATACTTTTTATAAAAAGTTTTGAACCATATAATGAACAGAATTCCTACAATATTCCTTTTCACAAATAAATTATGCATTTAACTTCCCACATTCAATTTTCTGAAACAACTAAGTAGCACTAACTGCTTGAAATCAACACTAACCAATTTATCCCAAGATGGCAGTATTATCAATTGCATTCACATTTTATCATACATAAGTTTTAGTAGAGGCTATATTAAGGTTACTGACAGGAAAGTAACTGAAAAGTAAAACTCAGCTTAGCACCAAACCAAGTCCCTTAATATTCTGCAGCCTTTCTCACTGAGGGTTCCACAATGTTAATTAATCACAAAACTCAAAATTATTTGAGTGACCATTTCCTGAATTCTCCCAAGAATGGTACAAAACTAGTATCTTTCCAGATACACAGGAGAGAAACTAATTCATTACATACAATGGATGCCTTGGGGCATAATTCTGTTGTAGAACACCAAGGTCTTGTTATTCTTGGGAGTACAAAGGGGGAAAAAAGGATGAAAAGACTCAATATTGAACAAAGACAGAATCTAGGGTAGAAGAAGACTGTATCACTGGATAAATTATCTCCCACAGAAAGAAGCTTAAGGGAACAATTAACATAAAATATATAAATTTGACTTATGGCTATGAAAAGCACTATACATTGTTTTACCTCATCTCCACTAATTTACTGTAGGCCAGCTATCCAACATCTAGCAGTCCTTCAGATAAGAAAAGTTCTAGATGTAGTTTATGAAAAGCAGAAAGGAAAAAGAGGAAAAGCAAAGTGAGACCAAGATTCCTGTCACCGATCACTAATGAACCTACTAATAACCGACACCAATATTAACTATTACCTATACAAATTAGAACAAGAAAATTTAATAAAAAAAAAGAAAATTTAATAAAGTGAAAAGATAAACTAGAATAGAAATTAGAAGAAAACAGAGATACTAACACAAGGAAAGAGAATTATTTTTAAGGTATCATTAAATAACAACAAAATCCCCTTACAGAATCAATCAGAGCTGTGAATTACAAAAGTTATTTTTATTTATAAAAATATTTATTTCAAATCTAACCGCTCAATAAACAAGCTGAATGATTGGGGAACTATTCTCAGACACACTTAGCCTGTATAGTACATAAATGACAGAAGGGGAAAAAATTCAGTGAAACTATTCTACCATAGTATGACCCTTCCCCCCAAAAAAAATCAAGAATACAATTCAACATATTATTGCACGAACATTTGTATAATGAGCACATGCAAACAATACCAAGCTCATATTTATTTCAACTAATCTTTTAGTGCAAAACACAATTTAGACCTTTCATTAGGTAGCAACTCATCTAACCCTGTGTAAAAATCTGCATTTATCCTGCACTACATGTGAAAAAAAATCTTCATTTTGTAATATTAAAATGATACATGCTTTCTGGTGATAGAAAACCCAAGACCTAAACCGCTTAGTTAAGGGAAACTAGTGAGCTTTAACAAAAAAAAAAGTGCCAAGGTTTTGAGGCCAAATTAATTTGGGTGTGAATTCAGGCCATCAATTTTTTTTATCATGTGACAAGTCATTTATTCTGAGTCTCAATTTCCCCATCTGTAAAATGATAATAACCACCTATCTTGCAAGGTAGCTAAGGAGAGTAAATAGAAAATATTAAAACAGTTATTGGCACTCAAAAGGAACTCAAACTAAAGTTAGTTTCTTAGACTATCTCAGGATTCAACAAGTTATAGGTCAAATCCCATTACACCAATGTTATGCATGCAAAAAGTGTAAACAGGACTTATTTTCTCCCCTTTAAACAACAGTGTGACATTAAAAAGGAATTTTACCTTTGAGTGTACATTAGATTATCCAGAGCTTACAGAAATCTCTCTAGTTGGTCTCATCAATCCTAGTAATGTATTTTCCAATTAAAAAATAAAAAAGAACAGCATTAACATTATTCACCCTTCCTTCCTTTGGAAGAATGGGGAGTATAAAACAATTTCAATAATCTCCTGACTAACCATTATGTAAAGACTTCTTATTTTCTTCTGGTTAGTATCAAAGATAGAACTATAGCAAGCATACATTAGGAACACAGTTCAGGTAGAGGTAGCAGATTACCACAGCTGCTAAAGAGATATAGTTTTTTTTTTTAATGCACATATTCAAAACTCTATAAGCAACGTCACTTACACTGAAGAAATATAAAATTTGGTTTGATTAAATGCAAAGCACGCAACCCAGGACATGTAAAAAAAAAAATCTAACTGACAATTTTGTTTTCTTACATTATCTTCGCCAAACAGAAAGAACATGCAATAACTACCGCTCATGATAGCTAGAGATACAGAGAAAATATTATACAGGGACAGTACTGAACCACAAATTAAAAGTCCTATGCATCTAACATGTAGAAAACTACAAAAAGAAAATGCACAGAACTTTTAGAATAGCCTAGATCTTTAAAGTTTCTTCTTTATTCTCCGGTAATTAATCACATTTCAGTATATACTGATACCTATAGCTAACTGGGACTATCCCTTTCCTTTGCTAAGGTCCCCAACTTCCAAAATAGGTATACAATAGTGCTTCACTGTACAGTAACTGTCATTTCAAGTATCTGAGTAATCTACTAATAGCAATTTCAAAGTGCTAATACAAGACCAGGTTGGTTTTTTTGAACATGTGAGGCACAAAAGTCACCACATTAAAGAGATGTGAACCTTATCCCACTAAGATATAATGACCAGATCACTGTGTCCATTTAATGTAAATTTTAAACTCAAAAGTTAACTTGCAGCATCAAAAACTGGAGCCTTCCATCTATTATAAAGAACCAAAAGCAAAAAGAATATGCTATTCACTGTTTACTCCCTTCCCACACATGACTGTGGGTGGCATCAGTTAAACATGCAGAATATTAAGCACTACTAAACAGTCCAAGGGATATTTTCACATCCAACACTATATTCCCAAAAGATAATTTATTTGAGCTTGAGCCTGCTCCCCATCCCTCCCTACCCATTTTAATACATAGGTCCTCAGACAACCACCAGTCAATAAGGTAAGATTGCAAAAGAAAATAATGAAAAAGAAATATAGGATTTAATTTCATTAAAATCTGGAGTGTTTGAGTTTTTAAAAAAAACCTTAACTAAATAGACTTCAAAGTTACCAAACTCATAATCTGTTGGTTTAGTAGTTTAACTGTTACCTTGCCACAATAAATCTGAAGCCACAATCCTCATCATCTATTTAAGATTATTTGCATACAAATAAGAATTCAAAATAAGTAATATCTTCTCATAACATTCTTCTGAAGCTAAAATGCTGAATATGAATATACAGACTAATATTAACAGTTATGAAATGTCTGTTCCTAGACCAGGGTGGAATTTTGCTTTAATAATGATGAAGGAACACACTTCACCCAACATAAAAATTAAATATCCATTATTTTGGATTCCCTTTAGAATTATAACATATATTCAAAAATACATCTCACAGGGTAAAAAGCCTGACACTGAACACAAAACTGCAGAAAATAAGGCACTTACCTTCAAAGAGTGTAGGAGTAATTTACAAATATACTAATTAAGGAGACTGATGATTTTAATTGCAATGCACTTTTACCGCTGATGGTTAATGGTCAGAATGTCCTTTATAGAAAACATTAGAATATTTTACACATCGACTTTTAACTACAGCACCAAATCCTTAAACTGAGGGGTGGGATTTAACTCATTTTATAAGTAAACATTTGTTTTCATATCAGTTAAAAAAAAGAACCCACCCCACCCCCACTGCCAGTTTCTGATACCTTAGAATGCTAGTTATTTCACAGTGGGAAAGAATGGCTAATAAGTACATTTCTTTTCCAATCCTAGTCTCTACTCATTCATTAAACACCAAATACTGAAACCAAATTCAACTCCTACCTCTATCTTCCTACCAGGAATGCGCCCTGGGGCACCCGAATCACTTCCACTGTCACTTATTGCAACTGCCAAAGCCCCTCCTATTAATAGTAAATCCCTTTCATACTGACTCACTGTAACTCCAACTTAATGAAATAGACAACAAGCAGAATTTATAAACTTTGAGAACGGAATTTTCCCGTTTTCAAAGGCTTAAAAAAAGAAACTAAAAGTTGACCACATTCAGACTAAGTTACAAACATTTAAGGTTCAGCCAATTTGTAAGAACTTACATTGCTTATTCTATATTGGTTCAATTTAAGTATTTTTTGAAAGTTTGTATATCAGGCATTGTGTAAGTACTGATATACAAGGACAATTTTTCCATGCACGTAACTGATATGTAAACACAAACTTTATGTCATCACACCAAAATTCCAAGACAACTTGAAATCTTTTCTTCAATTTTTTTGGTTTAATTATAGAAATTTTCAAGTACACACAAAAAAGTGGAGAGAAAGTACAATGAGCTCTCCTGTAGTCATCATCCAGCTACAATCAACTCAAGACCACTTTTGTTTTACCTCTACCTCCCACCACTCCCTCCTCCAATTATCTTCAGAAAAGAATTATAAGACACTGTGCTCAATAAGTAACACTGAGAAAAATCCCAAGATACGGAAGTATCAAAGACTAGCAAGAAGTCAAGAATTTAGCAATGTGTCACCCTACACAACTACTTGTTAAGCAGAAAATTTAAGAATTCGGTTAAAAACAAACAGCCATCTTTAAGAATTTTAATAAAGTTCGTAAGATCCAAAGGGCATATTTAAAATTATATCTACAAGGATAAAAAGGAATATGTAATGAAAATGAACTTAAACATCTGCAATTAGCTTGCATTCATATAGCACCTCGACTGAAAACGAAAAAAAATAGACTATTTAACATAATGTGTCATAAAATTACAATTCAACCACTTGAAAAACCTCTTAACACCTATGCCTTAACTGGTCCTTCTGATCCCTAATTATAAATTGATATCACTGTAAAAAGAAAACCAGGCATTTTAACGCAAGTGGCTTAAAATGTTCAAAATTAACCCCACCGTTCATTGGAAAATATATGAAACCAAGTCTAAACTACCTGAATTGTATATCATTAAACAGAAATGCATCCACTTTCCAGGACCGTTTTTTTTTTTTTTAATAAGTTCACATATACCCTGAAACGCAACGCGCTAGGCTACAGATAGAATTAGAAGACCGCCTCCTGCTCTTGCTCCTAACCAATACGCAGAGAGAGAAGGTTGGCAGGAAAGTGCTGCGAGGACAGTAACAAACACCAGCAGCTCCCGAGCAGGCCCTGCTAGAGCCAGGAATGACGCACTTCGGTAACCCGACTCTTTCTCCCCTCCACCCCCGCCCCCAGCAGCGGTGCTGACACCGCCAACAGCCCGGAGTAGGAAAAAAGACAACAGAAAAAAGGCAGAGGTTGGACCGCACCAGGTTTCATCAAGAAACCTCGATTATTCCTCTTTCGACACTAACCACTAGGACTAAACAGGAAAAGAAGCTTCGTGCTTAAGCAAGTCCCATCATGGTGGTTTAAGAGTCACTAAATTAAGCTGATAATGAGTCCAATCCACAGAGACAAATACAGGGTGTGGCTGCCGTGAAATACGGCGGTCCGTGGGAGAAAAGGGGTATGGAATTTACACTCCAGTACGAGGGGGAAGATGGGGCTTTACGGGGGGGGGGGGCGGCCCGCGCATTTTAAGGAACCATTTCAAAGCAACACAAGCTTTTCGTTTACTTAAACCTAATCCCACAGATCAAAAGTTTCTAATAGATATACCGTGTAAACTGTAAATAACCATTTAATCAAGCACCATGACCCTCAATTAATAAACTACATCCAAGAGAAAGGAGGGAGAGGGAAGCGAGGGGCGGTAAGCAACAACATATAAAACATTTCTAGGCCACGGAGGAGAAAGTCTCACAAACCGGATGAAACTACTAATGCAATATTAAAAATTAAAGCTGAACACTGCAGCAAGAAAAATCTCACGATAAAACCCATTACAGTCCAGAATTAAAAATAAAATGACATATACACCAAGGGAGAGCGGAAACTAAATGTCGAAAGTACAGCGGTTTATAAAAAACTAAAGGCAAAACAAGACCTTCTCGCGACGAAAAAAAAAGGCAGAAATCAACAATACGTTTACGAATTTAGGCCAGAAGAAAATGGGAACGGGGCTCAAAGTTTTGCGGAACTACTTGATGCTGTTTCCCACACCTTCTCTCTCCCATGGCCCATCAGACCCTTTTCGTGCTAAAATCGCCGTCCACAGATCACTGGGTACGCGAGAGAAGAAAAAAGAAAGTCAACCCCAAGCAAGAATAAAAGTGTGGAGGGAAAAAGCAGAAGCTGCCTACCTGGGGCAAGGATCAGCTCAGTTCGTGCCTTGAGAAAGACAGTGCGGGTGGGGGTGGGAACGAAAAGCAGCACTAAAACTAAAACAAAAGTGGCGCCAAAACCCCCCAACAAACAGCCTTCCACTCCCGCCCTTCCCCCCTCCTCCCATGCCAGGCAGGCAGGGCCCCCTTCGGGGCAAGGTCTGCACGCGGGGGCCAACACCGCCAGACCCCAGCCTATTTATAAAATTGTTGCCCGAAGAAAACTGACCGAAGTCGGGCCTCGGAAGGGATGGAGAGATCGATGCCAATCGCTTTCCCAAGCAGTTCCCCCACCACGCGCTGGAGATGATGGGGCGGGGGAGAAGCAGAGGGGCCCGTCACATGAATGTTGTTCCCTCTCTAGGAAGGGAGGAAGAGAGGGAGGGAGCGAAGGGAGGGAGGAAAGGAAAGAGGGGAAGGGAGAAGGGAGGGGGCACGAGGGAGGGGTGTGATCAGAGTAGATTTTCCCTCGCCTCCCTCGGTCCGAGGCCCAAATATACACAACTGAGCCTCCGCTTCTCCCCTCCCCCCTAGGTTCCCAGCACCACCATTTTGCTCTCTTCCTTCCCCTCACCACCATACCGCGCTCTCCCCCACCCCAGCCACGGCCTCCCCGGCTTTCCTCCCCCGACTACGGCTCGCACTCCACCCCACCTCCAGTTTGGGCTCTCCCAGGCTTAAGAGCCTGCCGGAGAAAAGGCACCTAAATCTAATGCTACACAGAGAAGCGGAGCCTCCATCTTGCGCTGCTCCGCGTTCTCCATTTTGGGCCACCCATGGGGGGGGGTCTCCGTGGAGGCCCCGAGGGAGAGTTGGGCGAGGGAAGGAAGAGAAAATCTTCAGCGAGGGTAGTCGAAAAGAAGAGTCGTGCGGTAGAAAGCCACTCTAGGAGTAGGAGGTAGGGAGGAAGGGGGGCTGGAAGTTCCTTGGTAGTGTTGAGGTAGCCACTTGCGGGGAGAAGCCAGAAAGAAGGGTTGGGGGTTACGCAGGGACGGGGAGGCTTCTCCCCGTCTCGACTTAGCCACCCGCTCCATGGCTGGCCCCGCTGGGGGCAAAAGGAGTAGAGGGGAAATTAAATGGCAACAGAGTGCCCATTCTCTTTCCCTCCCAACTCCTCTCTCGCGCCCTATTTCAACCATACACACCTCACAGTGGGCCCCGCGCCCTCCGGGTGCCCCTCCAAACTTCTAGAAGCTTCGCCTCCGCCATTTTATAACTTACCTCCCCCCTCAGCGTACACAGAGGCAGCAACGAGACTGTTCGCCTCCCCCACTCCTCCTTCCTTCTTTCTCAGGCCGGGGGCTTCTTCACCCCTGGGCTGGTACAAGATATTTTCCCCTTCCTCTTCTTTACACCCTCGAATTCTACTCAGGGACGGAAGCTCCCGCGGTTCTAGAGCGGTGGGGGGTTTTGAAAGTGGCGGTCGGATCCGGCGGGTTTTTTTTTTTCTTTTTTTTTTCTTTTCTTTTTTTTTTTTTTTTTTGGTGGCGCTTCGGGATTGTTTGGGGTGTTCGCTCTTCGGCGACTTGGAGGCGAATGGAACGCGCAGGCGCCATCTGTCGGCCACGAACCCGCGCTCAGCTCCTGTTGGGAGGGAGCGGCATCTAGCGGCAGAGAGCTGGCACTGCAACGCTTGTCTCCCAGCGTCCTCCTCCCTATCACCGACCAATCGTGGCCCACTGCCTCCCGGGTTCAGCGTCTCCGACGCCGCCTGCGAACGAGGCGCCCGCAGGGGCGCGCCGCCGAGTGGGGTAAACAAGGTGCCGTGCCCGCGCCTGACTTACTCATTGGTTTGGCAGCGCTTCCGCCGCGGACCGGAGTGGGCCTCGTTTCCTCTTTCTTTAATTTGGGGGGCGGGGGTCGAAAGGAGGTCGTTAGGGATGTCCGGCAGAGCCCCGGGCCGTGGGAAATCGGAAACCGGGCTCGCTCGGGACTCGTCCCCCGGGCCCCTGCGCCCCGCGCGCAGCCCGAGGTTGGCAGTCCAGTCGGGCATCACCCTTCCCTGTCCCCTCCTGTGACACGCCCAGCGAGGGTCCTTCCGCCCTAGTTCCTGGACCCTCGCTTTCCCGCGGTCCCTATTCCTTACCACCAAAAGAACTCTACTCGTGGAACTCTGGCACCTGATCCTAAGTGATTTAGGGGGGTTGCTTTTTGAGTTTCCGTTTTGTTTGCTTTTTGCTTCGGCTGTGGAGAGAAAGCAAGCCGATTCTCTACCAGGAAGACTTGACACTGGAGAAAAAAAAATTTTGTTTTTTTACAGCCCACTATTCCCGTCTCCCAGAAAACGTGGTCTCTCTCTCTAGGGTCTAGGAGACTTAAGGAACTGGGCTACTAGGCTAGGCCGGGCGCTCGACCAATTTATTCTCGACTCCTGGGGCGGGTTGGGGGGAGGAAACGGGACGGAGCGAAGTGGAGGGAAGTCGAAATTTGGGCTGAAGGAGTCGAGGGGTACCTACCCCGTTGTCCCCCGCCTTCCTCGATTATCCACCGTCTTCCTGGAAACGTGGGACCCGGCGGCCTTGCGACTTTGTTAAGAATTTTGGTTCCTCCCTATCCTGCCTCTTCACCCCTCCCCCAGGGTGTTTGAAGTGCGAAAAGACCCCTTGCGCTCCTTTGACCCTCGGTTAACGCAAATCTTTATCACCCTTTTTATTTTTTTTGTTTCGAATCCATCCTCCCGGACCTTTGACCGCCGAGAGCTCTCTACGCGGGGGCGAAGAAAACTCGGGGAGGGCCTGTCCCCTCCGAAGCGCTGCTTTTCCTAGGACAGGAAGAAGTGACCTATTACAGTGTCTCCATTGCTGTTATAGAAGTTCCCAGATTCATACAATAGTATGTAGCTAAGAGATCTTCGTTCCTCTTTCTTTTTAAAAATTTTCGGTTAGAATATTCCTTTAATATTAAATTACCTTTTAATTAAACGTATAAATAAATGTATTTAATAACAAGACACATTTTCTAAATGAGAAAGAAAAGCCCCGTGAAAATCTTGGAGATTTCACCCAATATCACCTCTAAAGCATTCCTAATGCGATATAATGATTAATCTCAGTCCTCAAATTATATTCCACGCTTGTTTTAGTTTCTCTCCCATTCTCTGTGCTTACTGTTTTTTTCCTGCAACTTTAAAAAAGAGTTATGGTATATTTAATCAACTGAACAATAAAAGTTAAACAGAAGCATCTAAATATCAATAACAAGAAATAAAATCCGAGACATTTTTACTTACCTCTAAAGCTTTCGGGAGTGGAATACTATTCAAAATAAATTTCCATTTCTTTTATAGACCGTCTTTGGTAGAATGTTATACAGTTTTTAATAGATTCAAGTTACAGAATGATGCAGCTAGAACATTAAATAGGAAGTAGTGGAAAATTTACAGTTACATAAGTTAATGCAAAATTCCACTTAAAGTAATAGAAAAATTGGGCTCTGTACCAAATCATTTTACATTAATTTAGTTCAATTGTGCCAATTTAATATCAATTGATATTAAATGATTTCCTGTCTTAGTATTAGCTGAAAACTACTGATTTTCTGCTCCAAACATCACATTTATAGCACATGGTGCAAACAGTTTTTCATCTATCTTATAAATTCACATTCTCATCTGATTGTGTAGCAACTGAGATTTTAAACAATTTTATACTTTGAAAAATTCCTTTGTTTAGTAAACTTATTTTCATCTTGTGAAAAATACCACTGAAGAAAATTAATAACTGTAACTGGTATAACATCGGGAAAAAATTATATAGCAAATTTATACTAGTTTTTAAGTATGTTTCACAGTAGCCTTTCTTTCTAGAGCTATTCACAAGAATGTTTATTTTTTTAAAAGATTTTATCCATTTATTCGAGAGACAGAGAAAGTGAGAGAGTGTATGAGAGGAGAGAAGGTTAGAGGAAGAAGCAGATTCCCTGTGGAGCTGGGAGCCCGATGTGGGACTCATCTGGGAACTCTGGGAACTTGGGGATCAGGACCTGAGCCAAAGGCAGTCGCTCAACCAACTGAGCCACCCAGGCACCCCTCACAAGAATGTTTATTGAGCCTTCAGTGTGTGCAGATCACAGAGCTATGTGCCCCAGTCCTATCCTAAGAAGTGAAATTTATTTCATAGGGTACTGAAAGACCAAAGAGTAAACCCTGGGAATTTGAGGACAAAGTGAGAAAATGCCATCAAATGAAATATGTAACTGATGTAAAAATAAGCTTTAATCTAATTATTTGTAACCTATCCTTCATGAAAAAAAGTCCTTCATAATATTGTAATGACAGAAGCTTTTGGTGCCTGATGAGAAATAAGAAAAAGAAAGTTGAATACTTAGAACATTTGATGCTATTTAAGGGACAAGACACTATTTGATGCAAAAATATTCTGGTCACTAGAAATGCACACCCCACAGTGAAGCAGAGATAATCTTCTAGCCTTACCATAATCTGAATAAAGCATCCCATAGTTCTCTTTAACTCCATGTATACAAATGGAACAAGCTTCTGATTATAAATTAAGTTTCCTAGATAGCCTCCTATTCTAAGCAGCATATATATATATTCTGCATTTACTTTTTTTTAAAGATCTTATTTATTTATTTGACAGAGAGAGAGAGATCACAAGTAGGCAGAGAGGCAGGCAGGGAGGGGGGGGAGGGGGGGCAGAGCAGGCTCCCAGCTGAGCAGAGAGCCTGATGCGGGGCTTGATCCCAGGACCGTGAGATCATGACCTGAGCCTAAGGCAGAGACTGTAACCCACTGAGCCACCCAGGCATCCCTATATTCTGTATTTTCTAACACCATTCTAAACATGACCTAAAATCCAGAAGCCTGAAGATGGATAAATTTGAGTCCACAGAAATTTAAAATTATGTATATCAAAATATCATAAGCAAAGTCAAAAGATAAACTATAAGCAGAATATATTTGCTACATGAATGGAAAAGGCATAATATATATGAAGAACTCTCAAAAATCAATAAGATAAAAATACTCCAATAGAAAAATGTAGAAAAGGGGGGCACCTGGATGGCTCAGTGGGTTAAAGCCTCTGCCTTCAGCTCAGGTCATGATCTCAGGGTCCTGGGATCGAGCCCCGCATCGGGCTCTCTGCTCAGCGGGGAGCCTGCTTCCCTCTCTCTCTGCCTGCCTCTCTGCCTACTTGTGATCTCTCTCTCTCTGTCAAATAAATAAATAAATAATATTTAAAAAAAAAAAAGAAAGAAAGAAAAATGTAGAAAAGGGACGCCTGGGTGGCTCAGTTGGTTGAGCGGCTGCCTTTGGCTCGGGTCGTGATCCTAGGGTCTTGGGATCAAGTCCTGCATCGGGCTCCTTGCTCCGCAGGGAGCCTGCTCCTCTCTCTGCCTCTGCCTGCCTCTCTGCCTACTTGTGTTCTCTCTCTGTTAAATGAATAAATAAAATCTTAAAAAAAAAAAGAAAAGAAAAATGTAGAAAAGATATAAAGAGTCAACTTATTGGATAAGAAATGCAGATGGCACCTGGGTAGCTCAGCTGATTGAGCTTCTCACTCTTGGTTTCAGCTCACTCAGGTCATGATCTCCTGGTGGTGTGATACAGCCCTGCCTTGGGCTCTGTGCTCAGTGCAGAGACCGTTTCAGATTCTTCCTCTTCCCTCTCCCTCTGCCCCTCACTCGGGGGCGGAGTGAGTCCACTCACTCACATACTCTGTCTCTCTCTCTAAAATGAATTTTTTAAAAATGCAGGTGGCTAATAAATACATAAAACAGTGCTCAACTTCATTCACCACTAAGGCCTGCAAATTAAATACACTTTGCCTACCAGATTGGCAGAGATGAAAAATTTTGGTAACACTCAGTGTCAGTGAAGAACTAAAAATTCTCATACACCATTGGTGGAAATTGTTTAAAAACAACGTATCTCATAACATATAAAGTGTAAAATTAGGGGTGCCTGGGTGGCTCAAGTTGGTTTAGCATCTGCCTTGGGCTCAGGTCATGATCCCAGGGTCCTGGGACCAAGCAGTGCATAGGACTCCCTGCTGAGTGGGGAGCTTGCTTCTCCCTTTCCCTCTGCCTGCAACAGCCCGGCTTGTGCTCTGTGTGTCAAATAAATAAATAAAATTTTTTTTTAAAAAAAGCAAATGTAAAATTAGCCTAACACTTCTATTTCTAGGAATCTATCATACAGATATGCTTGTACAAGTTACGCAAAGATTCATGTAGTAAAATGTTCATCATAGCTTTGTAATAAAGAGAAACTGAAAATAGAAATGGCATCATTTAGGAAATTGGTCAAAGAAATTATGATACATCCATACAATGGGGTCCCATTTCCATTTAAGCAATTAAGTACAGGGGCGTCTGGCTGGCTCAGTTGATAGCATGAATCTCTTGATCTCGAGGTCATGAATTTGAGCCCACATTGGGTGTGGAGCCTACTTAAAATTAAAAACAATTTTAAAAAGCAAGTACAGGGCCCCTGGGTGGCGCAGTTGGTTGAGCGACTGCCTTCAGCTCAGGTCATGGTCCCGGAGTCCCGGGATCGAGTCCCACATCGGGCTCCCAGCTCCATGGGGAGTCCGCTTCTCACTCTGACCTGCTCTCTCTCACTCTCTCTCTTTCCTAATAAATAAATAAATAAATAAATCTTTA
This sequence comes from Nasua narica, assembly GCA_028533885.1. NCBI lineage: Eukaryota > Metazoa > Chordata > Mammalia > Carnivora > Procyonidae > Nasua > Nasua narica. The sequence continues at coordinate 80,136,608 of CM052801.1, read as the reverse complement.
AAAAAAAAAAAAAGCAAGTACATATTTATCTACTGACACCCAAATACGTCTAAGATATGTTAAGTGAAAATTTATAAATAGCTTGTATAGTGTGATCCCATTTGTGAATATATATATTTATATACACATATGTATGCTTACATATGCATAAAACATTCTTTTTTTTAATTTTTTTTCAAAGATTTTATTTATTTATTTGACAGAGAGAGAGATCACAAGTAGGCAGAGAGAGAAGGAGAAGCAGGCTGGCTCTCTGCTGCTGAACAGAGAGCCCAATGTGGGGCTCGATCCCAGGACCCTGGGATCATGACCTGAACCGAAGGCAGAGGCTTTAACCCACTGAGTCGCCCAGGCGCCCCTGCATAAAACATTCTTAAAGAATATATAAAAAAAACTGGGACTCCTGGGTGACTCAGTTGGTTAAGCGACTGCCTTCGGCTCAGGTCATGATCCTGGAGTCCCCCAACCCCCCCCCCAAAAATTATCCTGGAGTGGAAGGATCGAGTCCAACATTGGGCTCCCTGCTCTGCAGGGAGTCTGCTTCTCCCTCTGACCCTCCCCCCTCTCATGCTCTCTCTCTCGCTCGCTTGCTCATTCTCTCTGTCTCAAATAATAGATAAATAAAACCTTTAAAAAAAAAGAATATATAGAAAACCTAATGACAGTTGCCTCTCAGGAAACAGGTTGTGCAAGCTTCCAAGATCTGTCATTTTACTTTCACTTTATACATTGCTACCTTATGTGAATTTTTTTACACTAAGTGGATATTACTTACGTAATTTTTAAGATCTAATACTGGTTACTCTGGAAAACAATTTGGCACTTTCTTATAAAGTTAAACATATATTTACCATATGACCCAGCAATCTTGGTCTCTTAGTCCTGAGCATTTATCCTAGAGAAATGAAATTGTATGTTTACCCAAAAACCTGCATACAAATGCTCGTAGCAGATTTACTTTTGAAAGCCAAAAGCAAGAAACAACCCAAATGTCCATCAACCAGCAGATGGTTAAACAAATTATGATATGGTCAAACAGTGGAATATTACTCTGCCATCAAAAGGATTACTGATACATGGGACATCTTGGATGAACCTCAAGAGCATTATGCTTACTGGAAAAAGCCAATATCAAAGATTTACACATCATATGATTCCATTATGTGATAGTCTCAAAATGTCAAAATTACAGTGATGGAGAAGAGATCAGTGGTTGCCAAAGGCTAGGGATGAAGAAAGTGTGGATGAGGAAAGTGACTATTAAGGGGTAATGGGAGGAGGTTTCTTTGCAATGGTGAAACAGTTGTGTATCCTGATTGTGATGTTTACTTAAATCAACACGTTATAAAATTTCATAGAACTACAAACACACTCGCGCTCGCGCGCGCGCACACACACACACACACACAAGTGCATGAAAAAAATATGAAATTGGATAAGATCTGTACTTGAGTTAATAGTCCTGTATCAATGTCAGTTTCCAGGGCTTGATAATGTACTATGATTATATAAGCTATTATTGGGAAAAGCTGTGTGAAGGGTACATGGGAATTCTCTGTATTATTTCTGCAACTTCTTGTGAGTCCTAAACTATTTCAAAATTAAAAAGTTGTCACAGGCGCCTGGGTGGCTCAGTTATTAGGCATCTGCCTTCGGCTCAGATCATGATCCCAGGGCCCTGGGATGGAGCCCCGCATTGGGCTCCCTGCTCAGCGGGAAGCCTCCTTCTCCCTCTCCCATTCCCCCATTGATCTCAGGGTCATGAGTTTGAGCCCCACGTTGAGTGTAGAGATCACTTAAATGAATAAATAAATAAAAACTTGAAAAAAATTAATGCTGGTAATAAAAGAAAAAAATCTCTGGTTAGTGGAAAGGTAATTACTCCGCTATAAATTAATAAACTGAATTTCTAGTTTTTGTGAACTTTGATATAGTGATTTAATTTCTGAAATCCTTATCATAACCCCTGTATAAATTTGTATGATTAAGGGCCTGATACTTTGACACTCAAGAGTACACTTTGGACCTGTGGCATCAACAGGAAGTAGACATACCAATAGGCCTTGTCCAAAACGAATAGCTGGCATTTTCTAAGACATCTCAAATACCATATTCTTGAATTTGCTGGTATTTTTTCACTTTAAGTAACATACAATATTTCCGATATGAGTTAATGGAACTGAAGCTGTATCTATATACAAAAGATTGATTGTCCCTCACATCCAACCCCTCCCATTTCTTGTCTGAGCTACAGTAATAGACCCATGTCCAGTTTTAATTTTCCATCCAACCCAGTACTGATTAGAATACCACCTTACTTCCTACTGTTATGCTTACTTGCTTGCTCCATTCTTCCTCCCTTACTTTAACTCATTCACTTACATACTCTTACTGGCTCAGTGGCCTACAACAATGCTCCTCGAATGTTAATGTGCTTAAGGATAATCTTCAACAGATGAATGGATAAAGAAGATGTGGTACATGTATACAATGGAATATTATTCAGCCATCAGAAAGGATGAATACCCACCATTTGCATCGATACAGATGGAAGTGGAGGGGATTATGCAAAGGTAGCTCAGATGGTTGAGTGTCTGCCTTCTGCTCAGGTCATAATCTCCAGGTCCTGGGATCGACCCCGGTGTCAGGCTTCCAGCTCAACTGGGAGTCTGCTTCTCCCTTTACCTCTGCCTCTCCCCCTGTTTGTGCTCTCTCTGTCTCTCTCTTTCTCTCAAATGAATAAATAAAATCTTTAAAAAAAAAAAAGGAGGGCATGTGTTGTGACAAGCGCTGGGTGTTATACATAACTAATGAATCATTTGAACACTACATCAAAAACTAATGATGAGCTATATGCTGGCTAACTGAACGTAATAAAAAAATAAATTTAAAAAAAGGATGATTTGGAGATCTTGCTAAAGTGCAAAATGTGATTCAGTAGGTTTGAGGTTCAGCTGGGACCTGAGATTCTGCATTTCTAACAAACTCCCAGGTCATGCCCAGCCCACGCAGCTAGTCTAAAGTCCACACTTTCAGTGTGAGGGCCAGAGGAACAAAGTACAAACTCTTTAGGGTAGTTTTCAGTGCCTTCCATAGTCTTATCCAAATCTCGTGGCTCATAATTCTGAACTCTGCTAGGGCAATGTCTGTATAGGTCACTATTTATCCCCAGCCCTTAGAATAGAGCCTGAAACAGAATAGGTGCTCAAAAAATATTTGTTGAATGATTAGAGAAATGACGGAATAAACTAAACAACTACCCCCAGCTCACATACCATACTTTCTGAACAAACTAAATCACTTCTCATTTTCCTAGTACTTTTCCACCTCTGTATATTTGCTCATACTCTTTTGTCTCCTTTCCCAAGATTTGCCCTATTCAAATTCTCTTCATCTTTAAATGCCCAGATTAAATGAGAAAATCTCCATGAAGCCTTCCCTGATGTCCCAGTATGGAAATAATCTCACTTTATAAGCCTTCTCCTACCAGATTTCAAATGCTTTTCAAATAATAATCATAATAGTATTCGCATTTTGTTCACATTTGCTATAACCACCATGCCGAGCACAAATGTTAGCATATGGCAGAAAATCAATGCTTATTACACTGAAACGGGAAAATAAAGAATTTTCCAGATCAGCACTATGTATTAGAACTTTTTGTGATGATGGAAATTTCTGTAATCTGTGCTGTCCGGTATGATACTCTCAAGTAGCTATGGAGAACTTGAAATGTAGATAGTGTGACTGGGGAACGGCATTTTTTTAAAAAGATTTTGTTTATTTATTTGACAGAGAGACAGTGAGAGAGGGAACACAAGCAGGAGGAGTGGGAGAGGGAGAAGCAGGCTTCGAGCTGAGCTGGGAGCCCGATGCACTGCTCTGTCCCAGGACCCTGGGATCATGACCTGAGCCAAAGGCAGACACTTAAACGACTGAGCCACCCAGGCGCCCCAAAGAACTGCATTTTTAGTTTTAATTAACTAAAACTTAAATGTAAATAACTACATGTGACTAATGGCTATGCACTGGACAGTAGCTTTCTAGACAGTTTTAGTTAACAATTGGTCTTCATTCAATAGTACTTACTGAGTACCTCCTAGGTGCCAGACACAGAATAGGCTAGGGGCTGGTGATACAAAGATGAATAATTCATGGTGCTTGACCTCAAAGAGCTTGCAACCTATTAAGAAAAGATAGTCAGGATCAAATAAATCCAATCAAGTGTTATAGATGCTATTATAGAAGATTGACAAAATAGATTGTGTGTACAAAGGTGAATGTAAGCATGAGTCAGAAAAGGCTTTATAAGGGAGTTAAGAGTTGAAATTACATAGTGTTCATTAGGCAAACAAAAGATAAAGAGCTTTGCTCTGGGAGGAGTGTGAACAAAGGCATGTAAAGTCAAAACAGAGAGCCCCTCTCCTCCTGGAACCACAATTAGTTTGTTTGGCTAACAACTAGAAAGTGGAGGGCAAAGAGCTCTATTAGAAAAAAGAGCTGGAGACATTGATGCTGGAGACATATGCAGGATCCCAATCACAGCCCTGCACCCCCGCCGCTGAATACCCATGCTAAGAAAGGAGCTTGCTACCAATAAACAATGGGGTGCCATGGAAGCAACACGCTCAGTTTGATGTTTTATTTTATTTAAGATTTTATTTTTTATTTATTTGACAGAGAGAGAGAGAGAGTGAGAGCAAGCCTGGAGACAGAGGCAGAGGGAGAAGCAGGCTCTCCACTGAGCAGGGAGCCCAATGCGGGGCCTGATCCCAGGACCCTGGGATCATGACCCGAGCCAAAGGCAGCTGCTTAACCAACTGAGCCACCCAGGTGCTTCTCAGTTTGATGTTTTAGAAAGATGTCTCTGGATGATGGATTGGAAAGAGATAGATAATCTAAGAAGTTGTACCAGGGTGCAAGAGCACCTGACACAGGGTCCCAAACAAATCAGGTTCAGCCACTTGCCACTAACAAAATCCAAAGGCCGAGAAATGAGTGGTGGTGAAACAAGAAAGGGATTTATTTCAGAGAGCCCACCACCGGGAAGACAGTAGACTAACATCTCAGAGACTGTCTCCACAGTGCTGAAAATCCTTCCAGGTTCATATAAGGAAAATGTGGGACAAAGGTTGGTGGGTACAAGCAGGTGGGCAGGAGAGGTCAGGCTGATCGTTGCCTTGGGGTCAGTCATGCAGGGTCTTGCTGGCTCAGGGCAGTTCTTCCTGCTGAGGAAGTAGTTTCGGTTCCCATCCCAGGATGCTTTGCCCACTGGGACTTTGGCCTGAGTTAAGAGATAAGCTGGAAAGGAACGTAATCAATGAGAAAGTTTAAGGTCAAAATGGAGGTAGTTGAAGTCGTCTTTCAAGGTAGACGGGGCTTGGACTGAACAGTGAAAGTAAAAAGACTATTTCTTGGGACGCCTGGGTGGCTCAGTTGGTTGAGCAGCTGCCTTCGGATCAGGTCATGATCCCAGCGTCCTGGGATCGAGTCCCGCATCGGGCTCCTTGCTCGGCGGGGAGCCTGCTCCTCTCTCTCTGCTTCTGCCTGCCTCTCTGCCTGCTTGTGTTCTCTCTCTGTTAAATGAATAAATAAAATCTTTAAAAAAAAAAAAGACTATTTCTTGAATTTAAGTGTATTTGGTATTAGTAACTACCAACATTAAGTAAAATTCAAACACTTGAACCGCTGTAAGCATTTGATGTCTATCATTGGTAGCAAGTTTCCTGTTAAATGCTGATTGCACTTCTAATGTTAGACACTAGAAATTAATGCTAGAACTGCTTGTGGAAAGATTAAGAGGTGTGAAGAAAAGATGAAGGGAGAATTGCAAAGTGGAAGAAGAAACATCTGAGAAAATATATTTTATCTCCAAAATATAGACAACACTGGATTAGATTCTGGACCAAACACTTTTAAGCTATAAAGGCTATTATTGGGACACTTGGCAAAATTTGAATAAGGTCTAAGAGATTATATAATAATATTGTGGCAATGTTAATTTCCTGATTTTGATAGTCATATTGTAGTTACCAGGAGGTTGTCTTCATTTTTTTTTCTTTTTAAGTAATCTCTACACCCAATGGGGGGCTCAAACTCAAGAACCCAAGATGAAGAGTTACATGCTCCCTGACTGAGCCAGCCACGTACCCCAAATGTCTTTATTCTTGAGACATACACACTGAGGTATTTAAGGGTAAAGGGGGCATTATGTCAGCAACTTATACTCCGACGGGTCAGAAAGAAAGGTAAATATATTCCTTATAGACATGGTACATATCATGGTGGTCTGCTAGAGCCTGCTAGCACTGACTCACAGGAGCTGAGTGTGCACGTCCTCCCAACTTCAGTTAATGACCTCACATTGGAATCTTGAAACCAGACACGGTAAGAGCATTTACATCATGAAAACCAGTAAATGCAAGAGATTAGGGCTATTTTCCCCCATGGAAAGTCAGTTGTTAAAACATATTTACCATGGGTCGGGGCGCCTGAGTGGCTCAGTGGGTTAAAGCCCCTGCCTTCGGCTCGGGTCATGATCTCGGGATCCTGGGATCGAGCCCCGCATCAGGCTCTATGCTCAGCAAGGAGCCTGCTTCCTCCTCTCTCTCTGCCTGCCTCTCTGCCTACTTGTCATCTCTCTCTCTCTCTCTCTCTCTCTGTCAAATAAATAAATAAATAAAATCTTTAAAAAAAAAAAAAACAAACGTATTTACCATTGGTCAATATCAAAGATAATGTCCAGAGTCAGGAAATTGTTTGTGTTATAACTGATAGACTTAATACAATTCTGTTTTGTTTTTAACCTGAGTTGATACATTCAAAAAAAACCTAGGGATGTTAAATACTCAACAATTATAGTAGTAGTAATAATAGTAATACATTTTTCCTTTTTTTTAATAATACATTTTATATGCCGTCCTCTAATCATCTGAAAATATATTTCAAGAAAGTAGGGAAATCTATACATTATTCTAGCTTTGCAATTATTTATTATACAGTATAAATTAAAAGCAATCATATCTAGCAGTAAGAACCAATTTAGTTATGCCCAACCACTGCTTGCCTCCCAAGCATCTGAATCCTTCACGGGACTTTGTGAAGCTTCATGTTCTCCTTAACATCTCTCTTGAGTACTACAATCCACATTGGTGCCTTCCTTACAGTTCATAGAATTGTCTAGAAGATACATAGAAGAGCATCCAGACCAAGCCCTTCATTTTTCAGAGGAGAAGCTGCAGAGTCAAGAGATGAATTTCCCCAGTATAACACAATGTCCAGTGACAGAGCTAGGAGCAACACCACAGTCCTTTCATCTCCAAGCCCTCGGCTATTTCTCTATACCACTAGGGAACACACTTTTCCAGACCACATTTAGATACTGGATCATAGTCTTCTGCTTCCTGGCCAAACTTAGTATGCTTACTCATTTTGAGAATAGGAACATCTATCCAGCACAGTAGATAAGTAAAACTTGGTGCTCAGTAGACATTTGATATATCCATTAGTTTGGAATGCCTTTCACAGAGACTTCTTTTTTTTTCAAAGATGCTTTTAGATTTATTTACGAAGCCATAAAACCTGACACATATTTTCTTAGAGCTGTAAATGAAGAGCTGCCTACCAACAATGAAAGTAGATGACTTGTTTCACACAGGGTGGGACATCCAAATGTCTAGGTGCCAAATTGTAAAATGAGATCAGCTTTGGAATCTCTACTGATGTTTTAGTTTTTCAGATTTAAATATGGTTTATAGAACACTTTGAGAATCAATTTAAAGTCACTTCACAAGGCAAAACAATATAGCCATTTAGATATTCTTAAAAGAGAAGTGTATCAATTACTGGCCCAAGAAAATGTAAAAAATAATGGCTATCAGAAATTGTGTGGAAAAAAAGAGTTGTTTGTCCCTACTTTGAAAAAATGACACTTCCCTACAATCTTCAGGATGAGAAAATGACAAAATTTGGATATATTTTCAAAAAGACCAGATGAGGTTAGTAGTCTGAGATCCCAGTCATCAGAGAGATTTCAACTGGGATCTTTATTCCTTTAAGAGTTGTTGAAACATTCTTTTTTTTTTTTTTTTTTTAAAGATTTTATTTATTTATTTATTTATTAGGAAAGAGAGAGTGAGAGAGAGCATGAGAAGGGAGAAGGTCAGAGTGAGAAGCGGACTCCCCGTGGAGCTGGGAGACCGATGTGGGACTCGATCCCGGGACTCCGGGATCATGACCTGAGCTGAAGGCAGTCGCTCAACCAACTGCGCCACCCAGGGGCCCAAAACATTCTTAAGGTTTACAACCCACCATTCAGTAAGTTAAGACCAATACGACACCCACTTGGCCAATTCAGTCTCTTCCCAAGAAAAAATAACAAAATATAGTTTGAAAAGACATTCATTTGTTATAGCTGTGGTGACATAGACCTCAGAAACCTTTGAAGTATAATGACCTTTCAAGTACAATGATCAATCACTATGTATAAAAAAAAAATCTGATTTTATACAAAGCATAAGAATTGGTATGCTGTTTGGAGCTTGGGGTCTATGCTTCAGTTTTCAGATAGCAGTATGTAAAAGTTAAAAGGCAATAAAATAATAATAATAATTAATAATTAACTAATAAGACCAGTATTTGCTCTCATGACATCATCACTTCAACCAAATTGTAATTTTGATGCTCAAGAGGGTAGCTGCAAATGTTTAGAAAGTCAAAACACTACTGGTTTTTTAACATCCATTTTTTTAAGATTTTATTTATTTGTCAGAGAGTATGTGTGCACACACAAGCAGGGGGCATGGCAAGCAGAGGGAGAAGCAGGATCCCTGCTAAGCAAGGAGCCCCATGCAGGACTCCATCCCAGGACCCTGAGATCATGACCTGCATGGCAGACGCTTAACCAACTTAGCCACCCAGGCATCCCTTAACATACTTTATATATATTTTATACAAGTATAATTAATATAAAGTGTTATATTAGTTTCAGGTGTACAATATGACTATTGATTTTGAAGACTTCGAAATGGATGAGACACACAGTTCCTTTGCCTGTGAAAAAGAAATCAAAGCCATACTTTCTAAAAATACATCTTTCTAGAAAGTTAAAGATGATGGGTGTCTGGCTGACTCGGTCAGAAGAGCATGCAACTCTTTTTTTTTTTTTTAAAGATTTTATTTATTTATTTATTAGGAAAGAGAGAGAGTGAGAGAGCAGGTCAGAGTGAGAAGCGGACTCCCCATGGAGCTGGGAGCCCGATGCGGGACTCGATCCCACCACTCCAGGATCATGACCTGAGCTGAAGGCAGTCGCTCAACCAACTGCGCCACCCAGGGGCCCCAAGCGTGCAACTCTTTTCTTAAAGATTTATTTATTTTAGAGAGAAAGGGCACACAAGGAGGGGGAGGGGCAAAGGGAGAGAATCTCAAGCAGACTCCCCATTGAGTGCAGAGCCCCTCTTGGGGCTTGATCTCAGCTTTCTCAGGTCATGGCCTGAGCAGAAGTCAAGAGTCTGACACTCGACTGACTGAGCCACCAAGACACCCCTAGAGCATGTAATTCTTGTTCTTGGTGTTATGAGTTCAAGCCCCACATTGGGTGTAGAGATTACTAAAAAAATTAAAAAAGTTAAAGAACTCTAGAGAAATTCTCATATAGAGGTGCACCAAAAAATGTACAAGAATGTTCACTACAGTACTTTTTATAATGGAAACAACTTAAATGTCCATCACAGAAGAGGAGATATATTGCTGTATATTCATATGACAGAAAGCTATTTAGTAGTGAAAATGAACATGGTACATATATCAACATGGCTAAATCTCAAAAATGTTATGTAAAAAAAAGCAAGGTGCAGAATAATAGTTAATACATTATGCTTAGCTTATTGTATTCTAAGTGCTTTATATGTATCAACTCATTTAATCCTTAAAACAACATTACAAGGTAAGTATTTTTATGAATTTCCATTTTATAGATGAGAAAACGAGGCACAGAGAGATGAAGTAATTTGTCCAAGGTCACACAGGTAGTAACATGTACAGATATTCCAGACCACCTCCGGCTCCAGTGTCGGTGCTCTTCTGTGTTGCACTATATTGCCTCTACTATTGATTGTATGATGCCATTTAATAAAACTTAAAATATGCACAACAATGTCCTATACAGTTTATGTATAAACACCTATGTGGTAAAAATAAGAAAACATGCACAGAAGTGAAAGTCCTCAAATCCATGATTGTGGCTACTTCTGAGAAAGGGAGACAGGAAAGGAACGGAAGCAGGAAATTTCAACTCTATCTGTAAAGTCATATTTCCTTCCTTTCTTTTTTTAAAAAGGATCTTCAGTAAATATGGGAAACTTTTAGGATTTGACAACATTGGGCAATAAGTATATGGGAGTTTATAGTATCCTCTATATTTTTCTGTATACATAAAGCATTTCATAATTTTTTAAATATCTATTTTTTTATTTATTTGAGAGAGTGAGCTTGGGGGAAAAGGGCAGAGGGAGAGGGAAAGAGAGGATCTCAAGCAGGCTTCCCACTGAGTGTGGAGCCCAGTTCAGGGCTCGAGCCTATGATCCTGAGATCATGACCTGAGCTGAAATCAAAAGCTGGACACTTAGCAAACTGAGCCACCCAAGAGTCCCCATTTGATAATTTGAAAAACAAGGTTTGGGGTGCTTGGCTGGCTCAATCAGAAGAGCATGCGACTCTTGATATTGGGATCATACATTCAACCTCCACATTGGGTGTAGAGATTACCTAGAAAAAAAAAATAAAACCAGGGATCCTGAGATGGAGCCCTGCATCTGGCTGCACACTCAGCAGGGAGCCTGCTCTGCCTCTTCCTCTGCCCCTCCCCCTACTCGTGCTCCCGCACTCTCTCTCTCTCTCTCTCAAATAAATAATCTTTTAAAAATAAATAAAAAATAAAAATATTAGGTTCTACAAATAAAAGTAATGAAAACTTCACAATAAAATATTACTAGCATACATTCATATAAGTACCAGATATACAGTCTCTTGAGAAACCATGTTTAAGTTCAAACCAGAAATCCATGTAACCATTTAGAATTCCTAAATGCAACAGTATTGTTTTATACTTTCAAGTTACATTGTTTAAAAAAAGTTATAGTTAATCAAGGGAAAGGAAGAATTCTGAAATCAGCTTTCAGAAGTATCCTGATAAATAAATAGGTTTGGAAAAAAAGTGTATGATTCAAAAAAAAAAAAGAAAGAAAAAAAAATATATAATTCTATTTGGATAATAGGGCATTTTATTTGTGTAACAACTAATACAACATTTTTTTAAAGATTTTGTTTATTTATTTTTATTAGGAAAGAGAGAGAATGAGAGAGAGCATGAGAAGGGAGAAGGTCAGAGTGAGAAGCAGACTCCCCATGGAGCTGGGAGCCCGAAGTGGGACTCCATCTCGGGACTCCGGGATCATGACCTGAGCTGAAGGCAGTTGCTTAACCAACTGAGCCACCCAGGCGTCCTAATACAACATTTTTAATTTAAAGGTCAAGCCATTGATTTGAAATGTGGCAGAGGACCAGCCCAAATCCAAGATGCAGTTGCCTTGGCTTCATTTGGGGGTTTCAGCTTCTGTTGACAAGAGAAGGAAACCTTTATTACTATATTCCCCTTTTAATTAAAACAGAAAATCCCCCAAGTAAATTTCATGTCAATATATCTTTCCCTAGAAATAGTCAAGAGGTGGAGCGCCTGGGTGGCTCAGTTGTTTAAGTGTCTCCCTTGGGCTCAGGTTGTGATCCCAGAGTCTTGGGATCAAGCCCCGCATTGAGCTCCCTGATCTCCAGCAACTCTGCCTTTCCCTCTCCCTCTGCTGCTCCATCCTGGCTTGTGTTCTCTCTCTCTCGTTCACTCACTGTCTCTCAAATAAATAAAATCTTCTTTAAAAAATCGTCGAGAGAGCTCAGGATTATATAAATATTCATATAGTTCCCCCCACCTTTTAATTTGTTTCTGCCTCCCTCTTACTTATACATTTCTAAGCACATTTTCCCTGTCCAGAAGAATTATATCCATCTTATAACCTGGAGTGAGAGAAATTTTCCACTGCAAATGTTGCTGTCTAGCTATTGTGACCGTAAATTATGTTTCTGAAGCACTGATTCTCCATGATTTCCAAAGCAGTATTCACTCCACACTCGAGGGATCAACTGTTGGCACATCCTCAAATAAGTAACATGCAGTTAATTACTATGTTCATGAGACATTTGTTGTCTCCTCTCTCTTTCTCCATGTGTGTGAGTTCACCCTTTTAGTGTGGAAGATCTGAGAAAAGAAGGTGAGAAGGAAAAATCAAAATATGATACCTTTAATTTCTATGTCCTAACAAGGAGCTCTAAGTACTTTTCTTTTATAGTGCTACATTTGCCTTTGCAACTTCCCTTTGAATTGCGTGTGTGAGAGCTAAGGAGAAGGACTGAGGCAATCACTTACCCTTCCAGTTTCATTATCTGTTAACTGGGAATACTAAGACACACTTGACAAGCTTTGGTTCTTTGAAGATAGACTTAATAAATATAATACACAAATCCATTCTCCTTTTTAAAAATCAGAACATTAAAAAGGATAAAGCTAAAATCTCTATTGGTTAGGGTTCTCCAGAGAAACAGAACCTGCAGCATATCTATCTATATATCTACAGCAATACCATTGCATGTGTATGTGTATGTGTGGAGAGATGAGAAAGAGAGAGAGAAACTGGACTTATCATTAAGAATTGCCTCAGCACAGGGGCGCCTGGGTGGCTCAGTGGGTTAAAGCCTCTGCCTTCGGCTCAGGTCATGATCTCAGGGTCCTGGGATCGAGCCCCACATCGGGGCTCTCTGCTCAGCAGGGAGCCTGCTTCCCCCTCTCTCTCTGCCTGCCTCTCTGCCTACTTGTGATCTCTTTCTCTCTGTCAAATAAATAAATAAAATCTTTAAAAAAAACAAAACAAAGAATTGCCTCAGCACAGAGCACCTGGGTGGTTCAGTCGGTGGAGCATGTGACTTGATCTCAGGGTTGTGAGTTTGAGCCCCAGGTTGGGTGTAGAGATCACTTAAAAATGAATGAACGAATAGATGGATAAATGGCTCAGCACAATTATGGAGCCTGAGAAGTCCCAAGATCTGCAGTTGGCAAGCTGGAGATTCAGGAGAGCTGGCAGACTGGAGAGGCAAGAGGAGCTGATGTTTCAGTTTGAGCTGCTAAAGCAAGGAAGCAGGAGGAAGGGTCAGCCTTCTGTTCTCTCTGGCCTTCAACTGATGAGGGCCGCGCACATTAGCGAAGGCAGCCTGCTTAACTCTCAGTCTACTGATTCAAATGCTAATCTCATTCAAAAACGTTCTCACAGACACATCCAGAATAAAGTTTGACCAAACATCTAGGAACCCGGTCTAATCAATTCAACATAAAAAGCTAACCGTCACAATCCCTCCCCTTGGCCACCTTCCCAACTTGCTCTCCTCCCTGTTTCCCACAGAGAAACATTTTTTAGTTTGATGAATATTCTTCCAGATAAATACTTTTACCTAAATGGGTATAGAAGAACACATAGTATTGTGGTATGTTACATAAATGGTATCATGTCATTCATATCCCTTTTTTAAAAAAAAGATTTTATTTATTTGACAAAAAGAGAGAGGGAACACGAGCAGGGGGAGTGGGAGAGGGAGAAGCGGGCTCCCCACTGAGCAGGGATCCTTTTGCAGGACCAGTTCCCAGGACCCCAGGATCATGAAGCAGAAGGCAGATGCTTAACTGACTGAGCTACACAGGCTTATGATCAGGGGGCTAACATCAACAGATGAGTTTGGTGGAAGTGTTGAGGATGGACGATGGGGCAAGACTAGTATCATGGGAACCCACCAACAGATGGTGACACTAGGTCAGAGGGGAGACAATGAGGTAGACCCTGGACTAAAGCTATGTTGGGGTAGACAAGATTCAAACTCAGGTTTATTAGGATGCAAAATATACATGCTTTCCACAACCAAGCCACCTTGCAGTATAATTATTTCATCATATTTCTAGGTATCATTAATATCTTCATTCTAGTCAAACATACCTTTTTTATACAGCCTTTGTGTCCCTCTCTGGTTTACCTTAACAGTGGGCTTCATTTCATTTCTTATCTTGATGCAGAGAAGTTGAAGGAAGAATTAAACTCCTGCTGTTATCTAGTACCTTCTTCATTCCACTGTTGTATATTTTCGCTCAACAAAATGATTTTGCTTGCATTTTTTAAAAGATTTTATTTATTTATCTAAGAGAGAGAGAGAGAGAAGCAGACTCCCCACTGAGCAGGGAGCCCAATGGGAGACTCGATCCCATCATGACCTGAGCCGAAGGCAGACGCCCAACTGACTGAGCCACCCAGGTGCCCCTTTTGGGTGCATTTTTGAAACAGCTGACAGAACATCAGTAAACAGAAAATGTATCACCTGTGAGCAGTCCTCTGTTCCTTCCCTTAATATAATTACAGTCTTTATCAAAGTATGTGTCTAGTTCTGTAGCCATATTTATCTTTAAAAAGTGGCTAAAATGGGGCACCTGGATGGTTCAGTCGGTTAAGCATTTGCCTTGGGCTCAGCTCATGATCCCAGGGTCCTGGGATCAAGTCCCACATGGGGCTCCCTGCTCAGTGGGGAGCCTGCTTCTCCCTCTCCCACTCCCCCTGTTTGTGTTTCCTCTCTTGCTCTCTCTCTGTCAAATAAATAAATAAAATCTTTTTTGAAAATGGCTAAAACAACACAGTAAGAAGAATCATTCATAAATTTCAGGAGTCATTCATTCGTCCATCCATCCATTCAACATACATTTATAGAGTACCTATTATGTGACAGGCATTGTGTTAGTTTCTGAGGATAAAAAGATGAATGGGACATGATTTCTGTTCTCGAGAAACTCATAGTATATGGGGAGGGGTCCTATAGGCAAAATGACACTTAAAATACAATGTGATGTGTGTTCTACCTAATCAGGAAAGGAGAATAGTGGTTTCAATAGTGTCTCCTTTTTTTTTAAAGATTTTTATTTTATTTATTTGTCAGAGAGAGAAAGCACAAGCAGGCAGAGGGGCAGGCAGAGGGAGAGGGAGAAGCAAGCTCCCCGCAGAGCAGGGAGCCCAATGCAGGACTCAATCCCAGGACCCTGGGATCATGACCTGAGCTGAAGACAGCTGCTTAGCCAACTGAGCCACCCAGGCGTCCTTCAATAGTGGCTCCTTGAGCCAGGCACTTGAGGTCAAATCCCAGCTCTGTCGTATACTAGCTGCCACTGTGAGAGTCTCCTTCATGCAGTTGGTATGAGAATTGAGTTATTCATATGAGTGATCACTAAGTATTATCATGATAGCAGTAACAACTAGGTACAATCACGGCACAGAAGAGGGGCACCTAATACAGAATGAGGGGGTATAGGTCAGGGAAATATTCCTAGAGATTGAATCTTGAAAGAAAACTGGGGGTTACCCAAGAGGAGGGGGCAATAGTTTTTGACACAGAGTCTAGCATGGGCAAAGGCACTGGGACATGAGGCATAGATGATGAGAGGAGATACAAGAAGTTTGGGTCACTGATATATAAAGGGCAAGGGCAAGGGGGGAAGTAGAGTGAGATTAGGTAGGGGGCCAAATCATGAAGGGCACTTGTATTCAGTGCTAGAGACAGAACTCTCTCTTGAGAGTGATAGAAATCCATGAAGGCTTATGATCAGAGGGCTAACATCAGCAGATGAGTTTGGTGGAAGTGTGGAGGATGGACAATGGTACAAGACTAGTGTCATGGGAACTTGCCAACAGGTGGTGACACTAGGTCAGAATAGAGACGATGAGTTAGACCGTGGACTAAAGCTATGGTAGGGTAGACAGGAGGATGGGATAGTCAAGAGATATTAAGAATTGTGGTAAGTAGCACTTGGAGGCCATTTGAACAAGGTGGGTAGAAGATGTGAGTCCCTATTTCTGCCATTCACTAGCATAGGAAATATAAGAGAAAGAATTTGGGGAGAGATGCTCTTGGCTTTAGTTCTTAGTGCTTGTAAGAGAAAATCTAAATTCCTTACCATGGCATTCAAGGTCCTCTATGATCTGGCCCGAAACTCTATTTCCAAGTGCATCTTGTCGGTATAGCTTTTCCCAATCAGATTATGGAAAGCTGGTCTTTCAGACTGTTTCCCTAAACCCCTGCCTCCTTCAAGTGTGTCAGAAGTATCACAGGAGAAACAGACAAAGACAGAAGAATAAGATAATGTCCATGAGATAATGAGATAATGTGATGGTCCTCCCCCTCTCTCACTCTCTCTCTGTATCACACATGAAGAACAAAGAGGTGACATTTCAGCTGTATAGTTGTTAAAAATGGCTCCCAGTGAATTATGCTTCCCTGTGTTTCACGTCTCTTTGCAAAGTGATTCTGTAACTCCTCCCAGCAAGAGTTGGAGTCTATTTCCCTTCCCCTTGAATCTGGGCTGACCGTGTAACTTGCTTTGACCAATAAGATGC
Organism: Nasua narica; assembly: GCA_028533885.1. Lineage (NCBI taxonomy): Eukaryota > Metazoa > Chordata > Mammalia > Carnivora > Procyonidae > Nasua > Nasua narica. The sequence goes on along the minus strand of CM052801.1, from coordinate 80,120,085 downwards.
CACAGAAATGACATTCTGGGATTTCTGACCCTAGGCAGATCTTAAGATAACTAGCAGTTTCTTGCTTTTGCTCTTGGAGCCCAGTTGCCATGGCAAGAAGTCTAGGCAATGGTGCTGTGAAGAGGCTGTGTGGAGACAGAGGCCCTGGAGGATGAGAAACCACATGGAGAGAGGACCAGGTGTGACAGTGTCGTAGCCGAGCCCAGCCCTTACATGACCCACCAGCTGAGGGAGCCCAGACAAGCCCAGCGCCCCTGCCCCTGCCCAGCCAACCCACAGAATTTTGGGAGAATAATAAATCAAGATGTTTTAAGCCACTCAGTCCGGGGGGAGTTTGTTATGCACCAATAGGTAAATTAGACAAACTGGTAATGGAAAGATGAATAGGAATTTATTAGAAAGATAATGGAGGAAAGAAATTTCCAGTCAGGGTGAATGCTACGGACAAAGGTACAGAGGACATAAAGGGCACAGCCTATCTCAGGAAGGACAAATGGTCTTGTGTGGTTTTAAAAAAACAAAACAAACAAACAAACAAAAACAAAAACCAGAAGGTACACAGCAGGGAGTAGATGATGAAAGGGGAAGCTGGAAGGGAAAAGTGTTACCAGTTGTAATTTTTTTTTTGTTGTTAAGATTTTATTTACTTACTTGACAGAGAGAGAGACAGAGAGAGATCACAAGTAGGCAGAGCGGCAGGCAGAGGGAGAGGGAGAAGCAGGCTCCCCGCAGAGCAGGGAGCCTGATGCGGCACTCGATCCCAGAACCCTGGGATCATGACCTGAGCTGAAGGCAGATACCTAACCCACTGAGCCACCCAGGCGCCCCACCAGTTGTAATTTAATGCGAGCTTTGACTCCATCACATCTTAGCATGTCATACAGGAATTGTGTTTCTCTGGTATTGTTCCTTGTTGCTTTGTAAACAGTTCTCTCCCAGACTTCCTCAAGGAAATTATTAGGTCAGCATCTAGTTTCCTTCAATGCCATCATGTAAAGATTACTAAGAAACACTGTCGGAATTTAGCTGCCTCTCCAGTGGGTAGGTGAATGTTGCCTTTCATTTTTCTTTCATTTTTCGTTTAAGTAGTCTCCTCACAAATGTGGGGGTTGAACTCATGACCCCAAGATCGAGTCACAGGCTCTGAGCACTGAGCCAGCCAGGCACCTCCCGCTTTCATTTTTCTTAAGTTTTCTTTGCTGTTCATTTATCAAAGACACAAACATTCATTGAGTTCCTAGCACGTGCCAAGCACTTGGAATTCAGAAAAAGTAAGCCATAATTTTTACCTTCTAGAAATTGATAGGCAGTAGGAAATTACAAAACAGCATGCTTAGCCCCAGAAAGGAAGAAGAGGTTTCCATATAATAATTATTATCTAAGACAATACTGTATTTACAGAAAGAATGACCATCAAGATCCATTATTTGTTTCTGAAACAAGAGACTGTAAGTTTTTAAGTGGCCATGAAACTGATTGAATGTCAATGTAAACTTTGCTCCAACTAAACCCAAATTAGGGGTACCTGGGTGGCTTAGTAGGTTAAGCGTCCGAGTTTTGATTTCAGCTTAGGCCATGATCTTAGGGTCATGGGATCAAGCCTTGAGTAGGGCTCTGCGCTCAGCGGGGAGTCAGATTTTTCTCTCTCCTTCTCCCTCTGCCCCTCCCCCCACACTCTCTCACTCTTTAAAATAAATAATGAAACCTTAAAAAAAAAAAAAAGCCAAATTGCATATAGCCGGACTCCTTTTTCAGCTCCTATGTAATACTTTTCTGAAATACTCATTTTTTAAGTTCTTATTAATTATTTTCCTATCATTTTCTTCTTACAGCCTAGGACCAGTTCTATGTGTTATACATCTTTCATTCATATATAATTTCTCAGCCATTTGAAGGTGTTGGAATCAGCTCTGGGCTAATACTTGCAGCCTCTGCATCTAGAGATTTTCATTGCTTCTTTTCCCCTTTTTGCTTTCAATCATACTTTTGTCAATTCCCTTCACCCAGTCTTTCTTCTGGCTCATTAGAAGTTGTTGTATAGCCCTTTGATTCTTTTATACTGTACCTGTCAGTTCTGTTTTTGCCCATGTGCCCTTGAAAACCTCTAGGAGAGCAGCCCTTCCTTTTCTCCCATGTTTTCCCCAACATGGTAATCTTGATCCTGTGTCTGCTAAGTTCTGAGTTCTCTCCTATTCCATGCTGGCACTGAGAGCCCTAACTCAGCCTCCAGGAAATTATTTTCCTCCTTGCTTGGATGATATCCTTGAAGTCTTCCTGGGGATGGAAAATATCATCCTGCTGAGCCTTCAGGATGTTGTTTGAAAGAATGCTGTAATTTGCCAGGAATATCTGCACAGTAGTTGGACTTTCAGTATATGCATTATTTATTATCATTCAGCCACACCTAGTCTTACATATCATACCCATAGGATACTAGGCAAAGATTTGGCTTGGACCGGGAATTCTTTTCAGTTCTATATCAAGGTATTTTTTAGTTTGAGTCTATTTGAATTACCTCCTTATTGACTCGCACAAAATAATTTAATTGGAGAAGGTTTTAATACTTAAACAGATGGGCTGAGCCAGTTTTTTCTCTTTTTATTCCCTCAGGACAATAATTACCTCACAGAGATTGTCAACTAGAGTCTTCCTCATCTTGAACGAAAAAGGTTCAAATATATATTCAAAACCTAGCCTTAATATTTCTTCATTTCCAAAAAGAAACCTGTGTCTACAACTTTTACTGTACTTGACACTCCAGTATGAAGATTTAACCTTTATAAGATTTATTCCCTTCTCAAACAAATCTGAACCAGTCATTTTGCAGTGATGGCACCTGGGTTAAGGTAAATTTCTGCCTAAACATCAACATGATTCCCCATTCTTATTAATAAAACACAATTCTATAATAAAAATAAATAGACATTAGGAAGTATCATTAATTTGTTTTTTAAAGTTGATATCTTAGACCAACTTTTAAAAGAAATAAACAAAGATTGTACAATTCAGCATCTTTTTTTTTCTAATTTGAAACCTAAATCTTTTACATGGAATGTTAAGTTGTAATCAAAAACCATTTCTGGGGCGCCTGTGTGCCAAGTGGGTTAAGCATCTGATTCTTGATTTCAGCTCTGGTAGTGATCTCAGGGTCATGGGATGGAGCTCTTTGTTGGCTCGGTGCTCAGTGAGGAATCTGCTTGAGATCCTCTCCATCTCCCTCTCCCTTTGCGCCTCCCCCCATGCTCTATGTCTCACACTGTCTCTCTCTTTTTTGAAAAAAATATTTTATTCATTTATTTGACAGAGAGAAAGAGATCACAAGTAGGCGGAGCAGCAGGCAGAGGGAGAGGGGGAAGCAGGCTCTCTGCTGAGCAGAGAGCCCAACGTGGAGCTCGATCCCAGGACCCTGAGATCACGACCTGAGCCGAAGGCAGAAGCTTAACCCACTGAGCCACCCAGGCGCCCCTTAATTGAAATTCTTATTGAGCTAATTGTAGATTTGCATATAGTTGGAAAAAATAATACAGAAATCCCTTGTACGCTTTACCCAGTTTCCCCCAGTGGTAATGTTGTGGGGTTGTCAAGTAAACAATCAAGAAAGAGTTCTTGAGACATTGTATGGTGCAACTTAGTAACTTTATTTGAGTAGCACAGGGACAGGACGTTGGGCAGAAAGGGAGCACTTTTCTGTAGGAAGCTGGTGGTTATATGCTTAGTGCTGAAAGGGAACGGATGTGCAGGGAGTATTACATCATAAATGTCTTCTTCAAATGTCTACTCCTAAAACTACTTTTGTAAGATTTCTTTTATAATTCTGCTTATATAATATATATAGTATATAATTTCTGCTTATACTTTATTTTGATATCAAGCATCAGTGAGATATACAAGCAGTCATGAGACCCTTTAATAATGTAGCAACCAGCAAGTATTTGATCCTTATTGGAACTATGCAGGCTATACGTCAGCCTTCTGGGTTAAAGGTGAACATTTCTCTGCTTCTATGCTTCATCAGTCACATCTTGCAAAACTACAGTATTGTTGGGGAGGAAGAAATTTACTCTTCCTTTCAAGATCCTTCTTTTAAAAAAAAAAGATTTTATTTTTTTATGCATGAGAGACAGAGAGAGAGAGGCAGAGGCAGAGGGAGTATAGGCTCCCTGCTCAGCGGGGATGGGACCTGATCCAAGGACCCCGGGATCATGACACTTAACCATCTGAGCTACCCAAGCGCCCCTTTCAAGGTCCTTCTAGTTGGACTAATAATCACACAGACATGAGACAGATGAATGGGAAAATTAAATTTAGTTTCATATATATGGGGAGTCCACACAGACATGAAATCTCAAAGACAGGCAACATGAAGCATAAATGACATACTGAGCTAAGAAGAGGGGTAGGGGGGTACCTGGGTGGCTCAGTTGTTGAGCAACTGCCTTCGACTCAGGTCATGATCCTGGAGTTCCGGGATCGAGTCCCACATCGGGCTCCCGCTCCGCGGGGAGTCTGCTTCTTCCTCTAACCTTCTCTCCTCTCATGCTCTCTCTCACTTTCTCTGTCTCTCAAATTAATAAATAAAAAATCTTTAAAAAAAAAAAAGAGAGGTAGGATCTGGGGACACAAAGGGGAAGAAGGCAGCAGGAAAAATGAGAGGATTGACCTGTTACGCATATAAGTTTCTTAGGTAAAGAGGAATCTCTGTTAATAGCTCTTTTCCTGGGACAGGTAGTAGGCACTTGAAGGGGGAGGTAAAGAGTTTTTCCTGAGTCTGTTGGGTTTTGATTACTTTTACCTCAAAATAATCTTCATTCCAAAGTGGCCCATCGTGGGGCAACCTGCTCTTGGACCTTACAGTATTATATCACAAGGAGAATATCGACACTGATACAGTTCACTGATCTTACTCGGATTTCCCCACTTTTAATTGTACTAACGTGTGTGTGCACGCATGTGCATGTGTGGATTACTTTACATACAATTTTAATCGCCCATGTAGATTCATGTATCCACCACCACAGTCAAGATACAGAACAGTTCCAACACCACAAGGATTCCTCCAGTCACTTTTCTCTGACCACGCCCATTTCCCCTCTGCCCTCCCCTCCCTAATCCTTGGCAACCACTAAACCGTCCTCCATTTCTTCAATTTTGTCATTTCAAAATTGTTATATAAATAGATAGTTTTCAAAAGTTTTCTGCACTTAGAGTGAGAAACATATGCAGTGCTATAGTATTTCAAGAAGGGTAAAAGCCAAGCCCTCCTGGTGTTTCTTACTCCAATCAAAGGAAAATATTTCCTACCAGCAAAGTAAAAGTAAAATTGACCCACTCTCTGGATATCTTAGTCTGTTTAAGTTCTAGTTTTGTGATGGTAACTGGAGCCATTCAGCAATGGGCACTTCTTTGAGTAGTGGTTTCTATGAAAAGGAAGCTCTATTCCCCTAGGTAGTGCAAACAGAACTTGGGTTGGAGAGAATTTTTTCTCTCCAAGCTTTTGCCTGAGATTCATGTAGAAATTGCCACGCATATTGCTAAGGTGGATGAAGATACTCCTATCAACCATGACATTCCAACGGCTTAGAGACCACCTCTCAGAAGCCAAGGACAAAGAACAGACCTCTTTTGAGGCAAGGTTAAATTCTTTACCACACAGTGAAATCAACGGCAAGACTATTACAATCATACAGTTATAATACACAAACAATTTTATATTTAAAGAAATGTATTTGACTATTCTGAAATATGTTTGGTGCCTTTAAAGCCTTTAAAACTACCAACTGCATTTTTTACTTATTTTAAAAATAAAACCATAACTTAGCCTTTACTTCAGTTATAGCAAATAAAAATAAAGCTAATTTTTAGTTTTGCTTGGAAGGAAAAAAAGGAGAAGGAGCAGATCATTTGTATGTCCTTACATTTATCTTGCCTTTCAACATTGTCACTACCAACAGATTTTATTTTCTTCTTTAAAATGGGGAAATGCCACAGATAGAAGGAAATTAATGAGACACACAACAATATGCAATGTGGGATGCTGGGCTAGACCCAGGAACAGAAAATGAACACAAGGGGTAAAACTGGTGAAATTTAAGTAAGGTCAGTTGTTTACTGTTAGGTATTACTCTTGTGTATTTACCAAGGCTAATTTCCTGGTTTTCATCATTGTTCTAATTCCTTGAGTTGTTACTATTAGGAAAAGCTGAGTGGAAGATAAATATGATAATCCAGTATTGTTCTTGCAAGTCTTCTGTAATTCTAAAATTACTTCAAAATAAAAAGTTAAAAAAAAAAACTGTCACACATATTGACAGAATTCAAGCTGAGCTTAAGAAAAAGGTTTGATATATACTCATATTCCATCTTAGAACCAAATGTTCAGGAAAAAGTGTACTTTCCTTTGAATAAAGATGTCACTATGGATCCAAGGTCATTAGGCTAGATAAGCTTGATGCGCTTTTCCTTTTACCACATTCTCTCACTTCCTTCTGTCAAATGGTGAAATGGCAAAAGGAGTTTGTGGAAGGCGGCCTGTGTTAGGGGTCAATGGTTCTTTTTTCCTGTGTTCTCAATTGGCTTTGTTTTTCTAGGTTTCCTCTTACTACCCAGATAGACTCGGATGTTGTCAAAACATCTTGCTCGCATCTCCCCTCTAGTTTTCTGTTCGGCCAATCCCAGCCCCCCTCCCACCCCCCAATTCAACAACTCAACATTTGGATTTTAGCATCTCTTTTCTTCTCCTGCTGTGGAGTCATCTAAAGAATTTCACCTGCTGTGTTTGCAACAGGCCAATTAAAATGGGCGAGAAGGGAGGAGGGAAAGAATAGGAATAAGAACAGCAAAGAAGAAATTACCGAGTATTAAGCAAAGCAAAGAAGGGCCTCCAGTTAGGTTTCAGTGAAGACATTGAGCTGATCTTTTACAATCTTTGGGGATTATTATCAGAGAGGAGATGAGTGAGTCAATTGAAATGGGAGAATTGAGAAACGTAGGTAGAGAGTGATCTGGAAAACCAAACTCCCCAGAAGGAAAGACTTTAAGAACCCTAAAGCCAAAGGATTAGTGGTCCTTACTACTGCTGTGGGCTGCATTCGATTTTAAAAACAACTGGTATCAGGGCTAAATATAATGTAGTAGTAACTTGAGAACAAGGAAAAATCTACCGGAGCTATGTCATTTTGAATACCTATTAAAGAATGAGTAGAAGGAGCCAGTCGGAGAGACTCACTGCAGGGTGTAATTATGCACTTTGAAAGCAAGGTTCATCCATGGATCTCAAAGCACATTACCAGCTTCAATTATTTTTCATAACACCTCTGTGAGACCATCATTTCCTACAGACAGATGAAGAAACTGAGTCAGAAAGGTTCCCAGGCCCCTCAAGCACACTATGAATCACCTGCTGAGTTGCTCCTATTTCGGAGTTGTCATCTGAATTAATTGACCGCTTCCAAATGAAGAGGGAACACTTGAGCAGTGCTCTGAGTGAATTCTGGCTTTTTTTTTTAAGGTTTTATTTATTTGTCAGAGAGCAACACAAGCAGGGAGAGCGGAAGGCGGAGGGAGAAGCAGGCTCCCCGCTGAGCAAGGAGCCCAATCCCAGAACCCTGGGATCATGACCTGAGCCGGAGGCAGACGCTTAACTGACTGAGCCACCCAGGCATCCAAATTTTGGCTTCCTTGTTTGTTTGGATGCAAGGAGGCTGAATTCTTTTTAAGATAGAATGCTGTTCGAAGGGTTATTATTTAATGGAATGTGTGGAAATATATTAAAATATTATTCAAGACACGTGCCAGAAACCACAGATAAGCCCATATAGCATAACAGCCCAAGTGGGTCCTTTTGTCCTCCATCATTAAGCTTGCATACAAAACAAAACAAAACAACAAAGGTGTCATATACGATCATAAAGTTTTAGTATCTGAAACGACCTTCAACAATCTCAGATCCCTTAGCTTTGGTCACACCAATTTCATGAAACCTACTCTAATTATTGGTTCACACCCTCATTTGTCCTTCTGTGTGCCTACAATAATGATAGTCTACAACACACACTCTAGCCCTGTATCACACTGTATTTACATTTTTTTGCTCCTTTGATATTTTGAGTTAAACAACACAGTGGTTACCAAAGACGTATGTATTATGTTTGGAATGGGGGAATACCTTGTGAAAGATGAATGTAAATCTCGTTTTGCCATCAAGACTGTAAACTCCAGGAGGGCCAAGACTGGGTCTTATTTTTTCCTATCACTACCTCCCAGGATTTCTGCAAGCACTCAATACACACTGTTGGTATGATTTAACAGGATTAAAAGACGTTGGTGGAGGCCAGCAATGGAGTGAAACAAGGTTTCAGTTAACTCATTAAACAAGGTGGTGTAATTTGAATATATATTTCAAATAAAAAGGTGCCTATGTGAAACTCATATATTCCATCCCACCCCAGCAAAGGCTGTGATGGTTGCCCGGTAAATGAGTATGTTTTCCTTTATCCCCCAACATACCTCACAAAACCTACTTTAGAAAATAACTTAAGTTTCCTGCTCAGAAATTAAAAACCCATCACATATCAGCTTGAATTTCTCTCGCCTGTAGGAGGAGAGATGAAATGTGTACCCAGGGAGACCTAGTGCACATAAAGGGCCCTTGAGAGTTTACAATAAATTCCCTCAAACGGGGGCACTGGGTGGCTTAGTTGGTTAAGCAGGCTCAGGTCATGATCCCTGAGTCCCAGGATGGAGCCCCAAATTGTTTGGCTCCCTGCTTGGCAGGGAGTCTGTTTCCCCCTCTGCCCCTCCCCCCTGCTCGTGCTCCCTCTCTCTCAAATAAAAAAATAAAATCTTTTTTAAAAATGCACTCGAGGGGCGCCTGGGTGGCTCAGTGGGTTGGAGCCTCTGCCTTTGGCTCAGGTCATGATCCCAGGGTCCTGAGATCGAGCCCCACATCGGGCTCTCTGCTCGGCGGGGAGCCTGCTTCCCCCTCTCTCTCTGCCTGCCTCTCTGCCTACTTGTGATCTCTCTGTCAAATAAATAAATAAAATCTTTAAAAAAAATGCACTCGAACCTCTCATTCAAAACCCCCATTTTTAGTTTTTCAGAGGCGTCAGACTTTGTTGACTCCGAGCTCTGCACATGCTTCTCCCCTGGGCAGAACTCCCTTTCTCCACTTCCTTGACTACTTCAAGGTTCCCCACCTTCAGAACAGTTTCCCTGAGACCCTTCCCCAAACAGCTGGGATTAGAGACGGTTCCGATGGCTCTTTGGTGCTCTATGGCAGAACGGACCCCCTAGCATCTAGCACAGAGCCTCGCACAGAGCAAGTGTTTGATGTTTGTTCATAAAAAGGGATGAAATTTGTGGAAAATCAGCATGAATTCTAAATTGTATTATATTTGTCAAAGCACAACTTTTACATGAGGTTTTCCCACTCCATTCATTTATTAATTTCCTTATTCCTTCACTCATACATCTATGTACTGAAAAAATTAACTCTGTGCTTATTAATGGACTAGACAGCACAGTAGTCATTGCCAACACGGTGATTAGATAGTCAGTAGAGAGGTGACTCTTGATCTCAGGCTCATGAGTTCAAGCCCCACACTGGGGTTGGAGATTACTTTAAAAGAAAAATTAAAAAGAAAGAAATGTAGCTTTCAGTTTCTCAGAATTAATTTTGTAATTCTAGTTGAGTAGACATACTAAAGATGCCATACACCTATTTATTGCTTCTATTTGGACTTGTGGTTTGGTATCATATGGCCAGCCAGGTCTTGGCATCCAAAACAGAGCCTGGATTTGGACATATATACTCTAAGTTCAGACAGTGAGGCAGCCAGTCTAGGTAATTCATGCCAAAAATTAGCTAAAAACATTCTCACTGCCTATAAGAACAGCTTGACTGGTGATTCACCATATGATTTAGGTGAGTCACATAACCTTTATGTCTGGGGTGCCTCAGCTGTAAATTACAGAGATGTTAGGAATATAATAAATGAGAGACACAATAGCAGAGTGCAGGAATACCAGACCAATTATTTTATTGTCCCTAAATTTAATCTGGTTTATGTATTCCTATTTTCACATGTTAGAAAATAGAGTTGACCTGACTGCCCAAGCAAATCTATTTGAGAGCCCCTCGAATGGCAGGGTTCATGAATATGATTTCCACAATTGTAAACGGGAACAATTTCTCCAATTATCTCTGGGCTGTTACTCATGTACTTCTGATGTAAACACAGGGAGTAACCACACAGAGAGTGGAAGACATAGAGACAATGTATATGAAGGGTTTTGAGAGTCATGGAAATGGCCAAGAAACTATATAAATGAATTTCATCACCGTATATCTCCGATTAATCAGATGCTGGTCCAGAACTGTTTCATTTGGTGTAAAACTAACCCATAATTAGTGCAGTAAACTCTAATTAGAGGAATGATTCCTTGGGCTTGTATAGAGGGTTTATACTTTTTGAAGCTCTTTCATGTACATTTACTCATATGATCCTTGCAAAATCCTCTGAGGTAGGTGGAGTAGGGATTATTATCCCCATGTAGGAATATTTTTGTTACATTTTATTTTGTATAATTAACCAAATCTTGCTTTAGAACTCATACTTAACATAGGTCTCTTTACTTAATTCTTACATATCACATAAGAATATAATATATATAAAAAGTTTATAGTGGGAAACCCAGAAAGGTATAAGTAGAGTACATTCTTGTAAATAATCAAATGACAAACAAACAAACAAAAACCTGGTTGAAAGAAAAACAGGTTTTTCCAGACAAGTTAGGTCATTCTCTTAATGATTAACACAGGCCTTTGTTAAATTTCTACTAGGAAATCTATGCACAATGTTTATTTAACAAAAATAAAATGATGTTTAGTAAGTTTTTCTCCATTTCAGATTAATTTAATGGAGAAGAATTGGGATATTTTTGTTTTTAATATAAGTTCATCTGGTGGGGGGGAAATAAGTTCCTCTGAAACATTGGTACGTGTTCATGAACATACTCATGTGTTCTGTTTTCCTCAGTACGGTTGTCAGTAATCTGGCAGAAGCAGAGCCTAATCATTGCCAAACAAAATTCCAGTATTTAATGAGAAAATACATTTTTGATGCTTTAGCCAAAAATGCAAAGCCCCTTGCATAAGCTAATGGAATTAAAAAGAAATCCCTAGTACCTGATAATGGAATAAAATTAAAGAAGTATAATGCACAGACTTAAAGAAAATTAACCCTCAAAAGTTTATGTAACAAATGGACATCTATAATTTGTATGTACAGCAGTCACCTCTTATCTGCTTGGGATACATTCCAATACCCCCAGTGGATGCTTGAAACTATGGATAGTACCAAACCCTATATAGACTATGTTTTTTCCTACAGCTGCCTACCTGTGATAAAGTTTCATTTATAATCTAGGCACCATAAGAGATTAACAACAATAAAGTAGAACATTGGGGTGCCTGGGTGGCTCAGTCGTTAAGCGTCTGCCTTTGACTCAGGTCATGATCCCAGGGTCCTGGAATTGAGTCCCGCATGGGGCTGGCTCTCTGGTCCGCGGGAAGTCTGCTTCTCCCTCTCCCACTCCCTCTGCTTCTGTTCCCTTTCTCACTGTGTCTCTCTCTGTGTCAAATAAATAAATAAAATCTTAAAAAAATAAAGTAGAATATTATAACATACTGTAAGGAAAGTTACGTGAATGTAGTCTCCCTCAAAATATTTTATTGGGGGCGCCTGGGTGGCTCAGTGGGTTAAAGCCTCTGCCTTTGGCTCAGGTGGTGATCCCAGGATCCTGGGATCGAGTCCCGCATTGGGCTCTCTGCTCAGTGGGGAGCCTGCTTCCCCCTCTCTCTCTGCCTGCCTCTCTGCCTACTTGTGATCTCTGTCAAATAAATAAATAAAATCTTTAAAAAAAATCTTATTGTACTGTACTCACCCTTCTTGTGATGTGAGAGGGTGTGATGAGATGAAGCGAGGGGAATGTGAGGTAGGCTGGTGATGTAGCATTAGGCTACTACTGACCTTCTGACGATCATCAGAAAGAATCATCTGTTTCTAGGGGCACCTGGGTGGCTCAGCCGGTTAAGCCTCTGCCTTCGGCTCAGGTCATGATCTCAGGGTCCTGGTGATCGAGCCCCACATCGGGCTCTCTGCTCAGCGGGGAGCCTGCTTCCCCTTCTCCCTCTGCCTGACTCTCCGCCTACTTGTGATCTCTCTCCCTCTGTCAAATAAATAAATAAAATCTTAAAAAAAAGTCAAAAGATGTGTGACAAATAGAGTAGGTACAACAGGGAAAGCATACATATGAATTGGGGCGCCTGGGTGGCTCAGTGGGTTTGAGCCTCTGCCTTGGCTCAGGTCATGATCTCAGGGTCTGGGGATCGAGCCCCGCATCGGGCCCTCTGCTCAGCGGGGAGCATGCATCCCCCTGTCTCTCTCTTTCTGTCTGCCTACTTGTGATCTCTCTCTCTGTCAAATAAACAAATAAAATAAAATCTTAAAAAATAAATAAAATAAAGGCCTTCAGAGTTGCATAAATCCACACTTATCAGTCACTATAGGTCTCTTACACTGTAACCAAAATTAAAATCTTTTTTTCTTATAATAAGATCATTAGACCTTACTACAATTTCTTTTTTTTTTTAAGATTTTATTTATTTGACAGAGAGAGAGAGAGCACAAGCAGGGAGTGTGAAAGAGGGAGAAACAGGCTCCTCACTGAGCAGGGAGCCCGATGCGGGGCTCAATCCCAGGACCCTGGGATCATGACCTGAGCCGAAGGCAGTCACTTAACAAACTGAGCCACCCAGGCACCCCAAAATTAAAATAAAGCTAGATTAAAGTCGGTGATGTTCTTTTCTGTTCTATTCTTGCAAACCACTACTTTGCTTATAACCAAAACTTACATAAACTGGCCATTTGGCTTTGAATAGATTTGGTCTGCTCAGAGGTTTATTTTTCCCAATCTTATTCTGTTTAATTTGAGATTTCCAAAACCCTACATTCACCAAAATTAATGACAAAGCATAAAAAATATTTTGTATGGGCTGATACTTGTTAACTTTGGTTTATGAATAAATATTGGAAGCGTACTGGTTCAAAATGAATAAGAAATAAAAATCCAAGAGAAACCAAACTTTGATCATTATTTTTCCCTGTCAGTTTCCCAGAGGAATTTAAATTTGAAAAAAAAAAAAAAAAACCACAGCTAGAGTATAATTAAATGAGATAATGGTATTGAAGCAATGATCCTGCTTCAAAGTCTAATTTTTGTTTCAGGGGCGCCTGGGTGGCTCAGTCATTAAGCGTCCACCTTCGACTTGAGTCATGATCCCAGGGTACTGGGATAGAGCACTAAGCACGCTAAGCAGGGAGCTTCTCCCTCTCCCTCTGCCCCTGCTTGTGTTCCCTCTCTCACTGTATCTCTCTCTGTCAAATAAATAAATAAATAAATAAAATCTTTAAAAAATAATTTTTGTTTCAATAAACTTTACTAAAGATACATTTTACAGGGGCGCCTGGCTGGTTCAGTCAGAAGGACATGTGACTCTTGATTTTGGGGTCATGAATTTGCGCCCTACACTGGGTGTAGAGGTCACTTAAATAAACAAAAAGATATATTTGGGGGGGTGCCTGGGTGGCTCAGTCAGTGAAGTATCTGCCTATCGCTCAGGTCGTAATCCTGGGGTCCTGGGATCGAGTCCTGCATCGGGCTCCTTGCTCAGTGGGGAGTCTGCTTCTCCCTCTCCCTCTGCCTGCCACTCCACACTCTCTCTCTGCCAAATAAATAAAATTTTTAAAAAAGATATATATATATTTTTAAAAGATATATTTTATGGTAGTCTCCCTTATCTAGTTCCCTTTATATGGTTTCAGTTACCTGTGGCCAACTAAGGTCCAGAAACAGATGATTCTTTTACTTTTTTTTTTTTTAAGATTTTATTTATTTATTTGACAGAGAGAGAGAGATCACAAGCAGGCAGAGAGAGAGGGGGAAACAGGCTCCCCATTGAGCAGAGAGCCCAATGTGGGGCTCGATCACCAGGACCCTGAGATCATGACCTGAGCCGAAGGCAGAGGCTTTAACCCACTGAGCCACCCAGGCGCCTCTCTTTAGAGGCCTAGGCCTTTAGAGAGCTGACACCACTACAGGAAAAAAAGAATTCAGAACTGCTATTTATTATGAATTAGAGAGGCTTCCAACACTTACATTCTATTATTGTAGATTAACTCCTCACATTCCACTGAAGCTTTGGCTCTTTCTAGAAGTGCAGGTCTCTTCTGTACAATTTCAACTGATTCCTGTCACACTAGCACTTGTGAGTGCAGCTTCAAATATTTAACTCTTTCATTGCTTGATTGGAGAATAGTTTAATGGCATGGACAATGTGAGGCGATTATGCATTTAGCAGTGAAAAGGCTGAAGATTTATACTCATTATTAAAGTCAAAGAGTACTCTATGCAATAAAGTTTTGTTGAAAAGTAGAATCAGAAGGGACTTTCAAGATGTATTTTATGTATTCGTGTTTCGATAACAGGAGAAAATGTAGGACTGGATCAGGAATAAGTTATAAAGAAAACAACGGTGAGGATGGCAGTCATTTTGCAGAGAGCTGTATCAATTAATTTATAGGTTTGAGCCATTTAGTTCTTTCTGGATTCAGACCTTGTACCATATCCCAGGGGTTTCCAAACTTTATTCTGCATCAGAACCACTTAGAGGGCCTATTAAAACACATTGCTGGGTCAAGCCCCAGAGTTTCTGATTCAGTAGGTTTGAGATGGGGCCCAATAATTTGCATTTCTAACAAGTTCCTAGCTGATGCAGATGCTGCTGGTCCCAGGACCACACTTTGAGAACAAGGTATCCATTCACCATGTAGTCAGCTTACTCATCTATATATTTTATTTTATTAATTTTTAAAAAAGATTTTATTTATTTGACAGAGAGAGACAGTGAGAAAGGGAACACAAGCAGGGGGAGTGGGAGAGGAAGAAGCAGGCCTCCCTCAGAGCAGGGAGCCCAATGCAGGGCTTGATCCCAGGACCCTGGGATCATGACCTGAGTCTAAGGCAAATGCTTAACGACTGAGCCACCCATGTGCCCTCATCTATGTATTTCAGATTTTATGTATTTTAGAGAGAAAGAGAACGAGCGAGGAGGAGGGGCAAAGGGAGAGGAAGCAGACTCCCCACTGAGTGCAGAGCCCTAAGTGAGGTTCGATCCCAGGACTATGAGATCATGACCTGAGCCGAAGAGACTTAACTGACTGAGCCACCCAGGTGCCCCCTTTTTTAAATTAAGCAAACTTTATGTCCAGTGTGAGGCCTGAATTCACGTCAAGATCAAGTCATATGCTCTACCGACTAACTCAGCCAGGTGCCACTAACCTACTAACTTCTAACAAGTACCACATTTATTCTGTAATATATAAACAAACTACAAATGACATAGTGAGAACATAGTTGTTGTTTTTTAAGATTTTAAGTAATCTCTACACCCAGCGTGGGGCTCGAACTCACAACCCTGAGATCAAGAGTCACACACTCTACTGAGCCAGCCAAAGCACCCCAAGAACATAGTTTGGAAGCGTTCTTATTATTTTTAAAGATTTTATTTATTTATTTGACAGAGAGAGAGAGCGTGTGTGGGTGCACACGCGCACACACACACACACACACACACACACACGCACGCACTAGCACAGGGAGGGGCAGAAGGAGAAGCAGATTCCCCACCGAGTAAGGACCCCATTGTGGGACTCAATCCCAGGACCCTGTGAGCATGACCTGAGCCGAAGGCAGAGGCTTAACAACTGAGTCACCCAGGTGCCCCTGAAAGTATATTTAAATATCAGGTTTTTATTAGATTTCATTTATTTATTTGACAGAGGGAGACACAGCACGAGAGGTAACAGAAGCAGGGGGAGTGGGAGAGGGGAGAAGCAGGATGTGGGATCATGACCTGAGCTGAAGGCAGACACTTAACAGCTGAGCCACCCAGGCGCCCCTCAAATATCGGTTCTGAGGGGGTTTATTTACCCTAATCTTCAAATAAGGGAAAGGAGGGATAAAGTTGACTTTCTTATTCAGATGTCCATTAAAATTCAGGAACAGTAGGGAGTTAAAAATTCAATTTTTGTAAAAAATATTCTAATCTGGTATAGGTACATAACAAGGTATTTACAGAAGAAATGACATGATGCCTAGGATTTGTTCTAGAATATGCAAGCAAAAAAGGGGAGGGAAGGGGGGAAATCCCAGATGAAACAAGACAGCAAAATGTTGTTTATTTATTAAAGATTTTTTAGGGGCACCTGGGTGGCTTAGTGGGTTAAAGCCTCTGCTTTCGGCTCAGGTCATGATCTCAGGGTCCTGGGATCGAGCCCCACATCAGGCTCTCTGCTCAGCAGGGAGCCTGCTTCCCGCTCTCTCTCTGCCTGCCTTTCTGCCTACTTCTGATCTCTCTCTGTCAAATAAATAAATAAAATCTTTAAAAAAAAGATATTTTTAAATAAATAAATCTTTTTTTTAAAGATTTTATTTATTTATTTGAAGGAGAAAGACAGTGAGCCAAGCAGGGGGAGTGGCGGGCAAAGGGAGAGGGAGAGAAGCAGGCTCCTGCAGGGCTCAAGGCAGACGCTTCACCGACTGAGCCACCCCGGTTATTTATCGAAGCTGAATGAGGAATACCATGGGGTTAGCTATCATTTCCTTTCTACTTTTGTGTACGTTTGAAAATTTCTGTAAGAAAGCTTTAAAAAAAATTATTTTTTGGTGCCCTCTCTGGGGCTTGAACTTCAAGACAAAGTTTGAAAATTCACATCTTTATCAATATTCATTGAAAATGTAGTTGACATGTAAGAAGAAAGGTAGACTGTATTTAAATTTCTTGCTCATGATTTGTTATGGTGATTATATTATCTCTTGGGAGAAACAGGCCAATCTTTGTGGGGAGAGGGTATTACAGTTCATATTTTTATACATTTTAAAAACAGGCTTTTCATGTACTTACAGAATTCTATAAATTAATATGAAAACAGATGTCTTTTTTCTTTTAACAGGACATGACTTGATGTGTACCTTAATGGCTGGCCCAATGGCAGAAAATATATTTAGGTTTCATTTTAGTATTTTTAAGAGGGCTATTTTATTTTTTCTGAGAAAGCAAAAGAAATACAAAGGAGTAAGATATCATTTTAAAGAATAGTACTTTATTGAATAAGTTTTAGTCACAGAAAAATAAGCTTTAATCTATGATGACTGCCAGATTATACAGTGGAAAGCAATTTTCTTTGTTTTCCATATTGATGGAAAGGTTTCTACTAAATGAAAAAAGTCATAAAATCATATTCACAAATATAGCACTCTATCTGAAAACATTTCACATGATTATTCACAGCACTAATACAATGACATAAGAATCCGTCATTCTGTCAGATTAAATATAACAGTAATGAAAAAAATGCAAAATCTTCTAACCAAAATTATATTAAAGCCTTTATTACATCAAATTGAAAATGCATATTTGTTACTAAATATAGAGAAAATGACAAAATATACTTATATAGTAATTTTAAATGTTGTATTAATGATACACAATAATGTAGGAAGTCCTAAAAAAAAATCTCTGCATATCTGCAAACTTTAGTCTTCAAAATAGAATCTTACCACCCAAAACATTAACGTAGTATTGTACAACTTGAAGATATATGTATTTAAGATTGTCCTATTGTACTAGTCATAAAGTGTCATTTAATATGTAGTGAAAGTTATGGTATAAAAGAAAGGATAGTTGAAAAAATAAACATTTGAGACCTCCCAGGAGAGGTAACTTGAAGTTTTTCACCTTCAAACCATGTCCCAGTCTGGGCTGCCACTAATTAGCTAGATAGCTTTAAATAAATCACTTCACCTATGAGCCTCAGTTGTCTCACCTGTAAAACGAGGGGGGAAGAATTAGATACTCTCTAAGGTCACTTCTAGCTCTGACATTCTAGGATTCTAGTATGCTGCTAGTGAAATTCACATTGTGAGTAAGTGAGTAAGAGTCAAATTGAAACTGATGATGAAAGTAGGAATAAGCCAATTGTTTCTATTAGGAAAGCTCACTGAATTCGATAAAAATAGTTTTTTTTCCCCAGATTTTTGAAAAAGGAACTTAAATATTTTTAAGGACCTGACCTATTTATAATTTACATCTTAACTATGAGAACTGCCAAAAAGATGAGTAAGAGTCACTGAATGAGTTATCATCTAAGTTTTAGTCCAAATTTCCAGAGTCAGGGTAAACCCCTGAAGGGTGAGAGAAGGGAATGAACATTTGTAGCAAGTATCTGACATCCAGGGTCTCCCTGAACTCTACTGATTTTGTAAGATAGGTATTATTCTTATTTCAGAGATGAAGAAATAGCTCTCTCTCTTTTAAAGCAGACTTGGCTAAAAATAACTACATCTGTCAACTATCCCCTCCTGTTTTCTTATTTCTCTAATGGAAATGAAAAACCTACCCCATTTCTCCCACTCCTCCATCCTTTCCCCTCATATTCAACCCCTGGGGAATCAGGAAATAAAACGATGATTTGGGCCTAAAGAGTACAATACACGCACCTAATGCTGCGGTGGTAGTCTCCATTCACAGAGTTCAAAATACCAGTTTTATCCACTCAAATGAAAACAGGGGAAAAAAAAACCTACCCAAATTGAAATAATGTAACCACAAAAACAAAAGATCATAGTTAGGGCCAAATCACATTATATACATCACACCCACCCTACCCACCCTACCCCATCTTAGCCCTTAAGCAAAGGGGGGAAAAACAAAACTAAGAAATCCAAACCTAGCAGGAAAGGCAATACAAAGCCGTTAATTAATAAACTGGAGTTTACTTTATAAACATGAAACTTATTTTTCAAAAATTAAAACAAGGCTTTTGATCAGCACACCAAATTATTATGAATAAAGAGAACTACTTATTACCAAACAACCTGACTCTTCACATGACTAAAATGTAGTAAAATAGGTGGTGACTTCGAAATCTTCAGAGTGAACTTTCTAACAGAAAAGGAATGTCTGCATGTAGATACAAAGCACTATTTTGGGAAAGGGGGAGGCGCAGATTTGGATCTGGTTATATTTTTGACCTTGCAAGTAATCATTTTTTGCACAACTAGATGGAAAGGATCCAGTGCTTTTTATAGTGAGAACACAGACAAACATTGGTAAGTCTTTAAAAAAATGTGATTAGAAGTTGGAGTGCTGAGTGATTTCAGAACCTGAAGCAACAGCATTTCTAAACAATTCTTAAAATAAACTTGTTAGCCACATCAGCTTCATGCATTACATTTCACAACTCATGGGGAGAAAAAAGGTCTTTCTTAACTCTAAACATACAAGTTTTAAAAGAAGAGTTTTAATGAACTGAGGCTCCCAGAACAGGAAAAGCCTTATGTTAAAACAATTCAGTCCCTGGCCAACAACTAGATTGAACTAACTACCTGACTTGGAACTGACATGTTCTGGAAAACACATTTAAAGAAACTTTAACACTTTTTTCCTCTTGTAATTTAAATTCAAAGCATAGACTATATAAGTAAAAGTTAACTTAATGAACATTTAACGAAACCTAAGCGGAAGTGCAACGGTAAAGAACTGAAAGTTTACACGATTAAACAAGACACCCCCCCAGGGCGGTCATTATTTAATTTAAAAAGTTCTCATTTAAATTCGCAATCCTTTAAATGACTGTCACTTAATATAGTCATCCACAGAGGTGAGGAGAACATGACAATATTCTTTCTCTTAGAAAATACGATGAAAATAGAATTTTTAAGTTTCACTCTCAAATGTTTCTCTGCAGTAAAATGCCTCACTCACCTCTATTGACAGGTCGGTTTAAGAATCTTTTAAGTAAACCCTGGGTGTTGTATGAAGCACTTTTAAACTTCTATTTTTTATCTCTATTGACTCTTATTCAAGTTTTATTTTCTTTTTAATATTTAAACAAGTATTCTCATTTTCTTGTCAATATTTTATAATTCCCAAGAGATTTTAAGGATCTTGAGAGAACATTTATTTCAGAAGTACCTAGTACTATTACTAGTCAAGGAAACAAAACAATTTAGGTAAAGACTTGACACTTTGTCCTATATACATCTTAATTATTCAAACAGTAAAAACGCACATGAAACTTTAAGATACAAGATGATATGAGGATCTCAACATGGAAAGCTGTCACTATAACTACAAGCAGTGTACAAACATGCTTCTACTTTTTCCTACATAAGCTGATAGATGTTTAAAATACTGGGTTAACAAAGATCTTTTAGTAAAGTGACTTAGGCAGGCTTAAACTAGCAAGGATTAAGGATGAATCCTTACTAATTAATTGGAAGATCTGAGACATATTTTATATTTCATTTTACAAAATCAGGAATATTTATTTTGAAACAAGAGAAGAAGACATGGTCTACCTGTCAGAAAACTACCACTCAGAAATATTTTTCATCCACAAAGCAGGAAAAACAAAAAAACATTTAAATTTCACATTGGCACCAAAAAGGTTAACTGCTCTGCCTTCTTGGATTAGAAAAACTAAAGCTGAGCAATAAGTAGTTTTGCAGGCGTTTGAACATGCCTAAGCCTTTAAATCAGTAAAATACTTTCTAAAAATTCTGATTACAAAAGTAATACATACTTACAAAAAATCCAAACAGAACAAAATGAAACAAGTAGAAAATGAAAGGCCCCTGCAACCTCCCTCTGGGCCCTCCGCTCCCCCCTCCAGAGAAACCACATTTAACAGTTTGGTGCTTTATCCGTCCAAATTTTTTGTTTTATATATGTACAAAACACACACACCTTCATCTGACTCATTCTATACACGGTGTTTTGCCACTTCAGCTTATACTTAATATAACTTTGACATCTTTCCATGTCAGTACATGTTGGCTAGATGGTATACCTTAAATACCCTTTTAACAATGGCAAAATCATTTTTTACAATCACCCACCCAAGCACGTGTGTATAATTTTAAAAGAAAATGGACAAAATCCTAAAACACAAAAACAAACATCTAAAAATAATCTCTATCTTTCCACCAGTGTGGAACAGTTCATTCCTTTTCACACAAAACAAATTATGTGATTGGGGAGATTAATCTCCACGTTTACAAAGAATGCTCCATTTGTTAAGCCTCTATGAAAAGAATGAAAAATTCAGTTGATTGATTCACTTACACTTAGAAACTAAGTTAGTGTGCTACAAATACACATTGTGATCAGTTACAATATGATGCTTTTTAGTCTAGATTTCAATTAAATAACAGTAAAAAAAAAAAGATATACAACATAGCTAATAACTCCCCAAATCCAGAAATTCAAATTTTAGATTATGAACTAGAACACTGTAGTTTACATTTTGTCTACTTGGTAGCGAATGCTAATGGCATTCAATGCTGATTACTTAAAGTCAGTTCACATCACACACTCAATCAGGGTAATGAGAAGAACATAATGCGCCTCACTGTAGAGTTAGATTAAGACATAAAAATTTTTTGCTTGAAAGTAATGATTGTGTAGCACATGGGACATTTGTCAACTGCTTCAGCACATTGTTTACAAGTGACCAGATGTCCACAAGGAATGAAAACCACAGCAATATTTCTATCCATACAGATTTTGCAAAGCTTCTCCTCTTGCAGGAGCCTTAGCTGCTCTTCGGCACTAATCTCTGCACAAAGAGAAAAGAAATGTGTTAATTTTTTACTTTCTTAGTTGTTGAAATGTACTAAAACAATGAGAACCCCTACTATGTGCCAGGCGCTAGTCACGGGCCGGGAGACAAGATGACTCATTCATGACACCTGCTCTTATGCAGCTCGCAGACTAAAGGAGAGAAGGACGTGAGCTGAGGCTATGGAGGGAAGCACAAAGTACAAAGTGATAAGTGCTATAATAAAGTTATGTACAAAGTGCTCGGGATGAGAAGAGAGAACAAGTTCTTCTGTTCAGATGAGTTGGGAAGAGCTTCTCAGGTTGGCAGCTGCAGGGTAGGGGGACGGGGGAAGTGGTGGAGTGACATTTAAACATGGCCAGCAACTTGCCAGGCAGAGAAGCCAGGGTTAGGTAAAATGAAGTGACATATGGAAAGGGCATGACTTACTCCAGAAATGGAGGGATGGATCTGAGGGACACTTGTGAAGTGGGACTACTAGGATTTGGTGACTGACTACATGTGAGGGATAAGGAAAAAGAGGAAACAGAATTGATTTTACGATGTCTAGTGTGGCTACAAAGGGATGGTGATGCCAGAAGGAAATACAGAAGGAGGTACTGGTTTGGCATTTTTCAAGTTGTTTTTGAGGTGTCTGCAGGGCATCTGCATATAAATGTCATTGAACAGTCACGTCTTGAGGTCAGGAGAAGTTAGGGCTAGAAACAGAGATTTGGGTGACATCCGCATATAGGTGGCACTAAAGTACTTGTTTAATTCAGCCTTTCCCAAACTAGGTTTTGAGAGATGTTAACAAATACATCACAAAAATGTGTTTCATGGTCAAAGAAAACAATAATGACAGGGGCGCCTGGGTGGCTCACTCGGTTAAGCGTCCCACTCTTGATCTCATCTCAGGTCTCGATCTCATGATTACGCATTTAAACCCTGTGCTGGGCTCCACGCTGTGTGTGGAGCCTACTTAAAAAAAAAAGAGAGAGAACTATAATGACAACAACATCAACAATGACAGCAGTTAACAGTAACACAGCACTTATTACTACATGCTAGGCACTATTCTAAAGGCATTACATATTTTAACAATCTCCATAACGTTTGGAGACCAGTGGATTCCAAATGTGGTCTCATGTGGGAATCACTTGGGGCATTTTTAAAAAAAGATTTATTTATCTATTTCTGAGAGTGGCGGAGGGGCAGCAAGAGAGAATCTTCAGACTCCCCACTGAGCAGGGAGCCCCACTGTGGCTCCATCGCAGGACCCATGAGAGCATGACCTGAGTCAAAACCAAGAGTTGGATGCTTAACTGAGCAACTCGGGGGCACTTGGGGCATTTTTTTAATGATAGATTGCTAGGCCCCATTCACTAAATCTAAAACTTGTTTTTTTTTTTTAAATTTTGTTCTGAAATTAAAATATGCAAAATAAAGAAGATATGGCTTTATACAACAACGACAACAATCTGCACACACTGGCTTGGGAACCACTGCTATGAAGTACAGGTCAGTTCAGTACAGTGTATATCCCCTTAGAGAGTCACAATGCACGGCCCTATTTAATTACAGAGTTCCTTTCTCTTTTTCTTTTTTT
This sequence comes from Nasua narica, assembly GCA_028533885.1. Taxonomy (NCBI): domain Eukaryota; kingdom Metazoa; phylum Chordata; class Mammalia; order Carnivora; family Procyonidae; genus Nasua; species Nasua narica. Next base: position 80,096,754 of record CM052801.1, on the reverse strand, counting down.
TACTCCCTTTTCACATCCTGGGGAATGCTGTTTTGAAAACAAGTTTGGGAAACAGTGGTTTTGTTCAACAAATATTTACTGAACACTTAACTAGGTTCTAGGAACTAGAGATACAACAATTAGCAAATACATAGGCCCTAAGCCCCTAATCGTTCATAAACAAGTGAGAAACACAAGTCGACAGGAAATTATAATAGAACGTAATGATAAAGGTAATTACAATGTGTTATAAAGAACACAGGAAAGGTGTAAGTGTGCCTGTACACATAAAGAGAAGGCCTCTTGGAGGAAATTATACTTAAACTGGGTCCCAGAGGAGGAGGAGGAGTTACCTAGGAAAGATGGAGAGGGGACCCTGGGGGACAGAGGCAGTGGGAGAAGAGTATTCCAGGCAGAGGAAACGGTACAGGCAGGCTCTGAGGGTAGAGACAGAACCAAGACTCCAAGTGCACGGGTAAGCCTTGGGGAGGGACACAGCAAGACATGAGGCTACACACGGTTAGCAGGGGCCCTGTCATGAAAGATTTGGCAATCCACGTAAAGGAATTTGGACTTGATCCTAAGGGCCCTGGGGGCCAGTAAAGGGTATTAACCTGGAGAGAGATAGGTGGAGATTTGTGCTTTTGGAGAGGTATGCCTGACCAGGGTGGAGAGAAAGTATTATTTAATCTCTTCCTTCTTAAAAAGCAACCTTATGGGCATAATCAAAACTGTAAGCTCAAACATGGACTGCATCAGAGATAAGATAAAGCACCTGTCTTCAAGGAGCTTGGTCTGGGGTGCAGGACAGAAAAGAAAACCACTCTAAAACAATGTTACAAATGATCTCATAGCAGTGCAAGTAGAGAAGAGGGAAGCTCTGGACTCTGCTGTGGGTACTGGGGAAGGCTTCAAACAATGAGCTCTAAGTGGAGCCTTGAAGGATGAGTTCACAAGATGGATTTAGGGGACTGGGGCTGGAGTAGGGAGCAAGACTAGGTACAGAGACAGGGAAAAGGCAGCTGGGGCACAGGTAACAACGGAAGTAAAGCGATGGCGCTCTAACAATGATTTGTATTATATGAAAGCATTTAACCAAGAAAGTCAGAATCAAGTACATACTCATGCCCCCCAAGAAAGAGGAAAACAATTAAGAAATTTACACATGACTTTTGGATGTGACGCTCCAATGAGTAAAAATGAACACTGGACTTAGAAGAGTCAAGTTTACAGAGACAGAAAGCAGAATGGTGATTGTTGGGCTGGGGGAAGGGGAATGAGGACGTGTTGTTTCATGGGGACAGAGTTTCAGCTGTGAAGATAAAAAGAGTTGTGGAGACTGGTTGCAAAACTGTGAATGTACTTAACACTACTGAACTGTACACTTAGAACATTTTTTTTTAAGAGGAACACTGGACCACACGTCAGGAAACCTCATTTTTATTCCCAACTAGCTGAGTGATCTTTGCCAACTGCACATCTATACTTCAGTTTTTTTACCGAAGTAATGGAAGTTTTTATATGATCTTTCAGGTTCATTTTGGTTCTGATGGTTTGTGATTCCATTTTACAGACCACAGTGGAATGAAATGTCAGGTCTACCAAACACTGTTATCAATGTTTTCTACCTTATTTTAGCCTTATGTACAGCAACTTACTTGACATGGTGAGGCTCTGGCCATAGATTTTTACCTCCTGAGACCAAGAGTTTACCTCTGACAATTTTAGTTCACTCAAGTCTTAGGGTAACTATTGGATTCTACGTCCTTTACTATGGCACCTTTCCCCTTACACTTTCCTTTTTTTTTTTTGTATTCAATTAATTAATTAATTTGAGAAAGAGAGAGTACACAAGCAGGTGGAGGAACAGAGTGAGAGGAACAAGCAGACTCTGTGCTTAGCACAGAGTCTGATGCGGGGCTCAATCCCACGACCCTGAGACTTGACCCGAGCCGAAATCAAGAGTCAGATGCTTAACCAACTGTGCCACTTAGGCACCCCATCTTTTTTTTTTCTTAAGATTTTTTTATTCATTTGAGAGGCAGAGAGAGAGCACGAGTGTGTGTGTGGGGGGGGAGGCAGACTCCCTGCTAAGCTAGGAGCCCAATGTGGGACTAGATCCCATGACCCGGAGATCATGACCTGAGCTGAAGGCAGATGCTTAACCAACTGAGCCACCTAGGTATCCTCAATTTTTAAAAAAAATTATTTATTTGAGAGAGAGCATGTCAGTGGGGGAAGGGCAAAGGGAGAGGGAGAGAATCTCAAGTAGACCCCTACTGAGCCCCTGATATGGGGCTCAATCCCACAACCCTGAGATCGATCTTGAGCTGAAATCAAGAATTGGATGTTTAACCAACTAAGCCACCCAGGTACCCCAGCACACTATGTAACCTTTAAAAAGAAATAAATATACGACTTGGTACTATTTTTAGAATACCATTTACTGGGTTATTCTCTGTCACATAGCCATTGGGATAAAGCTAGTACTGAATCTAGGATTTCTCAGTAAGCAACAGTAACAGTGTAGTTTTTCTAATAACTTCTACTTGCGTTACCTCAGTTAGGCCCACCTTCTATTTTGTATAGAATTAAGAAGAGTCTTAGTGCCAGTCTTTACTCATCAGCCCGTGGGAAGAGGAACAGGCCATAGCCCTAGTGTGAGAAGACAGCCTGTATCAGTTAACCTCCCTATCAATTTAATGAGACCAAGGAGAGGTCAACTGATGAATTCCAACTCCTGCTTCTGAGAGCTGCCATTTGCTTAGGTCTCTACACCTAATGTGGAGCTCAAACTCTCAATCCCAAGATCAAGAGTCACATGCTCTACTAAGCCAGCCAGATGTCCCGTGGAATCAGTGTATTTATAAGAGGTAGGAAAAGAGACCAGAGTGCTCTCTCTGCCTTTACAGAGAGAAAACAGCCATCTGCAAGCCTGGAAGAGAATCCTCATGAGGAACCAAATCTGCTAGCACCTTGACCCTGGTCTTCCCAGCCCCCAGAAATGTGAGAAATAAATGTCTGTTGTTGTAAGTCTGTGGTATTCTGTTAGAGCAGTCTGAGCATAGTTTAAGTTACTGCTTAACACAACAGCATTAAGTTAAAAAAATCCTTATCTGTTAGGTATATATTAAAGTATTTATAGGTAAATGATATATGGGATGCCTGGAATTTTCTTTGAAAGATCATAGCAAAAAAAGATGGGGGAAGAAATGAAACAAGATTGGAAAATTGCTGATAATTACTGAATCTAGTTTATGGGTACGTGAGGGTTCACTATACTGTTTTCTCCAATTTTGAGGATTTTTGAATTTTTTATTAGCAGAAAGGTTTTTTTTTTAAGATTTTATTTATTTATTTAATAGAGTGAGCACAACTATGCAGAGCTGGAGACAGAGAGGGAGGAGAAAGCGGGTTCCCCGCTGAGCAGAGAGCCTAATGTGGGGCTCAATACCAGGACCCTGGGATCCTGACCTGAGCCAGAGGCAGAAGCCCAACTGACTGAGCCACCCACGTGCCCCTAACAGAAAGTTGTAAAAAAAATGTTTATCCTAAGGGGGATGTGAGAAGGAAAAAAAATGAATGGGCCACAGTCATATAAGATACTATCCATAATGAAGTACTGTTAGGTGTTTTTTGCTTTTTAAAAACAGCCATGCATACCTTTTTGCAATGAAGTTTGGCTTGATTCATCTTGTGTATTGTCTTTCTGAGCACTCACTAGATCTGAAACCAGAATCTCAAGTGATTTATAGTTGCTCCCAGATGTCTGAATTTTTTCCTCCATTATTTTCTTAATGTCCCTGAAATTGAATCCCATTCGTAGAGCCTCTTTTAACATAGGATTTTGGAAGATGGCATCATCTGAAATAAAAATTGGTGAGGAAAAAGAACAGAGTTTAAACAATTATTTTCATTAACACAACTCAACAGCAAAGTACAGTTAAAAAGGAAAAGTTAAGCAGCAAGAAAATAAAAAATCAAAGCTACTCTAAGAAGAAGATTTTAAAATATTTAAGCACTGAAGAATCAGAATTTTATAATCATTGAAAATACAGTGTTATTTTGTAGCACTATGACTTGAGATTAGGTGCTTTAAAGACTAAAGAAATAGTGCAAGATTAGGTAAAACTGAGAAGAAAAAGTTAAGTTCTTCAAAAATCAGATCTTTTTTTGAAATCAGCTGTATTCACTAACAGCTAACCTAAGTACTTAAAGAGTAGATGTCTTTCCCAAGTCACTAGCAATTATTTTGGAAAAATCATGGGAAATAGGGGGGATTTGCAGTCTGTGAGCTTGAATTTGTGAGTCTCCTATCTCTGAGACTTAGTTTCTACAGCTGAGGGGGGTGAACTAGATAAGGAAAACAAAATGAATAGAAATTTACTGTAAAGATACTCAAAGTAGAAATACAGGTTATGTTATGTAGGGAACTGCTAAAAGAGTAGACTTACACCCTCTGGTTCATCAATTCTACTTGAGTTTTAAAAATAAGTACAAAGGTCCACCAAAAAAAAAAAAAAAAAAAAAAAAAGATCCACCAAAGACACGAACAAGAATATTCATAGCAGTGTCATTTGTAAGAGCTTCAAATTGGAAACAACTTGAACATCTATCACCAAGTGAATGGATTAAGTAAACTGTGGTATATTTGAACACTACACAGCAACAAGAAAAATGAACTACTATCACAGAGAGCATAATGTATCTCACAAATCTGATGAATAAGACGTCATCACAATGATGAACCAGAGACAAAAGAATATACCATATGATTACATTTATAAGATGTTCAAAACTAATCTATGGTGGGGTGCCTGGGAGGCTCAGTCGTTAAATGTCTGCCTTAAGGTCAGGTCATGATCCCAGGGTCCTGGGATTGAGCCCCGCATTGGGCTCCCTGCTCAGCAGGAAGCTTGCTTCTCCCTCGCCCAATCCCCCTGCTTGAGTTCCCTCTCTCGCTGTATCTCTGTCAAATAAATTAATAAAATCTTAAAAAAAAAATCAAACCTAATATATGGTAAAAGTCAGAATATAACTTGGGGTAGATGTTGATTAGGAAAGGGGCCTGAAGGAGTTTCTGGCACGGTGGAAATGTTCTATTATCTTTTTTTTTTTAAGATTTTATTTATTTGAGAGAGAGCCCGCAAGCATTAGCGGGCAGGCGGGGGATGGGGCAGGAGGGGAGAAGCAGACTCCCTGCTGAGCAGGGAGCCTGATGCGGGGCTCAATCCTAGGACCCTGAGATTATGACCTGAGCCAAAGGCAGATGCTTAACTGAGTCACCCAGGTGCCCCTGTTCTATATTTTGGTTTGACTGATGACTACACACATAAATGCGTGTTAAAATTCATTGACTTAAATACTCAAGATTAGCCTATTTTAAGCATTTTATTGTATGTATATTATACTTCAATAAATGTTTTTTAAAAAGAGTTGGAAAGGAATTTGATTATAAGAACTATTACATGGTAAGTAATAAGAGAAGTAGGAAAGTAACTTAAGATTTCTGTTTGATATGTTGGGAGGTTATAATGCAAATAAAAGACCTTTTATGAGACTACTAAAGCAACTGAATGAGAAATAAGGGCAGAAACTAGGGCAGAACCAGTGGATTTTAGACAATATTTAAAAAGGCTGAATTCATTAGACCCGGTGGCTAATTAAATGTAGAGGGATTAAGGAAAGCAAAGAGCTTAAAATGACTCAAATTACTAGGCGACTTTGTGAACTGCGGAACTATTAACCAACTTGGAGAGAAAAGAACAGGACTGGATTCAGTCTGAGTGATTTTTAGAAATGCTGAATTCGAGCTGCTTTTTGACATTTCTAGGTGGAGATGTCCAGAGGTCAGCTGGACACCACTCTTTCCTGGTTCTACTATCTGGTTTTTTCCCCAGTTGTTTTGCTGGCTCCTTCTGCTCACCTGATTAGACACGGTGGTTCCCTTCCATTCCCTCACTGATCCCCCCTTTTTAACAATCTCTGTGCATACTCCCCCCATTACCACAATTTTACCCTTATTTATGTGAGTTCCAGGTTTTAAGACCCATCTTACTTGAATATCCTGTAGGTATCTCAAGGTTATCCTGCTAAAAATCAAAAGCAGGGACAATAGGATATCCACATGAAAAATAATTAAAAGGGCCCCCACCTTACACATATATAAAAATTAACTCAAAATGGATCAAAGACCTGCATATGAGATGAAACCATAAAACTCCTAGAAGAAAACATAAATGACCTTGGATTAGGCAATGGTTTCTTAGATGTAACACTAAAAGTGTAAGCAACAAAAAATAAGATAAATTGGTTTTCAAAAAAATTAAAAATTTATATACTTCAAAGTATACCAGCAAGAAAGTGAAAAGAACGAATGAAAATATTTGCAAATCATATATCTGACAGGGACTTATACAACTAGAATATACAAAGAACTCTTATAACTCAATAACAAAAAGATAAATAACCCAACTAAAAAAAAGGCAAAGGCGATAGACATTTCTCCAAAGAAGATATACAAATGGGGCGCCTGGGTGGCTCAGTTGGTTGAGCGACTGCCTTCAGCTTGGGTCATGATCCCGGAGTCCCGGGATCGAGTCCCACATCAGGCTCCCAGCTCCATGGGGAGTCTGCTTCTCACTCTGACCTTCTTCCTTCTCATGCTCTCTCTCACTCTCTCTCTTTCCTAATAAATAAATAAATAAAATCTTAAAAAAAAAAAAGAAGAAGATATACAAATGGCCAATAAGCACATGAAAGGATGCTTGACATCATTAGCCATCGGGGAAATGCAAATCAAAATCACAATAAGATACCAGTTCACATCCACTAGGATGGCCATTATAAAAAGACATACAATAACAAGGGTTAACAAGAATGTGGAGACACAAACTGGAACCCTTCTACACTGTTAGTGGGAATATAAAATGGTGCAGCCATGTTGGAAAACTGGCCATTTATTAAAAGGTTAAATGTAGAGTTACTACATAACCCAGCAATTCCATGCCAAAGTATATACTCAAGAGAATTAAAAAACTATGTCCACACAAAAATTTGCACACAAATGTTCGTAGCAGTATCAGCATCATTCATAAGAGCCAAAAAGTGGAAACCCAAATGTCTATCAACTAACTGATGAATGGATATAGAAAATGTGGTATTATCCATACAAAGGAAAATTTTTCCTCCATAAAAAAGAATGAAGTACTCATATAATATGAGTACCACAACATGGATGAGCTTCAAAGACACATATTATGATTCCATTTATATGAAATGTCCAGAATAGGTAAATCCAGAGAGACAGAAGTAGATTAGTAGTTGTCTGGCTGGACTTGAGGGTGAAGGGCAGCAATGGGGAGTGACTGCTAATGGGCATAGGGTTTCTTTTAGGGATTATGATAATGTTTTGCAATTAAATAGCAGTGATGGTTCCATAACCCTGTGAATATAACTAAAAACCACCAAAGTGTACAGTTTATAAGCGTGAAATTTTTGCTATATGAATTACATCTCAATTTTAAAACATTAATCTTAGGGCACTTGGGGGCTCAGTCAGTTAAGAGGCTGCCTTCGGCTCAGGTCATGATCCAGGGTCCTGGGATCGAGTCCCGCACTGGGCTCCCTGATCAGTGGAGAGCCTGCTTCCCCCTCTCCCTCTGCCTGCTGCTCTGCCTACTTGTGCTCTCTCTCTCTCTGTCAAATAAATAAAATCTTTATAAAAAACTAAAAAAATAAAATATTAATCTTAAACAAGAGCAAGAGTCTCATTAGTCATAGAAAGTACAGTATACATTGTTAGGGTGATTACTATCAAGAAATGTTATAGAATCTTTTTTTTTTTTAAAGATTTTATTTATTTGTCAGAGAGAGACAGCGAGACAGGGAACACAAGTAGGGGGAGTGGGAAAGGGAGAAGCAGGCTTCCCGCCAAGCAGGGAGCCCAACGTGGGGCTCGATCCCAGGAATCATGACACGAGCTGAAGGCAGACGCTTATTGACTGAGCCACCCAGGCGCCCCAAGAAATGTTACAGAATCTTCATTTGTGGATAATTTCAAAAATATAGGCTGGATAAATGATTTCTTAAACTTTATTACTTATGCCCATTACAAAACCTGTATCAAACATTATCAAAGTGGCTCTCCTTCTTAAGCATATTTATGTATATATATAGTTTTCTCTTGTAACCCTTAAGACACTAAACAGATGATGCTATAAGGAGTGGGGAATCAGCAGACATACTCTAAATTAAACTTTTTACTATTTTTGAAACATGATGCTTAAGTTGAGAACGAGATCTACAGTGTGATGTAGGTTTCAGAAGACCCTATTTACAGCCCTAGTTCCACTAATGATTTGTAACTTAACCGTGGGCAGGTCACTTAACCTCCTTGACTCTATTTTTTCATTTGAAATGTGGGGTCCTTGACTCTATTTTTTCATTTGAAATGTGGGGATAACGGTATCATCTCTGGTTAACATAGTATCTTTCTGGTTTTTAAAGCTGTTTATGGGGGCGCCTGGGGGCTCAGTGGGTTAAAGCCTCTGCCTTCGGCTCAGGTCATGATCTCTGGGTCCTGGGATCAAACCCCGTCGGGCTCTCTGCTCAGCAGGGAGCCTGCTTCCCCTTCTCTCTCTGCCTGCTTCTGCCTACTTGTGATCTCTCTCTCTGTCAAATAAATAAATAAAATCTTAAAATAAAGATGTTTATGATGCGTAAATAATCTCCGGGATAAAAACCTCTACCTCTCCATAAGGTAACAGGAGATAAACCATGCCCCTCTGTGAAGAAATTGGGGGATGCACGAAGATGGCATGGGATAAGGAAGCAGGTAGGGCTGATCATGGTGATGGCATATTAGTAGATCATTGGATTCATGATCCTGGTTAACTCAAGAAGCACCTGGGACGAAAATACACTTAACTCTTCCTTTTGTGATTTTAACAGAAACGGCAATGGACAGCCTACAGCCGTTGCTCCTGAACTTAGAAAAGCTAACTGCCCAACCTCCATAGGAATGTTCGTTCTTAAAATTGTATTTATTATTTTTAAGTATAATTAATATAATTTTATATTATAGGTAATCATATAACTTATAATTTAATATGATTTAGTGTGATTTAAAAATTTTCCAGTACAGGGGCACCTGGGTGACTCCGTGGGTTAAAGCCTCTGCCTTCCACTCAGGTCATGATCTCAGGGTCCTGGGATCGAGCCCCTCTTCGGGCTCTCTGCTCAGCAGGGAGCCTGCTTCCCCTCCTCCCCCCGCCTGCTTCTCTGCCTACTTGTGATCTCTGTCAAATAAATAAATAAAAAATCTTAAAAATCTTCCAGTACAATTAACGTACAGTGTTACCTTATTCATATGAATGTTCTTAATATATAAATATCTGGCTTAAATTTATAGGCGTTTCATTAATTCTTAGATTTATAGTAATCTCATCTCAAATAAACATACCTTGATTACCTTCAAAGAATAGGCTTGTCTCCACCCTATAAACAACTGTAATAAATTGGCAATGAAATTAAAAGTATATTTATTTTAATAAACATATTTACCAATTCTTTTAGTTAATGATGGTGTTTTTTCAGCAGTTCTTACCTAAAATAGAAATATGGATTATAAGTTAGGATTCTTTTTGGTAGAAGGCAATTACCTCAATTTGAAAAGTTACACTAATCATGAATTTATAAATTGGCTTTATTCCAATTCAACATATGAAGGTTCGCAAGAGGCATAATATGATGAAGTTAGAAGGAAGTTAAAAGATCATCTAACCCAATCCATTCCCTTTATAGACAAGACACTGAGGCTCGGGAAGATAAAACAACTTAATCGAGGCAAGACAGTTCATGGTAAAGCCATAATGGCAACTCCCCTGGCCTCCCATTCTAATCCGTGGCTCTTCCCCCATGTTACCAATACCTTGGCCATCACGGGCTACACCGTCAATTTAGATACGTTTTTGAGATTTAAAATACTATGAAAAGTTTACAACTATTTATGGGTATAAAACACATTACACAAAAGTCTAATTTCAGAAGCTGGGGGATTAAGTATTTTAGTTCTTCAAGTCCACTTTTGTTTACAGTGATAGCTAAATCAATCAGCTCATGGTGATTCCCTTTTCACAAATCCGTTTCAGGTGAAGAACAAGCATTCTTCAAAATCTCCTCTTTAGGGGCGCCTGGGTGGCTCAGTGGGTTAAAGCCTCTGCCTTCAGCTCAGGTCATGATCTCAGGGTCCGGGGATTGAGCCCCACATGGGGCTCTCTGCTCAGGGGGGAGCCTGCTTCCCCCTCTCTCTCTGCCTGCCTCTCTGCCTACTTGTGATCTTTCTGTCAAATAAATAAATAAATAAATAAATAAATAAAATCTTTAAAAAAAAATCTCCTCTTTAAGGCTCACCATACATTATTAATTTAAGATACTATACTGTGAATTTTACACCAAGAAATCATTGCAAAAGAAATAGTCTTTAAAAATATGTATTCTATAATACGTGACTTACCATAGAGTCCTCAAGTGAATGGGTTAAATGAACATTGCTTACATATTCTTGTCCCTTCTCTTCTAACAGATATTTACACCTAAACAGTTAAAAGAAGGTTAAACTTTTGTAGCTGATAAATTAGTAAAGTATAGGTAAAGATATAATCTTCATGATCTTAATTCCATTAAATTGCTTTTTGGCATTTCTAAGCTGCAAAATGAAATGTTATCCAATTCCCTATTAACTGTCATTTTTAAAGTTAAAAAAAAGGTTCCCTTTGTTATGCTGCTTTGCTAATCTTAGTGAGGCAAAAAATACCAACTTGAGAACTTTCAACTTTTAAGTAAGTATTAAATTTTTGCCTTAGGATTTAAAATTTTTTTTCAAATAGTTAATCTTAAATTTTATTTAAAGGATTAACCAACTGTACATTTTGAAGGAATTCTTTGGGCTTTCAACCTTTCCTTTTAAGGCTTTTTAAGGTTAAGGTTTATTTTTTCAAATAATTGCTTTGAAGTTTTAAGTTATACTATTTTGCAGGCCAAAAATTCTACACCACCTACATATATGTATACTTTATTTTTAAAGATGACAAAGAGACATTTAGAGTATGTCATTATCATTGTAAGATGCCATTGATTGTAGGAAGCGTCATTATTTTATGTACCACCAATGCCAATTAAATTATGACCCACCACCAGACGTGTCCTCATTTCAAAAATTTGAAAATGTGAACAACAGTACGTCTTATAATCAGTGAGACAACAGCACTATTTGCTAGGGGTGATGGGTTCTTAGGGAAAATTCTTGGCAACAAGGGCTCTCTTGTGCCCACCGTGAAAAGAACCTACTTCCAACAACAACAAAACTATCATATTCCTAATTTGGTGTTTAGAAATAGAATCATCTGAAGTCATATATACAACACATAAGCAATGAATGCTTTGGTCATCAGGGAAGGCTTAGGGAATTTTTTTTTCTATAAAGTAGGTGACCCCATTTTTATAAACCTGGTGTGAATTGCAAGCCATGGTGAAGGCAAAAATAGTTGAGGTGAAAAGTTATTCAAAATTTTCCCACTGCAAAGTGTCTAACTTGCTTGTTCCTGCATAAACATTTAAATACCTTACCCTGGATACCACTTAGCATGTTGTTCCCAAGGGTCTTCATTGGGCTTCCAATCAGTTAGCCCTCCTCCACAGTGAAAGCATTTTACTTTATCACCTTCCCCTAAGAAAAGACATAAGTAAAAACACATGTATTTGTGCAATTAGCTTACGGAAAAATACCCCCTTTCACACCATGAAATTAATCATTTCTAAATTACATGAAAATCTTACGGCTTCAAAGAAGACATTCAAATTTACATCTAAGTAATAGACATGTTGTTTGAGGAGGAAATACACAGTAAACTCATCGATTCAATTTGAGGTATTTTACAGAAGGTGAAAATAAAACTGCCCAATTTTTATATGAAAAATTATCATTGTTACCTTCTTTCTAATGTGTCATTTGGGGCCACCAATACTACACTTTTTCAAACTGTGAAACTTTAACAGTAAAGTTCAGCTTAACGAAAATACAAAGTAAGTTTCTCTAAGGTTATAGCTACATGTCACTAAACAAGCCTTCGAGATCGCTATAGGAGACTATGTAAGTAAAATATTGAAATAACTAATATTTTGTATTTTGGCACAACTCAATCCTAAAATAAATGGGTCAGATATGTAAGTGGTATCAGTTTTCTGAATACTCCTAGAAGCCATCACACTAATGGCCCTTCCTGACAAGTTTACAGCAGTCCATTTGAGAAGTACTTATTTGAAGCAAGAAGGCATCATACAGGGCAGCTTTTAAATATATCCTCTCGGTACAAAAGGCAGACATCAATTTTATTATCAGCCAAACTAAACTCTCTAATGTTAACTCTTTTTATGAGATGTAGAAAGGATGCATGTAATACATGTACTGAGCACATATAGTAGGTGCTCAGTAAATTAGAGTTAATATTACTGTCAGACCCATTCTCTCAGGGAGATCTATCATCTTTTGCATGTCATCCTTCTCCAAAGAACAATCACATAGAGGTAAACATAAGTCACAATATGGTAGTCTTTCTCCCATAAATGTAGTGGTTACATTGTAGATTCAACATATGGGTTTGAAGATTAATACTGATATAATAAATAATCATGCCAGCCTACACCTAAATGTTTACCAGTTCAAGGGGCTAAAGGAATCTACTTTTTAAGAGCATTGGAATAGTTGGAAAGTTAGTTATTAGCCTGGTTTTAAAATAAATTTTACCTAAAGCATAAAATCCAGCTCTTGCAAGCTGCTCCTTGTTAACTGAGTGTATCCACGTCCCAAAAGTAATGATCCGTGCTTCATAATCTGCCATGGCTGGATTTCTTGGAACATTTGTTGAATTTAAGAAATTCCTATCAGAACTCACAACATCAGATTCACTTCGAATGTTAACATTCCGGCCCAGAACAAAGAAGCAGTTGGGAAAATGTCGCCTGTGTTCTGACCATGCACGATCACAAGGTTCCCAATTTTTCAATTTTCCACCACAACAAAAGCACTGCACTTGATCATCAATACCTGTGTAGTAGAGTCCAGCACTAGCTAACTCTCTTGGGGTCAAGTGAGCATAGTCTGGCCAGTTCTGAAAAGACTTTAATCTAGCCTCTTCACTACACATGGCGGGGTTCCTCGGGTATATGGTGTCCGATATATCTACAACCTGCCCAGTTCTCAAAAGATAGTCTGCATGAGTCTCGGATGGCCTGTCTAAAACAAAATGATTTCTGTTTCCCAGGTAGCTTTCGGTTTTATACTGACCATTTTGGATACCCGGATTTGTAGGCTGTGCAGCAGTATTTTCAAAATAAAAGCCATTGATAAATCTGCAATTTGGGGATACTTTCCTGTGTCTTCCAACTGCTGAGTCTCCATATTGCCATCTATCTACTGCTGCATGACAACTAAAGCACCGTACGATGTCTCCTTCACCAGTATACAGAAAACCAGCTCGTGCTAGTGTTGATGCAGAAACAGGACTACTACTTGGAAAATTAGCAAAAGTTTTTAATCTATTAAACTCTTCTACAAATTCTTCATCCTTATCGATGTCTGCAGGTACACAAGTTTTAGATCCTTCAAAACTGTTAAAAGTCATCTTCTCTTGAAAATAGGACTTGTCCACCTTTTCTAAAAAAAGAACATTACATTAGGAAATCCAAAATGTGAAACACAGGCAATATAATTTTGATATTAGGAGCTAACAAATTACCTACTGATGACATAAAATTAATTACACAATCTCTAAGAAACTCTCTAATTCTAAATACTAGAGCTCTACATTACCACAAGATTCAAGTTATAAAGTAAAACCTAGCATTTTCATTTTTTAGAGGAAAGTAATATTTAAGCAGGTAGAATAGAACTTCATTTTTAATTGCTTATTTCACATAAACATGGAAACTATGTGATATAGAATATGTTAAAATTATTAACCATATAAAATTAATTAGGAAAAACATAAAAGCATAAAAATATGCAGATTCTTAAACTATACATAATTGTTATAATGGATCATTATATATTTAAGGCATCAAAGTTCAGTTTTTACAATTTAAAAAAGTATGTTCAGAATATTAATGAAAATTTTTAATATTTCTTTACTTTTCTGCTTAGCGAAAGGTACTTGAGTTTTAGTCAAAATATTGGTTCCAATATGTTCTTTAAGAGCACCAAATGTTTCTGATTTTCATGCATATGAAAACAGGACTCTTATAGTCCATTTTTTATTGGAATTGGATCATTTCAGATGTATAGATTACTGCCTTCTAGAGGGTAGTTCAGGAAAAATACTAAGTATGTGTAGACCTTAATTGCAGTTACTTTTGCTATCAACTTCCCATGGTCGAAAAACAATCTCCAATGGAAGAGAAGTACCACTGCAGCCTCATTAAAGCTGCTGAATTACAGCTGTGTAACCTTTAACCCAGATAAAATATTAAAAGGAACTAGCTAGGTTATGAGAAGGGTGGCTAGATAATTTATCCCCCAAACCTGGACTCTTTGGAAAGTGAAAAATGATGCTACTAATAATTACACCAGGACAACAGATGTAAATCAGAGTTGCCTCAGGCAAACCTGATTCTCCAGAATCTCACACTGTTCCTAACACGGTGCTCAGTATATGCTTGGCAAAAAAAAAAATAAAAAGTCACAATAATTCTGTCTCTACTTCGTATGTGCATTAATTGATTTCTTGGGAAGAATTAGCTGCCCTGGCATTATGTTGGCACAATATGTCTTGGAACATCATCTCAGAGTAATGTTCAACACAAGGCTTCTGTCTTGCAGGCTGGCAATAAACTTTAGCCTTTCCTGGCCTTGTCAATTTACAATGGTAATTCATATAAACCACAAGAGCTGAGATATATCTGCATACAACAATTTTTGGAAGATATACTCCATGACTCTTCATTATTGTTTCCCAGATGTCTGAAAACATTTTAACACTAGCTTTAAGACCCCTTGTTCAATCAGCATATGACAAAAATCAAGATTCAAAGAAACCAAAGCTGGCTGACAGGCTGAGATGAAATTTAATAGGGGTATTAAACATTACATTCTGACTTTAGAAATCTGTTGTACAACTAAAGGAAAATGGAAACTTGGTTTGGAAAGAAGTCATGTGAAGGCAAACCTCTAGATTTAAATCTTGGGATTTTCGTTAATTAAAAATTCCATTATGAGGGGTGCCTAGCTGGCTCAGTTGGTAGAGCTTGAGACTTGATCTTGGGGTTGTGTGTTCAAGCCCTATGTTGGGTATAGAGCTTATTTTTTTTTAATTCATTATGAGCCAATATTACATGGCTACTAAAAAAGAAACTTAAAGCAACTCCCAGATTCATTAATGTCCAGATGTACAAGGACTGGATCCAATTCAGCTACACACTGAATTATTATTTTCAGTACTGAAAACACTTCAGAAAGAACATGAACAAAGTATCATGTCTATAGAGAGCAATTGGGATGACGAAAATGGTGTCCAATGAGGAACAGGTAGAAGAGCTGAGAG
Source organism: Nasua narica (assembly GCA_028533885.1). Classification (NCBI taxonomy): domain Eukaryota; kingdom Metazoa; phylum Chordata; class Mammalia; order Carnivora; family Procyonidae; genus Nasua; species Nasua narica. The sequence continues at coordinate 80,081,179 of CM052801.1, read as the reverse complement.
TGTTTACAGTTAGCTATCTAAAGGGCTGTTATATAGGAAAGGGATCAAATTCAGTGTAGCCTGAGGACAGAAGTTGAGTCAATGAATATAATTCTAGCCAGTAGATTTTAACCCAATACAAGGACAAATAGTTACAACAATCAACAGCAGTGCAGAATGGATTGGGGTGCCTTATAGATTGCTCCCATCATGAGAAGGCACTTGGGCATTGACTAGGAGGCAGGACAAAACATTTCTAAGTCTATAATGACCCCGACGAATTAATGTTCAATATAATCCAAAACACATGAAAATTACCTTCTCTGAAGTGCTAAATTTTATTTCTCAGGTCAATCAAAATAGACAGAAGTATAAAATCAAGGATCTATTCTCATTTTGCAATAGTGGACATTTTGTATGGTTCAAGTAGTCACCCCATTTCAGATATTATTACATAAAACTCCATCATTCAATAATAGCAGGAGAATCTCTATTTGAAGCTTTCAAGTGAAGACCTCATCTTCCCAGGGGTTATTTCCATGCTAATAGTTTAGATTTCACTGTTTTGAAAAGCAGATATTTATTCAAAAGCACCCAATTGAACACTATACATACATTAGCAGAGTGTGAGCTTCTGTTGAAGGGAGTGAAAGCAGAATTACCAGAGAGGTTAGGGGTGAAAGGGAGAAAAATGACTGACAACAGAAACCTTGGGATTGGCGGAAGGCACTAAAGGAAAGGGATGAGAGAGAGGATTTTTTTTTTATAAAGGATTTAAGTGAAATGAAGGTGGGAGAGATATTTAGAAAATAAGTATACATGGAGCACAGGAATTGTGAACAGAGAAGAAAATGGGGTACAGATATTGGAGTAACGGTGATAAAAAGCTTTAGATGTGAAAAGGTCTAAGTGTAACAAGGTATGCTGAGATCATTTAAGGCTTCTTTGTAAAAGCGCACTCAGGCTTTATATTGGGTAAGCAGAAAGGTAAGAAGCACATAGAGAAAGATGTCAAAGAAAGCTCTGACACTGAAGGGGCTAGGCAGTCAGTAATCTTGAATGGAACGGTGGTTGGGGAAAATGGTATTATGGAAGCCGACACTGGCACAGAAAGATTCAGCAAGCAGTGCTACATGTTTATATGAGGGACATGGAAGATTTCAAGATAGTGAGATGTGGTTTAAAATATACACATACCCAAAAAATACACATACATGTACATATACATACACGCACAGCACACATATATATTTAGCGTAGTCAACTGGGGAAAGATAGCCATGAGCAGATGCTGAGGAGCGATCGATTGCTAATCTATCAAAAATGTGGTAATGTGGCGGGCGCCTGGGTGGCTCAGTTGGTTAAGCAACTGCCTTCGGCTCAGGTCATGATCCCGGAGTCCCGAGATCGAGTCCCACATCGGGCTCCCAGCTCTATGGGGAATCCGCTTCTCACTCTGACCTTCTCCCTTCTCATGCTCTCTCTCACTCTCTCTCTTTCCTAATAAATAAATAAATAAATCTTTTTAAAAAAAAAATGTGGTAATGTGGGGAGGTTAGAGGTAAGAGAAAAACATACACATAAAACCCACCTACCCGTATCTGCACATAATACAAAAGTTTTTTTCTTTTTTTAAAAAACTTATTTATTTATTTGCCAGAGAGAAAGAGAGAGAGAGAGATCGCAAGCACAAGCAGGCAGAACAGCAGGGAGAGGGAAAAGCAGAAGCAGACTCCCCACCAAGCAGGGAGCCCGACACAGGACTGGATCGTAGGACCCTGGCATCATGACCTGAGCTGAAGGCAGATGCTTAATGACTGAGCCACCCAGGTGCTCCCAAAAGTTTCTATTTCCCCCAGGCTTTCATTATTAAAGTTGTCAAATATATAGAAAAAAGGTTATTTTAATGGGGAAAAGGACATAAAGTAAGATGTACATTAGATTGCCACTGCATGACAACATATACTCATGGATAAGACTTGTAAGGTAATTTTTAAAAAGTAAACTCTACCCCAAACATTAGGCTTGAACTCATGACCCTGAGATCAAGAGTTGCATGTTCCACCAATGGTGTCAGCCAGGCATCCCCCTTTCTTTTATTGTAAGATAACTTTTATTAAATGGGTAAATTATGTTAGGGTGGCAGGAGTACAGGTGATCCTTTTCTCCAGAATGTCTCCCCCGCCCCCAAAATGTCTTTAATAAGACTTTCACTTCCAGTCTCTCAGGTTGATGCTGTTGGCCCAGATCAGGAGCCCAGTCATGGGGGAGGTGGATGAAAGCAAGGAGGTGGATGGGCTAACGGCCCCCTCAACCTCCTCCACTGGAGCCCTGCAGAGAGGAGGAGGCAATTGTGCCTCTACCGGCTGCACTGCCAGACCACTCCCTGCTACCCTGTGAGGACTGTGGAGCTCCATGGAGCCGAGCGCGGAGATCCAAGCTACCTCTATAGGCGTATTTGGTGAGCTGTGGAATCCCGGGCTGCAGGTGAGTGTGCGTATGCGCCCAACTGGCACTCCATAGAGAGGCAGCCCAGCACTCAGCAGGACTGTGGCTGCCAGGGCATCCTGGAGGTGAAGAGCAGGTCTGGCAATGAATTTCGTTGGTTTTTTGCTAGAAAGAGCAAAACTGGGACATTTTCAGGAGTTTTATGGATTACTAAACATGTTCATAAGATATCTAATGTTGACAATTTATTAGGCTATGCAGACTTCCAGGGAGACTTACTACCTCTAAATAATGATAATTATCATAAAGGTGTTTCAATAGAAAACCCACTGCTTAGGATTTTTTTTTTTAAAGATTTTGTTTATTTATTTGACAGAGAGAGAGATCACAAGTAGTCAGAGAAGCCGGGGGCGGGGGGGCGGGGGGGGGAAGCAGGCTCCCCGCTGAGCAGAGAGTCCGATGCGGGGCTCGATCCCAGGGTGGGGCTTGATCCCAGGACCCCTAGATCATGACCTGAGCCGAAGGCAGAGGCTTAACCTGCTGAGCCACCCAGGCGCCCCAGTAGGAATTTTTATACAAAAGAAGAAAGAGGCAGATAAAAGTGCCTATGGTATAGACATGCTAACGAAGAAGGAAAATGTTTACTCAGTGCAAAGTGCTCCATCAACCACATTAAAAGGCCACATCCAGTCATTGGTATGCCCCAAGCCGTAGACTTGCATCTTCTATTACAGACATGAATATTCTCCCAGAAAAACATCATAGGGTTAGTTTATCTTTACAAACACAGCACTGAACATCTCCAGGACTCTATAGCCAGAATGGTTTCAGAAAGCCCAAGGGAGACACCACATGGCTTTGATAAGTCCCAGAGATCTTTCTGGTTCACAGCACAGGGTTACTGGATATTAATGATGAAGTTTTAGAAGTTAATGGCATAGAAATTTCAGAAAAGAGTTTTGATCAAGTAATAGGATGATCGTAAACAGTTGCAATCTCATTATAACAGCCAGATAAGTAAACCAGAATAACGTTATAAACAGTAGGACTTCCAGGAGCTCTAGCAAATCTACAGATAATAACCTTCTTGGCTATCCACAGCAAATTAAACCAAACTTTGACCAAAGGATGAAGACAGTGATGAAGATGACATTGTTACCGAAGATAATGGTATGCTACAGAAGATTCCTAAAGCTGTTCTAACAGAAAGCCTGGAATGGTTAACACACATAGAATAAATTTCGTTTTGAGTCTGGACAAAATGGTTTTATTCCTTCTGAGACAAATTCCCTAGCAAGTGGCACGAACAGAATTTGAAACACATGTACCAGATCAAAAACTCTTAAAATATGGAACAATCATATTATGAAGTCATCATTTGAATGTTTTCTGAATGAAGATGTCACAGGACTTGTAAATATGGCTAGTTGAAGATCTTTTAAACCTCTAAGTCAATGACCTGGAATAGGTATGAGAACAATAGTGTTGCAAGTTTAAAATGTTATTAAAATAAATAGAAACATTATGGACACTGGAGAGGGTATGTGCTATGAAATGTGTAAGCCTGATGATTCACAGACCTGTACCCCTGGGGCAAATAATACATTATATGTTAATAAAAAAAATAAATAGAAACAGAAAGTAGATTAGTGATTGCACCCAGCTGGGGCAGGAGGGGACTAGGAGGGAGTGACTACAAATGGTTATTGGGTTTCTTTCCAGAGTAATGAAAATATTCTAACTTAGACTGTACTGATGGTTGCACAACTGTGAATATACTAAAAGCAACAGAACAGTGGGTTAAAGCCTCTGCCTTCAGCTTAGGTCATGATTTCAGGGTCCTGGGATTGAGCCCCGCATCGGCTTCCCTCCCCCTTTCTCTCTGCCTGCCTCTCTGCCTACTTGTGATCTCTCTCTGTCAAATAAATAAATAAACTCTTTGATAAAATTGATTTTACCATAGATGAGATATATCTTGGTAAAGCTTTTTAAACGCTAGTTTGGCAACTGTTAGTATAAACTGGTAGGTCAGAGGTGATTTTTTTTTTTAAAGATTTTATTTATTTTTATTTGAGAGACAGAGAAAGTGAAAGCATGAGAGGAGAGAAGGTTAGAGGAAGAAGCAGACTTCCCGTGGAGCCAGGAGCCTGATGTGGGACTCTCAGGGATCATGACCTGAGCCGAAGGCAGTTGCTCAACCAACTGAACCACCCAGGCGCCCCGGTCAGAGGTGATTTTTAATTAAAAAAAATTTTTTTAAGTAAATGCTATGTCAAACATGGGGCTTGAACTCACAACCCTGAGATCAAGAGTCATATGTTTCACCAACTGTGCCAGGCAAGAGCCCTGGATCAGATGTGATTTTAAGGCTAAAAGAAAGGGACCTTTGCTAATGAAATTATGTGCTTTTTATATGGAAAACTAAATGTTACTATACATTTTCAGAAGTAGGTGAGGACAAAATCACTTCTATTTGAGGTGGTTAAATATTTAACCTGTTACAAAGATCCTAGTTAATTTTTCTTTCAACTACATTCTTTAAATTCTAATATGAAGTCTAATTCTTATCTCTTTTTCTATTCGGAGGACCGCAGTTCTTAGATTCTCTATGTTTTATTTCTTAATGTTCTTCTGTTCCTTAATTGTTACAAATCATTTTCTGAAATGCATTTTTTCCCTTAACTTCTAAGAAAGCAAACCAATTGGCTGTTTTTAGGAGCTTCTTTCCATATTATAAAGCACTGAAGCTATGTTCCTGAATTATGAACTTCTGTGAGTTTTTAACATTCACTCTGTTCATCTTACAGCTCACGTTTTTAGAAACTAGTTCTAAACAGGTATACTTTGTTACTAAGTGCAGTTAATGGAACTGACTCTGGTAATATAGGTGACTCCTTTAATTCTTATTTTCATTCCTTCTCTCATTGCTTTGCTGTGTGTCTACACATATATGTTAGCATGCTTCTGAACTCTTTTAATGTATTCAAGTAGTGTGAATTGTTTTGAATACAAAATAGAGCTAGATTAAAAGATTTTTACACACAGATTTGTGCACTTTTTAATACAAAGATTTTAGACCTTCAGTGGGATTATTCTAGGATCACTGACTACACTTTAGGAGAAAGCTGCAGTATTTATTATTGACAGGTGGAGTTTGTCATCCATATTATTTTCATTAGGCTGTTTATTTCTCGCATATCCACTTAGAACAAATAAGAGTAAGGCTGCCAACTTTCATTTGTTGCCTGACTTCTTTGGTATTTATCATTGTACAGTGTGCACAAGCACTATAGTATGCATGCATATAGAAATTAAGAATATCAAGATGTAAGTTCCCTACAGTTTATGGGTAATTGCCCCCAAAGCTATTTATTAATTTATTTTATTTTTATTAAGTAATCTCTATGTACAATGTGGGACTCGAACTTAGGATCTCAAGATCAAGAGCCACATGCTCTACTGAGCCAGCTGGGCCCCCTAATTAATTTATTTTATGATAGGTCTGCTATGAGCACCTTTATTTATTTTTTAAAGATTTATTTATTTGGGGGGAGGGGCAGGGCAGAAAGAGTCTTAAGCAGACTCTGCACTGAGCTCAGAGCCCTATGCAGTCTTGATGCCAGGCTTGATCTCACAACCCTGAGATTATGACCCGTTTAACTGACTGCGCCACCCAGGTGCCCCTATGCATGCCTTTAGAAACAGTTGTGTGCTATTAAAACAATGGAAGAACCAAATGACTACATTCTGAAAGGCATATTCTCTAAACGGTAAGAAGAAAAAAAGAAAAAAAGAAAAGAAAATACTGATTGAGAATAAAAAACAACCTCTAGTATTAAAGCAATAGAAAACAATCCCATGCAGAGAGAAGTACTTTTTGTTAGATTTAATAAAAGAACACTATTCAGAAATGTATTAAGCTTTTTAATAAATATCTGCCTTACTGGAAACAAAGATTAACAATTTTTTAAAAAAGTTGTTTGGTAGTCAATTATTACTGGCTTAGGTAATTTTAAAAAAACAATGTACTCCATAACATCATGAGTTTCAGTTATCACAGCACCTTCGAAAATATAACTAGGCAGTGTACCAGACAGTGATGAAAAGTCTGCAAATTAATACAAATTTATTTAAGATGGCTAACTAGGAAACTGTCTCTAATGACTGAAAATTAACTACTATAAATGCCTATTAAAATTTTTTAAGTCAAAATAGCACTGGAATAATAAATCAACATTCTTCTTTTTTTAAAGATTTTATTTATTTATTAGAGAGAGAGCATAAGTAGGCAGAGCAGCAGGCAGAGGGAGGGGGGGAAGCAGCCTCCCCGCTCAGCAGGAAGCCTGATGCAGGGCTCGATCCCAGGACCCTGGGATCATGACCTGAGACAAAGGCAGCCACTTAACCCACTGAGCCACCCAGGTGCCCCACAAGTCACCACTCTTAACAAATAAGTAGCAAAATCCTTAGTGTTTTTTCCTTTTCTTTTTCTTTTTTTTTTCCTATCAAGCTCATAGATCTCTACAATCTGTCTATGCTTCACTCTTCTGGTCTCTGGAAGAAATTTATCCAATCACTACAGGCTCACTTAATGTTAACTACAAATTCCTTTTTTTTTAAAGATTTTATTTATTTATTTGAGAGAGAGAGAGTACCTGAGAGCGAGCATAAGCAGGGTGAGCAGGAGAGGGAGAGGAAGAAGCAGGCTCCCTCCTGAGCAGGGAGCCTGATGTGGGGCAGGGCTCAATCCCAGGACCCCACGATCACGGCCAGAGCCCAAGGCAGCCCCTCAGTCAACTGAGCCACCCATGCGGCCCTGAACTACAAATTCTAACATTATTCCTGCAACCAGGGGCTTTGTTTACCTCTTATCATGAAAAAGCATTTCTTAAATAATTATATTGATATGGCACAGTTCAAAGGGAACTAAATGATTGTTGCAGGTTGAATTGTCCCCCCACAAAAGGTATACTGAAGTCCTAACCACTGGTTAGGAATGTGAACTTACTTGGAAATAGGGTCTTTGCAGATTTAATCAAGTTAAGATGAGGTCATTAGGATGGGCGCTCATCCAATATGACTGAAGTCCTTATAAGAAGAGAAGAAACACAGACACTGAGGCACATAGGGAAGATGGCTGTGTGAAGGTGGAGGCAGAGACTGGAGTGATAATGCATCATCGATAATCCAAGAACACCAAGGATCAGTGGCAACTCCAAAAGCTACAAGAAAGGCGTGGAACAGATTGTCCGCAGAGCCTTTAGAGAGAATATGGCCCTGCCAACACCTTCATTTCCAATTCCTAGCCTCCAGAACTGTGAGAATATAAATTTCTGCTTATTTAAGCCACTCCCTTTGTGGTACCTTGTTATGGCAACCCTAAAAAAACTAATACAATGATGTTAAAAATATGTCAGGAATTATGTAAGCAATATATCCCTATTAGCTCCCACTGCAGCACTATTATGCTTAAATACATTATGTAATTAAATAAAGGCATCTGTTTAAAACTTAGAAAATGTATGTTTTTAGAATCTCATTTACAATATCTTTGCTGATTCTTCCACTCAAAACCCCAGAATGATTACTCTTTGTGCACCTACTATATCCTCTATACAATTTGCTGATGACCCAAGTTTTTCTAGAACAAAATGTGATAATTAATGCATGTCTGTCTGTGTGTATATATGTAGTACATTGTTAGAATGAAGGTCCTTTTTTGCAAGGACTGTCTTATTATACCTGTATTCCCAATGCGTAAGGAAATCAACATAGAGTAGTGCTTAATAAGTGGTGGGCAAAAGAACAAATGCTGAACCACCTCTAAGAGGTTACTGCTGTTATTACGCCACATCCCACCCACCATCTCCCTTGGACACTTGAGATTACCGTGAGCACTAAAAATTGTTAATATATGCCTAGGAAATGTGAACAAAATAGGAAGTACATGCAAACAGTATAATTCTTCAGTGATACAAACCTATACTAAAATCACATTTGAGGGGCACCTGGCTGGCTCAGTAGGAAAAACATTTGAATCTTGATCTCAGGGTCATGAGTTCGAGCCCCACCTTGGGTACAGAGATTACCTAAATAAAAACTTTTTAAAAATCACATTTCAAAAATATAGGATTCATAAAATTTTTCATAGTAACAATCAAAATTTTATGCGTTCACCATAAAACACCATCATAATTTCAAATTTATCTTAGGATTCTCTCTCATTACATACAGAAATATTACAAGTTTTTCTCATTAATTGCCTTTTCCCCCTATAGAAGATCCAGCATAGAGATCTTTTATTTTTTTTAATTATTTATTTATTTGACAGAGAGAGAGAGAGAGATCACAAGCAGGCAGAGAGACAGGCAGAGAGAGAGTGGAGGAAGCAAGGTCCACGCCGAGCAGAGAGCCCGATGCGGGGCTCGATCCCAGGACCCTGAGATCATGACCCGAACCAAAGGCAGAGGCTTTAACCCACTGAGCCACCCAGGTACCTCCAGCATAGAGATCTTTTAAAATAAGGAACATTCTCAATGACCCAAAGGAGGTTAATCCCTCTTTTAATTACCTTAAAGTATTAGCCAGTTAGTTCCCTGTTTATAAATAGCATTTGGATTTACAAAATTGTACTATCTATGTAAATTTTATCATATTAAGCTGAACTTTTAAAAATGATATACCCTGAACAAAAAGGGTGTATCATTTTTAAAGTTCTGCCTTTATGCTGTATTTACATAAAAATTCAAATTTTAGTCAAATTGTTTGTACTAGTAGGGTTCTGAGGAATACACAGGTTTGGGGCTCAATAATTCATTGAAGATCATAAAAAGGCTCATGATCACTATTACTATTATTCCAACTTTCATTTCATTGGAAACTGTTCAAAACTTAAGCAATTTACAGTGCTTGTTAATCAGTTGCCTTTGATTAAAAAACAAACCATCTACAGTCCAAACTTTAGATCCATGACATAATTAATACTATTTACAGTTATTCAGAGCCCAGATCAAAACCTTTGCTAAAATCAGAACAGGCAGAAAAAAAAAAAATGCCGGGATCATGAGCTGAGCTGAAGGCAGCTGCTTAACCAACTGAGCCACCCAGGCATCCCTAGAACATTATTTTAAATGGATGACTAGTACACGACTATACAAATGTATCATGACCTCATCAAATCATATTTCTGAACACTAATTTTAGATGTATATTTTTAAAAAGAGACAATACACACATGATCAAATAATTCAAGAAGTCACCTCATTCATGCTACCTATCCTGTACTTTAAACCGCCTGGTTTCCCTTGAAGGGTTTCAGAAGAAGCTTTCCCAAAATATCCCACTTTGGCATGTGGATTACTTTAAGCTGAAGTCAATCAAGGCCCAAAGACTCAGGAAAAGCTTTTACCTTTCCCTTAACTGCCTAAAGGAATTTAGATAAAGGGCCTAGTTCAGGAAAAGAACATCAGAGATAACTACAAAGAATTTAGGCTAGGTATGTTTAAGCTGGGGAAACTCGGAGGGGCCTGGAGATCAAATTCCTCTCTGGTCCCACCCTCTCGGTATGTCTGGCAAACATGTTTATCAAACATTTGCTCTTCCCACCTTCTTGTAAACTTTCTCCCCTTTGATGTCTCAGACCTGCACCCCCTTCTCTTTAGCTCAGGATGGCAAATAAGCCTCAACCACCTGACTGCCTGTGCCTCTCATATTCTTATGTAGCTTCTGTATGTACTTAAATTTGCTTTTTTCCTGTTAGTCCGTTTTATATCAATTTACCAGCCAAAGAACCTGGAATGGAAGAGGAAAAAACTTTTCTCCCCAACAGTTGGTGAGCCAGGCAGGAGCAACTTTACTGACTGATCACTGCCTCCAGGGCTATGGCAGCTGAGAAATCCTGGCATCTCTGATAGGTGTGGCAGAAGGTAAGAATTCTTACCATGTCAGTCTTCTGGATCTCTGCCTGAAGAGTCCAGTGGAAATGAGAGTGGCACGAGTCCCTTTTTTTCCTTTTCTAAATTTAGATTAGCAGGAAAAAATATTTGTGAAACTAGTAGTTCTTTGGGTATAGCAACTCTGGTAAAGATCTGTTATGAGTACTCTTGATTTTTTTGAGTACTTTTGATTTTTATTGATCATTTTCCTCCCAGAGACAGTCACTGTTTTTCTTTGTCTCTGTTGTGTTGTTTGTCATAAGAAGGAAGACCACAGGGTAGAGAACACAGGCACAGGCCCTATAAGTCTGTTGTTCAAGCCGGCCTCACTGATTGGTGAATTCATGGTTCTCACCAGACTGGTGTCTGTTTAGACAAACTTTGCTGTGGGTTAATGAACACATGAGGTAAAGGCTGTTGCTAAGAAACATCTTGGAAGCCAAAGCCACAAGATTGGAGGGCATGGGTCAAGTATTTAAGAGCTATTACAGCACTGGCCACCTAATCCAAAGACTCCTGTATTAGAGTAAGTTGTAACAGAACAGGTTAGATTTATATTAGGTCACCTGTCAAACTCAAAAAAATTCCCATGCAAGTTACTCTGTAAACCAGCACATGATCCCCAAACCAGTGACACATTCCTCTTAGGTATTAGTTTGGCTCCAAGAGACCCCAGCTAAAGGCCTAGCTAAAGCTGTTAATACACATACAAAAAGCTGGATGAGGTTTTCCTTTTGTCTTGTTCTATGTCTAGGGAGTGTGGCTGTATGACCATTGAGAATATTGTCTCTTGTCTCTGCCAGCCAGAAGATGCACATACCACTGTGCATCTTGATGGCCAAAGAGACTGGGGTTCTGAGACATGAAATCACAAATAGCACTCTTTTCATCTACTGTGCCAGCTCTCAGGGGAGTCTGTCGGAAGGGGTCCCAGTTCATAAGGGGCTTTCGTTAGGTCAACCTTCGTTGTTTTCCTAAGTGTTGGAAAAAACCCATTCTAGTAATGCCTGGTGTCAGATTAGTGGGTCTGGGACTGGAGGTGTTCTTGTGGGAAAACAGAGATATGGTTTTCACACCATTCTTATAGCCTGTAACGACAAAGGGCTTTACTTTCTTAGACTATCTTTGGGAGAGAACTTACAGGATCTTGTAAAGACTGCATCTTTTACACTCTCTTGTGGGATACCTCTTGCATCCTTTGGTTAAGCCAGAAAAAGGCTTCCTGATTTGAACCGCTACTGACATTAATAGGTGCTACTTGTTGGGGCACCTGGGTGGTTCAGTCAGTTAAGCAACTGGCTCTTGATTTCGGTTCAGGTCATGATCTCAGGGTCATGAGATTGAGCCCCATGTCAGGCTCTGTGATAAGTGGGGAGTCTGCTTGAGATTTTCTCTTCTCTCCCTCTAACCCCCACCCACTTCATGTGAGTGTACTCTCTCTCAAATAAATAAATCTTAAAAAAACATAGATTCTATTTTTCAATGGCCAGATGATGGATCTTCGGAAATGAAAAAGTTCTATATTTGAAAAAAAATTTTTAGAGAGCTCTCATCCTAAACAATTGTCTTAATGGTGCCTATGAGAAGACCAAATTAAAAAGTAGACACAAAGACACAGAAAAGCTAGCCTTAGACACTCCCTTAACAAGATCTAAGAATAGAAATTAGAGTAAAAACTGAAGTCCCCAATATGAATTCCCTTTCTTAAAATCTGGTCCATCTCTTCAGCAAATTCCTTTAGCCCCCAGAGCTCCTTCATCTTCCTCAGAAAATCCCTTAAAACACTTAGCTGCTTGTTTCAGCTTCCCTCTTTCCCTACAAGATTTACAGGGAGCACTCCAACATGAACTCTAAGCCCGAGGTAGACAGGTTACTCATGTAAATACTAAAAGTCAGAAAATAAATTTAACAGAAGTACCTTGGATGGACAATAAGGCTCAGACATAAGGCTTATTTTGCTGGTTCTATAATCAGGCACCTCCAGCTTTCTCCGAGGCAATGTCCTAAAGAATTCATGTCCCCTGGACAGCAGCAGATCTTTTAAATTATAAAGCCCTTTTACTTCTACTTTCAGGAGCCTACCAAATTTAAAGAGGAATTCAAATAATGAATGGCCATTTACAACCCCACTCAGCGGCATCCTGTTTGGCTGCTAAGTGGTATTCTTTCCACCCATGATTATGCTGCAGTTATCAGACAAGCCAGACCACCTCCTGAAAACCTCCCCCTGCCTGGAATTTCTCCTAGGCCCTTCTACAAATATCAATTGAAGGCGATGTTTGGGGGCAATAGGGAGGATTTTCCCCTTAAGGTGAATTCAAGGTTGAATTGTACATTAAGAAAGAAGGCCTTTATTAAAATGCGTTATACAGACTTTACAAAGGCATACTGCATTAAACTTGGAAAATGCTTGCTGTCTATCTGGCTAAAAACTGACAAGATATCTAAAATATTTTTTTCAAGGGTGCCTCGCTGGTTCAGTTGGTAGAGTATGTGACTCTTGATCTCAGGGTCATGAGTTGAAGCCCCATGATGGCGTAAAGTTTACAGCTTACATAGTTGTGTGGTAGGAGACTAGCCAGATTGAAAGCTAATATTCAGAGTCTGACAGGAACTTTTTGGGCCTCCTCCCCTAAGTTAAAATAAAACTATATACCCAGGGGTGCCTCGGTGGCTCAGTTGGTTAAGCCTCTGCCTTCGGCTCCGGTCATGATCTCAGGGTCCTGGGATTGAGCCCTGCATCGGACTCTCTGCTCAGCGGGAAGCCTGCTTCCCCCCTCTCTCTGCCTCTGCCTGCCTCTGTGCCTACTTGTGATCTATCAATTATTTAATTAATTAAAAAAGATTAAAAAAACAAAAACAAAAACCTGTGTACCCAGAGGGAAAGAAAAATCTTTTAAAGACCTTGGGAAAGGATTTATGGGTGGATCAACCTATGAGGCCATTTAAGTTGCAACCCAATTCTTTGAGCAACTGAGAGCACCTATCCTTATCTTACAAATCTTTGCAAAACTAGAAATGCAACTCTGGAGGCAACTCAAAGTTCACCTATTCCTTTTTACCAGTCCCCAAGCCTCTATTTATCTCACAAGGCTTATAAATATTGGCCTTAAGAAGCCAAAATCTTTCTTGGAGGAACTTGCACTCTTTCCCTATGCCTTTGAGATGTAAGTATAAACTCTTACCTAGACTAGCCTTAATTCCTAAGAGTGGTGTGGGAAAAAAAAAAAGGGAGGGTGGAACCAAGACCTTTTTAAAATACAAACTGCTAGCTTTGCACAGTGGCAGCCAATGAGGCTTCTCTGAGGCATGATTATTGCTAATACAAACTGCTAAAAAGGCTTTTGTGCCCAAACTCTAGACTACAGCCTCCTTAAATATTACTTGTCAAGGACAAATACAAATCTTATAAGTCTTCTCCATAAATATGAGCAAAAAAGCTTCTGTTCAGGAGGCGCCTGGGTGGCTCAGTGGGTTAAAGCCTCTGCCTTCGGCTCGGGTTGTGATCTCGGGGTCCTGAGATCGAGCCCCACATCGGGCTCTCTGCTCAGCAGGGAGCCTGCTTCCCCCTCTCTCTCTGCCTGCCTCTCCTATCTGCTTGTGATGTCTCTTTCCGTCAAATAAATAAATAAATCATCTAAAACATTAAAAAAAAAAAAGCTTCTATTCAGGTAAGCTAAACTTATTCTGACCGTTCTTTTTTAAGATTTTATTTGTTTGTTTGAGAGAGAGAGAGAGAGAGCGTGTACGCATGCAAACATGAGTAGGGAGAGAAACAGCGGGAGAAAGCGGAAGGGAAAGAATCTCAAGCAGACTCTGCCCTGAGCACAGAGCCTGGCATGGGGCTTGATCTCATGACCCTGAGATCACGACCTAAGCTGAAATAAAAAAGTAGATAGCCACCCAGGCACTCCCCCCAACTATTCTTTTATAAACTAGTGAGTTTTGCATTATCATACCCTGGCTAAAATGGCTATCACTGAGCCACTCAGGCACCCTTGAACACAGGTTTTTATCTAATTTTGGTTTCTTATTACACCTAGACTAAAGATAAATATGGGTATGGGGCACCTGGGTGGCTCAGTGGGTTAAAGCCTCTGCCTTCGGCTCAGGTCATGATCTCAGGGTCCTGGATTGAGCCCCGCATCGGGCTTTCTGCTGAGCGGGAAGCCTGCTTCCCCCTCTCTCTCTGCCTGCCTCTCTGCCTACTTGTGATCTCTCTCCCTCTGTCAAATAAATAAATAAAATCCTAAAAAAAAAGATAAATATGGGTCTATTAGTAAACACGTTTTACGCCACACTAAAAGACTAAAATGAAGAAGCATATGCTTCTAGGTTTCTAGGAATTATGAAATGTACTCATAAATTTGCCAATCTAAAAGAATACTGATGTAACAGACAGTTCACAATTCCTTACTACTTAGTCTTAACTAGAAAAAAAAAAGCAGGTTGTGTTTTTGGCTAAGAAAGTGCATGAGGTAAGGAGATGCATTTGTATTATGGGGAAAGAAAGTAATTTGTCCTGAAGTAAAACTGGTTATTTCAAAATGGGAAAGGTGAAAAGAAAGGACAAACAGAAAGTTGGGAACACAGAGAGAAAGAGAAAATCCTATCTCGTGTAATCAAGCTGGCTAAAATTGAATTGTTGGGGCACCTGGGTGGTTCAGTTGGTTAAGCATCTGCCTTTGGCTCAGGTCATGATCCTGGGATCCTGGATCAAGCCCCCAATCAGGCTCCCTGCTAAGCAGGGAGCTGGCTTCTCCTTTTCCCTCTGCCCTTCCCCCACTGCTCATGCTCGCTCTCTCTCTCTCAGGCTCTATGTCTCTCTCTCAAATAAATAAAATTTTTAAAAAAATTGTAACTGTTATTACAAGGATTTTTGTTAAATTAAATTAAAAAAAAAAGATTGTATTTATTTGAGTGAGAGAGTGCGCTACTCAGGGGAGGAGCAGAGGCAGAGGCGGAGGGAGAAGACTCCTTGCTGAGCAGGGAGCCAGACACAGGGCCAATCCCAGGACCTGGAGATCATGACCTGAGCTGAAGGCAGATGCTTAACTGACTGAGCCACCCAGGCGCCCCAAAAGGGTTTTTTAAATAAGCTGTACTATCGGTAGTACACTTATGTAAAATTAAAACTTAAAGCGAAGATTTTGTATTTTATTAAAATAATTTTCTGTGCTTTATCAGCTCTTTGATTGGTTTTGCTCACAACTATGTAACCTTTTGTATTTGCCCTTAAAATCTTTTGTCACTCTGGTTAAATAGATAATGTTTCATAATGATCTCTGATCCTATTTAGTCAAATGTTTTATTTTGGTATTTTTGATAAAGTTCCCAAAAATCAAATTATAAATAAAGTCTTTTTGACCTCAAACTAGCTTGGGGATCTTTCGAAAGGTCCCCCTTGAACCTCTCAAAAGATATGCTCTCTCCTTATAACAAGTGAGATATTAACTAATTAGGCTATTTGGTAAGCTAAATTACATGGGAAGCATTGTCAAATAATTCACAATAACCTTCTTAAACCTAAGGGTTCCAGAAATCATATGAAATTTTTAAGATTTTACTTATTTATTTGACAGAGACACAGTGAGAGAGGGAACACAAGTAGGGGGAGTGGGAAAGGGAGAAGCAGGTTTCCCGCCAGCAGGGAGCCCGATGTGGGGCGCAATCCCAGGACGCTGGGATCATGACCTGAGCTGAAGGCAGACACTTAACAACTGAGCCACCTAGGCACTCATATGTAATTTCTAAAAATCTGGGGGTGCCTGGCAGGCTCAGTTAGTGGAGTGTGCAAACTCTTGATTTCTGGGTTGTAGGTTTGAGCCCCAATTTGGGTACAGATTACTTAAAAATAAGACCTTAATCAAAAAAGAAATAAAACCTTAAGAAAAAAATTCTAAAAAATTCTAAATTCTAAAAGTCTGTTACATCCTGGTATAATGTTTGCTATCTTAAAATGTATCTCACAAAAACAACCAAATTTCCTTGTCAACTTGCTGAGATATAACAAAGTCTCATCAGATCTTTAGCCATTGCCCCAAATACTTTTATTTTATTTTTCCCCAAATACTTTTATTTTGTTTTTTTCAGTGTTACAAGATTGTTCATGCACCACACCCAGTGCTCCATGCAAATAAACAAACAAACAAACAAATAAATTGCTCTTACCAAAAAAAATCTTTCACTATTTACTCTGATGCTTTTGCAAATGTTTCTGCGAAAGTGTTTCATCTTCAGAGAAATTCATGGGAAGGACTCTTTTTGCTTTTTCTTTTTCAGTAGGCTCCATGCCCTGAGTGGAGCCCTATAGAAAGGACTCCTGACAGGTACTCTAGAATATGGGTTTCCAATAACTTTAATATCAAAAAACTGAACTGGGTAAGAATTTTCAGAATGAATGTAAAAGCTGGATTTAAGCAGAATAAGTATTAATTACATAGTACTGTAAAGAACTGAAGAGGATGATTAGAATTCTTTATGACTTGTTGTTTATAATATCACTAGTTCTTTCATCTTTTATCTTCCAGATTTAAGGAAAGCTTTCTTTAAAAAAAAAAAAAAAAGATTTTATTTATTGGGGCACCTGGGTGGCTCAGTTGGTTAAGCATCTGCCTTTGGTTTGAGTCATGATCCAGGGGTCCTGGGGTCAGGCCCCAGGCTCCCTGCTCAGTGCGGGGTCTGCTTCTCCCTCTCCCTCTGCCACTTTCCCTGCTTGTGTTCAGTCTCTCTCTTTCAAATAAATAAATTTCAAATAAATTTATTTGAGAGAGAGAGAGTGCGTGGACTCAAACTGGGAGAGGGAGAGGGAAACAATCTCAAGTGGACTCTGCGCTGAGCACAGAGCCCAACACGGGGTTTGATCTCACAACCCCCAGATCATGACCTGAGCTGAAACCAGGAGTTGGATGCTTAGCTGACTAAGCCACCCAGGTGCCCCAGGAAACCTTTCTTCTTAAGCTAACTATGACCATAAGCAATTTGGTAAATGATACCTTTGTGAGCAGAATTGAAACATACATTTTTACCTGATCCATCCAGAATTTGGAAACTTAGTGAGTATTCTTATTTTCATGGCAATATAGTTACTTGCATAGGTTCTATAAGAATCTGTTCTCCTTATAACAGGCCACGACTGGAAACACTGGTTATAGTACCAAGGCTCTGACTGGTTTCTATGTTTGAGAGAGACATGCACAGACTCAGATACCACTAGACAGCTTTAAGGAGCTAAGGCTGACTTCATGGAGCCAATAAAGCCCCTTGGAAAAATCAGTCTGGTACCTTGCTTACAGGGTTCCAGTAGTCTTACCAGGTAAGTAAAGAAGGTCACCTTCTGGCAGGTATACCTATAGGAACCTTAGGAAAACCTGGGAACCTTGAAAAGAGAAATTAACCCAAATCTGTAAGTATTACAGGTTAAGTCTGATGGCAAGTCTTTGGCTTGGCTTTTAGCATCAAGGGGCTTTTAAAAAGTCCAATCAGATTCCTTATGAAAAGTTCCAACAGAGGAGATTAAAAGAGCCTATATGATAAATCACTATTCTTGTTACACTTCTATAAATAGGCCAAGTTTATTGAAACTAGACTGCATTTACAAAGACATTGTAAATTCATACAAAGACTGTGATTATCTTTGATAAAAATGGGGGTGATCTGACAGAGAAAAATCATGTTTCAGTAATACACCATTATGAATATGAAATTCTAGTTCTACTGGGGCGCCTGGGTGGCTTAGTCAGGTTAAGCGTCTGACTCTTGATTTCAGCTCAGGTCTTGATCTCAGGATTGTGAGCTCAAGTCCCACATTTGGCTCCACATGAAGCCTCTTAAGAAAAGTGGGGGGGTTCCCTGGGTGACTCAGTTGGTTAAGTGTTCAACTTTTGGTTTCAGCTCAGGTCATGATCTCATGGGTTGTGAGACTGAGCCCCACCTTGGGCTCTGGGCTTAGCAGAGAGTCTGCTTGGAGATTCTCTCCCTCTGCCCCTTCCCCCACTTATGCTCCTTCCCTCTCTAAATAACTAAATCTTCTTTAAAAAGTCTCAAATTCTACTGCTATTATCTTTGAGGTTCTACCTATAAACTGGACTGGATACTAAATTCAGAAGTTTCCCCCAATATTTGGCTACAACTCTCCAAACCAACATTTCCAAATTTATCCCACCCTTCTGAGTTGGAATCAGAGAACTAAAATTGCCCCTTTCCCAAAACCATGAGAGCAGAGCTAAAGTCGGACAACTTGATATAAGCTTCAGAGAAATCACCACAACAGCTCACATATACATAATCTTCATGCCTATTGCTATGTGGTCCGCTCAGATCACCAGAGATATTCAAACTACAAATCAGGAAAATCTTTCAGAATGCCACTTCCTGGGGCGCCTGGGTGGCTCAGTGGGTTAAAGCCTCTGCCTTCGGCTTGGGTCATGGTCTCAGGGTCCTGGGATTGAGCCCAGCCCATCAGGCTCTCGGCTCGGTGGGGAGCCTGCTTCCTCCTCTCTCTGTGCCTGCCTCTCTGCCTACTTGTGATCTCTCTCTCTCTCTGTCAAATAAATAAATAAAATCTTAGAAAAAAAGTTCCAAAAAAATAAAAGAATGCCACTGCCTGCCCCTACTCTATCTGAAGATGCTTCAAGCTGAACATCTAGAAATCCTCTCATCTGGCTGCCTTCAGAATTCAGAAACTGGAACTTTCATCTGCTCTATTAACCTTTCTCTTTCGTTTTCATAGAAATTTCTCTTATTAAATACCAGACTGTTTGCACCACAGCCCTAACTTTGGGAGCCCCAGTGCATCATCATCTCCTGAAATGAGACACAACTATTTAAATGAACTGACTATTCTCAGGACTAAGAGACCAGTTCAATGAGATGGAGCAACATACCAACTCAACTTCTGGGCTGTGAAACTTCATGGGCAAGCTTCAAACGCTGGACTAAATGGTTTCAGAACAAGCCTTCCCAAAGTGTGCCACTTTGGTATGAGGATTACTTTTTAAAAATTTATCTTATTACTATTATTACTGATCATAATCTCTACACCCAACTGGAGGCTCCAACTCACAACCCCAAGATCAAGTTGTATGCTCTTCTCAATGAGCCAGTCAGGTGCCCCTTATTTAAGTAAACTCTACCCTCAATGTGGGGCTTGAACTCAAGACCCAAAGATCAAAAGTTGCTTGTTCTACCAACTGAGCCAGCCCAGTTCCGGGGGCATGTGGATTACTTTAAGCGGAAGTGAGTCAAGCTCTAAAGATTCAGGAAAAGCTTTTACCTCCTCCTTAACTGCCTAAAGGAATTTAGATAGAGGGCTTGGTCCAGGAAGAGAACTATCACCAGAGATAACTGCAAAGAATATGAGCTAGGTGTGGTAAGCTGGGGGAAGCTCTGTAGGACCTGGAGATCAAATTCCTGTGTTCCATTGTCTCTGTCTGGCCTGGCAAACATTAATCAAACATTTGCTCTTCTCATCTTCCTTAAACTGTCTTCCTCCCCTTTGAAGTCTCAGACCCCTACTCCCCTTTTCTCCCTAGCTTAGGATGGTATATAAACCTCAACTGTCTGATTGCCTGTAGGTCTCATGTTCTTATGGGGCTCCCATATGTATGTAATCAATTTTTTCCCTATTAATCTTATACCATTTTACCAGCCAAAAAACCTAGAAAGGTATAAAAATAATTTCCCCCCAACACATCCCCAGTAGCAATCACTCTTACCAATTTGTGTATTCCTCCAGAGACGGTCTATGAATATACTGAGCCACCCAGGTGACCTAGAAATAAACATTTTGAAAGATACCACCATTTTTGTCCTGTTTGGCAGGACAGTGATAGCCATCACTGCCAACAATAAAAATCTAACAATGGGAAAGGTATGTGATAACAGGCACTCTTGCTGGTAGAACTAATGAGAAAAAAGAAATTGCAAATTGATGTCAACACTGTCAATCATCAGTTTAAAAAAGAAAAAGAGAGAGATACAGGTCAACTCCCAGAAGTAAAAGCAGTAATCAGGTCATGTCCACAGCGGTTGGCCATGAGCAAATATCTTCTGGTGCCCTGCTTGGTGGTAGTAAATCACCAGCAGAGAGGACTGAGAAACACAGGTAATACCTGATTGCTACTTATTGCTACCTTGAGTTGAAAATGAAAGGACTAATCACAGGCCTGTACCCTTGAAACAAATAATACATTACATGTTAATAAAAAAAGAAAAAGAAAATGAAAGAACTTTGTTGAAAATGTTTGAGTGATGTCTACAGCTGGAGTTCTGAACTATTCATTCACTGCCTTATAAAAATCTTCAATTAATTTGGGGCCTGGTAAGAAGAAGAGTTGCCCATAATCTTTCCCAAAAAATTCCCCTAATTTTTACAAAAGGGAAGTTCTGAATCAAGTGCACTATAAAGTAGAATCATCATAATTTGTAGACACGTACAAGCAAAACTTGTTCACCAAAGCTGACTGTATTTGTGCTGACAGGATAACAGAAATCACTTTCATTCTGAAGCATAAGGAAGTTAAATGATTTGACTGAGGCCGTAGAACTGATTCGTGGCACAGAACTGGAACTTTATTTGATAATTATCCAGATAACACCCTGACAGAGTGATTAGGATGCAGGACTTAAAAAATTAGATGGTTCCACACGTGCCATGCCAAGGTTCTTTAACAGATGACTTGG
Source organism: Nasua narica (assembly GCA_028533885.1). Classification (NCBI taxonomy): domain Eukaryota; kingdom Metazoa; phylum Chordata; class Mammalia; order Carnivora; family Procyonidae; genus Nasua; species Nasua narica. The sequence goes on along the minus strand of CM052801.1, from coordinate 80,060,135 downwards.
TGAATGGGTAATGCCTACCCTAGATATTTCTCAAAACTAAGTACTCTTTCATGACCATGTGGAGATCTCAAGCAAGTGCTGAAACAAGTTCTTGATAAAAGCCAACATCTTTTCCTTTTCTCCAGTAAAAATATTTAGTTTTATCTGAAAGCCACTCTGCTGTCTATACACAAACATTTAGGTTTGTCTTCTATCTGGGTTTGAATTAAAAGGACACCAAGTAAAGGAAACTGCCACAATAAGTGACCACAAGCCAAATTAAAACAGTACCACATAGTTAATGAGTGCCCATGTGTTCTAAACTATCTACAAACTCACTTTCTTTTCCCTCCATACAATCATGTTAGCTACACGTAAATATTCTAACCTACTACAACATGCTGAATTGAAACTGAAAAACGTCATCCTTAACAGGTCAAAAACTCAACATAGAGCTTGTGTGAGTCCATGGCCCATACTTTTTCACCATGTCACCTCTGATAATAACTAAAATATGTATGTGAATTACAATTAGAAGGTTTTCATATGTGGTATCTAATTTAACCTAAACAACATAGAATAGCCCCCATTTGAAACATGGGGAAACTGGTTTTCTGATTGTTACTCATCAAAGATCATACAGTAAATGACAGTCAAAAGTCAAACCTGGTGATTATGACCAATATAAGTCTCAAGAAATTACTCCAAGAATTACTGGCAGAAGGATTAGTCTGGTGAGGTAGCAGAAAATGTCAGTTCCTTCCCCTTTCAAAGGCTTTAAAAATTAGCAGGAGCCACTGAAAGGTAAAGCACATTGCAATATGTAATTATATATAGGAGAGGCCTATGTTGTAAGGCCAACAAAATTATCATGAGAGGATGTATAAAAGTTCAAACCACATGTAAGTATTTATAGATTCCAGGAAATGCACAGTGGTACCAGCTTTCCCCAGTTTAGGAAATCAGCCTTATTAATTCATGCAGTTCAACCTCTGTCTGATCATCTGAGTTCAAGCTATTCCCAGCCTGTGCAGGTAAACCTCAGTTTTCACCATGACCCATATCCTTGAAAATATGTTATAAAAGCAGACCATGGGGGCACCTAGGTGGCTCAGGTCATGATCTCGGGGGTCCTCTGATCAAGCCCCACAGGCTCCCTGCTCAGTGGGGAGTCTGCTTCTCTTCCCCCTCCCTCCGCCTTTGCCCCTCCTCCCCAATCACAGTCCCAGTCTCTGTCTCAAACAATAAAATCTTTAAAAAAAAAAAAAAGCAGATTATGATAAGTGAATCACATGTATCCTTAACCAAGACTGGGGACCCATCATACCAAAATCAAATTCTAAAATGTATCAAATAGCAGAGCTACAACAATACCATAATTAAAAATAATAAAAGTCCATGTCAGGTCCTACAAAATTACATAAAATATGCTTTTATCACACAAAGGACAATCTACTATTAAGTATAATCAGAGGACATAAAACACATAACTTCTAAGTTTGGTCTCAAATCCTTTTGGTAGATACAGTAACTAAACAGCTGCTTTGGTTAATTTCACAGAGCATAGAAAGTTCTTTATTTCAAATTATCTGGAAACCTTAGAAGTTTTATTTTTCCTTTTTTATCTAATACATTTCTTTATAACAAGTATAAGCATTCGGTCAACAATTTTTTGTAAAGACTCCACTTATTTGAGAGAGAGAGAGCGCACAAGCCAGGGGGAGAGGCAGAGGGAGAGGGAGAAGCAGACTCCCCACTTAGAGGGGAGCGCAACTTGGGGCCCGATGCCAGGAATCATGACCTGAGCTGAAAGTAAATGCCCAACCAACTGAGCTGCCCAGATGCCCCTCAGTCAACAATTTTTTTTGTGGTTTTTATTTTATTTTTTCATTCATTCATTCATTCATTCATTCATTCATTCATTATTAACATATATTCTTTGCCCCAGGGTACATGTCTGTGAATCATCAGGCTTACACATTTCACAGCACTTAGCATAGAATATACTCTCCCCAATGTCCATAACCCAGCCACTCTATCCCTACCACCCTCAATTTGTTTCGTGAGTTTAGGAGTCTCTTATGGTTTGTCTCCTTCCTGATCCCATCTTGTTCAGTCAACAATTTTTAAAAAAGATTTATTTATTTGAGAGAAAGATGGTGGGGGAGGCAAAGAGAGAGGGAGAAAGAAACTTTTTTTTTTTTTTGGTAAATGGTGTATTTAAACTAACAAGGCAAAGACAAGAATTCAGATATTTCTGCCTTCAAAAGAACTGAATCAGCAATAAGCAAATTTTTTAAATGTCAACATCAAAACAAATTAATCAAAAAGCACCCAGCATGCCTCTTACAAACACTTAAGCATATTTTTTAGCTTGAGGTCTTAGTGTTGACCTATACCTGATAAAACTCTTCCTTTAACTTGACAAGAGTTAAGCTTTCCTGCTTTCAGCACCAAAATGAAAGGCAGACATCCCAGATTTATTCACTTCTCACTGGGAAAGCTATAGGAGTATTAGGCCTTATAAAAAGACAAACAAAAGAAATGCATCTCTGAGGGAGAGAGAAACTTAAGCAGGCTCCATGCAAAGTGTGAAGCCCAACGTGGGGCTCAATCCCACAACCCTGAGATCTCACCCCGAGCCAAAACCAAGAATTGGATGCTCAACCAACTGCGCCACCCAGGCACCCCTCAGTCAACAATTTTTTGCCAGGCACTTACTTACTACATGCCAGTCACTGTTAATACAGTGATGTTAGAACTTGGCTCAAAGCAGAAGGTGTTCAAGGTGTGTTGGTTGGGTTCTCAAGCTGAAAACCATATTCCTAAGTGCTATCTCAGCATTTCTCACTTTAGCACCTCAATTTATTCAAAGGTACCAAGTTAATCAATTTTGATCAAAGCAATACCATCAAAAACTGTGTCTAAGAGATCTGAAATATAGCATGCAATGGAAGAAAAGCATGACTACCAGAATCAGAGAAACCTGGATTCAAATCCTACCTCTGCAACTTAATAGCTATTTGGACCTTAAGCAAGTTATTGAACCTTTCTGAGCTTCCACAAATTGTCCACAAATTTTCTCTCCTCTGTACTATGATAATCCCAGAAGCCATTTTTCCCTCTTCAACTTATTCTATACCCACCCTACAAGATAAAACAGGCCAGCTTTTAGCACAGTAATGACACAGATACCATTCACATCTCCAAAAAATTAAAATTCAAGTACTTAGCCTGTGAAATTTTAAAAAATTCAAATTATAAAGGTGGAAAAAAATAAATGAAAGAATAATCACAAATTATTAAGGTTTATATCTCCACCTTATTCTTAATTTCTTATCATTTTATTTGAGATATTTATTTTTATTTCAAAAAGATTTTGAATTATGTGGGATTTTTTTTCCTTAATGAAATCTGAGATAATCAGTTAAAAAAAAAAAACTATTATAATGGATTTTGAATCTTTGGAATCAACTAGCCCAAACCTGTTACTTTATAAAATGAAGGAACCAGAGCATAGAATAAGAAGCACCTGGGTGACACAATTGTTAAGCATCCAACTCTTGGTTTCCAATCAAGTTGTGATCTCAGGGTTGTAAGATCGGCCGCACATCAGTCTCCACACTCAGCGTGGAATCTGCTTAAGACTCCTTCTCCTGGGGTGCCTGGGTGGCTCGGTGGGTTAAGGCCTCTGCCTTCATCTTGAGTCATGATCTCAGGTCCTGGGATTGAGCCCTACATCGGGCTCTCGCTCGCCGGGGAGCCTGCTTCCCCCTCTCTCTCTGCCTGCCTCTCTGCCTGCTTGTGATCTCTCTCTCTCTGTCAAATAAATAATTAAAAAAAAAAAAAGACTCTTTCTCCTGCCTTTCTTTTTCCACCATCTTGGAGCCTGTAGAACTTGGCTGTAGCGCCCTACTGGGAACAGGACTCCTAAAACGCCAAATGTCTGGAAGGCTGTGGCCCAAGGCCATTTTTGCTGGTTATACGCGGGGTCTCCAGAACCAGAGGGAGCACACAGCTCTTCTTAAAATCGAAGGTATATATGCTCGAGATGAAATGGAATTCTATCTAGGCAAGAGATGTGCTTACATGTACAAAGCAAAGAATAACACAGTGACTCCTGGTGGCAAACCAAAAAGAACCAGAGTAATCTGGGGAAAAATAACTCGTGCTCATGGAAACAGTGCCATGGCTCGTGCCAAATTCTGAAGCAACATTCCTGCTAAAGCCTGCTAAAGAATCCGTGTGATGCTGTACCCCTCAAGGATTTGAATTTAATGAAAAGTAAATAAATAAAGGTGTAGATTTGTTCTCTTGTATTTTTGTTAAAAAAAAAAAAAAAGACTCTCTCTCCCACGGTGGCTAGGTGGCTCAGTTGGTTAAGTGTCTGACTTCAGCTCTGGTCATGATCTCAGGGGTTCTGGGATTGAGCCCCCACAACAGGTCATCACTCAGCAGGGAGTCTGCTTGTCTCTCTCTCTCCCTCTGTCCCTCCCCCTGCTCATGCTTCCTCTGTTTCAAATAAATAAATCAATCTTAAAAGAAGAATATGGAGGACACATAAAAACTGCATTTTAAAAGATTTTCATGACACAGGAAATCTTCAATATAGAATGTTGAAGACGAAAAAAGAATTACTGTAATCTACATACGATATGAGCCAAAACAGTAAAAGTATATACAAAAGAATAGGATTATGCTTATTCTCTTTATACTATTCTGAATTTCATAAATTTTCCATAATTAACATATTTATTTTATAATTTAAAATATTCAAAATAGTCTATGTTTTAAATGGGATGTTTAACTCATAAAAAGTTATGAAGAAAATAGAAATATGTAGGCACTGAGGGGGTTAGTGACTTGCTCACAATCTCATAACTAAATGGAAACAAAGCCAAGACAACCCAGGCATCAAATCCAGGGCTCTTCTCACTGTACCACATGACCTCCAAGACTCGAAAATAGTAACTGCTCACCGGGAATTACACAGGAAGAATTGGTGAAGAGCTGGAAGCCTGGGACTTTTAAATTTTGTTAGCAATAAATACCTTTTTTGCCTTAAGTAAAAAATAAATAAATAAAAAGAGTATTTGTTCAACATCAATTTCTTTTTTATTTATTTTTTTAAAAAATTTTATTTATTTAATTGACAGAGAGAGAGAGATCACAAGCAGGCAGAGAGGCAGGCAGAGAGAGAGGGGGGAAGCAGGCTCCCTGTTGAGCAGAGAGCCCGATGCAGGGCTGATCCCAGGACCCTGAGATCATGACCTGAGCTGAAGGCTGAGGCTTTAACCCACTGAGCCACCCAGGTGCCCCAACATCAATTTCTTTTACCACTACTGTTTTTGTCTCCTGTTTTTGTCTCCTCAAATCTACTCACGATGACCTTAAACAGTGCTACAGATTACATTTTATAATACTATTACCAGATTAGAACACAGAGATGAAGTTTGAGAACTGACAGCTCATGATAATCTCCCAGCCTCAAGAGAACAAGGACATCTATTTTGCCACATTTGTCTTTTGAACCCTACAGCACATAGTACAATCCCTGGCATACAGTAGGTGCTAATAAATGTTTACTTTATAAAGTATAACTTTTTTCCCCCTCACATTAGCACTAACTACCAGACTTTTAAATATTAGAACAAAAAACACACTCGTAATAATATCATTTCATATTGGGGGTAAGTGCTTACAATAGAAACAAAGAATTTATCAAATTAATGTTTACAACCAAATGTAAGGGGAACATTTAGGTTAGTAAAATATTTCAAGCACTATACAAATTAATTGGCACGTTAATTACAATAATTCTTATCTACTGAAATGGGCCTAACCTTTAGCCAGCATTACTTTCTCTGCCTAGTTGGGAGTCACAGAATGCACTACAAAGCAATAAAGTTACAAAGGTAGCACAAGGGTTACTGGACTAGGACCTAGACCTTAGTCCAAGCTCTGCTAATAATTAGATAGATAATCTTGGGCAATTCACTTTTTCAACTCTTTTGAGTCCTAGTTATCCTATTCATAAAAAGAAAAGAGTTGAAGTACTAATCACCAGAGACCCTTCCAATCTTAATTTTTTAAAATGATTCTTATCCACAAAGATTCTACATTCAGATTTTTTCACTGCATCAAATTGGGTTCTTGAATGTTATAGTTTGCAATATTATTCAATAATGAAAAGCACATTTTCTAAGAATATATAAAGATTAGTAGTAACATATGTTCTTTCTACCATCTTATATTAGGGACAATAAGAGAACACAAGAAATGTGAGCATCTGATAATCAGGCCTGCTTTGCCAGGTGGGCTGACAGGAACCATACTGAATTTTACAATACAGCCTACTGATACATAAATGCATATATGTCTTTACATACCACTGATAAATACTTATGTTGATATACATATAAACGTAAATTTAAAAAATTGTTCCTAATTATAAAATCAATACTTGTTTATGTTAAGAAATTCAAACAGTACATTAGGCCACATGTGAAGCGCAAATTAAAAAACGTCCCACCCCTTTCCGCCCCTCCATTAAGTAGTCACTGTTCACATTTTCCTTGTGTATCCTTCAAGGAATTATCTGAGCATATTCAAATATGCCTACATGCATGTGTGTATCTTAACCTACTGCTACCACTTCTTGAATGATGGGCAAAATATCTCAAGCATTGGCTTCATAAACATGTTAAATACATCGAAAGTAGTAGCACAGTTGTATGGTACAAAGTGGTATACGCTTCCGAAGTGTGCGGTGGGTTGAATGTTTAATTTACTTGCTTGGAGGCTATGTGCAGCAGTTGCTCAGAAAGAGCAGTGAGCAGGGAGCCAGACAAGCTGGGTTCTAATCTAAGTAGTTGAGTAGTAGCCTCAGGCATGTCATGAAATTTTCCCATGACTTAGTTTCCGCTTTTGTAAAATAAGAGGATTGGACTAAGATCCCTTCCAACTCTAAAGTGTTATAGTTCTAAGATGGCCGTCTGTAACTGTGTTCTCTTGAACTGGTTGTAAGAAATCCGAAGTAAAAAAAAAGAATAAAGTAACACCATAGCAACCTCCAGACTTACAAGAGTACATTTCTACGCGTCATTGACTATCAAGGTATAGTGTGACAGACCTAGTGACATAATTATATTTGAAAGCAAAGTAGTAGATTATTAAAATCAGATAGGTTTTTACAAAGCTTTGATTGACTTTTTTTTGGAGGTGGAGGGGGCTGTTGCTTAGTTTCAGCAATAACCAGCCCCCTCCTCCCGAAATCAAGTGTATTATGGAGTTAAAATAATGAAACTGAAAGTTACACTTAATTTTGTTTTACTCACAGAATATGCTGGGGAGGTGACTAGGGCAGCAAAGATTGGAAAGATTTACTAGCTAATTTCCTCTTCCGGAAGCTCTTTGGCTCCTATTCTTTCTGCTTCACAAGCCCTTGCCAGGCACACTCCACCCAGCTCCATACCTGCCACACACAGCAGACTGGGGGGGGGGGGGGGCGGTCCCTCTAATCATTAAGAAAAAAAAAGTTCTTTGACTCGATTTACCTTAGGGATCACAGGGTTTAAGAAGGCACCCGGCCGCCCAAAGACACCCACCCACCCACGCCTTCCTTCGGCGCTCCCAGGAACCTGGCCAAAGAGCCGCGCTTCTGGGCCACCCGCGCCGCACAGGGGCGGCCTTCCCGCCCTCCCCCGCAGCGCGGAGCCCGCGGGGAGGTGGGGTGAGGAGGAGGAAGCCCGTACAGGCAGTACCCACCGCGCCAGGAGAGCCAGCCCGGATCGCCCGCGGCGCCCTGCGCGGTCCGGAGGGGAGGGTCCTGGAGGAGGGGCGGCCCGAGCCCCAATCTGGAAATGCCAACTCCGCTCTGCGGCTGGGCCCCAGCCTAGAAGGAAACGGAAGTCCCTTCGTCTCCCGCAGGCGTACCCACCAGCCCGCCCATCACCCGGAGGAACCCCGAGTCGGGGAACCCGAGGTGCGTCCACGGCAGGGCCTCAAACAAACACGGGCCACTGTCGGTCAGTCTCACAGCCCAGGCTGCGCCACGGGTATCCCCCCGCAGGCTCCTTTTTACCGCCCCCGCCCGGGGGACAGCCTCCCGCCCTGCAAGGCCCCTCCTTCTTCCCCTCCGCCATTTTCAAACTTACCCTTCGGGCCCTGGCGTCCTTGAGTAGTGCTGAGCTCTCCCGGGGCGCAGCCAAGGTCCGGCCACTTCCCTGGGCCGGAAGGGGGCAGCCAGGGCAATCGAAGCCCTCGTTTCCCCCCCCCACCCCCCCCAACTAGAAGCGAGAGCCTGACCTAGCGGATGCGCCTGCGCAGTGGGTACTTCGCAGTCCCCGCCCCCAGCCCTAGCGTTTCCTCTTTACCCTCGAGGTGTTTTTTTCCCACGGCTTTTACCTGCTGGGCTCTCGTGTTGACCAGTTGGAGAATAGAGGTAAAATTACGGATGAAAAGAGAGCGAACAAGTTGAGTTCTCACAGTAGACCAGGCACTGTGATAGGCATATGACATGTTCTTTGTTGTAATTTTGACAACGCTGTAAGATAGGCACTCTCTTATTAATCCCATTTTACAGAGGAAATTGAGGCCCAGAGAGGATAAGCCCCTCCACTAGCATGCAGCTAATAAATGAGGAAACTGAGATTAGAATATGGACTGTGCCCTAGTTGGGAAGGATAAAAGGAAAAAGACATTTGGGACAGCAAGAGGATTGAGAGAGAAAGGAAGGGAAAATGAATAGAGAAGAAAGCAGAAGGCAGAGAAAACTGGGAATCTAGTACATAAAATGCTGATCATAGCCTGGATTTATCTCAGATATGCTGTAAGATTGTCAAGCAGACAAGAGATTTTTGTTTCACGAACTTGGGCTTCCTTATATGCTAGCGTAGTGACATGAGAGGTTCTCAATGAGTGTTTCATTTAAAGAGGAAGATTATAAGTATCACTTGCATCCTCAAATGATGTTGTCCTTCTTGAAAAGGGTACTTGGAGGGAGGAGAGAAGAGACTTATTTTTGGTTGTTAGGCTTTTGCTAAATATTATCTCCTCCGATCCCCTTTTACTGTCATAGCTCTGAAAATCTCACATCTGACTTACTGCGGTAATAGTAATTGTAAGCAAATAGTTATCTCACTTAATTCTCAGAGCAATCTTAAGAAATATGTAACTACCATCATTTCCATTTTACAGAGGAAGACACTGAGTTTTTAGAGAGTTTAGGTGGCTTGCCCAAAGTCACACTGTGAGTAGGTGTGGGAGCTGGAACACTGATTCAAACCTAGATCTTCTGATTTCAGGTGTGTCTGACCGTTACCTGGTCTCCTGATTGGCCTGTCTGTCCCTAGGACTGGTCCCCTGCAGTACCGCCTGCACAAGGCCGTGTAAGTTAAACCCTTCAACACTACTTCCTAGATAATGTTTTTTAAAGCAGAGGCTTTAACCCACTGAGCCGCCCAGGCGCCCCCCCAGATAATGTTAAAACTCCTTAGCTTTGAACATAATTCACTCTTCCCTTGGGCACCCTACTGCCAACTGAAAGAAAACCATCCTCAAAGTAGATTAGCAAATGCTTTATTCATTGTCTTACTGGGGAAAAATAGCCTGGGAAAGCAGTCTTTCAGATGGCTCTGAAGAAGTGCTCCAAAGCTCATTAGCTACCCGGAATTATATATACAAAAGGGGGAAAGGGTATGCCTGCTTGCAAGCAGCTGTCCAAATACTTATCCATCAAAAAGTATAATTTGTTACAGTTGTAAAAATTAAGGTTTAAAAGAAATTAAGGTTTATTGATTTCCACACATACGCAAGAAAGACCCTTTGGTCATCCTAATACTTTGTTTCTATCATATCTGATTGTTTAAAAATATTGCTTGCCTGTCTCTGCTTAATTGATTTTCCGGTTCTTCCTGTTTTCGATTCTTCCTTGAGGTCACTTGAGACGGTCACAGAACGCTGTCATCAGTCATCGACTGTAGTTTTAGTGCACACTACCTATTTTCTAACAAAATGGAACTATGAACTGTGCCCGTGCCTGTCCTCAGCTTTTCTACCTTCCATTCGTTTACTCAAGTGGCTCAAGGGTAGAAAGACTGCCCTTACTCAAAGCCATCTCTGATTCCTTTAGCTGAGGGTCATCTCTTCTTCCTATTCTGAACTCTCTTGGCACTTGAATTTTTGTTTTTGGTTTTGTTAGCACCTTTTCAAAGTTGTAATTAAATGTGTATAACATAGGGGCATCTGACTGGCTCAGTCAGTAGAGCATGCAACTCTTGATCTTGGGTTGTGAATTCTAGCCCCATGTTAGGCATAGAGATCACTTAAGAAAAAGGATATAACATAAAATTTACCATTTTAACTATTTTTAAGTATACAGATCAGTGGCATTGAGTACCTCGAGAACTTTTTCATCTCACTTGGCACTTGAATTTGTGCCTTTGTTATGGAACGCAGTGCTTTCTGCGATGTAACATACCTATTTGTGTACATGTCTTATCTTACCTATACCTAAAGTTCATTTATAGTAAGCTCTCGGTCTAATTCATTTTTGTGATTCCTCCAAAACTCTTGGAGTCATCTTTAACCCACCCCCCACTTTACTATCCCACATCCAATTCATCAGCAAATCCTATCCATCTCAATTTTCAAAATATATCCAGAATCCCACCAATTCTCATTGACAGTATTATGACCCTGGTCTGTCTGTCTCTTGCTCTTTAGCTTCCTCACTGGTCTTCCATCTTCCAACCTTGCTCCTCTCCAGTCTATTCACACAGCAGCCATAGCTGTCCTAGTAAGTCAGCTCATTGTCATTGTCATTTATCTGCTCAAATCCCTCAGTGGCTCTCTGTTTCACTCAGGGTAAAAGCCACAGATATATAATGGCCTACAAAGGCTATTGTAGCCAGGCACCAAGATGATCTCTAATGATCTTTACCTCTTGCTCTTCATGCCCTTGGCTAGTTGTCTTCTACAATGAACTAGGTTGACCTGTGTAAACTAATAGAATACTGTGGAAGTGATGGCATATGATTTAAAAACCTAGGTCATAAAAGGCACTGTGGTCTCTGCCTACTGTCTGTCTTGGCTTGGTTGCTCTGTGAGAATTCAGCTGTTATGTCATAAAGATACTCAAACAGCATGTAGAGAGGCCCACATGGGGAAACCTCCCCTTCGCATCTGCTCCTCCGCCCCCCCCACCAAACACCAACTTGTCAACCACATGAGTGAGCCACCTTGGAAGAGGATTCTTCAGGCCCAGACTTCTGATGACTGCAACTTCTTAAAACCCAAAGCCAGAACCACCAGCCAAACCATTCTTAATTCTTGTGCATTGCTGTTTTAAACAGCTAAATTTTACTTATTTGTTTTTATTTTTTTACATAATCTCCATGCCTAACGTGGGGCTCAAACTCATGACCTTGAGATCAGGAGTCCCATGTTCCACCAACTAAGCCAGCCAGGTACCCCTTAAATAGCTAAATTTTAGGACAATTTGTTACGCAACAGTAGATTACTAATACAAAGGCTCTACATAATCAGGGTCCTTTGTACCTTTATGTCTTCATCTTCTGGTCTTTCCCCTTATTCCTTTAGCTTTCCTGCCTCAGGCCCTTTGCACTTGCTATTCACTCTGCATGGAACACTTCCCCCAGATATCTCCGTGGCTTGTCCTTCAAGTCTTTGCTTAAATGTCACCCTCTCAAAAAAAAAAATTGTCACCTTCTCAATAAGGCCTACCATGACCACCATATTTGAAGTTAAACTTCTGTCATAGCATTCTCAATCTCCCCTGCTCTACTTTTTTTCTCCCATGGCATCTATCACTTTGGAACGTACTGTATGGTTATTTTTTAAAAGATTTTATTTACTTATTTGAGAGAGAGAGTGAAAGAGAGAGAAAACAAGTGGTGGGGAGGGGCAGAGGGAGAAGGAGAAGCAGACTTCCTGCTGAACAGGGAGCCCTAGTGGGGCCCGATCCCAGGACCCAGAGATCATGACCTAAGCTGAAGGCAGACATTTAACTGACTGAGCCCCCAGGCACCCCGGTTATTTTTTTTGTTGTGTTTATTTGTTGTATGTCTCCTACCAATGCCTACTAGACTATAAGCTCCAAGAGGACAGGGATTTTTATTTTGTTCACTAATCTAGCCCAAGTACTTAGAATAGTGTCTGACACAGTGTAGGTACTCAGAAGATATTTGTTGAATGAGTGAATAAAAATTTCATAAATACTCCAGACCCTTGGAAAGTATTTGTTAGGTGAATTGTCATTTGGGAGATGTGAATAGCAAAGGCAGACATAGCTGAGGTATGGTGTTTAGGTTTTATATGAAGGGACACAGGAGGTATGAAGTTAGAAAAGTACAATCTATGGAGAGGTTACTCTTGTCTGTACAAAGATGTTTTGTTGTAATTGTTTTTGGTTGAGGAGAAGGAATATTTAGAGAGGAAAAGAACAAAGGTATATTAGCTTAGACCGTATGACATTGCCAATATTAAACCATTGCCAAATACTCCAAACAGCAATTTAATATGGAAAAAGGGAAATAGCATAAAGACGCTGCAGAAATGAGAAAGAGATGGAATCAAGCATGAGTAGTAGCATTAACCTTGAATAGGAAAAAGGATACATCCTTAGAGACTAAAAGTGCTGAAATGTAAATGAGTAGAGAAGAATCTTGAGGATGATCACCACACCTCAATGGCAGCTGGAGTCTGTGGAAAGTAACATGTGTAGTTATCTGCTGAGAACAGCCAAGGTTTAGCACTATAACACTTTTTGCAAATGCAGTTGTAAGTGAAAGCCCAACTAAATAGCAGAGTTGTTTAGAGCGAAGGAAGGTGGAGTGAGCCCTGACTTCCAGGCATTACCCTCAGAGCTATGTACCTTCTGGCAGGAAGGAGTACACGCCTGCATAGGATTACTCTTGACTCATCACCAGAGAATAGCCTCTGTGAAGGTCATTCATGCTAAACTGTGTCTATTAGCAGCATCTGCCCCTCAGTCTCCTGACTTTTGCTGAGGTGTCTTGATCACTAACCTCTCCTTCCCTCCTTGCTGCCAGAAGGACAGCAACTGTAATTTCCTCTCTTTGAGGATGCCTGCCCTTATCTTGTGCCCACAAAACTAGAATCTCCAGCCAGCCCTCCCTTTTTTCCTTTGCTTTTATCTTCCAGGACTCAGTCATACAGAAGAGACTTTTTGCTTGTTTGGGGTAGGGACCAAAGAGCTCACTCTCAACTTAAGCTACTGGAAAATTCCGCCTGAGCTTTCTAATCTATTCCTATGGTTGTACACAATGTACTCAGTCTGCAAAAGTCCAACAACAGTGTCAAGGTCAGGATATTGTCATGGTGCAGTCTGGAGTAGGGTGGAGGTAAAAGCTATAGATAGGAGTTAAGGTCCAGGAGAGGCGCTAGCATGTTGGAGATGTCATCACCCAGGATGATAATGGGATTTGTGTTTAGGGAGGAAGACTGAACCAAAGGCCACAGATGTCAATAGATGTGAGGAAGTGTCCTGAACGTAGATAAATACTAATTGCTAGCATTTACTGAGAGTTTACCATATGCCAGGCACTGTCTTAAGTCTTTCATAATCCTCTCAGTAACTGTATGAGTTAACTATTCTTTTTATTCTCATCTTGACTTGGAACCTAAAACGGTGCCTGGCATATGGTAGGTACTCAAGCCAGATCAGGTCACTCTTCTGCCTAAAACCCTGCGATGGCATCTCACTTGGTAGAGGCAAGCACAGGTTGCTGTGGGAATCTAGAGGAGAGCTCTAGAAGCGTGGGAAGGAGGAGAAGAGTGAATCAGAGCTGGCTCTACACGGACTTCAGTCTTTTTTTTTTTTTTTTAAGATTTTATTTATTTATTTGACAGACACAGAGAGAGAGATCACAAGCAGGCAGAGAGGCAGGCAGAGAGGGGTGGGGGAAGCAGGGTCCCCACCGAGCAGAGAGCCCGATACAGGACTCGATCCCAGAACCCTGAGATCATGACCTGAGTGGAAGGCAGAGGCCTTAACTCACTGAGTCACCCAGGCGCCCCCAGACTTCTGTCCTGAAGGACAACCAAGATTTAGCTAACAGACGAGGTGGGAGAAGGGCATTCTAAGACAGTCAGCAGACGTGCTGACTCATGGAGGTAGAAAGAAGCAACATGTAGTTGGAGAATGGCAGTTAATGGAGAATGGCCAGAGTGTAGCCACTAACATTTATTGTTTTTTATGTTCACATTGTGTTCAATGCCTTACATAGATGATCACATTTAATCATCATGCAGCTCTAGGGAGGTGATATTATCCCTGTTTCATAGGTAAGAAACCGGGACAGAGAGGTTAGGTTGCTCAAAGTCTCAAAACTAGTAAGCCAGAGGTGTGGGTAGATGGTGATGGGGGGATTGGATGGAACCTGACAAGAGACCTGTGGCTCTAGAGAGGTAGTCAGGGCCCAGATAAAATCCTTATATATTAGTCTACTCGAGCTGCCATAACAAAATACCACAGACCGCGTGGCTTACACAACAGAAATTTATTTTCTCACAATCTTGGAGGCTTAAAGTCTGAGTTCAAGATGTTGGCAAGTTCACATCTGAGGTCTGTCCTCTAGGCTTGCAGGTGGCCATCTTCTCTCTGTGTCTTCCCTCTTGGTGTGTCTGTGCCCTAATCTCTTCTCAATAAAAACATCTGTCATATTGGATTAGGGCACACCCTAATCACCTCATTTTTAACTTAATTACCTCTTTAAAGGCCTTATCTCCAAAGGCAGTCACATTCTGAGGTACTGGGGGCTAGGACTTCAACATGAATTTTGGAGGGGAATACAGTCCAGTCTATAATACCTTCCATGGCACATTATATCATTTGGCCTCTATCGTGTAAGTCAGTGGTTCCGAAACGTGAGGGTGAGCCAGAATCACTTGAACAGCTTTTTTTTTTTTTTTTTTTAAGATTTTATTTATTCGACAGACACAGGGAGGGAGGGAACACAAGCCAGGAAGTGGGAGAGGGAGAAACAGGCTCCTCACTAAGCAGGGAGCCCAATGCGTGGCTCCATCCCAGGACCCCGGGATCATGACCTGAGCTGAAGGCAGACGCTTAATGACTGAGCCCCCCAGGCGCCTGCACCTGAACAGCTTTTTGACACTGCTAATTCTTGGATACTCTCCACTCTCTGATTCAGTCGGTAAAGCTAAGCTATGTTTGGCAGAAATGTAAAGCTTCCCCCATAGGCTCCAGCTGATTCTGGTACTATGTCTATCTGGGCTATGTTATAGGGAAATGAACTCCAGGCTGGTTACAGACAGAAATGTGAAAGGCAAAAACTTTGACATTTTAAAACATTTTATTATTGTTGTTTTAATTGGGAGAGAGGGAATGCTTGAGTGGGGGAAGGGACAGAGGGAGAGCGAGGGGGGAAGCAGACCCTGAGCTCATGACCTGGGCCAAAACCGAGTCCGATGCTTAACCAATTGAGTCACTCAGGTGCCCCCAAACTTTGACATTTTTAAAGAAAATACAAGAGAGGTTGTCTGGGTGGCTCGGTCAGTTAAGTGTGTGTCTTCAGCTCAGGTCATGATCCCAGGGTCCTGGATCAATCCCCACATTGTTGTCAGGCTCCCTGCCGGCTTCTCCCTCTGCTCTTCTTCCCTGCTTCTGCTTTCTCTCTCAAATAAATAAATGAAATCTTTAAAAAGTATAAAAAATAAAATACAAGAGAGTGTAATTTCATCATAGGGTAGGAAATGATTTCCTAGGCCAGTGGTTTTCATGCTGTTTACTCTCATATCCCTCAAAGAATTTTGAAAAATTATGGATCCACTTTTACATGTTTAATGTGACATAAAAATGTTTTCATTATAAGTTAAGATAATTACAAAGGGTGTAATTTCCAATATATTATAAATGGTGACATAAAAACCAAATCTATCATTACTTTAAATGAAATCTAAATACCATAGTGATTTGATACCCACTGTCATCCATTTGAAAATTAAAGGGATAAGATCTTCTTTTTTTTTTTAAAGATTTTTTATTTTTATTTATTAGAGAGAGAGACTGAGAATGAGAGGGGAGAAGGTCAGAGGGAGAAGCAGACTTCCCGCAGAGCCGGGAGTCCGATATGGGACTCGATCCCGGGACTCCGGGATCATGACCTGAGCCGAAGGCAGTCGCTTAACCAACTGAGCCACCCAGGTGCCCCTAAGCTCTTCTTTAATAGCCAGAAAATTTATATCTATTTTTACCTTTAATTCATTTTTCCATTCCACTTCTCCCATAGAATTTTATCTTTTTTAAAAAAAGATTTTATTTATTTATTTGACAGAGAGAGATCACAAGTAGGCAGAGAGGCAGGCAGAGAGAGAGGAGGAAGCAGGGTCCCCGCTGAGCAGAGAGCCTGATGTGGGGCTTGGGGCTCGATCCCAGGACCCTGAGATCTTGACCTGAGTCGGAGGCAGAGGCTTAACCCACTGAGCCACCCCGGCGCCCCAGAATTTTATCTTAATGTGATATATATCCTTTACTGATCACCCTTTCATATTTCTTTGTAGCAAAAATATGAATATAAAACAATTTTTTAGCAAATGTCCTATAAACATATTTCTAGCTATTAAAAAATTTCTCTGGATTGAGTTATTTGTAACTTATTATTGGTATAAAATTGCTCAAAACATACATTTTTTATACACTTTAATAAATGAATGGAAAACATAAAAGTCAAATTTTATTGGAAATGCACCCTTGAGTGAGTTGGATTTTTCCCCCCTCCAATGTACATATGGATGGATGAATACAACCTGTTGCTGGAATGAGAGTTCAGTTTCAATTCTGTTTTTGTTTTTATGATGCACTGAGAAAATTGTTCAAACATGCAAGTATCTGAAAATATAATAGTATTATAATAGCATTGTAATTTTATTATTTGAGCTCTTTCTGAGTCGTTTGCCAAAAATCACATAGTGATCTATCCGAAATGTCTTTTTATGATCTCTTGTCTGGCTACCTGATTAGATTTTCCTTCAAATTTGTTGAAAGAAAGGACTGGAAGCCACCTGACTTGTAAAAGGATTTGTTACTCATTCACTAGAGTTATTCACTTACTTTCTCACCTTCTAGGAACTATACCAAAAAGCCTTTTTATATGACTAGTAACAATACCTCTTTACTTTTTCACTGAGTGCTAAGTTATTTAACCTGATATACTCAGAAAGGGCTGGAAAAATTAAAATGTTAATTTTTTAAAAGATTTTATTTATTTATTTGACAGAGAGAGATGACAAGTAGGCAGAGAGGCAGGCAGAGAGAGAGGGGGAAGCAGGCTCCCCGCCGAGCAGAGAGCCTGATGTGGGGCTCGATCCCAGGACTGAGATCATGACCTGAGCTGAAGGCAGAGGCTTTAACCCCCTGAGCCACCCAGGCGCCCCTAAATATTGTTAATTTGAATGAATATTTCCCAATTTAGTATTTTAAAATAAATGTTTCTATTTTATCTTGAGCTTTAAATATATTTTCATCAAAAGTTTTTGATGCTACTGATCTGAGTTTATTCAATTTATAGAAAATGCCCACTATATAGTCTAACTGGCAGTCAGTCCTCTTCATTATTAAAAAAAAGTCAAATGAGACTTATTTTGTTTTAAAAAGTCTGACTTGTTTTTCAATTCAAATAAAAACGTATTAATGCATTCCTTGTAACAACTCTCTCAATTCTGCATTCTAATGCTAAGATAGATGAGGCTGGGCTTTGCCATGAATTTGTTGCCTGGATGAAACAAGGCACTGCTACCCTCAGTGTTTCTTACCACAGTTCTCATTGCTTTGTTCTCATGGACCTCTCAGAAGCAGAAAAAGACATAAGACTTTGACTAGAAAAAGCTTCCTCAGCATCTACTTGTTTTAAACAAGTAAAGAAGCTCATAGAATCATACACAAATGTCCATATCCCTGACACCTAGATTCTACAATTGGCATTTCGCTATGTTCACTTTAATACCTCTTTTTCTATCTACTCATCACTCTATCCATTGTTGGAGTAGAAGACCTACCTGTGCCCTATGCTCCTTCTAAGTGGACTTAGAATCTAATTGCAATGAGACAGATTGACAGAAGAAAGCCAAATTTAATAGAAGCACATATAGTAAATCTACAGACCTGGAAATCCCAAAGACAGTGAGGCAATATGAAGCTTATGTGAACTAAGGAGAGGTCTGAGGATGCAAAGAGAAGGCCATTAGCAGGAAGGTAAAGGGAGATATTTAGAAAAGCAAGGTTGTCCTATTATGCATATGTAAGTTCCCTACATAAAGGAGAGTCCCTGTTAATAGCATTCTTTATGGGGCACCTGGGTGGGTGGGTTGGTTGGGCGTCTGCCTTCGCCTCAGGTCATGATCAGGGAGTCCCAGGATCAGCCATATTGGGCTCCTTGCTGGCGAGGAGCCTGCTTCTCCCTCTGCTCCTCCCCCTACTCTTGCGTGCGCTCTCTCTCACATGCACTCTCATTCTCGCTCTATAGATAAATGTTTATTTTTTAATTTTTTAAAAAGATTTTATTTGGGCTCCTGGGTAGCTCAGTGGGTTAAAGCTTCTGCCTTTGGCTCAGGTCATGATCTCAGGGTCCTGGGATCGAGCCCCGCATTGGGCTCTCTGCTGGTGGGGCGCCTGCTTCCCCTCTCTCTCTGCCTGCCTCTCTGCCTACTTGTGATCTCTCTCTCTCTGTCAAATAAATAAATAAAATATTAAAAAAATAAATAAAAAATAAGATTTTATTTATTTGACCCAGAGAGATAACAGTGAGAGGGGGAACACAAGCAGGGAGAGTGGGAGAGGGAGAAGCAGGCTCCCTGCTGAGCAAGGAGCCTGATGCGGGGCTTGATCCCAGGACCCTGGTATCAAGACCTGAGCCGAAAGTAGCCACCCAAAGACTGAACCACTCAGGAGCCCATAAATGAAATCTTTTAAAAAAATTTTTTCTTCCTGGTACAGGCTCTGTTTTCCAATGTAAATTTAGGCTGTTTGGGGGGACCCAAGGAAATTTTCCTGCATCTCCTGGGTTTTGATTACTTTTAGCTTGAAATAATGTTTATGCCAAAGTGGCCCATCTTGGGACAGCCTGCCCTGGACCCCTATACCTTCCATTAACCCATGTTATGTTTTTATGCATTTTAAAGTAAGTTTCAAACATTAGTACACTTCACTCCTGAAAATTTCAACATGCATGTTATTTGCTCTTGTGGGTTTTTTTTAAGATTATTTATTTATTTATTTGAGAGAGAGAGAGAGAGATCACAAGTAGGCAGAGAGGCAAGCAGAGAGAGAGAGGGGGAAGCAGTTCCCCTGAGATCAGGACCTGTGCCGAAGGCAGAGGCTTAACCTACTGAGCCACCCAGGCGCCCCTGCTATTGTGTTTTTTTTTTTTTTTAAGATGTTATTTATTTATTTATTTATTTGAGAGACAGAGAAAGTGAGCGAGAGCAAGAGAGGAGAGAAGGTTAGAGGAAGAAGCAGACTCCCCGTGGAGCTGAGAGCCCGATGTGGGACTCGATCCTGGAACTCAAGGATCATGACCTGAGCCGAAGGCAGTTGCTCAACCAACTGAGCCACTCAGGCACCCTGCTATTGTGTTTTTTTTGTTTGAAGTAGTCAATCTTCATTCCCACCCCACAAACAACCACTGTTCTGACTGTTTTCACTGAGAATTCATTTTCCTGTTCTATAGTTTCATGTAAGTACAGTATGTACACTTTAAACACCAACATTTTGATTTGCCCCTTTGGCTCACCAAACGTTTTGTATTTAGGGGAATGAACAATACTAAGATTCATACTGGGGAAAAGGGATATAGGATTTGTGAAAGGAAAGGTGGAAAAGGAGACCCAGAATGAGGCCACCACATAGGCATTCTGAAATATTTCACTTTTGGGGTGCCTAAGCCTCTGCCTTCGGCTTAGGTCATGATCTCAGGGTCCTGGGATCGAGTCCCGAATCGGGCTCTCTGCTCAGGAGGGAGCCTGCTTCCCCTCTCTCTGCCTGACTCCCTGCCTACTTGTGATCTCTCTCTCTCTGTCAAATAAATACATAAAAAAAAATCTTTAAAAAAAAATTTCACTTTTAGGAAAGAATAGATATGGTGATTGAGGATCTAGAAATTAATTCCTTCAGAGCCATGCATACTCTTAAACACCTTAAAAATCTTCACATAGCTTAAGTACAACTATAAAAGAAAAAAAATTAGTAAATTTTACTGTGTTAAAGATTAAAACTTCTATGTGAGAATAGACACCATAATCAAAGAGAAGAGACAAGATATTTACAACATGTAAGAAATATATAATTAGCATCCAGAATAAAAAGAGCTGCTTTTTGGGGTTTCTGGGTGGCTCAGTCAGGAGAGCATGAGACTCTTGATCTTGGGGTTTTTAGTTTGAGCCCCATGTTGGGTGTAGAGGTGACTTAAATAAAACTTTAAAAAAAGAGCTGATTTTTAAAAAAAGATTTATTTATCTATTTGAGAGAAAGCATGCTTGGGGGGAGGGGCAGACGGAGAGGGAGGGAGATACAGAATCTCAAGCAGACTCCCCACTGTGCCAAGAGCCCAATGAAGGACTCCATCTCTCTATCCATGAGATGACGACCTGAGCTGAAACCACGAAGTCAGATGCCCATCCAACTGAGCCACCCAGGTGTCCTGAGACCTGCTTCATAAAGAAAAAAGATTAAAGACGAGCAGTATAACAGAAAAATGAACAAAAGATAAAAGTAGATAATATATACAGTAAAATATGGCCAATATGAAAATATGTTTGTGGTGCCTGGCTGGCTTAGTTGGAAGAACATGAGACTCTTGATCTCGGGGTGGTGAGTTGAAGACCCACATTGGGTGTAGAGATTCCTTAAATAAACTTTAAAAAAAAGAAAATATGTTCAATTTCACTGGCAATCAGACATACAGATTAAAATAATAAAAAACCCAAGAGAGATGAAAACATGTATATGCAGAAGTACTTGCCAGGAATGTTCATAACAGCCTTATTCATAATACCCCGAACTGAAAAGAGACTAAGTGTCTTATCACCAGAAAAATGGATTAAAAAACTGTGCCATATTCATACAATGGAATTCTACTCAGTGACAAAAAGGAACAAACTAGGGGTGCCTGGGTGGTTCAGTTGGTTAAGTGTCTGCCTTCGGCTCAGATCATGGTCCTGGGGTCCTGGGATTGAGTTCCACATAGGGCTCTCTGCTCAGCGGGGAGCCTGCTTCTCCCTCCCCCTCTGCCGCCCCCCCCTGCTTGTGCTTTCTCTCTCTCTCAAATAAAGTCTTTAAAAAAAGAACAAACTAGTGATGGATGCCGATTGAAAGAAATTGTCCACAAAAAAGTACATATTATGGGGCACCTGCATGGCTCAGTGGGTTAAACCTTCTGCCTTCAGCTCAGGTCGTGACCTCAGGGTCCTGGGATCGAGCCCCTCATCGGGCTCTCTGCTCAGCGGGGAGCCTGCTTTACCCCCTCTCTCTCTGCCTGCCTCTCTGCTTACTTGTGATCTCTCTCTCTCTCTGTCAAATAAATAAATAAAATCTTAAAAAAAAAAGTACATATTATATCTAGAAGAGACAAAACTAATCATGGAAAAACCAATCAGAGCAGTGGTTATCTGGAGGAAGTAGGAGCAGGGGTTGGCCTGGAGGGGAATTAGGGAACTTTCTAGAGGTGATGGTAATGTCCTATATTTTTATAGAGGTCTGGGTTACATGTGTGTGTGCATTTGTTAGAACTCAACAAATATATATTTGTGATTTGGGCATTCCATTGTGTATATATTTTACCTTAAAAATCTATAAGCCAATGTTGAACTCTTGTCAATGATACACGTGGTGCTGTGTTTAGAGGTGAAGTATAACGATGTTTTCAATTTACTTTCAAATACATAACAGAATATGATGGAGGGGTGGATAGATACGTGATAAAGCAAATATGAAAAAATGCTCATGTAGCCACTACCCAAATTCACTGCATAATTTTTTAAGCTTTATGTTTGAATTTCTTTTTATAATTTTTATTACAAATAAGTTTTTATGACAAATACTGCTTTTTAGGAAAAATACAGTAATGAGATACTGTCTTACACCCATCAGATTGTCAGAAACGACAATTGACAGTGTTGTGTGAAGTTGTGGTAAAATGTGGTGAAAGTAGAATCTGGTACGACCACCTTGGAGAGTAATTTAACAATATGTAAAAATGCTCATATTTTATGACTTAGAAATTCCACTTCTAGTATATAACCTAGAGTTTCATGTGCCCAATAAGATTTGTGCAAAATGTTCTTTGCATCATGGTTCCTCCCCCTATCTTTTTATTTTGAAATATTTAAGATATTAAGTTGTAAGAATCATACAATGAATACCTGTATACCCTTTATCAATTGTCAGCATGTTGCCACGTTTGCTTTATCTATGTGTAAATATACATTATTTTTTTTCCTGAGTCATTTGAGAGTAAATTGCATGGACTCCCTGAATACTTCAGCATGTATTTCCTTTTTTTTTTTTTAAATAAAGACCTTTAAAAATATGAAACGCTTCACGAATTTGCGCGTCATCCTTGTGCAGAGGCCAGGCTCAATCTTCTCTGTATTGTTCCAATTTTAGTATACGTGCTGCTGAAGTGAGCACAGCATGTGTTTCCTAAAGCAGAAGGATTCTTCTACATAACCACAATACAATGACCCCACTCAAGACATTTTAACATTTGTTATAACGCTATTATCTGATTTATAATCCATATTCAAATATCTCTAATTATTGTAATGATGTCCTTTAGAGGTGTTTAAAACTCCATCAAGAATCCACTCAAATGTCACAGATTGTATTTAGTTGTCACTTCATTTAGTCTCCAGTAAAGTTCCACAGCCTTTTTTTTTTTTTTTTTGGTGCCTTTCAAGACATTGACTTTTGAAGAGCCTTGGCAAATTGCTTTGCGGAATGTCCTTTTGTTTGGATTTGCAACATTTTAGAAAAGGGGAGCCAATTAGTTTCTAGGCCCCTCTTTAGTGTCAGAAACAACAGCAGCTTCCACTGGATAGAAGGATGTAGACCTTGTCAGTGGAATCAACTGTAGCCTCAACCCATCGTGCGCTGGAAGTAATCACAGCTTGGCTGTGAGATGGCTCAAGGCTGTCAAGCTTACACGTGAGACAAGGCAGGGCCAAGGCCTGACGAATTTGGCTGGTAAAGAGACAGCAAATCACTTCTAGACTTTGACATTGTATTAAGTAGACAGCAAAAAGAGAAGTAAGCCTAAGGTGCCTGCTCCCCACGATCCTTGTTCCACATACTAAAAAAGACAGCACCAAAACAACGGTGTTTCAGTATCACCGAGGAGCCCATTCTAGGCTGCCACTAAGGGATTTTATATTCTGCAGCTCTATTCCGAAGGCATAGGACAGAGCGCTTCATATCCCATCAAAACCAGGGAGGTGGTGAGAAATTGTCTCGTGACAGGCTCCCAGGAAAGATAGGGAGTTGAATGGAAGAGGACCTCCTTACAGGCCTCCTGTGCTCTTGTGTTTCAGGAGGCTCACAAGGCATTCCGCCACAACTCAGATAGTTCAAGCCTTTGCCTATGTGGATATGTGCCATGTCACCACAGGAGAGCTATTTCCGTAATAAGCCTATTTCTCTATTTACAATGGCTAGAAATGGTAGCAGCGGTGGCCCTGGGTGAATGCAAGGACTCAGGCCTCTCTTGCGTGATCTGACATTGACCTGGATTGAACATGATTTGGAGGAAATCCAAGTTCAGATGTTTTAGGTAACTGGATATATTAGGTTAGTTCCTAGAATCTTTATGTTGTCCCAGAAATAGATTCACTTTCCTTTGCCACACTGCCAAGGGAGAGAAGGGATTAGTGGTAGTTTACAAGTTTGGCTACTATGTCAATTGCAGTACATTTTAAGTTTTATTATTTTGTCCTCTCTAGAGCAGAGGCTCCATTTTCTCAGTTTTTCAGGTTTTCTTTAGAAATTCCTAAGCAAAGCTCTCTGTGTTAAAGAAAGAGCTCTTAACTGGAGGTTGGCTCTAAATAACAGTTGCAGCAAGGTTTCTGTCCAGAGAGAGCACACTAAGTCAACACTTCTACTTCAGGATGGCGTCTGAACAAGGCCCGTTCCTGTTTGGGTATGCCACATGTTACAAGGCATTAAGAAAAATTAAGACTAACATTCAAAAAGTCAATAACCCACAGGAAGCCTGTGGACTATTTTCAACCTAATGTGTTAGAAGCCTGAGAAAATGTATGCCAATGATTAAAAATACTAGGCACTTGGGACATAAAATATGCAGCTGGGTTAGTTGGCAAAGTCAAAGAGGCTATTGTAAGGGAGGGGAAGGCATCTTTCAAAAAAATGGAAATACAGCGTCTAATGAGGAAAAAAGGGAAGTCTGGAAAAATATGGCAAGTCAGGTACAAAGTAGAAGTTACGTGGGCTAAAAGAGAATGAGGAGTTCTTTGCCAGGGACTCTCAAGCTTCTCTCTGAAATGTATCCGGGAGAAAGCCAGCTAGAGAATCAGTGGGATTACAAGGATTAAAAAGGGATTTGACGTGTGGCAGGAGCCTGGGAGGTGGGGGTTTCAGGTTGCTGGTGGCTTAAATGAGAGGGCTCTAGCAAAGCTTTGGGTGAGGCCCTGGGGAGGTGACTGAGGAAAAAAAGTTTCATCTTTCTCTTTGTCTCGGTGTCTTCTTTCCTCCTCCTACTTCATTCTCTCCCGGGATCTACCTCGCTTTGCTCTTCTTTGCCTTGAATGTTTCTTTTCTGCTTCTCTGTGACCGGATCTTGGTCATTTCCAAATTGTGGTGCCTATCGGAGACAGCAGAAGGCTTTGCATTGGGCTCACTCTGTAGGCACACACCTTCTCACCCAAGACTGGTACTAAGAGATGTCTGCACCTAAGTAGCTCTGATTAGGAATAGAGGAGGTACGAAGAGTGGCCTCAAGGTCCTTTGCTTCTTCCACTGGTGTTTGGAGAAGGTAGACAACCTGGTCACCCTTGACCTAGTAGGGTTTAGCTAGGGGATCCTGACACCTGGTGGTTACACTGAGGAGGTGCAGAGGAGTTCTTAATAGCTCACTCCTTTACCATTTACTTATTTATTGAGCTATTAGCACGAAATGAATCATCTCATTTAAAACACACAACAACCCTCTGAAGTATCATTATTTTAACTTGACATATGAATTATTTATGTTAAATAGTTGTGAACTGATTTAAGCAATGGGATAAAGGATTTTTCCCCCTTTACTCAGCTCCTGGGGCAGTGCCTGCCACATAGTAGGTTCTCAGGAAATATTTGTTAAAATAACATTTTGTGTGGTGCCTGGGTGGCCCAGGCAGTTAAGTGGCTGCCTTTGGCTCAGGTCATGATCCCATGATCCCAGGGTCCTGGGATTGATCCCTGTTTCGGGCTCTCTGCTCAGCCAAAAGCCTGCTTTTCCCTCTCCCTCTATGTGCCACCCCCCACGTTGTCTTTCTCTCTCAAATAAACAAATATTTTAAAAAGATATTTTGTACTTATCAATATGAAACGTTAATTCAGAAGGCAGTATCTCTGTAATAGAATTGATGTGGGGGTGTCTGGTGGCTCATTTGCTTAAGCATCCGACTCTTGATTTCAGCTCAGGTCTTGATTTCAGGGTTATAAGTTCAAGCTCCATGCTGGGCGTGGAGCTTACTTTAAAAAAATGTATGTGAGTGCAATACTGCCAGCCAGATAAGCCTAGACTCAGTCTGCTGCAACTCTTGCTTAAATGCTCTTTCTCAGAATCTCCCTGCCTCAGATACTTGGAGACTAAGTCTGCTGCTGAGAAAAATTCAAATCTATTGAAACTCTACTCACTTACAGTCATCCTAGACTTTATCCTGGACACCATAAGGCTGAGTTCCTGTTCAAATGCAGCCATTTCATATTGAGAAACCACCAGAAAGATCACAAGTTTCACTCAGCTGACACTGCTCAAATGCTGCCTTCCTAAACTTCTCTACTTGCACATTAGGGGCCAAGATGGATGTTCACTGAAGATGTTTGGGGTGATGGCGAGTTTGTTAGAGAGGAAGACTGTGAGTCAAGTGGCAACATTCAGTGAATGACAGGGAGAGAGAGACTGACCAGTAGGTTGTTAGATGACCACCATGTCTAGGTCCTGTGATACGTGGAAATGCGGGGGAAGTGGTGTCTTGAGGGGAGAACGATGTTTCATTTAAGGCTAGAAAATGAGAGAGTTTTCCATGGAAGAGATTTTGTCTATCTTTTTTTTTTTAATTAATTTGAGAGAGAGCAAGAGAGAGGGAGACCAAAAGTGAGGTGAAGGGCAGAGGGAGAAGCAGACTCCCTGCCGAGCAGGGAGCCCAATGTGGGGCTCAATCCCCGGACTCCAGGACCACGACCTGAGCTGAAGGCAGACACCCAACTGACTGAGCCACCCAGACGCCCCAAGTTTGTCTGTCTTTGAATGAGAATTCTCTAGGATCGAGTGGAAAGGTCTGGGAGGGAGAGGTGCAGTGGGAATTTGGGTGGGTGAGAAAGCAGAGAACAGTGTGGAGACGAAGAGAGAGAATAGATGATCAGAGGGACTTCATCTTGGATAGTGGCTAAATATGGTAGAATGTAAAGAAGAGGGCTATTAGCTTTCCTCAAAGCTAAGGCAGGAGACTGGGACATTTGGAGTCATTATTTTGAGACTCATGAGGGAGTTGCAGAGATAAAATCAAAACCATCTGAGTGATTAACCCTGGCAGGTAGAAAAGACAGGGAGCAGAAGGGGAGTTCTGCCTTAAAAAGGCTGAAGAGTGAAAGCCTCTACACATTGGCTGACCCCAAGTGAAAAAGAGTGTTTTCAGAAGCTGCCCCACAAGAAATGCTATACTCTTAGGCCCTAAACTTTAGTGGGTTCCTTGTTTTCTGATTTCAACATCTCTTTGGATGACAGCTTTCTGAAATTTCTTGGAAGGCTCTTGGTACTTCCTTTTTTTTTTTTTTTTTGTTAAGATTATTTATTTGAGAAAGAGAGTGAGAGGAGGGGCAGAGGGTGAGAGAGAGGGAAAGGACTCCCTGCTAAGCCCGAGGCTAGATCTCACAACCCCAAGATCATGACCTAAGCTGAAGTCAGTAGTCAGACATTTAACCAACTGAGCCACCCATGCGCCCCTCTTGATACTTCTTTTTTTTTTTTTAAGATTTTATTTTATTTATTTATTTGAGAGAGAGAGAGTGAGAGAGAGCATGAGAGGGGAGAAGGTCAGAGGAAGAAACAGACTCCCCGCGGAGCGGGGAGCCCGATGTGGGACTCGATCCCGGGACTCCGGGATCATGACCTGAGCCGAAGGCAGTCACTTAACCAACTGAGCCACCCAGGCACCCCTTGGTACTTCTTTTAGATAGTTCTTCTTGATCCTCATGGAATTCATTAAGGTCTGTGTTCCTTGAGACCATGGATCAACCATGTCTGTCTCTCAGATGCCCATCTATTTCTGTCTCTGCCCATTTGACATGTTTTCATAATGGGAATAAAGGAAGTGAAGCATTTAAAGATCCAGAGAGATTTTGAGGTGGAGAAGAGGGAAATTGGGGAAGCATATGTTGATATTCTCATTATTTCCTGTACAATGGAAAGCATAGTCAATGGCTGAAGGTGATGGAGGTAATTCTTTTTTTTTTTTTTTTAAGATTTTATTTATATATTTGACAGAGAGAGACATAGCCAGAGAGGGAACATAAGCAAGGGGAGTGGGGGAGGGAGAAGCAGGCTGCCCGCTGAGCAGGGAGCCTGATGAGGGGCTCAATCCCAGAATCCTGGGATCATGACCTGAGCCAAAGGCAGACACTTAACGACTGAGCCACCCAGGCACCCCGAGGGGGTAATTTTTATCTCGCATGGTTATGAGCATTAAAGGACATAATGCATATGAAGCATTTAGCACAACATGTAGCTCAATAAATTGGAGTTTTATTTTTTTAATGTTTTTAAAGTTTACTTATTTTTCAGTAACCTCTGCACCCCTTGTGGGGCTTGAACTCACAACCCCAAGATTAAGGGTTGCATGTTGCATGCTATTCCAGCAGAAATTTAGGTACAGAAACGGGCAGCTCAGTTGTACTGCTGATGGGATGTGTAGCACACACCTAGACAGGGACCCATATCCTGTCACCATTCAGCATTTTATAACGTGGCCCCTTGGGTGCCTGGATGGCTCAGTCAGTTAAGCATTTGGCTTTGGCTCAGATTGTGATCCCCGGGGTCCTGGGATTGAGTCCCTCATGGGGCTCCCTACTCAGCAGGGAGTCTGCTTCTCCCTCTCCCTCTGTTCCTCTTCCCTCCCCCCCACCCCGCCGTTTGTGCACTCGCTCTCAAATAAAATTAAAAAAAAAAAGAATATGGCCCCTTCCCGGAGCTGGGTCCATAGCTACACCACTGCTTAAAAAACAATGTCCACCCTTACCCAAACTCAAACCAACACTGACACATACAATACCATTTAAACTCTTTAGAGTTTAAACCTTGCCCCTATATCTTACCACTAGTCAATACATTGCCAGACAGCCCATGTTGTCAGTATCCCTAGCACTACTCATTAAGCCTAAGTGAAGGTTCATGCACTGGCCACTCTGTGTACACATCTGACCTTTAACCATGTGGGGACAGCCATATCTCCTAAGAACCTAAGGCCATTCTAGTCTTCAACATACCTTGGCAGAGTCCTGCTTAGATCACCGTTCATTGTTCATACATACACAGTCCTCAGCAAGTCAGGAGACAGCTCTTATCTGAGAACTGGGCTGCCGCCCATACACCTTTAAAGTTTTCCATGAAACAGCCCTGTACCAGGCCAGAACCCATACCCATGTCAGTGTGTAGCACACCAGTAGACAGATTCGAATCCACACAAGAACAAGAGTCACACAGCTCATTAGCAAGTCCATACACATGCTCGCTTTAGCACATCATGGGAAGGTTAGCACAAAGACCAACACTTACTTGCACTTCCCCCAGATCTCAGTATTCTACAGAATATACAAATCAAAGACCAGGGAACACACTTATCCCATCATTCATTAGGCCATCAGGAGCTCCACACCCAGAACAATAATCCAGTGTCATTCTAGCACTCATCACACTAGGAGGCTTTCCCCAACAAGACTAAGGTCTATATTACAGATCACTTCTTAGCAAACCAAGAGAAAAAGTCTTGCACAGAAAAAGGATAGTGTATAGCACCATTGAACACCATACCAGAAAGTCCTTGTTGACCAAGACCACACTTAACTCATCAGGAAACAGCCCTCACTTGGATGAGATCCTATGCCTATATCATTATAAATATCAAAACCACGATCTGAACCAGACCATCAAACTCCCATACCATCACTTAACATAGTGGGAGGATTCATATGGGGGGGGTGCCCTATATATATGTTCACCAAAGAAGGAATAAGGCCCTGTGAAGAACTGAGCCATTACATGGATCTACCCCACCATACCACCATAGAGCCCATCTCAAATGGGCGTGTATAGCCATACCAAACCACATGGCCCACTGTGAGACAGCGCCAACATAGAGCAGAGCCTTCACGTGTGCCACTTCTCCACATGCCAGAAGACCAGAAGATATTCTCTTCCCAGACCACATTTTGTGGTTACATCAGGACTGGGTACACCAGAACAAAGCCCCCACAAAGATAAACACTTAAAGCTAGATCATCACTCAGCCCATCTGGAGAACCCCACTCCTCAGCTACCACTAGGTTTAGGGCACATACCTTCATCCCCTCTTGGCACCATCTCTGCCTAATCCTTCCCAGACAAAAGTCAACATCCACTCCACCACTGTGGATCCTAAGAGGCAGCATCTGCCCAGGGAATGGCCATTTCTTTCTCCCTATATCCGTGCTTCACACTCGAGGAGATAGCCCAAACTGGAGGCTATACCACCACTTGGTGAACCAATAGACAGCTTCAGCCAAAAACAGAGCTCGTGAGCACATCTCTGCTCAGCAAATCACTGGATGGTTAGGGTGACCAGACCACTGATCTGCATACTGAGCATAGTCTCCTGCCTAGGTTAGGACCTCGACAGGCGACCACATGGTATAGACAATGCAACCTCAGAGGGTATAGGACTAAGTCACACCCAATTTGGCACCCCTCAGAACTGGGACTCAGTGTCCTTATTTGACTCAGTGTCCTTAGTTGCTCAGGATAATGAATAAGAGACTCGGTTCAACCTGAGACCTCACCCTTACTCCTTGCAGTATGCCTGAATCCAGGCCCTAACCAGAACCCTCTCTTCTATCTGTTCATTCTTCATTCACTCCTTTTCTACTGGGTCCTTCCCCAAAGTCCCCCTTATAACCTACTGCATTTCTCTCTTACATCCTGAACACCAAAACTAGCCCTTTCAACTTCTCTTTCTATTCATGTCAGAGCTGAGCTATTTATTTGTTTAGTTATTTCTCTTTTAAAGATTTATTTATAGGGCACCTGGGTGGCTCAGTGGGTTAAAGCCTCTGCCTTCAGCTCGGGTCATGGTCTCAGAGTCCTGGGATCGAGCCCCGCATCGGGCTCTCTGCTCAGCGGGAGCCTGCTTCCACCTCTCTCTCTGCCTGCCTCTCTGTCTACTTGTGATTTCTCTCTGTCAGATAAATAAATAAAATCTTTAAAAAAAAAGATTTATTTATATATTTGAGAGAGAGCGCACGTGCGAGCATGAGTGGGAGGGGCAGAGGGAGAGGGAGAGAGAATCTCAAGCCGACTCTGTGCTCAGTGCAGAGCCCCACACAGGGCTTGATGTCATGACCCTGAGATCAACACCTGAGCTGAAACAAGAGTTGGACCCTTAACCTACTATGCCACCCAGGCGCCCTAGAGCTGAGCTTTTAGAAGGGCATTCTATAGCCCTGTGTCGACCTCCTCTGCTGGCCTCTGCCATCATGACTCAGTTACCACCCCCAAAGGTTACTTGTCCAGCCCTCACCTCCTGGACCTGGTTGGGAGATCAGACACTGGGTTCCAGCTTCCTCAGTGAAAATCTCTCCTCCCTCAGGTCCCTGGATTCTATTCCTGTGTCTCCCTACCTTTCCACACACCCCTCATGCCATCCCATGTCCCCATGGATCATGTTCTCTAGGCCCCTGAGATTTGCTCCAGTGCCCCCTTCTTTGCACAACTTCCAGGTGACCTGTGAGGCTCCTCTCAGGTGTCCCCTCCCCCAGAAACACTGGCTGATCCCACCCACAGTCCCTGCCTGGCCTTGCCTCTCTAGCACAGTGCGACCTTGCATTCTGGGGCATGCATCCCTCCCCTTCTAAAGCTTAGGTCCTCATAGGCAGGAACCCCCTGTTGCTCACCTCTGGGTCCCCTGTTCAGGGTGCAGAACCTGATTCTGAACCAGCTCTTGATAAAACTGTGTGCCTCTGGGGCTGGAGAGCTGGGTGTTTGGAAGCAAGGAGGCATCTAGGACCTGTGCATGGGATCCTGAGCTCCCAGGAACAGGCAGGAGGCCTGCATATTGCTGGATTGTGAGGGGTAGCTATTGCAGAAGGTGGGAGGGGCTGTCAAATCAGGCCTGCTCCCAGCAAGTGGCAGCAAGGGCCACCTCTAATAACCCCCATAAGGGCTCAGTAAATGTGTGTTGAATCAGCTGAGAGGCGTCTGTGCAGACTTCGCCATCATGAGAGGCATGAAGA
Source organism: Nasua narica (assembly GCA_028533885.1). Taxonomy (NCBI): domain Eukaryota; kingdom Metazoa; phylum Chordata; class Mammalia; order Carnivora; family Procyonidae; genus Nasua; species Nasua narica. Next base: position 80,028,406 of record CM052801.1, on the reverse strand, counting down.
GCCCTTGAATTCCTGCTGTTAGTAAAGATAATTTGGCAGGCAGAAGAGAGGGAGGTTGCACGAGCAGCTTGTAGAGAGAAGGACCCAGCTGCAACAGAACAAGAAGTAGTGGCCCGGCCCAACAGTTTGAGGTCAAGTGCAGGGCTCTGATGGCTTCTGGGAAGTGAAGGGAGCCAGGCCCCTTCCTGTATGCAGAGCCAGAGCACTCTCCGTGGTAATGGGTGATACACACCCACACTATGATGGCAATACCATCATAGAGGCAAGGGGTGGCCTCAGGGTAGCCAACTGTCCCAACTTTCCTGGGACCTGGGACTGGGGGATTTCCAAAGAACTGACACTCAGTTTGCAAACCAGGACCAAGCCCCAGGCAAACTGGGACAGTGGTTACCCTTGGTGACAGGGAGGGAGGGAGTATCAGTCTCAACCAGAGCTCCCTCCCCCTCTGCTATTTAGAGCATGGGAAATCAAGGAGGCATCGGTCTGAGTTGCAGCCCCATCAGGATGTGCCAATGGGGCTATGGTCCTGTCTCAAGTTTGCAGGGGGAGGGCTTCCTGGAGGTGGCTTGAGTTGGGCCTTCTTCTCTCTACTGGAGGGCTTATCGTAAAGGAATTGGGTGTCAGCTGTGGTCACTGTGTTTGGCAGGGGTGCTGTGAGGGTTAATGCATGTATTAACCTTCTATAAGGGGCCAAGCCTTATGTGCAAGCTGCATGTGAGATATGCAACAAGCCTGCAATTGTCCTGAGCTGTTTTGCCACAGCGTAAAACATAACGATCACTACCGTGGCTCTGCGACCACGGGTCCCTGGAATTTCAGGGCAGTTTTTACTACAGCGTCAGCATTGTTTTGTTTATTTATTTTTAATTAAGAATAAATTCACATCACTTGTAATTTGTCATTTTGGTTTTTTTTTTATTATTTTATTTATTTATTTAACAGAGAGAGAGAGGGATCACAAGTAGGCAGAGAGGCAGGCAGAGAGAGAGGGGAGGAAGCAGGCTCCCTGCTGAGCAGAGAGCCTGATGCGGGGCTCGATCCCAGGACCCTGAGACCATGACTGAGCCGAAGGCAGAGGCTTTAACCCACTGAGCCACCCAGGTGCCCCTGTCATTTTATTTTTTAAAGATTACTTGTTTATTTGAGAGGGAGAGCAGGAGCAGCAGGGAGGGCCGGAGAGTGCAGGAGGGGGAGAGGCAGACTTCCCCACAGAGCATGGAACCAGATGCAGGGCTTGATCCCAGGACCCTGAGATCACAACCTGAACGAAGGCAGCCACTTCACCAACTGAGCCACCCAGGCGCCCCAGAGCTTTTATTTTTTGATAATAGTGAGATGCATGATTTGCACGTGGTCTTGATGCCACGCACTTTACTCCTGCCAAAGGCTCTGGAGTCAAAATTCTGCGGTTTCTGATCTGAGAGAGAAAGTGCATTCCCCCATGGCCCTTACAGGGGAGGACAACTAGAGCTCGCACCTGGCCTCTCCAGGCAGCTTTCTGTGAGACAGCCTTTGCCCGTGACGCTTGTCCTTACTTTCATAACGTGTTGTATTCTTCAAACTCTACATTTGTAAGCATTGTCATGTTGGATCTCTGGATCTTTGGTAGCAAGCCAACCTGTTTTCACTACTGGGAGCTTGAGGTAGGGGAGTTGTGCCTGCTTCTTGTCTGGAGATTTGGGGGAGCCGGGCGACTGTAGAACTAAGCCATGCCAGGGTGGTATCAAAGAACTGTATGTGCCTTCTAGACATGCGGCATGTAGACATCTAGACCTATGAGAGAGGCCCGAGGTCTCTCTGATTCCAAAGCCCATGCTTTTGATGACTTCTCTGTACTGCCCTTTCTCTCTTCATTAGATATTCCTGTCACAAAGCAAGGCTTCCCATTTTATAGCCTTGTCTTTCTTCTCAGAACTAGGGCTTGGCATGTTTTTCCTTCGTTCCTCTCTTTTTGCTTCCCTCTCTTGATTCTGTTTACTCTTAGTTCTTCTCCTTTCCTTTCTTCCCTTCCTCCCTGTTTTGCTTCTTTCTGGTCTTCCTTTTAAAATCCCTTCTCCTTGCTTCCCTCCTCCCTTTTTTCCTTCCCTCCCTCCTTCCTTCCCTCCCTCCTCCTTTACCATTGGGATTCTCCCATTGTCTATGTGGTCGTCCTACAACCCTGGATAAATACCTCACTTAACCCACTACTTCATACAATATCTTGTAAAAACTCGACCCTAAGATTCATCTTAGCTTCCTGCCGGCAGCATTGCTGGAAGAGCAACACTGGCAGCATTGCTGGAAGAGAGGACACTCCCTAGCCCACCTTACAGGTACATGGCAGACAGGGTGAGATAGCATACCAAGAGCTCCGCCTACAAGAGGAAAGTGCTGGGTATTTTCCCTGGATCTTCTTACCCTTCCCCCTAGATCCATTCTTCACATTTTTCTGCCTTATCCTGCGCCCTGGGAGACCAACCCTTCCGTGGTCTGTGTCACATGGGCTTCTGGTTGTATTTGGCCAGTGGTAGGCGCTGACATAAGATTAGAGGGTAGAAAGCAAGAGAAGTCAGAGTATGTATTCTTTCTGTTCCCTTCCTGCCCAGCCATGGTTCTGGAAAGGGCAGCATTCCTCAATGGCCACAACTGCTCTCAAACTACCCTTTTCCATAGCTCCTTCTCTTATCAGGTTCTAGTATTATTTCCCGCTCTTCGCCTCTTCTGGTCAAGGGGTATTTCCCTCTGTTACTAGTCCCTGAACACTTTACCATCCCTTGTTCTCTTATCCCTGCCCACACCTTCATTCAGCTCATCTCGGATAAATCCTTTGAGTGTGCCATCTGTCACTTGCCAGGACCCTGCCTCATACAAGCAAGACAAGGAGCCTAGGACCCTAGGACTGGGGCCAAGATAGCACCACTTCCATCGAGCCTGGGGTTCTCTTCCCCATCAAGTGAGAGCACATGTTGTCAGAGCCATGGGCTTGGGTGCTAGAAAAAACAGTGAATCCAAATCTGAAGTCGAAGTGCAAAAGACATTCTTTCATACAAGGCTCTTGGGCTTTGTGTGAGGAAATGAGGTATGAAGGCCAGGCTTTGCTAGGACTACTAGACCCTAAACAGAGAAGATGGTACAGAATCACTATTCACTCCTGACTTCCTGGTCTGTGTCAGGGTGGCTCAGGTGCTCTCAAATCCAGACTTCATGGGAATGAACAGTCTTATCTGAATCAGAGAGAGTGATAAATCAGGATGTCATTTTAGTCCTTAGTAGGGCAGTGTGAGTACAGCGTATTTCCTTTGTCTACGTTGTTCCCAAGCCAGCTATCTGGCAGCCTCTGTGACCTCCTAGAATGACAGTAATCATCTGAGGTGACTCTTGTGGGTCTCCTGGTTTGTGTTAATTGTTCCCACGGCTGGAATTCAACCGTGTCTCTGCGTGTATCCTTGGAGGGGAGGCAACACAAAGCAATTTGTTTGCATCAGTATCAAATTACATAGGGCACCTGTGTAAAGGAGGTTTTCATGGGCACCTGGGGAGATATGAAAATAAAGAAGATGGTGCCTTATTTTTCTTGGGTGTTGATTTTTCTGCCCAGTCTCAGAGACACGTATTTAAGCCCTATAGAGAGAGAGAGGCTAATGGCAAAAGCTGATGGATCTGGTTCCCCTCTGAAGTGTGATAGTAGGGGAGGGAGCACTCCCCTGATGCCTCAATAATTTGCAATTTCAGCGGTCTAAGGAGGCTACACTCTTCGCACAGATGTGGTGGTAAGAAAAATTACGCAAAATCTGGAAATAAGGCAAAAGGGTGTCCTTTCCATGTCATATTGGAACCTTGTCTAACAAGTCCACCTGAAGATTATTTAATTCTCTAGGGAAATCCATTTTGTGTGACTTACTATTGACTATTGATTAAAGCCAAGTCTTTGTGAAGTCTGTTAACTTGCAGATTTTTTGTTTGTAGGGATGCAAGTGATTCAGTCTGGTAGAAAAGACCACACCCAAGGTAACAATTATATTTCCCCACGGTCCATTAACTAGTATTGTATCTAATTTAACTTTGTATTTTGTATGAGTCATATTTTTTAAAGATTTTATTTATTTGAAAGAGAGAGAGAGAAAGGGCACCAGGGTGGCTCAGATGGTTAAGAGTCTGCCTTCTGCTCGGTTGTGGTCCCAGGGTCCTGGGATCGTGCCCCGCGTCGGGCTTCCTGCTCAGTGGAGAGCCTGTCCCTCTGCCGCTCCCCCTGCCTGTGCTCTCTCACTCTCTGCCAAACAGATAGATAAAATCTTAAAAAAAAAAAAAAAGAGGAAGAGAAAGAGAGGGTGGATGAGCAGAGGGGAGGGGCAGAGGGAGAGGGAGAAGCAGACTGCCTGCTGAGCCGGGAGCTCAATGCTGGTTTATCCAAGGAGCTTGGGATCATGCTCTGAACTAAAGGCAGACGCTTAACTGACTGGGCCACCCAGGAGTCCCTGTACAAGTCATATTTTTAACCTTCTAAAGATTATACTTTGACAGTGGACTGTGGTAGCTGTGGCAAGGGTGAGGGACTCAGAAGATGTTTTATTGAGCAATGTGAAAAGAATAGTGGGTGCTGTTAACTCTAGTTAACAGATATGTTTGTGAGGACATTAGATACACCTCCTGATGAATCGTGGATATCATTTGGCAAAATAAATATTTTTCCCAAAGTTCCTGGTTTTATCTTGACTGTGAAGACAAGGAAGTCAGAAGAGGGAGGCTGCCCAAGTTTCACTGAGACATTTTTTCAGAACCTTTTCCTGAAAACTTCTGCTTGGATATCTTTTTGCCAACTCTAACTCAGCATATCTAACACTGAGCTTATTTTTTCCTCAAACGTACTCCTACCATTTTCCCTACTCAATTGAATGGCACCTCTGCTCATCCAGTCTTTCAAGCCAGAAACTGGAAAGTCCTCTTGGGCTTCTCCTGCTTCTCCATCTTCTACCTATAATCAGTATTGTTAGCCTAAATAAAGAGGTAAACTGAGGCAAGCCAGAATTACCAGAAATTGAGTTTATTCAGGAATAGTGGAGGAGTTACAATTTGGAAAACCCATGATGTAGCAGGCTACGGGCTGGTCTGTGGAGGGCTTGAGGTGGGCTGTATTAATGGGCAGAGTGCAAAAAGGGGGAAGTCCAGCCCCTGTCAAAGCAGTAAGTCCATTGGCTTGAGGATGAGAGAGATTCCTGGTGGGTTTTCATTGGTCAGGAGATAAGTCTATCTTCTTATGAATCAGACATTTAAGAAAAACTGGTCTCTCAGTTCTTTTTTTTTTTTAAGATTTTATTTATTTATTTGACAGAGAGAGAGAGAGAGAGAAATCACAAGTAGGCAGAGAGGCAGGCAGAGAGAGAGGGGGAAGCAGGCTCTCCACTGAGCAGAGAGCCTGATGTGGGGCTCGATCCCAGGACCCTGAGATCATGACCTGAGCTGAAGGCACAGGCTTTAACCCACTGAGCCACCCAGGCGCCCCTGGTCTCTCAGTTCTTAAGTTTCATTCTTCCAAGTATGTATCTGCGAGATTCTCCATTTTGTATCCTCCAGTTCCATTTTATTTATTTATTTATTTTAAACATTGATTTTTTAAAGTAATCTCTATACCCAAGAGGGGGCTCAAACTCATGATCCAGAGATCAAGAGTCACACGCTCTACTGACTGAGCCAGCCAGGCACCCCCTTCAGTTCCATTTTAGTTTTATTTTTTTTAAGTTTTTAAAAAAAGTTTTAATTAAGATTCATTTATTTATGAGAGAAAGAGAGTGTGTGCACACGTGCACACACACAAGGGGGGAGGAGGATCAGAGGAAGAGGGAGAAGCAAACTCCCCACTGAGCAGGGAGCCCAATGCAGGGCTCGATCCCAGGACCCCGAGATCATGACCTAAGCTGAAGGCAGATGCTTTACTTATTGAGCCACCCATGTGTCTCAAAAAAATTTTTTTTAAGTTTTATTTATTTAAGTGATCGCTATACCCCACATGGAGCTTGAAGTCATGACCCTGAGATCAAGAATCATAAGGTCCTCAGACTGAGCCAGCCGGGTACCCCTAAAGACTATTTTAAGATTTTATTTTTTTAAGATTATTTAATCTATACACCCAACATGGAGCTCGAACTCATAACCCCAAGATCAAGAGTCACATGCTCTACCCATTTTGCACAGTTCCAAATGGCACAGTTTCCTTCTGGGTGGCAGCCAGAGTCCCGTGGTGGGACTCACACGTCCCCAATCTGGAGGACTTGGTGATCCAGCCATGAACCCCTGCAGTTATGTTTTAGATTGAAATTTGTTTATACACACAAGTTTTACTAATTCTGTCTCATACACATTTATCCCTTCTTGTTCAGGCTTCCTGTTACTGCTTTCTCAATTCAGTTCTTTATCACCTCTCACTGATGAACCTCCTCACCTGCCTCAGGCTCACCTTTCTTATCATCCATTCTGCTAGTCCGGTTTATATCATGTTACCAGTTTCATCTCTCTAAAAGAAGATTGTAATCATGTTACTCCTCTGATTAAAACCCTTCAAGGGAGGGGCACCTGGGTGGCTCAGTCAGTTAAGTGTCTGCCTTCAGCTCAGGTCATGATCCCAGCATCCTGGAATCAGGCTCCCTTCTCAGCAAGATGCCTGCTTCTCCCTCTCCCTCTGCCTCTCCCCCCCACTTGTACTCTCTCGTGTGCTCTCTCTCTCTCTCAAATAAAGAAATAATCTTAATAAATAAATAATCTAAATAAATAAATAAAATAAAATAAAACCCTTCAAGGGAAGCCAGTGCAGAAGTGGAATGGATAGAATTTAATGATGGAATGGATAAAGCAATCAAGGGAATGAAAAAAAAATCAAGGGTTTATTGCTGCCGATAGGATAAAGTCCAGTCCAGGCTCTTAGCACTATTTTATAACCCGATCTCAACCTGTTTTATCAGCCTTGTCTCATCTCCAGGCCCTCCCTAGCAAATATCCTAGCAAACATCCTATGCTGCAGTTACATTGCAGTTCTCACCATGCTCTTTCGAGCTTTCTTGTTTTTGTGCTTTCTGTTACCTTTGTCCCAAATGATTTCATTCCTCTTCATTGATTCCTAGTCACCTGTCAAACTCCTCCAGGTGGAAGTCACCGATGTCTCCTTAAATTTTACACCCTATACACCTTACTTCACCCTGGTCCTGACACTGGTAGCCCTTGAAAATAACCCTATTAGATAATATCAAGCAAAAGAAACAAAGTGAAATAGAGTATTATATTAGTTTTGCATTTGTTCTGGAAAGAAGGAAAAATTTCAAAAGCATTCATATATCTATTTATCTTTTTAAAAAGAAACACAAGACAAATAAACCAGAATACAACCAGGTTGGTCACTTATAAGAGGTTGGATCAGAGAGAACAGCTGGTACAGAAAAGACGTGGAAGGAATGATACTCCTGAGTATGCATTACTACATAGTTTTGACTTCTAAAGCATATTAGTACTCTATATATTCAAAACTGAAAAGTGAATCAGTAAGGATGAAGAAAGGGAGGCTGATTAAGGTTCTCGCTCTCTCCCTTTCCCTCTGCCCCTGCCCCTGCATGTGTTTCTCTCTTTAAAAAAATTAAAATCACGGAAGGACAAATGAACATCATGTACCTCCAGTGGTAAAACCCTGAGAAGGACATGACACTGCCTATGTAAGAGTCTAGTCAAGAATACAGTGGAGGGCGCCTGGGTGGCTCAGTCATTATGCATTTGCCTTCTGCTCAGGTCATGATTCCAGAGCCCCCAGATCGAGTCCTACATTGGGCTCCCTGCTCAGCAGAGAGCCTGCTTCTCCCTCTGCCCTTCACCCAGCTTGTGCTCTGTCTTTCCCTCTCTCTCAAATAAATAAATAAAATAAAAAAGAACACATACAATGGAATATTGTTCAGCCATAAAAGGAATGACACATATTACCACATGGATGAACCTTGAAGACATACACTAAGTGAAATAAACTAGACACAAAAAGGACAAATATTGTATTATTCCACTTATATGAGGAACCGAGAGTATTCCAATTCATAGAGAAAGAAAATAGAATGGTAGTTATCAGGGGCTAGGGAGAATGAGGAATGGGGAGTTACTGTTTAATAGGTACAGAGTCTCAGTTTGGGAAGATGGAAAAGTTCTGGAGATGGATGATGGTGTTGGTTGTACAATGTGAATGTATTTAATGCCACTGAACTATACACTTAAAAATAGTTAAACTGGGGGGTGCCTGGCTGGCTCAGTCAGTAGAGCATGCGACTCTTGATCTCAGGGTCATGAGTTTGAGCCTCATGTTGGGGATAAAATTTACTTTAAAAATAAGTACAAGGATAAAAAAAAAATAAGTACAAGGATACTTGGCTGGCTCAGTTGGTAGAGCATGTGACTCTTGATCTCAGGGTCATGAGTTCTAGCCCCATGTTGGGTATAGAGATTATTTTTAAAAAAAGAATACATAATTTCAATGTAATCATGAGAAAATAGTAGAAAAACACAAAATGAGAAATATTTTATTTTTTTAAAGAAGGGTATGTCTTCTTCAAAAATGTCTCTGTCATAAAAGACAAAGCAAAAAAAAAAGATGGGGGCACTTGGCTGGCTCAGTTGGTAGAGCATGCCATTCTTGCACTCAGGATTGTGAGTTTGATCCCCTGTTGGGTGTAGAGATTACTTAAAAATAAAATCTTAAGATGTACCTGGGTGGCTCAGTTGGTTGAGCATCTGACTCTTGATTTCTGCTCGGGTCATAATCTCAGGGTCATGGGATTGAGCCTGTTAAGACTCTGCTTTCAGCAGGGAGTCTGCTTGAGATTTTCTCTCTCTCCATCTTCCTCTGCCCCTCCCTGCCACCACTCCCTCAAATAAATAAATACATAAATCTTTAAAAGATAAAGAAAAGAAAATCTTTAAAAAAAGATGAAGCCTATGGAAATGTTCCAGATTAAAGGAAGCTAAAGAGAAAAGGCATGGGTTCACAAACTGAAGTATATAGGGGTGAGGGGCAATAATGTATAATACTCTTAAATAGTTCAGGGGAAGATAAAAACAGATAAAGCATGTAAAAGCACATGGGCTAAAAAGTTAATATTACATGAATCTGGGTAAAGGTATTGGAGGAGGTCACTGAGAGGGCATGACCCCCTGATTGACCCATGAGCTAGACCCCATTCAATCAGAGATTCCTCACCTCCTCTCCTATCCTGGGAATGTATATTCTGCCCACCGTTCCCATAGTGGAAGCTGTTCCAAGGACGTAGCCTTGAGAGAATAAGGTGTTGTTGAGACCATCTGGACTATATATACAACTGAACCCCGTTAATGCCTCTCTATATACTTTTTTTAGGGGCACCTGGTGGCTCAGTCGGTTAAGCGTCTGCCTTTGGCTCAGGTCATGATCTCAGGGTCCTGGGATGGAGCCCCGAATCAGGCTCCCTGCTCAGTGGAGAGAGCCTGCTTCTCCCTCTCTCTCTGCCTGCTGCTCCCCCAGCTTGTGCTCTAGTTCTCTCTCAAATAAATAAATAAGGAGCTACCAAGGTTTCAAACCAACAAAAGGTGTCCTTGATGCTCTTCTTACTCTAGCACGCTTGCTCTAAGCTTGAAATTATTTCCAAATAAAAAGTTTACAAAACAAAACGGTAGTACCTTTAGAGTATGTGTTAAAGCATATTGTGATTGTGGCTCCCCTAGTCTGTGAGTAATCACAGACACGGACTATGTCTTTTTTTTTTAAGTAAGCTCTGCACCCAGTGTAGGGCTTGAACTCCTGACCCCCAAGATCAAGAGCCACACGTTCCAGGGACTGAGCCAGTCAGGTGCTCAGACTTAATCACCATTGCCAGAGCCTGGGAGTGGGTGGGTACCTTCACAGAATAGTAGGTATGCAATGCATGTTTGATAATTGACATAAGCATTTGCAAATGAATGCCCCACAAAAGTTGTGCTGATGAGGGTTATTTCCTGGGTGATATGCAGCAAGGGTTCAGGCAAGTTAAGAAGTCTCTGCTGGTTCTCCTATCTAAGCATTTATGGGTCTCTTTTTCTTGTGGTTAGTATACCTTTTTTTGTGGTATTTCTTTATTTTTCTTAGAGTATCATTGACATATAACATGTTAGTTTCAGGTATACAATATAATGATTCAATCCTTTATACATTGCAAAATGATCACTACAATAAGTCTGGTGGTTACCTTCCATCATCATACAGTTACAAACCCTTTTTTTATAATGAAAACTTCAAGATTTACTCTCTTGGCAACTTTCAAATATGCAATACAATATTATTAACTATAATCACCGTGTTGTATATTACATCACTGTGACATTTATTTTATAACTGAAGTTTGTACCCCTCAATCCACTTCACCCATTTTACCCACCTTCCTCTCCCCTCCCTTGTGGCAATCACCAATCTGTTCTCTGTATCTATGAATTTTGTTTTGTTTTGCTCATTTGTTTTGTTTTTTAGATTGTACATGTAAGTGAAATCCTGTAGTATTTGTCTCTCTCTGTCTGAGTTATTTCAGTTAGCATAATACACTCAAGGTCCATCCATGCTGTTGCAAATGGCAAGATTTCATTTTTTATGGCTAAGTAGTATTCCATTATATATATGTATCACATATTTTTTACCCATTTATCCGTTGATGGACACTTACGTAGTTTCCATATCTTAGCTATTGTAAATAATGCTGCAGTGAACATAGGGAGTGCATATATCTTTTTGAATTCATGTTTTCATTCTCTTTGGATAAATACCCAGAGTGGGATTGCTAGATCATATGGTAGTTCTCTTTTTAATTTTTTGGGGAACCTCCATACTGTTTTCCACAGTGGTGTAAATTTCTTGATGTTATTGCCTCTTCAGGGATTCATTTGATATCACAGGCATTATATCTCTGTAAAGCATGTGCTATGGATTCCTCAGTTCTGAATATGTTAAGGCTTTCCTAAAGTAAAGCCCAAACAATTTTGTGCAGGCTATGTTGAAATTTACCATTTCCCGTATCTCTATAATTGAGCAGACACCCTGAAAAATTTGTGAACACTCCCACACCACCTTCACAAAAAGATATGATTGTAAGCCACAAAGAAGTCACATGATTCACTGAAGAAACTCTCTGAATAAGTGCCTGCCTCATTATATCTGCCTCTAATTAAGAGAATGACTCATCAGTATTCCATGATGGTTAATTATTTTTACTACTGCTTTTGACTATTTTCAAAAAAACCATAACTAAAAAAATTTTTTTAATCATAATTCACTCATTCATTAAATAAAAAAAAATTGTTGAGTATCTTCAATTTGAGGGGTAGTGACCTGGTCACTGAGGATACAGTAGTGAACAAAACAGATATGTCTCGGGGTGCCTGGGTGGCTCAGTCGTTAAGCGTCTGCCTTTGGCTCAGGTCATGATCCAAGGGTCCTGGGATTGAGTCCTGCATCGGGTTCCCTGCTCTGAGGGAGGCCTACTTCTCCCTCTCCCACTCCATCTGCTTGTGTTCCCTCTCTCACTGTGTCTCTCTCTGTCAAATAAATCAATAAAAATCTTAAAAAAAAACAAAACCCAAAAAACAGATATGTCTCTGGTGTCATGGAGTTTACAGTGTGGTAGGAGAGACAAATAATACTTATTAGACAAATAATCAGAGATTGCCTTTGTAAAACTCAACATTTAAAAAAAGATACAACAGATTTCCAGGCTTAAGACTCAATGTTCCTAGAAATCATTTCTTTAGGAAGTTTGGGTGTATACATTTTGTGGTTTTACAAAGTTATCAGTTAGAGTCTTTCTATATATTTCCTCCTTGGATTGAAAGTTAATGCTGTTGGCTTAACATTAATAGAAGAGAATTAACTTGTCAGCAATTTTCTCAGTAACTTAAGAAATGAGCCCTGTATCAGTGACCAGCGGGAACAGATGGCACACTCAAATTTTTTGAAAGAAGCATTTAATAAAGTAACTATGTGCAGAATTTAGTAGTGTTGATAGTGTGTCGAGAATCCACAAGTGATATTCCAGAACCTGCGGCTAGCAAGGCTGTTAACATCCTTATACCTAAAGCAACAGAAGGAGAGAGTGATTTCTTGAACCTGGGTTGGGGAGAGCAAGGGCCTTGTGGCAAGGGCTACTTGATGGGAGAGACTATGACCTTCAGGTGAGGGAAACAGCCAGCCAGCCTACAGAAACTTCTCAGAGAACAAGTCATAGAAGTAGGTACCCCAACTTTGTTCTCCTCCATTCCTTCGATTTCCTACCAGTCCTCTCTACTGGCCAAACCCAACTGGAAGCCAGTGGCCATGGAGCTCACCGATATCTGTATAGGGGTGAGCAGAGTGGGGAGTGGATCCGGAGGAGCAAATCTATAAAGGATAAGAAGCACAGGTCCTTAGTACTCTCTTCTCATCACAGCCTAGGTCTTGACTCTACCTCTCTTACATTTTATTTTCTAATCTTATGATCTCCTCCTCTCCCTTTCTAATGTAAAACTGAGGCTCATCCTTGAAAGCTAATCCTTGTTACTTTTTCCTAGTTGTAGAGGCTTCTTTGAGACCACAGGCTTGAGCCATGGAAACTTGGTCAAGACAAAAGGGTCCATGGGACCCCACCCCCCTGGCTGAATCCAGACAGGCCAATCGGGTGACCCATCTCAAAATAGCCATAGGCCCTAACTGACCAATGGGCTGCTATGTACAACCAGACACGGTTACCGAAAAAGGGAAAATTCCATATGTTCCTCACCCTCCTCACCTTCCCCCTTTAAATACAGCCCCCACCCACTGCCTCCTTGCAGACAATCTCTGCTTTGCTCCCTTGTGTGGTGTATTCAATAAACTTCTAGCTCCTTTGTTCAGCCTTGGGTGAATTCTTTTACCACTGGGGCCACCGGCTTCCACCCCATTGGGTTGCTTTACATTTGGGGGGCTCCATCGGATGGGGAGAGACACTACCATTGTGACTTCTGGCCTTCTTCCTCCCTCCCTCATCCCTTTGACCAAGATGTTTTCACCCATTCAGGGTAACCTTGCCCAGTTCAGCCCAAGTTCTGGAACACAATTTTGGCTAAGGCCCCCAAAGCAAGAACTTCTTGCTTTAGCCCTGTGAGTGGCAAGTGGATGTAACAGAATGACATGGGAAGCACTTACTTGTGTCAGACTAATAACTCAGTCACCACTCCGGTTCTGTTTACCTCCACCCCCACCTCTTGCCTGACAACCACACCCATGATTAGGATCATTGAGAACAAAGACACTGGACTCCAAACAACCAGTTTCAAAGATACCACCTACCTCATCAGAGGAAGGATGAAAATGGTTGGAGAGACTATGAACCCGAAGAACTAGTATTTCTTGCCCAGGCCATATGATGAAATGTTTTTTTTTCTTTCTGGATGATAAAATTTTTAAAAAGGCAGGCTAGTAAAGAGTTCTGGCATGCATGGGAAAGAAACTCCAACTTAAGTACTGTGGCTACCTTTGGAGAGGGATGGTAAAGAGATCCAGGAGAAGTACAGAGGGAGATCCAATTGGGATTAAATTTTATTTCTTAACAGAAATGCTGAAGCATATGGAAGAAAATGCTAGAATTTGCTAGTGAATGGCAGGGTGCTACTTAAGAAATTCTTTGTTCTTTTCTCTGTGTGGAGAGTACAGTTGGAGCGGGGGCAGGGCTACACGTGACCCAGGAAAACAGACAGGATGTAGAGAATAGTGCAATTATCTGTCTGCCTGGGTTCCAGTGGTGTTCTGGGAGCATGTTTCTTTAGTCTAGCCACAGGCTAACTGCCTCACGGGGCTCTGGAATCCTGATATGTGCAGTTGGAGACTTGATAAACTTTGCATCCCTAGCTCTGGTCCACAAAGAAGGTAGTCCTCTCTAGGAGTTCAGAGTCAGTCTGTAGAACCAGTGTGCCCGGGTCAGATCTTGGTTGGGGCATGTCCTGGCTGTGTCCCAGTTTCTTCATCTGTAAAATGGGATGAGAATGTCAACCCAAGTCAAAAGGCTGTTGAGAGGATTATGGCCACAGACTTAATTTTATGCTATTTTAGGCTGTTATTCTCCCAGACAAGCTGAACTAAAGAGAACAGTCCTCTCGCACAGGGGTTGGCAAATTTTCACTGTAAAGGGCCACGTACTAAACATTTGAGGCTTTGCAGGCCATACGATTTCTGTCCCAACTGATGTAGGAAAGATGTTAGGGTTCAAAGCCAATGGCCAAGAAAGATGTCTTGAGACGTCTTTGGTGAAAAAGGTGGTTTTACTATAAAGCACGGGGGTAGGACCCGTGGGCAGAAACAGCTGGGGTCATGAAGAGTGATCCGTTATATACTTGCAAGTTGGGAGGGGGTTAGGAACAGAACAAACTTCCAAGGTATTTTGGAAATAAGATTTCCAGGATCCTGAGGGGCTTAGCTATCATTAGGAAAGGGCATTTATTACTGTTTAGTAAACTCTCAGTCAAGAGACCCTTCAGATGTGCATCAGTGGGCCATATGGAGGATGATTCCTAATGTGTATCTTGGGGGGGGTTGAACTAAAGGGAGCTCCAAAAGAATTTCCATATGTTTAAAGTAGACTCACAGGATCCTAGAGGGCTAAGATTGTCTTTTGCCCTTAGCAAAGTGTCAACATTTAGGCAGTTGAGTCCCTAGAGGAAGGTCATTCTGCCTGTTTCAAGGACTTGTCAATGGGCTGTAAGTCGTAAGGAAATTTAATAATTTTTCTTCTGCCTTGGTTTCCCACATCACCAACTACTTAACTCTGGTGTTGTAGTGAGAAAACAGTCATGCACAATACATCAACAAATGGATATAGTTTTGTTCCAATAAAATTTTATTCATTACATCCATTAATAACCAGTGGGAGCCAAAGGCCTGAGTTTTCAGGGTCCAAGAAGGAATTGGGGGAGCAGGGACTGCATTATCCTCTGGGGAGAGGGCATGCGTCGCAAAGACAGAGTATGAGGGTAGCTGTAAGGGATTGACTTCTGAATGGAAAACAGCTTAAAGGGGAGCACTGTGTGCTGCAAAGGAGACAGGAGGGAAGAATCAGGGAAGAGTTCATTAATTATTTGCAACTTCACATGGGTATGCCCCTTGTGGGTTCTAAGGAGTCCTGATGTATTGTCCTCCTCAGTCCTCAGAATAGCCAGGCAAGGACTAGTGTGGCTGAGCCCCTAAGATAATCATCTCTGTCCATGAGCCATCTATCCATTTACCACAGTGTGCACTAAAAAATAAGTTTCTATGAGGATAATTTAAAAAAAAAAAAAGGCTCCAAATGGAGTCACTTGCAAACCAAGACTTAATTGCAAGATTTAAAGTGACCTTTAACCAGTCAATCTGGAATTTCCTGATCAGCACTAGTGAAATAATCTGCATGATAAGACCCCCTGCCCTTCTTCCTATGTGAAGGTGACCTTGCCTCAAACAATCTTTTCCTTTCTTTTGCTAATAACTTCCTTGTTTCTGCCTGTACAAACCTTCCGTTTTGTAAAACTCTTTTGTACAGGGCTTTTCTATTTGCTAGATGGGATACTGCCTGATTCATGAATTGCTGAATAAAGTCAATTAGCTCTTCAAATTTGCTCAGTTAAATTTTTGCTCCAACTGTACCAGGACAAGAGTCAGGGAAGCACCAAATTAGGAAATAAGGAGTACCCAGGGAACCACTCCTGATCTTCTCCCTAACCTAACTGTATGTACAGCTTTGAAAGACATGCCTGAAACCTTAAGCCAAAAACTGCTTTAGGTCTTCTATATTAGGTTATGGCAAATCAGGTAATTCAGACCAACCCTCCTTTAAAGACAAGTAAAAAAGGTGAACAAAGTCTAGGAAAAAATGTTTAAAACCATCAAGAGAGGACACCTGGGTGGCTCAGTTGGTTAAGCAACTGCCTGCGGCTCAGGTCATGATCCTGGAGTCCCACGATTGAGTCCCACTTTGGGCTCTCTGCTCAGCAGGGAGTCTGCTTCTCCCTCTGACCTTCTCCCCTCTCATGCTCTCTCTCACATGCATAAATAAAATCTTTAAAAAACAATAAATAAAAAATAAAAAAAATAAAACCATCAAGAGAGCTACTGATATTGTAGGCATTTTATTAGTTGAATATTGAGGAGGTATTTAGGTAATAAGAGAATTTCATGACCTTATTTTATGTCAGACATCTAAAAAAAATTTATTTATTTCTTATTTATTTATTTATTTGTTAGAGAGAGAGAGAAAGAGAGCACAAGCAGGCAGAGCAGCAGGCAGAGGCAGAGAGAGAAGCAGGCTCCCTGCTGAGCAAGGAGCCTGATGGGGAACTCGATCCCAGGACCCCGGGATCATGACCTGAGCCCAAGGCAGCCACCCAACCGACTGAGCCACCCAGGCGTCCCTGTCAGACATTTTTAAAACAGATTTATTTATTTGAGAGAGAGAGAATGAGCAGGAGAGGAGAGGGAGAGGGAGAATCTCAAGCAGACTCTGAGCTGAGCATGGAACGTGACACAGGGCTCGATCACATGACACACATCAGGACCTGAGCTGAAACCAAGAGTTGGATGTTTAATCGACTGTGACACCCAAGTGCCCCACATGTCAGAATGTTTAACATTAAAATAAAATGGATAAATTCTTTGAAAATACAACTTATAAAATTAATACAGAAAGAAAATAGAAAGCTCAAATAATATTAAAGTTTCAGGCCCAGAGTGCTTCACAGTTGAGTTCTACTAAATATTTGGAGAAGAAATAGCTCCAGTCTCTTCCAGATTCTAGAAATAGGATATTGGCCAACTTATTTTGTGAGGCTCCGCTAACCTCGGTAATAGAACAAGGACAATTTAAGAAAGGCAAAATGATAGGCCGATTTCATTCATCAACATAGATGCAAAACTCCTAAACCAAATTTTAGCAAACCAAGTCCAGCAATATATGGAGGAAAAGATAATATATCTTGAATAGGTTGGGTTTATGCCCAGAAATGTAAGTATATTTTGACAAAAGAAGCAATTATTTTAATTGGCCATATTAACATGTTTCTTTTCTTTTTCAATTTTTTATTTAAATTCTAGTTAGTTAACATATACTGTAACATTGTTTTCAGGAGCACAATTTAGTGATTTGTCATTTACATATAACACCCAGTGTTCAATATGACAAGTGCCCTCCTTAATACCCATCACCTATTTAGCCAGTCCCCACCCACGTCCCTCCATCAACCTTGTTTGTTCTCTATCATTAAGAGTCTTATGGTTTGGGCCCCTGGGTGGCTCAGTTGGTTGAGCGACTGTCTTTGGCTCGGATCACGGTCCCGGAGTCCCGGGATCGAGTCCCACATCGGGCTCCCGGCTCCACGGGGAGTCTGCTTCTCTCTCTGACCTTCGCCCCTCTTATGCTCTTTCTCGCTCTCTCTCGCAAAAAAAAAAATAAATAAATCTTAAAAAAAAAAACAAAACTCTTATGGTTTGTTTCCCTCTCTCTTTTTTCCTCCCTTCCCATATGTTCATCTGTTTTGTTTCTTAAACTCCACAGATGAGTGAAATCATATGGTATTTGCCTTTCTCTGCCTGACTTATTTCGCTTAGCATAATCCACTCTAGCTCCATCCACATTGTTGCAAATGGCAAGATTTCATTGCTTTTGATGGCTGAGTAATATTCCATTGTATACATATGCCTCTTCTTTATCCGTTCATCAGTCAGTGGACATTTGGGTTCTTTTCATAGTTTGATTATTGTTGATAATGCTGCTATAAACACTGAGGTACATGTACCCCTTTGAATCAGTATTTTTGTATCCTTTGGGTAAATACCTAATAGTGTAATTGCTGGGTCATAGGGTAGTTCTATTTTTAACTTTTTGAGGAAACTTCATACTGTCTCCCAGAGTGGCTGCACCAGTTTGCATTCCTACCAACAACATAAGAGGGTTCCCCTTTCTCAGCTGTGAGATGATATTTTTTTTTTAAAGATTTTATTTATTTATTTATTTATTTATTAGGAAAGAGAGAGAGTGAGAGAGAGAAGGTCAGAGTGAGAAGCGGACTCTCCATGGAGCTGGGAGCCCGATGTGGGACTCGATCCCGGGACTCCGGGATCATGACCTGAGCCGAAGGCAGTCGCTCAACCAACTGCGCCACCCAGGGGCCCTGTGAGATGATATTTTATCAAAGTTTTGATTTGTATTTCCCTGATGATGAGTGATATTGAGCATCTTTTCATGTGTCTGTTAGCCATCTGGAGATCTTCTTTGGGAAAATGTCTATTCGTATCTTCTACCCATTTCTTAATGGGATTATTTGTTTTTTGGCTGTTGAGTTTGATAAGTTCTTTATAGATCTTGGATACTAACCCTTTATCTGATAGGTAGATTTGCAAAAATATTTGCAAATATTTTCTCCCATTGGGTAGGCTGCCTTTTAGTTTTGTTGACTGTTTCCTTCCCTGTGCAGAAGCTTTTTATCTTGATGAAGTCCCAATAGTTCTTTTTTGCTTTTGTTTCCCTTGCCTCTGGCAATGTGTCTAGTAAAAAGTTGTTCCAGCTGAGACCAAAGAGGTTACTGCCTGGGTTCTCCTCTAGGATTTTGTCTAGATTTGTCTCACAATTAGGCCTTTCATCCATTTTAAATTTATTATTGTGTATGGGGTAAGAAAGTAGTCCAGTTTCATTCTTCTGCATGTCACTGTCCAGTTTTCCCAACAATATTTGTTGAAGAAACTGTCTTTTTCCCATTGGATATTCTTTCCTGTCATAGAGTTGAGGGTCCATTTCTGGGTTCTCTGTTCAGTTCCATTAGTCTATGTGTCCGTTTTTGTGCCAGTATCATTGTCTTGATGACTACAGCTCTGTCATAGAGCTTGGAGTCTGGAATTGTGATGCCTCCAGCTTTGCTTTCTTTTTCAGGATTGCTTTAGCTATTCTGTATTAACATATTAAAATCTTGTGGTAACCTCAGAAGATGCAGAAAAAATATAAAAAATTCCAAATTCATTCAGGGGTGCCTGACTGGCTCAGTTGGTAGAACATGCAACTTTTGATCTTGGGGTTGTAAGTTCAAGCCCCACATGGGGTGGAGATTACTTAAAAATAAAATCTTTTAAAAATTCAATATCCACGAATATTAAAAACTAATAGTAAAATAAGAATAAATGAGAATATTCTTTTTTTATTTTTTAAAAAAAATTTTTAGATGAGAATGTTCTTAATTTGGTAAGGATCTTGAAAAAATTTAAAGCCATCATCATATTTAATGGTGAACAATTGAAAGCTTTTCCTTTGAGATCATGAACATAACAGAGATGCCCACTATCATCACCATTTCTCTTTAACATTGTAGTGGAAGTCCTATGCAGTGCAACCAGTGGAAAATGGTATAAGATTTTGGGAGGATAAGCCAGAATTTTTCTTATTTGCACATGACATGACTATGTATGTAAAAGTTTTAAAAGTACATACAGATCAATGATTAGAATTAATGGGACTGTTCAACAAGGATGCTGGATAAAAGATCTATATATAAAATTTAATTTTTTCCCACATAATGAGAAGAAATAGAAAAATGGAAATTAAAAGAAAAAGATACAATATGCCAGTAGCATCATTTTAAAAAACTTGGAATATTATGTTGAAGAATTTTGGAGTAAGTGTACCAACCATGAAGGCCACCACATGTGGGGTCTCCTGATTGTATGGGGGGGTCACCAAATGTGGGGCAACCTGATAGGGTGGAGGCTGATGGTACAGGCAGTGAAATAATTTACCCAAGGCAGAACAAAAGAGATAGAAGTTTATTGAATACGCCACAAGGGAGTTGTGAGCAGGACAGCAAAGCAGAGACTATCTGCAATGAGGTGTTGGTGAAAGGCCATCGTTATAGGGCAAGGTAAGGGAGTATGGGGGCATATGGAATTTTCCCTTTTTTGGTAATCTCAGGAACTGTGCCTGGTTGTAATTGGTCAGTTAGGGCTTATGGCTATGTTGAGGTAGGTGGCTTAATGAGCCTGTCTGCATTTAGCTAGTTGGTTGCTGTGGGTGCTTTTGCCTTGATTAAGTTTCCATTCCTCAAGCCTGTTGCCTAAAAGTAGCCTCTACACTGATGTCTGTAATTTACTTTTCAAACTAAATTTCAAGTATTTCAAAGTAAAGAAGATTCAATAATCCAAGAATGACATGGATTAGTGGATGGATAGAGAGTTGGGGAGATGAATAATACATGAGAAAGCAAGTATAGTGAAATGTTAATGGTAAAAAATCAAGGTGATGAGATTATGGGTGTTCACTGTAATATTCTCTCACCTTTTCTGTATTTTTTAACACTGTCACAACAAAATGTTGGAAAAGCCTTGAAACAAATACAGTTGGAGAAGCTTATATACCCAGTCAGTTGGGCATCTGACTCTTGATTTTGGCTTGGGTGGTGATCTCAAGGTTGTGGGATCAAGCCCTGAGTGGGGCTCTGCACTGGCAGGGAGTCTGCATGAGATTCTCTCTCTCTCCCTTGCCTCCCTGCTCTCTCTCTTTCTCCAAAATAAGTAGGTGAATCTTTAAAAAAAAAAAAGAAGAAAAATACCTAAACCAAAGAAGAGATACACTGTGTTTGTGGAGTAGAAGACTAAATATTGTTGTGAGGGGAAATCACTGAGAGGACACGACCACCCAAAAAAAACTTTGTATGTGTGGAAGCTCCCTTGCTTATGAAGACTGCTCCCCACCAGCCTGGAGTGCTCTCTTTCTTGGGTCTCTTCCTGCCCACTGTGTTTGGAGGGGGGGTGGTTTCAAATTTCACCCGGGGAATAAACCAACGATTGTAAAAAAGTAAAATAATCTATAGATTCAATGCAATGATCTATAGATGCAATGTAATCTGTAGATTACAACTAAAATCCCAGCAGGTTTTCTTTGTGGAATTTGACAAGCTAATTCAAAAACATACATGGAAATCCACAGGGCCAAGGATAGCCAAGGCACTGTTGAAGAACAGGGTGGGAGGAATTGCTGTAGCAGATATCAAGACTCATTGTAAATCTATATTGAGTAATACATTATGATATTAACACAAATAAAGATAAGTAAGCCAGTGGAGCAGAACAGAGAGCTCAGGAACAGACTGATGATTTTAAGTGCATTAAAATTAAGAAATTCTCTTGGGGCTTCTGTATGGCTCAGTCAGTTAAGCATCATTTAGCTGAGGACATGATCTCATGGGTTGTGGGATTAAGCCCCACATAGAACTCTGTGCTCAGCAGGGAGTCTGCTAGAAGAATCTCTTCCTCTGCCTCTCCCACCACTTGCTCTCTCTTGTGCTTTCTCAGTCTGTCTCTGTAGAATAAAGCTTAAAAAAAAAGAGAAAGGCACCTTAACTTTATTGCTGCCCCTGTAAGCCATGATACAAATCTCACTCATGTAAGTGACCAAACAAGGCCCAACAACTCAACTTTCTACACTGTAAGTCTTTTTTTTACATTCCAAGTTTTTGTTTGTATCTGTAGTTTGTTTTCATTGTTATATAATAGTCCATTAGATAAACATGGCATGTTTTTATTCATTCTGCTTTTGAAGGACACCCTCTCTTAAGCCTATACATACAATTATATTATATATTATAGGGTACATGGGAAAGCATTTCTGTCAGATATATACCTGTGGGGAACTGCTCACTCATGAAATATGTATATTTTCAGATTTAGTAAATAATATCAGACAATTTTCAAAGGCGGTTACAACAATTTGCAGTCTCATTATTGCTCCATGTTTTTGTCAGCCATTGTTAGTGTCAGGCTTTTAATTTTCATCAATCAAGTGGGTGTGTAATAACATCACATTGTGGTTTTAATTCGCATTTCTCTGATTACTAATGAGGTTAAGTAAATTTTCATATGTTTATTATCTACGTAGATTTACACTTTTCTGGAGTGACTACTCAAGTCTCTAGTCTATTTTTCTATTATATTGTCTTTTGTCTTATTGATTTGTAGGAATTCTTTATTCATTTTTGGAAAACAGCCATTTGTTTTAGGATTTATTGCAAATATCTACTCCATTCTGTGGCTTGTCTTTTCACCTTACAGTATTTTCTTTCTTTTTTTTTTTTAAAGATTTTTTATTTATTTATTAGAGAGAGAGAGACTGAGAATGAGAGGGGAGAAGGTCAGAGGGAGAAGCAGACTTCCCGCAGAGCTGGGAGTCTGATATGGGACTCCATCCCGGGACTCCGGGATCATGACCTGAGCCGAAGGCAGTTGCTCAACCAACTGAGCCACCCAGGTGCCCCATCCTTACAGTATTTTCTGATAAAGATATTTTCTTTTGTGTGTGTGTGTGAGGAGGAGAGGAGGAAAGAGAGAGAGAGAAAGAGAGAGAGAGAGAGAAGGTAGGGGAGGGGCAGAGGGAGAGGGAGACTCTATTATGCTAAATAGTGGTATAGATATAGACAGAAGAAATCCTACTGGTCTGGTATGTGTTAGAAGATTGTCTGCTCAGTGACTGTGGGTGTAGAAGTCTGCATAAGGGTCCTGAACTGGACAGAGGCCATCCCTCACCTCAATGGCTGCTATGGTTAAGGACTGTGGGCTCTATAAGGGCTCCTTTATGATGGGCTAAGACAGGTATGGGAGAGAATCCTGGACTGAGCAGGGACCATATATGGTTGCTGGGCTGTGGTATGCATATGAGCACTGCTCTTGAAAGAAGATGATTTGGAAGGAAAACAATCAGTCAAGAAAAGGGATTGTTGAAAATAAATTTGACAAAATATCACTTAAAATATTGCTGCAAAAACTCTAGTAAAATATTAACAAAAGAATACCATCATGTATTAACCATGACCACATGGAATTTATCTTAGAAATGTGAAGGTGCTTCAGTATAATGTAATATATTAATATTATAATATTTATTATATTAATAGGGGAAAGGTAGAAAACATATGATCCTCTTGATAATATGCCCAAAAAGACATCTGAGAGAATTCAATGTTTCCTTATGATAATATTTTATAAAACCTTACTGAAACAGAATAGATGGATATTGCCTTAATATGATAAGAAACATTGGCCTCAAACAAAAAAAACAGCATTATCTTTCATATTTTTTTTCTGAACTACCTACCTCCTGTCTGCTTTTATGGCTTAATTAGTAAGCAACTGGATATGGCCTAAAGAAAACAATGACCGCTGGGGCGCCTGAGTGGCTCAGTGGGTTGTGTCTGTCTTCAGCTCAGGTCTTGATCACAGAGGATCAAGTCCCATGTCTGGCTCCTAGCTCAGTGGGAAGTCTGCTTGTCTCTCTGCCCCTCCCTCTGCTCATTTTCTCTCTCAAATAAATAAAATCTTAAAAAAAAATAAAATAAAATGGTTACAGCTTAGAATTTTTAAGAAACAACTTTAAATTTCAGCAGTCTTCTGGAATAGTCACTTCTCAGTATCTGGCTCTGCTGGAAGTCAAGATGCTGCCCTTACAGACAAATGTGTTGTGCAAATCTGTATAAACAAAGCTGCTCTGGAAGCCCTTTGGCAGGCTCAATGGAAGCTGGAGTCTCTGGTAGAAGTGGGGCAGCTGGCAAGCAGGAAGGTAAAGTGTTCTTTTTTTGTGGGTTGAGAATGTGAGAGAGAGAGGGAGTGTCACCATAAGATTACAAAACAGAATTGAAAAGTGTTATGTAATGAATGGCCTGGGCTGGTGGGAGAGAAGGGAGGGAGAGGTTGTCTAGCACGGAGCCTATTGGATACTTGAAATATCTGAAGCGCTACCTCAAGGGTCAGAGCATAAGAAAGCTTAGGCGAAGCCATCAACTAGGACAGATGAGGTGGTCTATACTGGAATCGCTTAGGATCTCAGCTCTTCATCCCCATTTTCCTCACCACCTAGGTTTCTACTATTTGGTTTGCTAGTTTAAAATGACATCCTTTGAGGGGCGCCTGGGTGGCTCAGTCGATTGAGTGACTCTTGGTTTCAGCTCAGGTCATGATCTCAGTGTGGTGAGATGGAGCCCGGTGTCCGTGGAACCTGCTTGAGATTCTTTCACTCCCTCTCTCTCACTCCCCGCCCCCCCCCCCCCCGGTTGTGTGCTTGCTCTCTTTCTGTCTGTCTCTCAAATAAAACAGTAAATCTTTAAAAAAAATGATATCCTTTGACTCCTACCTATGGCCTATATGGCAATCAGTTACTTCTACATTTCCCCTTCACCCCCTTTTTGGGTTGTATTTCTACTTTGTCAGAGAGCATTCTTCAACTCTTGATTCTCATATTTGTTTTAGTCTTAGATTTATAATTAAACCTATTCAATTCTCATTATGTGTTCTTTTGCCAAAAATTTCCAATCTCCTTAGTTGGACGAAACTTGACCTCTAGTAGAAAACTCAGAAAGAGTTCTTGAATACAAAATATCTTCAGTTATTGAAAGTTTAAAACTAAAATCCGTGACACAAAATTTTTTTACTTGAGTTTCTTTCAAGTGTTTCTTCACTGTTGTCTTACTTTATGTAATCCTATCAAGTAGTTTGATGCCACCGAATTTTCTTTTTTGTAGGTCACTTGTTTTCAGTTTTTTGTTCTTTTTGCCTGTAGATCCAAAGGATTTTTTTCTTTATCATTAATTTCTGTTTTATTAGACTGTGTCTCAGAGTTGATGGTCAGTTTTCCCAATTATAAAATGGACTCTTTATTCATTTTTTATTTTTTAAAAAAATTATTTTAAGTAATCTCTACATCCAGTCTCTACAGGCTCGAACTTACAACTCTGAGATCAAGTTACATGCTCCACTGACTGAGTCAGCCAGGAGCCCCTAAAATAGGCTCTTTAAATATGTAGAATCAGGTGTTGTTTTACTCTAGAAAGTTTTGTTGTGATCTTAATTAAAAAATATTACTTCTGTTCATTATTTGCCTTTTCTTTTCAAGAGATTCTAGATACATTATATCAAGCAGTTTTCTCTTTACATCTTTATTTTATTTTGGTTCTCCTGGCTCTTTTTCTTTTTCTTTTCTTTTTTTTTTTATTTATTTATCGGAGAGAGAAAGAAAGAGAGCGTGCGTGAGAGCATGAGAGGGGAGAAGGTCAGAGGGAGAAGCAGACTCCCCGTGGAGTTGGGAGCCCAATGCGGGACTCGATCCCAGGACTCTGGGATCATGACCCGAGCCGAAGGCAGTCACCCAACCAACTGAGCCACCCAGGCGCCCTCCTGGCTCTTTTTCATTGTCATTCTTTCTTTCCTTTCCTGTATTATTTGATCATATCCATTCTCCTTTGGCTACTTCGTAATTTGGTCTTCTGAGAGGATTTTGTCTTTTTCTTCAATTTTTTTTCGAGTTCAGTCAGCACTCAATTCACATTTTCCTGTTTGTTTCTATTCTGAGTTTTTGAATTTCTTTCTTTTTTTTTTTTTTGAGTTTTTGAATTTCTGATTCATAGTATTCTTTCATATCTGTAACTGCTTGTTTAATATATTTAACTCATTTTTTTTTCTTCTAGTAGCTTTGTGCAGATGTTGGGTTCCTTGTTCTAGTCATTATAAAGTGTTCTGGGAGTTCTTGGCTCAGCAATAATAGTTGATGCAATAGGGGAAAAGGAGTTTGGATGCCTTATTTGGTTTATTGGTTCAAGAGCACCCTCTTCTGTTGACATGATGAAGTACAGTTTCTTTAATAAATGGTGCTTTTGGGGGGAAGGGTCATTTGAACTTCTGATTCTGTGATGCTCTTCCTCTAATAGATACTTTCCACTTCCAAGTTACTGCCTTCTCTCTTAAGTCTTTTGTTCAGTGCAGTTTTGAGGCACCTTCCTTTTGACTCTTAGTGTTCAGATCCACTAGGTCTCAAAACTGTTCTTAGTATTTACTTAGTCAGGGTGAGACTTTCTCCTGAGTATGAATTCACAGTGATGTTATCATGTTTTACCACTGCTGGTACCCTGAAGAAGCCTCCTCTCTTCCTCACAAATCCTTTAAAGATTTTATTTGTTTATTTATTTGAGAGAGAGAGTGAGAGCGCACGCACTTGTGCAAGAGTGGGGGGGGGGCGGGCAGAGGGAGAGCGAGAGAAAAAATCTCAAGCAGACCCTCTGCTGAGCATGAAGCCCAATGTGAGGCTTGATCCCATGACCCTAAGATCATGACCTGAGCCGAAACCAAGAGTTAGAGGCATAACCAATTGAGCCACGCAGGTGCCCCTCTTATTCAAAATTCCTACCCGACATTTCATATAAATGAAACTATATAATATGTGGTCCTTTGTGACTGGTGTCTTTCATTCAGCATAATGTCTTCAAGGTTCATCCATGTTGTAGCAGGCTCAAGGTTCATCCATGTTGTAGCAGGCCATAGTTTATATTAAGGTTCATTCTTTGTGTTGTGTGTGTTGTGTATTCTGTGGTTTTTGACAAATATGTAATGGCATGTATCCTCCATTATATGTTATACAGAATAGTTCACTGCTCTAGGGATGCCTGGCTGGCTCAGTTGGAAGAGCATACAACTCTTGATCTTGGGGTCATGAGTTCAAGCCCCATGTTGGGTGCAGAGATTACTAAAAATTAAAAAAAAAAATAGTTGGCTGCTCTAAAAATCCTCTGCGCTCAACCTAGTCATCTCTCCCTCCCTTAAGCCCCTGGCAACCACTGATCTTCTGTCTCCATAGTTTTCCCTTTTCCAGAATGTCATATATGTAATTGGATTCATACAGTATGTAGCCTTTTCAGATTGGTTTTTTTCACTTAGTAATATGCATTTAAGCTTCTTCCATATCTTTTTTATAGCTTGATAGTGCATTTCATTTTTTAACACTGAATAATATTCCATTGTCTGGATGTACCACAGTTTATTTTTAAATTTTAATTTATTTGTTTATTTTAAAGATTTTTATTTATTTATATGAATGAGAGAGAGAGAACACGAGGTGGGGGGAGGGTCAGAGGGAGAAGCAGACTCTCTGCTGATCAGGGAGCCCAACACAGGACTCAATCCCAAGACTCTGAAATCATGACCTGAGCCAAAGGCAGTTGCTTAACCAACTGAGCCACCCAGGTACCCATAATTTTTATTTTTTTAAAGATTTTATTTCTTTATTTGAGACACAGAGAGAGCACAAGGGGGGAGGAGGATCAGAGGGAGAGGGAGAAGCAGACTCCCTGCTGAGCAGGGATCTCAATGTGGGGCTTGATCCCAGGATCCTGAGATTATGACCTGAGCCGAAGGCAGATACTTAACTGACTGAGCCACCCAGGGCTGGATGTACCACAATTAATTTATCCATTCACTTTTTGAAGGACATCTTCAAAAGCAAACCTTGGTTGCTTCCAAGGTTTGACAATTATGAATAAAGCTGCCTTGCTCTTTTTTCTGTTTCCCATATCTTGCTTCAATTTTGAAAGATATTTTCATCTGTATAGAATTGGTGTAACTAAATTAGAATTAAAAATATTCTTTTAGGGGCACCTGGGTGGCTCAGTGGGTTAGGCCTCTCCCTTCCGCTCAGGTCATGATCTCAGGGTCCTGGGATCGAGCCCCGCGTGGGGCTCTCTGCTCAGCGGGGAGCCTGCTTTCCCCCCCTCTCTCTGCCTGCCTCTCTGCCTACTTGTGATCTCTCTCTCTGTGTCGAATAAATAAATAAAATCTTTAAAAAAAAATAAAAAAATATTCTTTTAATACTTTAAAGATCTCTTTCTAGAGGCACCTGGGTGGCTCAGTTGGTTGGGCATTTGCCTTCAGCTCAGGTCATGATCCCAGGGTCCTGGGATCTGGGATCAAGCCCCACGTCAGGCTCTCTGCTCAATGGGGAGCCTCCTTCTCCCTCTCCCTCTCCCTCTGCCTGCTGCTCCCCCTGCTTTTGCTCTTTCTCTCTCTCTGTCAAACAAATAAATACTTAAAAAAAATCTCTTTCTACTATCTTCTGGCTCCTTGGTCTGCAGTTTAGAAAATAGATCCATTTGAACAATTTCCTTTAGTTTGTCTTCTGGTCAATTGATTCTGTTTTTAGCTGCATTTAATCTACTCTGAACCCTATCTACCAAGATCTTAATTTGGGGTATAATTTTCACTTTTATAATTTCTAGTTGTTTTTTTTTAAGATTTTATTTTTTTATTTGACAGAGAGAGAGCACAAGCAGGGAGAGCAGCAGTGGGAGGGGGAGAAGCACACTCCTCGCTGAGCAGGGAGCCCGATGTGGAGCTCCATCCCAGGACCCTGGGACCATGACCTGAGCCGAAGGCAGAGGCTTGACTGGCTGAGCCACTCAGGTGCCCCTAGGTGCTTTGTTTTCAAAACTGTACTATCACTTTTCTAATTTCTAGTTCCTTGAGAAATGTTTAAATAAGGCTTTTCTCAATATCTAGCATCCTAGTGAGTCTGTTTCTATTGTCTGCTGTTTCTGATGGTTCTTGCTCATTGTGTGTTGTCTCTCACTGTCGATCTAGTTACTTTTAATTATGTGTTGGATGTCACATTTGAAAATTATTTATAGAAATAATTTGAAGTCTGGAATATTCTCTTTTCCTAGAAAAGATTTGTTTGCTCCTCTCCAGGTGCCTGGGGGTACTAAGAATATGGGATTACCTTAATCCAAGTTTAAACCTTGATGTTTTTCTGGGCTGTTTAAATGAAAAAATCGAAATGTAGACTTAATGAAGACTAATTTAATTCTGAGTCATCCTTACTCCTGGAGTGTAATCCTCTAGTTTCTAAGCCCAAAGCAAGGAATAGTTTACCCCAGATTCCAACTCCTGTACGCCTAGCTCCATGAGGCTGCTGAAAGAGCAGCTCAGCTTGTCAGATGCCTCTTGGGAGTAGCAAACTCTTAGGATAAAAGCATCCCTGCATGCTTTGCTAACCTCTGTGGGTTTCTCCCCTCTTTCAGATCTCACACCAGTCACCTGATGGCTCACCTGACGGCATTAGCAGTCTGGAAGCCATGCTCGAGGAGTTTTTGTAGCCCCATTGCCAGAGTGCAGTCCTCTGAGGTCTGTCTCCAGAACAGGGTCTGTGTTGCACCAGGAGGCCCCCTTGGGCTGGTACTCACTTCCAACTGAGCTACATCTCTTTGGTTCCTAATTCCCACTCATTAGTACTACTTGCCTGTCCACTGTTTCCTGTGTCTGCGTGTGTGTGTGTGTGTGTGTGTGTGAGAGAGAGAGAGAGAGAGAGAGGTTATCCAGGGTCTAGGGTCTACCTTTCTGGTAGCTTCAGGTCACTAACTCATTGTCTCATCTGCCACCCTCACTTAGGGAGCACCTCTATTGACAAATGCCTGTGGATAGAAGAGGCCCCTGGCTTACTTCTTTGTGTTCTGACCACACAAAACCCTCACCACTACCACCCTATCCCAAGCTACCATCATCTCTCTTCTGGATGCAACTGGTCTCCCTGCTTCCACTTTTGTTCTTCTATTCTCCGTATAGAAATGACAGGATCATCTAAAAGAATAAATCAGACAGGAAACTTCTTTCTTCAAAACCTCCCAGTGGTGGGGCACCTGGGTGGCTCAGTCAGTTGAGCGTCTGACTCAATTTCAGCTCAGGTCGTGGTCTCAGGGTCGTGGGATCAAGCCCCACATTGGGCTCTCACTCTGCAGTCAGCAAGGAGTCTGCTTCTTTCCCTCTGTCCCTCTCCGCCCCCAACCCATGCACTCGCGCGCTCTCTCTCTCTCTCTCTCTATATATATAATAAACTTTTAAAAATATTTATTTATTGACAGAGAGAGACAGTGCGAGAGGGAGCACAAGCAGGGGCAGTGGGAGAGGGGGAAGCAGGCTCCCCGCTGAGCAGGGAGCCCGATATAGGGCTCAATCCCAGGATCCTGGGATCATGACCTGAGCTGAAGGCAGACGCTTAACTACTGAACCACCCAGGTGCCCCAAAATAAATTAAACAATAAAAAATAAAACTTTCCAGTGGCTTTTAAACCCACTCAGAATAAAATTCAAAGTCCTTCCCATGACCTGTAAGGACTTACATAACCTGGCCGCTAGTTACCACTCAGATCTTAATACCTGCACTTCAGTCACACCAGCTTCCTCCCTGTTCCTCAAACAAACCAATCACGCTTGAGCCATAGGGCTTTATACTAACTTCCTGTAAAGCCGTTGTATTCACATGGCTTGGTTTGTTCACCTCCCTTAAGTTTCCCATCAAGTTTCACCTATCAGAAAGGCCTCCCCTGACCACTCTATATAAAATAGCATTCCTCTCCCTTTATTCTCTATCCTCTTATCCAGCTTTCTTTTCTTTTCTAAGATGTATTTATTTGAGAGTGAGAGAGCATGCATGTGGAGGGGAGAGGGAGTGAGGGAGAAAAAGAAAGAGAATCTCAAGCAGACTCCCTGCTTAGCCTGGAGATCATGACCTGAGCCAAAATCAAGATTTGGACATTTAACTGACTGAGCCACCTTGGCACCCCCAGATTTATTTTCTTATTTTCTTTTTTTTTTTAATTTATTTTCTTTATGGCACTCATCACCTATTGTTGTATTATATGCTTGTTTTTAAAAATGCTGTTCTTTTTCTCCCACTAGCTTGTAAGTACCACCAAAACAGGAACTTTATTTTTAATGGCCAACAACTTAAACAGTGCCTTGCACACTATAGGTGACATGCGAAACTATATTAATGAAGAAATTGTGTAAAACCTATATTAGAGAAACTAATTTTTTCCAGAGAGACATCAAGAGATTGAATTTTGTGAAGGTATTGATTACTCCTAAATTGATTTATAAATTTATAGCAATTCTGATTTTATTTTCTTTTTTAAAATTTTATTTATTTTTTAATTTTATTTTTTCAGTGTTCCAAGATTCACTGTTTATGCACCAAACCCAGTGCTCCACGCAATATGTGCCCTCCTTAATACCCACCATCAGGCTCATCCATCCCCCCACTTAAAATTTTATTTTTAAGTAATATCTACACCCAGCATGAGGCTTGAACTTACAACCCTGAGATCAAGAGTTGCATGCGGTACCAACTGAGCCAGCCAGGTGCCCCTATAGCAATCCTGATTTTAAAATCTCATAGTACTTTTGGGATAGTTGAAAAAAGTTATCTTAAAGATTTGTCTAAGTAGCGACTTGTGTGTCTCAGTCAGTTAAGCACCTGCCTTCAGCTCAGGTCATGATCCCAGGGTCCTGGGATGGAGCCCTGCATCAGGCTCCTTGCTCAGCAGGGAACCTGCTTCTCCCCCTCACCCCTGCTCATGCTCTCTCTTACTATCTCTCTCTCTCTCTCTCAAATAAATAAATAAATAAATAAATAAATAAATAAAATCTTTGCGGGACTCCTGGGTGGCTCAGTCGGTTAAACGTTTGCCTTCAGCTCAGGTCATGATCCCAGGGTCCTGGGATCGAGTCCTGTATTGGGCTTCCTGATCAGTGGGGAGTCTGCTTCTCCCTCTGCCTGCTGCTTCCCCTGCTTGTGCGTGCTCCCCTCTCTGACAAATAAATTAATAAAATCTTAAAAAAAAACTTAAAAAATAAATGAAATCTTTCAGAAAAAAATTCATCTAAGTAAAAACATACAAGAATATCTGGGAAAGTTATAAAAAATAAATTAGAAATCTAGCTCCACTAGATATTAAAACAATTGTAAGGTTACAATTTTAAAAGTATGATATGATAATTAAAATAGTAAGCAGGGGGGCTCAGTGGGTTAAAGCCTCTGCCTTTGACTCAGGTCATGACCTCAGGGTACTGGGATCAAGCCCCGTGTAGTTGTGGGGCTCTCTGCTCAGCAGGGAGCCTGCTTCCCCCTTTCTCTCTGCCTGCCTCTCCGCCTGGTTGTGATCTCTCTCTCCTTCTCTCTCTCACTCACTCACTGTCAAATAAATAAATAAAATCTTTAAAAAAAATAAAATAAAATTATAAGCAGGGGCTCCTGACTGGTGGTAGAACATGCAACTCTTCATCTTCAAGCCCCGAGTGTGGAGCCTACTTAAAGAAAAAAAAAGCAGAATAGAAGGTTTGGAAATAAACCAAGTGTGTACAGCAATTTAGATTTTGGTAAAGCATTTTGAAATTTTGAAATCGGTAGAGAAACGGTAACATCATCTGGTAAAGGTGTCGGGAAAACTAGCTAGCCAGTTGGAAAATTAAAGATGATGTACTACCTCATTACTTATTCCAAAATACATTGAAATGTACCAAAGATATAATAGAATCATAAAAATAGTATAAGAAAAAACATGGGTGAGGCTTTTGTAAGGGTGGCAGAAAACCAAGAAGCTCTAAGAGCAAAAAGACATAAATTCAACTACATAAAAAAACTTTAAAACCTGCAAAGCATAAAGCACCATAAGTAAAGATTTAAAAAAAAAACATGGACACCTAGGTGGTACAGTTGGTTAAGTGTCCGATTCTTGGCTTTGGCTCAGGTCCAAATCAGGGTCATTGTATCAAGTCCTATGTGGAGTCCCATGTCAGGTTCCACACAGTGAGGAGTCTGCTTGAGATTTTCTCTCTCTCTCCCCTTCTGCCCATCACCCTGCTCACTTGCTCTCTCTCTAAAATAAATAAATAAATAAATCTTAAAAAAAAAAGACAAATTGGGGCACCTGAGTGACTCAGTTGGTTAAGCGACTGCCTTTGGCTTGGGTCAGGATCTCAGGAGTCCCAGGATCCAGTCCCGCCTTAGGCTCCCTGCTCAGCACGGAGTCTGCTTCTCCCTCTGACCCTCCTTCATCTTGTGCTCTCTCTCTCTCTCAAGTAAATAAAATCCTTAAAAAAATAAAATCTTTAAAAAACCAAACAGATTGGGAAGATATAGTTGTAACACATATGCCAGACAAGATTTCCCTTAATACAAAAAAGAATTCTTACAAATCAATAAGACCAACAACACAGTAGAAAAATGGACAAAGGATATGAGAATATACAAATGGTTAGTAAATGTATGAAAGATACTCTGCCTCATTAGTAACCAAAGAAATACAAATCAAAATATTTCATTCGACCTATCATATTGGTAAAGATTAAAAATATTGACAGTTCCCAGGGTTGGCAAGGGTTCAGAGAAACAGCCACTCAACACTGCAGTGGGATTATATCCTGGGTCAGAATTGTTGCAAAACATTTTGTATATCTCTGAACATTGTATATTTATAAATATCTTAAAAGTCGAGACTCTTTGACCTAGCCACTACACTTTGGTGAATCTGTTGTGTAGAAATACTTAAAGCTAGGGGCGCCTGGGTGGCTCAGTGGGTTAAAGCCTCTGCCTTCAGCTCAGGTCATGATCTCAGGGTCCTGGGATCGAGCTCCGCATCGGGCTCTTCGCTCAGTGAAGAGCCTGCTTCCCCTCATTTCTCTGCCTGCCTCTCTGCCTACTTGTGATCTCTCTCTCTGTCAAATAAATAAATAAATAAAAATCTTAAAAGAAAAAAAAGAAATACTTAAAGCTAGATATATAGTATTGATCACTGTGGAATTAATTGTAAAGATGAAAAATTGATGAAAAACCCTTAAATATAGAGGGCTATTTAAATAAATCATAGTAACCCATGTAGTAGAATTCTACATAACAATTAAAAGAATTAGATAAGTTGCTATTGTCACAGTTTAAGCCTTTTTAAATTAATAAGCTTTATTTTTAGAGCAGTTTTAGGTTTACAGCAAAATTGAGCAGAAAGTACAGAACATTCTCAAATACCCTCAGTCTCCACACATGCACAACCTCCCCCAATTGACATCCTATAACACAGTGGTACATTTGTTACAATTGATGAACCTATGTTGACACATGATTACCCAAAGTTAATAGTTTACATTAGGATTCATTCTTGGTATTGGACAGTCTATATATTGTATGGATTTTTTAAAAAAAGACTTTATTTATTTGACAGAGAGCGATCACAAGTAGGCAGGGAGGCAGGCAGAGAGAGAGGGAGAAGCAGGCTCCCCGCTGAGCAGAGTCTGATGCCGGGCTCGATCCCAGGACCCTGAGATCGTGACCTGAGCCGAAGGCAGAGGCTTTGACCCACTGAGCCACCCAGGTGCCCCTGTATTGTATGGATTTTTAAAAGCAAGTATAGAAATAAATAGCATAATTTCAGTATTCTAAACAACATTATATATAAACATATCTGTGTGCATATAACGTGTGTGAGTGTGTGTGTGTGTGTGTGTGTGTGTGTGTGCATGTGCGCACATTTAAAAGTCAAATGAGATTTGTCCTGTTTTGGAATTTTGCTAATGCTCAAAGCTGAGGTCGCTTCCTCCTCCTCCTCCTCCTCCTCCTCCTCCTCCTCCTCCTCCTCCTACAGGTTCCAGAGCATGAAAGCTATTTTCAGAAACAGAGTCCTAAGTCACGCTGTCAATCTCCTTGAGGTACATCCTGAGGGCATGGGCTGTTCCAGGCATGGCAAGAGCCAGCGTGGAAGGAGACAGCAGCACCAGCAGACACCAGAAGGGTCTGAGGAGGGTCAGTTTAATCATCCTTAAACTTGCCCTTGGTACAGAGCACCTGGTCCAGAATCAGCCACCAGTCTGTGGCCCACATGAGCCCTGCAGCGTGAGGTCCACTTTCTAAAGAATGGACCAAGGACCTGCCAGGCACCCCCTCCAGCACACACAGAAATACGGAATTGGTTCTTCAGTCGTCATCCTTACAACCTCACTAAGTCCATACGAAGAGAAGGCCAGAAATCTGAGGCAAATTCATTGACACACCAACCAGACATCAGATTCAGGAGTTGACAGACTAAGTTGACGAATGCTATGGTTTTCCTGTTCAAATGTGGGGGATCCAAGAGAACCCCTCAAAGCCAGGATGGCTGCTGGGCTGCAGAAATTCAGAGACTTAATTTGGGTCCTCTGGGAATCAGATGCTAAGAGTGAGTTAAGAGTGTCAGAAGCTTATTGGGTAGGTAACTCCTGGGAAACGTCGAGAGAGGGAAGGAGAATTGGACAGTGAAAATGTCAGACGACGATACACGTTTCACACCTGTGAGAAGTGGCTGGGGGGGAGGTGCAGAACTGAGCAGGGAGAGCGTGCAGATGGTGATGCAGATATGACATCCGTAGAGGGGGCAGAAAGTAGGATTGGGCAGAAAGAACCTGAAACCACAATGCAGGTCTGACAGAGTTTCAGCCAACGCAATGGTGAGCTTCGGAGCGAAGATTGCCTGTTAGAGGAGTCCCATAGTGGGCAGAAAATGGATAGGTCCTAGGACCCCTGCCATGCTCAGTCATCAGCATTCTCCAGAGGAGAATGCTGGTGGAATAAAATAACCTATGACACCAGGGTAAGGAGAGAAGGCAGAAGTGGGGAAGCTTGTTCTCCCATTGGTAGGCATCGTGAGGATACTTGAGTTTCCCAAGAAACAAGTAGGGTCCAGAGATCGATTCCTGCATCAGGCTTCTTGCTCAGTGGGGAGCTTGCTCCTCACTCTGCCTGCTGTTCCCCCTGCTTGTGCTCTCTCTCTTTCTCTGTCTCAAATAAATAAATGAATAAAATCTTTGTAAAAAAGGAAAACAAAACAAAACACTTGGCTCCTTTCTTCTAACCCCCTACAGCTCCTTACCCTCGGGGACCCAGAAGCAGCTGGGTGAGGGGAAGGAGAATGAAAGAGATCAGGCCTGACCTGGGATGGGAGAAGACACTGTTTGAGTGGAGTGGTTAGAGACAAAGCTTTTTTTTAAAGATTTTATTTATTTATTTGACAGAGAGAGAGAGAGAGAGAGCACAAGCAGGGGGAACGGCAGGCAGAGGGAGAGGGAGAAGCAGACTCCCCGCTGAGTTGGGAGCCCAATCGGGGCTCTATCCCAGCATGACCTGAGCCGAAGGCAGATGCTTCACTGAGCCACCAGGTGCCCTGAGACAAAGCTTTTTCGTATTTACACTCCACCACATTAAAAATGTTTGATAAATCAATTATATATCCATAGATCTAAATATGTATTGGAAAAAATTTGGGAAGATACATATCAAACTGTTGTTTGTGGTAATTACTACGGATTTAAGGGAAGTTAAGGGTGGGGTGCAATTTTATTTTTTACTTTATATGCTTCTATATGAGTTTTATTTCATCAAGCACCAGTTAGCTTTAAAATAAGAAAAGTAAGTTAAAACAAGTGGTTTGAAATGCACTAACTGAAAAGTGTTCGATTGAGAATTAATTTATTGTACACATTCATGAAGGTCAGTGGATCTCAAACATAAAGAGAGCCACAAATACACACATCATATTAAAATCAATTCATTCTCTATATTTTTTGAGATTTTTGGGAAGTCTCTTCAAAGGTTTATCCTCAAATTCTGGGAAGATGGCAGCTTGAACAAATGTCCATGGCACACTCTTTCTACTCAGTTCTGCTTAAGAATAACACAACAGGGGCGCCTGGGTGGCTCAGTCGTTAAGCATCTGCCTCCGGCTCAGGTCATGATCCTGGGGTCCTGGGATCCTGCTCCGCGGGAAGCCTGCTTCTCCCTCCCCTACTCCCCGTGCTTCTGTTCCCTCTCTTGCTGTGTCTCTCTCTGTCAAATAAATAAATAAAATCTTTAAAAAAAAAAAAAAGAATAACAGAACAGCCAGTTCAGGCAAGGTGATGGAGCCTGGAAGCTGCATCTAAGACCATATTTCTTTTAGGATCCTTGAGTGGGGATGAAGAACAGATTCACGCCAAGGTCACGCTCTTCCTGGGCAGCCTCCAGCTAATGACTAAGCATGGCAGGGGTGCTAGTGCCTGACCATTTTTGCTCAATGTAGGACACTTCAAATAGGAGATTTTGCTCTGGAGTTACTCCTTCGGTTGGCTGAGATTGTTAATCACCTTAAAGCTGGGTGGGAGTCAGGGGATAGTGGTAGAGGATCGGACGTATCTGTCGGAAACTTGGGATAATGACAGTGATTTTGTGCTTCTCTGAGGAAGGTCAGCCTGCCCTCTGAAGCCTGGGCTTGCTTCCCTGGTTCCCTGAGGTCCTACTGGGCCCTGATTCAGCTGACCATGGTAGACCTCCAGGAAAACTATTTTGTTGGTCTGAATTGCTATGGTTGGAAGAAATTTCCACTTGTATTCAGGGAGACATGGGACACAAAGGCTTCCTCCCTGTGCCTCACAAAGGCATAATAATGGCTCTTCATCTAGTTTATTTCTGACCCACAAAAACAAAAACTACTTAACCTTCTACCATGCACTGGTTTACCACTGCTCAGGAGACGCTAATTGCTAAGGAGTCAAAATCACAAGAAGGTAAAGAGAAATAACCCATTTAAGGAAAATGGTTAACTAGAGAGAGGAAGACTAACTTGGACAATTAGACAGATGGCTCCCATTAATGTAGAAAGAAAGAGTCAGAAGAGAATTATTAAATAATTAAACAAATTAATATTTGTAAAATGTTTAGAACAGTTCCTGTCATATACATGTTTGTTAAATAATAAACTATAACAAGAAGTAATGAGAACTCCCGAGGATCTGAAATTGGAGCACAAAAAAGATACTGTAGAACTAGAAAGTATGATTTTAGAATTTAAAAATTCAGAACAAAAATCTTGCAAGATCCCAAGCAGAAAGAACACATTCTGGCTTCCAGCTGATTTGGACAACAGGAGGCATTGGTGGATGGTTGGAAGCAGGGAATATAGTGAAGCCACTTCCCTCTGTGGCTTAGATAGCATCTCTAGTAGGGATTACAGCTCCTCCGTAGCCCCAGCTCCTACCAGCTAGGTTTCCACTGGGTAACCATGGCCCCCAGGCTCCAGTAAAACCACTTCCTTCCTTTGACCCCCCCACCCCAGCCTAGGGGCAGTAGTTGCTTCCTGCAATTCTTAATCTCTGGGCTGTCCTTATTGTCCCCTGTTTGGTTTATCAATTCCTCCATTATCTGTGCAATCCAGTCCCTGTATTTTTGTGTTCCCTCTATTTTATTTATTTATTTGTTTATTTATTTAGTGATCTCCACACACAACATGGGGCTTGAATTCATGACCCTAAGATCAAGAGTCACATGCTCTTCCAACTGAGCAGCCAGGTGCCCTGTATATTCCCTCTATTTTATTTTATTTTTTATTTTTTAAAGATCTATTTATTTATTTGAGAGACACATAAAGTGTAAGCAGGTAGAGGGGCAAAGTGAGAGGGAGAGAGAGAATCCTAAAGCAGACTCCCTGCTGAGGACAGAGCCTGACATGGGGGGCTTGATTCTAGGACCCCGAGATCATGACCTGAGCCAAAAATCAACAGTCAGATGCTTAACCGACTGAGCCACCCAGGCGCCCCTCTTTCTATTTTGAATACTTAGAGCTGTTTCTATTTTCCAGTTAGACTCCGACTGACACTCTTACAAAGGAAAATAAACCAGGATTAGAGGTTTATTTTTTTTATAAGGCTTTTTAAAAAGATTTTATTAATTTGTTTGAGAGAGAGAGTGATTTTGAGAGCATGAGTGAGGGAGCACGAGTTGGGGGGTGGGGGGGGTAGGGGGAGAAGCAGACACTCCCTGAGCTGGGAGCCTGATGTGGAGGCTTGATCCCAGGACCCTGAGATCATGACCTGAGCTGAAGGCAGATGTTGAACTGCCTGAGTCATCCAGGCGCCCCAGGATTAGAGTTTTAATATATGACACAGAAAGCTGGAAAACATTGGAATACCATCTATAGAATGTTGGGAGTAGAGAACTGCTGGCTGACCAGGATAAGCTGCTTCTAAAATGGCTCCCAATAATCCTCACTGCCTGGTGTTCACTCCCTGTGTAATTCCCTCTTCTTGTGCATGTGTTGGTCCTAGTGACTTGCTTATTACAGACTAAGGCAAAAATGATGGGATGTCACTTTCGTAATTAGGTTATGAAAAACTGTGGCTTCTGTTCTGCTTACATTCCCTCTCCGGCTGTTCTTGTACTCTGATGTAGAGAGCCATCTGGCAAAAAACTGAGGACCTCAGTCCAACAGCCAGCAAGGAATTGAATCCTGCCAAAAACCATGTGACTGAACTTGGACATGGATCCTGTCCCGGCTGAGCCTTGAGATAAGACTGCAGCCCCAGCTGACACTTTGATGGCAGCCTATGAGAGACCCTGAGTGGACACCTTGATGGAAATCCTATGAGAGGTTGTGAAGTAGATGACTCAGTTAGGCCATGCTATTCCTAACCTGTAGAAATGGTGAGATCATAAATGTGTGTTGCTTAAACTAAGTTTTATTTTTTTAAAGCTGGAATTCAAGATTAAAAGCAATAAACAATACAAAAAGGGGCATTCATCTTTTATGAAGAGATGAGCCATAAACCTTTATATACTAAATTGTTATAGCAGCTTAAGATTTAAAGCAGAACTCTTAGAAACAAGAAAATTTTGATAAAAACCACAACCATAATGGG
This sequence comes from Nasua narica, assembly GCA_028533885.1. NCBI lineage: Eukaryota > Metazoa > Chordata > Mammalia > Carnivora > Procyonidae > Nasua > Nasua narica. The sequence goes on along the minus strand of CM052801.1, from coordinate 79,989,120 downwards.
AGATTATAATATACCTCCTTCAAAACTTAACTGATCAAGTACCCAAAAAATAGGATAGAAAATAGATTATTTGGGGGCAACTGGATGGCTCAGTCTGTGGAGCAACCAATTCTTGGTTTTGGCTCAAGTCATGATCTCAGGGTCATGGGATTGAGCCTCCTATTGGGCTCCACATTCAGTGAGGAATCGGTTTGGGATTCTCTCTCTCCCTCTCCATCTACCCTTCCTGGTCTCCGCTCATGCTTGCTAAATAAATTAAAAATTTTTTTTTACTATTTTTTAAGGCTTTATTTATTTAAGAGAGAGAGCATGAGCATGGCAGAGGGAGAGGGGGAAGCAGGCCCCCCACTGAGCAGGTTGCCCAATGCAGGGCTCCATCCCAAGATCCTGAGATCATGACCCAAGCCAAAGGTAGATACTTAACTGACTGAGCCACCCAAGTGCCCCAATAAATAAAATCTGAAAAAAATAAAATAGGTAATTTGATTAATATAACCAAAAAGCTTAATGTATGACTATATATATCCATATGCATCTAAAAATATAAATTATTTTCTAATATCCATTAACTGTGTGCTTCATCACAGAGGAAAGTCTTCATAAATTTAAGAGAAGAGAATTTCTTTTTTAAAGTAAGATCTATACCCAACATGGGGCTTGACCTCACAACCCCAAGATCAAGAGTCACATGGTCTACTGACTGAGCCAGCCAGGCACCCCTGAGAGAGGAGATTTTAGAGGCTGCATTTTCTCAAAATAATCCAGTGAAATTAGAAATAAATAATAAAAGATGGTCAAATATATCCTTACTAGTTAGAAATTGAGGAATATCAATTTAATACTAGATTAAAGAGAAAATAAAAACAACTCATAAAAATTTTAGGAAGTAACAAAATGTGGATATAGAAAATTCTATGGGTCACCTAAAACTTTATTGAGAAGATAATTTATAGCTCTGAGGCGCCTGGGTGACTCAGTCAGTTGAGCATCTGTCTTCAGGTCAGCTCATGATCTCTGGGTCCTGGGATAGAGCCCCTGCATTGGGCTCCCTCTGCTGCTCCCCCTACTTGTACTCTTTCACTCTCACTTTCTGTCAAATAAATAAATAAATGGCATCTTTAAAAAAAAAACTTTCTAAAAAAAAAGAAAATTAACAGCTTTAAATCAGGAATCATGAAAGTCTAGGTAGGTGATGGAGATGTAGGAAGTGCTTAGATATAACAGTGGAAGTGGGGCCTACGGAATCTTAGCAGGGACATTGACTGCCCTGAAAGCCCTGAAGTGATACCCCCTTTAAAGGCTTTTAGTATTAACAAAGAAAAAAGTGGAAAACATGGAAACGAATCTACTAAGAACATAGTGGCAAAGCTGCATAATTAAGAAAACATAAATGGAATTAATAAAGATAAAGCTCTAAAAATTGGTGAAACAGAGAATTGTAACAGGTTGGGTTCCCTGGGAAACAGATGCTGAGGAGGAAAGGATCCAAAAGGTTTATTGCGGAGTAATGTCTGTGAAGCAGAAGAGGCCGGACGTTTTGTTGGCAACGCAGACCTGACGAAGTCTCTGCCAGCTCACTGGGGAGCTGGGTAGCAAGATGACCCGTTCAAAGGATCCCGCACTGGTTAGAAAAGGCTACACCCGGCGCCTGGGTGGCTCAGTTGGTTAAGCGACTGTCATCGAATCGGCTCAGGTCATGATCCTGGAGTCCTTGGATCGCGTCCCGCATCGGGGTCCCAGCTCCACGGGGAGTCTGCTTCTCCCTCTGACCTTCTCTCCTCTCATGCTCTCTTTCACTCTCTCTCTCTCAAATAAATAAAAAAAGAAAAGAAAAGAAAAGGCTACACCCAGTCCTTCCACCTTACCCAGTCATTAGCTGTGGGCATCCCAAGAGCACTGTGACCCTCAGCTCAAAATCTGATGGACTCTGAAGGTCCTAACAGCTGCTGGCACTCTGCAGCTGGACGATTAGTCCTTTCTGGAAGTGGGCTCTGAGTGTTGCCTCTCTGCCACAAAAATAATAAAAGTGGTATAAAAAAGTTAATAAAGCCTCATTCAAACCAAAAGTCGGCTTTAAAAATTAATTCCATTTATTAAAGAGTCTACCTTTTGTGTGTGTGCACAATTTGGAAAAAATATGGTGCAAGTGAAATACATGTGCACAAATCTGCAGAGTGGACATTTAGGATATGTTGAATGGTATCAGGCAAAAATAAGTAGCCTTCAAAGACCTGCCTTCCACGGTGGGGCCTATAAGTCCCTCATCTTTTTAAACTAGACTTTCAATGCCAGCCTTCCTTCAACTGCTTTGTAAATTAGGAACTGATTTTTAATGACCTGAAATTAAGAAAATACTACTCCTACTAGAAAACAAGAGAGGAACATTATATCAGTTTGAGGTTTCATTATCCCCCCAGATCAGGAAGGGCTGGGCTGGGACCTTGAACAGTGTATGTAAATGTGCACTTGAACCCCTGAGGATTCAGAGATTTGGTGGACCTAGGAGTTCACCCCAACTGCCCAACTCACTGAGATTTCCTGCCAGTTTCTGCACTGGCTTGACTGGCATAATTCAAACGGGAAAATCTCACAGTCATTCCAGTTTTCTGGAGCTCCATAACATTTGGTAATGGCTGATAGGATGTATTCCACACACTGTATTATGGAATTTCTTCAAGGAATTGCTAAAATACATGGAGCCCTTTGTTTTGTAGTACTTCTACATGTTTTATCTAGATTAGATTCTAGATTGTCAATAGATCCATTAAATGGCTCTGGAGATTTAGCACAGTAACTATTCAGAACATTTGACCTCAATGAAAGAAATGGAAGAAACTGCACTGTCCAGTGTGTTGATTACTAGCCACATGTGGCTCCTGAGCACCCAAAATGTTGGCAATCTGAAAATGTGCTAGAAGTGTAAGTACATTCAGGATGTCAAAGACTTGGTATGAAAAAGAAAAAGGAATGTGAAATATCTCATAATTTTCATACTGATGAATATTGATGTATTTTGGGTATATTAGAACAAATATATTAAGATTTATTTGACCTGTTTAACTCTTTTTAATGGAGTTCCTAGTATCTAAAATCACACATATAGGGGTGCCTGGCTAGCTCAGCCTGAAGCACATGGGACTCTTGATCTCCTGGTAGTGAATCCGAGCCCCACATTGCGTGTAGAGATTGCTAAAATAAATAAACTTTAAAAAAAAAAATCACACAGATCAAACAAATAAATAAATCACACAGGTAGCTCACATTTGTGACTTGCATCATATTTCTGTTGCACAGTGCTGCATGAGATATTTACTGTGAAGTTTCCTGAATCCGTGGTTCTTTTAAAAAAATTATTTATTTTTAAAATTCCAGTATAATTAACATAAAGTTTGAATTCCTGTTCTTTTGACTTGTTGTTTCAACCAGTACAACAATACTGGTAAACCCATCTTTATGGCTTGCTATGGCTTTAACTGTATAAAGGCTGATGTATGTCATTACTGTGTCTATCTTCAGTTCTCCGTAATCTTTTGATTAATGGGGAGGTAGTGTGAAGATATCTAGCGTCTATCCACACTGGAAAGTACACATCGAGAGAGGGGAACATGATGGGAAGGTAGCAGCAACAAAACAACAAAACCCGCAGTAAGTTATCCTGCACCACGTGTGATAATGGCTCCAGCGAGTCCTTTTGTTGGCCGACCTGTGAAGGCCAACCTTCTAGGTGTGCACTGAGCTGAGATCCTGTGGCTGAGTACCGCCGTGTACCGCCCGGACACTCGGCTGGACATCTGGTGCCGGAGGATGAACCGAGCGGCGGTAACGGCGGTGCGGCTGGAGCGGCTCCGTGAGGGACCAGGCACCCGGAGCCCGGCGGGGGAGACGGAGTGGGGGGGGGGTGGTGGCAGAGGAGGAGGGGCGGAGAAGGAGGCGGAGGCGGCGACTGAGGAGGAGGTGATAGCATCCGGGGCCACGACGCCGGAAGATGAGGCCCGCGGCCACTTCCCTAAACCCGGAAAACCCCGGAGTCACCGCTTCTGCGCGGCGGAGCCGATTCACCGGAGCCACTCCTGCCGCCCTGATGCCTCCGCCCGGAGTGACCCGGTCCTGAGCTCAGCGCGCGCCCGCCCGCCTCCCGCATGACCCGGGGCTGGGCTTGCTCGCCCGCCCGCTCCTCAAATCCGGGTTGTTTGGAAAGGACCAATAAAATAGATCAAACTCTTGGCTAGCCAGACTAAGGTAGGAAGGAAGAAAAAGGAGGAAGGGGAGGTAAAATATTAGTAACGGTGTAGATAAAAACAGATCTATATTAAACGACTTTAGAGAGAATCTCGTGTGCAACAAATGTGAATATATAGAAGCAACGATGGATTTCCTGGCAAACTATAAACTACCGAAATTGACCCAAGAAGTAGAAAACCGAAGAGAGCAGTAACGAGAATGGAAAGTCAGCCGGTCAAATTGCTTTTATAGCGAAGTTCTAGATAACCTTTAAGAAACAAATAATTTTAATGTCATTTGGTCCCTTCTAGACCAGTGTTTTTCAAAACATCTGTAGCGAAGGACCTGTTTTTTAAAAAATTTACAATTATTGTGGCGATATACTTTTGTAAAATTTAATAAGAATATTAGAGAAATGAAATAAGCAAAATGCAAGCGCAATTTTTAAATTTTAAGATTCATCGGCAACAAATTACATTTCATTAAATATAATCAAAACCAATTTAACATAGGGACAAAAAAGTAATTACATAAACGGCGTGCATTGTTCGTAGATGAGTCTAGCGATCCCTGCTTGGATGTCATAGCGATGTTTAATTCTCCATTTCTGTACTTATCCTGTCATGAGTCGGTAACCGTCAGTTTAGGGACTGGCACCTGTTCTCAGACCACAGAAACAGATGGAAAGATCCCAGATTAATTTTTTAAAGTTAGTATAGCCTTTCATATGGTTATATGATATTAAAATATTTGTACAAAATATACGCATAGAAATTCCAAATAAAATCTCAATAAACGGAATCTAGCAGTGTAGCAAAATACACCATGACCAAGTAGAGTTTGTTTCAGAAATGCAAAAATGATTCAACATTAGGAAGTTTATCAACATAATTTATGACATGAAACGATTAAAGGAGAAAACCCATAGTATTATGTTAATAGAAACCGAGAAGGCATTTAAAAATTCGGCAGCCATTCTTTTTTTTCTTTCTTTCTTTCTTTTTTTTCTTTCTTTAATGTAGGCTCCAGACCCAGGATGGAGCCCAACACAGGACCTCAACTCACAACCTTGAGATTCAGACCTGAGCTGACATCAAGAGTGAGATGCTTAGGGTGCCTGGGTGGCTCAGTGGGTTAAAGCCTCTGCCTTCAGCTCAGGTCCTGATCTCAGGGTCCTGGGATGGAGCCCCTCTGCTCAGCAGGGAGCCTGCTTCCCGGTCTCTCTCCCGCCTGCCTCTCTGCCAACTTGTGAGCTCTCTCTCTCTGTCAAATAAATAAAGAAAATCTTAAAAAAAAAAAAAGTGAGGTGCTCAACCAACTGAGTCATTCAGTGCCCCTTCAGGAGCCATTCTTAATAAATATTTCAAGTAAAATAGAAATTTATTTATTTTTAAAAATAGAAATGTAAAAGAAACTACTTAGATATGATAAAGATCACTTACCAAAACTCAACAGCAAAAATTATACTAAATGATAAAATAGTAATTTTCATTAAAATCATGAATGAGAGACGGATGCTGTCACCACTATTCTTCAACGTCGTTTTGGGTGCTCTAATCTAAAAGACAAGACAATGGAGTATTATGTGTAGCCTACTGTTAGTTGTCTTCAAAATTCTGTTCTCTCCTTCCTTAGAAATATAGTTTTAACTATGGACATGGCTGAAAGATAATAATTCCCAGTTTTTCCTGAAGCTAAGTGCAGCCATATGACTGTGTTTGCACCAGTGGAATATGCATGGATGTGATGAGGTCAGCCTATCCCTCAATTGCTTAAAAGGAAGTTGTTTATACTAGACTTTTCTCCTACCCTGGTCCTCACGGTTTGGAACATAGATGTAACTGTAACTCCACTTCAACCATGCAGGTAAGTGGAACACTCCAGTAGATGGCAGAGCAATAAGATGAAAGGAACATGGATCATTGAATAACCTGGAGGAGAAGGGTATTTGTTCCATCAGCCCAGACTGGTCAGCGACTATGTAAGAAAGAAAGAAAAACTTCCATCTTATTTATACCATTATATTTCTCTCTCTCTCTCTCTCTCTCTCTCAGGTGTGTTCAGCTTTTACCACAACTAAAATGGTAGGAATTCACATTAGGAAGAATATGCAAAAATTATCCTATTTATTTATTTATTTATTATTTTTTTTCTCCCCAAATATGTTTAATTTTTCAGTGTTACAAGATTGATTGTTCATGCACCACACCCAGTGCTCCATGCAATACGTGCCCTTCTCAATACCCACCTATTTATTTTTGATTTATTATTATTTTTATATTTTTGAGATTTTATTTTTTTTAAGTAATCTCTACACCCAACATGGGGCTTGAACTTACAACCTCGAGATCAAGAGTCACATGCCCCACTGATTGAGCCAGTCAGACTCCCCCAAAATTATCCTATTTAAAAAATTATATTTGTAGAAAACGTACTAGATTCTAGTTTTACAAAAACTACCAAAAGTAATACAAGTTTTTGGTGAGATGTTTATATGAAAGTAAGAAAAAAACTTAATATGTCTTTATATTATCAATAACCAGCTAGAAATAGTAGTGGGAAAGTATCCCATTCACAACACTAATAAAAATTTAAAATACTTAGGAATGGGGGGTGCATGGCTGGCTCAGTAAGAGGAGCATGCAACTCCTGATCTTGGGGTTGTGAGTTTGAGCCCCACATTGAGGGTAGAGATTACTTAAATAAATAAAACTTAAAAAAAATACTTGGGAATGAGTGGAAGAGGAAATACACAGAATTTATATGAACAGTATAGCTTCTTATTGAAGAACATAAAATAAGATCTGAAGAGGGGTGCCTGGCTGGCTCAGTCTGTGGAGCCTACAACTCTTGATCTCAGAATTGTGAGTTCGAGTCCCATGTTGGGTGAAGACAGTACTTAAAAAAACAAAGATCTGAAGAAATGGAAAGGACATAATATCATAAGAAAAGTAATCTTCCCCAAATGACAAATTTAATGCAATTCAAAAAGGACTCTTATAAAAAATCTCATATTATTTAATCATAAAAATTAATATTTTACTTATTCTTTTAAATGAGTGAATTATACGGTTCAAGTTCAGAAGTTACCAAGAGGCATACAGCTCTCTTTACCTCTCCCCAACCCTTCCTAAGCCACTCAGTTATCTTCTGCATAGACAATTTAGGTCACAAATTTCTTCCATTTATTTTCAGAGATATTTGAGTCATTTTTTTACACAATATTCACACTGTTCTTTATATTGCTTTGTCTTAACAACGTAACTTTGAGATGTACCTAAAGAGCTTGCTTCTTCCTTTGTGAATACAGAATTTCATTTTAGGGATATACCATTGTTTAACTAGTTCTCTGTTGATGGACTTTAATATTTATTTTTTATTTTATTTTTTGATGGACTTTAACATTTAAAATATCTTACCAATCTCCTTCTATTACAAACAGTGTTTCAATGAATAGCATTTTATATACGATTTGTATATTTCTAACTATATGTGCAAGATATATTTCTAGACATAGAATTTCTGAGTCAAGCAACATGTACATTTTAAATGCTTGTAGATGGTGCCAAACTACTCTCCATATAAGTTGTATCAATTTATATTCCTACCAACAATGTACGAAAGTGGGTGTTTCCTTGCATTCTCACGAAAATATTTTTTTTTTCTCACGAAAATATTTTATTAAACTTTTTGGTCTTTGTGTATCTGTGAAGTATGGTTTCATTTCACATTTTTCTAATTATGAAGTTTGAACATGTTTTCATACATTGAAGAGCCATTTATATTTTTGCTTTGTGAACGTATGCTCATTTTCTTTGCCCATTATTCTACTGGGTTGTCGCTCATTTTCTTGTTGATTTTATTGCGATTCCTTATTTGTTATGGAAATTGGTCCTTTGTGAAATTAGTTGCTAGTATGTTTTACCAGATATTAAAGGTACACAGAATCACCATAATAAAAACATACGGATTCCTGTATGGTACCTATACAGGAATAAAAACTTAATCAATGAAATATAATTGTCTAGAAACAAAATCCAAATATACATTGTAAATTAATAAATAACAAAAGCGGCACTTTAATTCAATTGTTTGGTTTTTTTTTGTTTTTTTTTTTAAAGATTTTATTTATTTATTACAGAGAGAGAGATTGAGAATGAGACGGGAGAAGGTCAGAGGGAGAAGCAGACTTCCCGCAGAGCCGGGAGTCCGATATGGGACTCGATCCCGGGACTCCGGGATCATGACCCGAGCCGAAGGCAGTCGCCCAACCAACTGAGCCACCCAGGCGCCCCTAATTCAATTGTTTGATAAACTGATGTTGGCACAATTGGCTATCTACATCAAAGAAAACAGGCATGCCCCTATATCATATACCATATCAGAAATATAACTTGGATGAATGAACAATTTTTAATAAAATTATTTTAGAGTCCATAAATAAACCTATTCGTATATAGTCAATTATTTTTTAATAAAATTATTTTGAAACAATTTTAGTTTAACAGAAAAATAGTAAAGATAGTATAGAGTTTCTATATACCTCACACCTGGTTTCTTTTATTAACATCTTACATTAATATAGATGGTACATTTGTCATAGTTGGTTCATAATACAGCAATATGGGTTCATTTTTTTTTAAAAGATTTTATTTATTTATTTAACAGAGAGAGAACACAAGCAGGCAGAGAGGCAGGCAGAGGCAGAGAGAGGAGCAGGCTCCCCGCTGAGCAAGGAGCCCAATGTGGGACTTGATCCCAGGACGCTGGGATCATGACCTGAGCCGAAGGCAGCTGCCCAACCAACTGAGCCACCCAGGCGTCCCAATATGGGTTCATTTTTATCAAATAAAGTCCACACTTTATTTAGATTTCCTTAGCTTTACCCTAATGTCCTTTTTCTGTTCCAGGATACCACATAACATTTAGTAGTCATTTTTCACTGGGCTCTTTTTGATTGTGATAGTTTCTCAGACATTCCTTGCTTTTCATTACCTTGACGGCTTTGAGGAATACTGGTCAGGTATTTTGTAGTATGTTCCTCAGTTGAGGTTTGTCTTCTCAATATTAGACTAGTGTTACAGGTTTTGAAGAAGACCACCACAGAGGTAACATGCCATGTCATCACATACTGGCAAAGAAGACATATTATCAAAATAACAGAATTGTTCCTATTAACCTTGATCACCCATTTGAGGTAGCGTTTGTCAGTCTTCTCCACTGGAAAACTGCAGCTCCTCCCCCCTCCCCCCTGCCCCTGCCTATACTCTACTCTTTGGAAGGATGCCACAATGCACAGTCCACGCTTACGTAGTGGGGAGTTATGATTCACCTCCTTGAGGACAGAGTGTATACATAAATTGCTTGGAATTCTTCTGAGTGGGAGCTTGGTCTCTTCTCCCCTATTTCTTTATATAATCATTTATTTATAACTATAAATCTATGGATATGTATTTTATACTTATAATCTAACACTACTTTTTCTTGTTACTTAAGTTGTTCTGGCTTTGGTTATTGGGAGCTCTTTCAGTTTGGCTTCTGTGTCCCTTTGACCCGCCTTCATCACTGTGGATTTTTTAAAAGATTTTATTTATTTATTTAGAACAAGCAGGGGGAGGGGCATAGGGAGAGGGAGAGAATCTCAAGTAGACTCCCTACTGAGCATGGAGCCCAACGTGGGGCTCAATCTCGCGACTCTGAGATCGTGACCTGAGCTGAAACCAAGAGTTAGATGCTTAATTGACTGTGCCACCCAAGTGCCTCTGAAGGTAGATTATTTTAAAGGATTTTTAAAAGTTTATTCAATTTTATTTTATTTTTAGTAATCTGTACACTCAACATGGGGCTTGAACTCATGACTCCAAAATCAAGAGTTGCATGCTCTTCCAACTGAGCCAGCCAGGCACCCCTGAAGGTAGATTTTTGTCAGTGAAAATACACATACCTTTTGATTAGCAATCCTTAATTTCAGAGTCTGTCCTATATAAAAAGAAGTACTGGTTCATTAGGCTCTATGTCTAAGAATGCTTATGGCAGCATTGATTATGGAGGCAAATCTGGAAACTACCTGAATGTTTAGCAGTAGGAGAGTGGATATGGATATCCATATTATGGAATTTGACACAGCTATTAAAATATGAATTAGATATATAATTTATTGGTCTGAAGAATTTCCAAAAAGCCTCATAAAATGAGAAAAGCTTATTGCAGAACAGTATGTATGGCATGAGTTTTCTGGGGGGTAACAACCAACAACAATGGCAATGAAAACCCTCCATTTGTGGATTTTTCAGTACGAACAGAGGCCAGAGAGGAGATGGGTTAGGTTGGGTTTCCTCACTCTGAGATACTGAGGCAAGGCTTTGAGTACAAATAGTCTATTTGAGAGGTGATAAACATCAGTAGGGAAATAGAAAAGTGAGGCAGGGAAGGAAGGAAAGCAATGCAAGTTGCCTTAGTGAGGAGGTCTGGTTCTGGGCACTTGGGTCTCAGTCCTCCTAGGGGTCTCTAGGTGGCCGTGGAACACACCTCAAGGTTGTCTTACCTAGGGAGGAGGAGGAATACTGGCAGGCACTATTCCCTGCCAGTCCTGACAGGATATGGCATCACTTCTTATTTTGGCTAGCTTAAGGGAGTTTCTGAGGCTTCCACTTAGCCATTTCTATCATAATGGCTTTTACTTGTTAGGTTAGAGAACAATTTGAGGGTTCTTCTAACTGCTGAATATGTCTCTTCCAATAATACACGCAGGGACTAGACAAATGACCACAGAATTGATGTGGACCCATTGGCTTCACTGGAAGACTTGGGCCAAGACTCCATTTCCTACCAAACCTCCACATATCCCACTCTAACAGAAGGCCCTAAGATGGTGCTTTAGATTCCCTGACATCAGCTCCTTAAAATATGGGGATTCCTTTCCCCCCACTTTACAGTCACACTGAGGAATGTCCTAGGTCCTCTGGAGGCAGAGTAGCTGGAATCATAACTATATATTCTCTGTCGCTTTACAGGGTCCTTCCTCAATGGGACTTGGCCTTTCTTCACTTGGCCTTTCTTCAGTTCTGGGTCTGAGAAACTGCTCACAGATGGAAACTCGACAAAGGATCATGATTTTTCCACTGTGACAACTGACAGTCTACTGCTCAAGTGGTCTTGATTTGTTTTCTTTATTTTTTTAGTTTTATAAAAAATACTCTTGCTGGTTTCTGTTATGAGCTGAATTTTGTCCCCCCAAAATTCATATGTTAAAGTACTAACTCCCAGTATCTTAGAATGTGACGTATTTGGAGATAGGGCCATCAAGGAGGTAATTATTAAGGTAGAATGAGGTCATTTGGGTCATCCCGAATCCAATATGACTGGTGTCCTTATAAGAATAATAAATTAGGGCATAGACAACACACAGACTGAGGGGCAAATGTGTGAGGACACAGTGAGAAGGCAGCCATCTTCAAGCCAAGGAGAGAGGCCTCGGAAGAAACTGACCCTGCCAACAATTTGACCTTGGACTTGTAGCTTCTAGAACTGTGAGGAAGAAACTGACCCTGCCAACAATTTGATCTTGGACATCTAGATTCCAGAATGGTGAGGAAATAAATTTTTGTTGTTTAAGCTACTAAGTCTGGTATTTTGTTATGGCGCCTCAAGTGAACTGGTATAGTTTGCCATCTGTATCGTTCCCAGGAATGCCATAGTTTATTAGCCATTTCTACAGCTCCTCGCAGGTCAGAGCCCCATCTTTGCCATTTCAGACTTGGTGTCTATAACGGTTATTACACTTATCTGACTCTAACAGTTAACTGCTGCCACCTGGCCTCCACTATTTTAGAATCCTATCATCCCCGTTGACTCCAAGCAGCCTTAATTACATACTAGTCTCCCCTATCATGAACCCCGACCCATAGAAGACAACTACCATGGAGCTTTTCAACAATGCCAGTAACACATTCCTTATTGCCTTAATTAAAAAAAAAGTGCCCTCTGGGCCCTTCCAGGGGACACCATCAACTAGTGTGCCTTCTGGTCTTACATAAGGAAGCCATTCTAATTTCCCCACCCCTCTGAGCTTTTTAACCCTTCTCTCAGTACTCTGTCAAGGCAAGTCCAACAACTCCACTTCATTTACTATATAGGCTTTGCTGCTTCCAAGTTTCAAGGAGCCATTCCAGCAGCATACTAGGACTGACTCCAGGTATCCCTGCCAGGATGTGGAATCCTGAGTCACGGGAGAGTGTTCCAATATCAAAAACTCTTCCATATCCAGTTTTATATTCTTCCGTGGTGCAGCACCCTCAAGATCCATTCCCAGGTTTATTCTCTCAACTCCAGCAAGTATATATTCTACAACTACTCAGTGAATAATCTCTTTTGTCTCCTACCAGAAATGGTATTTCTCTGCTTAGGCCATAGTAACAATTGTCCCTAAGAGAAATATGCTGAAGTGGGAGCAGATCTTAAGGAAGACGAGCATCATCTTCTTCTGTCACTCTATCACTCTCACAATCAAATCTGGATGGGATTAAAAAAGATAAAAGTTCCCACGAAGGTCTTCTGCTTCCCTACTGTTCCTTGACTTAAAAATTGGCTTACCAAACCTGTCATTTGCTTTCTTTAGGGTTTCTTTTTTTTTAATTTATTTCTTTTGAAGACCTTTATTTATTTGTCAGAGAAAGAGACAGAGTGCACACAAGCAGGAAGAGTGGCAGAGGGAGAGGGAGAAGCAAGCTCCCTGTTGAGCAAGGAGCTCCATGTGGGACTCGATCCCAGGACCCTGGGATCATGACCTGTCTTGGGATCATGACCTGAGCCAAAGGCAGACAATTAACCAACCGAGCCACTTGGACGTCCCTTCTTTAGGGTTTCTATGGTCATTGACAAGAGCAAACCAACTCCCTGATTCTCAAAGTTTTCATCTTTCAAGTGCTAGAGCTATTGCGTGAACCAGCTCACTTCCTTCCATTTGTATCCTATCCCAATCCAGCATAGGCGAGAGTCTCATCAATTGTCATTCTACAGCATGCCAGAGATTGCCACTACTCTACTTACCAGCAGTAATGAGGTCTTTGTATTCCTATGTTGTATGAGTAATCCAATTCCAGAATCCCATCCTGAAGGTCTACTTCAAGAGACCACTTCTGGTACCAGCTATCTTACTTTGGGTGAAACAAACCCCAGATAAGTATTTCTGAGAGCAAGCAGTTTATTTGGAAAGTAATCTTTGGAAGCCAAGGAGGGAAGTGGGGAAGTGAGACAGGGAAGACATGGAAAATAATACAAGATCTGTTAATGAGCAGGTTAGTGCTGTGGGCCACGGGGACTTGACTCTATTGGGACCTCAGGAAGACAAAATAGAACAGGCCTTGGGGTTTTCAATCCAGGAAACAAGGAAGTTGGGATAGTTTTTCTTATATTCATGTTCATCACTGAGAGGTTTGCTCTATGGGCCTTAACTCCCTGCCACTTCTGGCTAAGCACATGCCTGTGGCCAGCAAGTCCTTGGGCAGAGTCACAGGTGCCAGCAATAAGAATTCAATGAAAGAGAAATGACAAGTGCCTAGGGGATATCGGGAGGGTCATCAACACAGGATGTTAACCTTTTCTTTATATACATTTGTGTCCTTTTTCTGGTTGAGGCAAGCGTGTGCCCTGTGCACTGGTTGCCAAGGGGCAGGAAGATGAAAGATTTCCTCCTTTAGACTTTGAAGTGGGTAGCGCAGTCCACCAAGGCTGTACACGCTGGAGATTCTCCCCCAGATAGGAAGGGGGATTGGATGTTGGACAGAAAAAAAATTCCACTATGCACACATTTCTTTTTTAAAAGACTTTATTCATCTGAGAGAGAGAGAGAGAAAGAGAGAGAGTGAAAGTGAGAGAGAGAGAGAGCCTGAGCAGGGGGAGGGGCAAAGGGAGAAGCAGACTCCCCGCTGATCAGGGAGCCAGACATGGGGCTTGATCCCAGGACCCCGGGATCATGACCTGAGCCAAAGGCAGAGGCTTAACTGACTGAGCCACCCAAGTGCCACCCACTATGCACACATTAATGATCAAGTTAGGGGTCTGTGATATGTGGTGTTCCCTCATAGCCATTTATACCTCCTTGTCACTCAGAGAGGTTTTTGTCTGCATATAACTGGATAACTACAAGAGCTGAAAAGTATGGGTCTATGGTTTTTTTGTTCGTTTGTTTTCCCTCACAGAACTAGAAGGCTGGAAGTCAGGGGTGGCTGGCATTTCTTCAGCAGTTCAACAGTATCAGGGCTGATGCTGCGTGGTTCTCTTGGCCTTTCCCTCAGTGTCACTGGATGACTTCTGGGGCTCCACATTCAAGAAAAGAATAAGGTATAAGAAGGAGGGATGATACGTGTCAGGAAAGCAACAGTTTTCCCAAGGAATCCATGCCTGATTTTCCTCTGCCTGCTATAACAAAGCTCTGTGAATGTGGTGGCTTAAAGCAACACAAGCTTATCATCTTACGGTTCTGGATGTCAGAAGTCTGAAACGGGTTTTGCTAGGCTAAAATCACAGTGTCAGTAGGATTGCCTGCCTTTTCTGGGCTCTAAGGGAGTATTGGTTTCCTTGCCTTTTCTAGCTTCCAGAAGGTGCCTACATTCCTTGACTGGTGGTCCCCTTCCACCTTCACATCCAGCAATCACATCACTGTGACTTCTGCTTTTTGTCATCACATCTCTGACTGTGGCCTTCCATATGTACATTTAAGGATTTTTGTGAAGATATTGGGCCCACCTTGATAATCCAGGATAGACTCCCTCTTTTTCGTCTTTTTCATCTCCTCCTCCTCCTTCTCTTCCCCTCTTCCTCCGCCTCTTCCTCCTCCTCCTCATTTTTTGTTTCACAGTTTTATTTAAATTTTAGTTGGTTAACATATAGTGTAATATTGGTTTCAGGAGTAGTAGTGATTTTCTCTTATACCTAGTGCTCACGCTCCCTCTTCTAAGGTTGACTGATTAGTAAGCTTAATTCCATCTGCAACCTTAATTCTTTGCTGTGTAACCCAACATACACACAGGTTCTGGGGATTAGGATGTGATTGAGGGGACCATGATTTGCCTCCCACAACCTACTTTTGTCTCATTGGCCAAAATTCTAGCTGGAAGGAGGCTTGAGAATGGGAGTTGGATTAGTTGAGCAAGTGTCTGTCATACCTTGCTAGCACTTCTTGAAATTTGTAATTACATACTTCTTGTGTGATTTTTCTCCCCTAGTAGATCCTATATTCCATGAGAGCAAGAACTATGTCTTTTTTGCCTACCATTGTATTTTCAGCATATAACACGGTACTGAACATATAGTAGCACCTCAATAAATTTTTAGTGCGTAAAGGAATGCACGAACAAGTACACAGACACAAACCCACACACACATATGTAAAAGCATAGTGTAACATTTTCTGGGTCATAGCCAAGAAATGAAAGCAATCTAACTGTTCATCTATAGAAAACTGGTTATACAAATCACTGATTTTTAAAAAGTAAACATCTGGTACATGTCTACAAAGGAATATTCAGCCTTTGTAAACAATGAGACCAATCTTAAATGTAGGGACATGAAAGGATGTTCATTATTTATCAGTAAGGGAAAATGCAAGTTGCAGAACAGCATGTGTTGTATGGCCCTATTTGTGTGATAGAGAATAAATTGAACCTTATCGCCCTCGGGAAGGAAGAACACAAGGAACCAGAAAGAACAAAGAGTCAAATTCTTGGCCTTGGATTGTTCTGGGAACCCACACCAAGCACATTCCTATCTCATGGTCTTTGCACTGATTGTTCTTTCTGCCTCCAATACTCCTCACTCCCATATTAACATATTGATATTAATTAACATTAATGTTAACTTACTAATAGCTTGCTCTACTCTTTTATTAAGTCTCTGTCCCGTGTCATCTTCTTAGAGAGGGCCTGACCTGACCACCCTGTCTTAAATAGCATGCCCTATCACTCTCCCTTCCCACGATCCATTTTATTTTATATGACATTATATATCTATTTGTTTAATTGTTTATTTTTTTAAGTTTATTTAAGTAATCCCCCCCACGTGGGGCTGGAACTCACAATCCCCAGATCAAGAGTCGCATGCTCTACTGACTGAGCCAGCCAGGCGCCCCTTGTCTAATTGTTTATTCTATCACTTCTCCACTCAAATGTAAGCATCAGGGGGCAGGGATCTAGGTGATTCTGATGCAGGTTGCTGGAGTACCTCAGTTTAGGTATCACTTCTAACTCTTAGAGAAGCAATTTTCAAAGTGTGGTCTGCAGACCAGCAGGAGCAGCATCACCTGAGAACTTGTTAGAAAGGCACATTCTGAAGCCTCACATGCTGAGTCAAAACCCCTGGGAGTAGGGCCCAGCAGTCTGTTGTTAAGAAACCTTCCAGGTAGTTCTGATGCCCACTCGAGTCTGAGAACCACTGACTTGACTTTTCTAGGCACACTCCCTGGCTCTTTTCCCAGGGATCTTTTCCAGGTACAAAGAGGTTAACTCTCTGCCCTATTCTTCCCTCTATTCTGCTCCTAAGAATATTCTGAATAAGATAGAAATATCAAAATTATGTGTTTAACTTACCTTAATTTAAACTTAAAATTTTCCTGAGCTTTACCCTCTAGAAAAGGGGCTGACAGTCAGCATTTTTGGCTTTGTGGGCCACAGAGTCTGATGCAACTATATAACTCTGTCACTGGAGTAAGAAAGCAGCCAGAGACAATATGTAAATGAATGAGCATGGCTGTGGGCCAATAAAACTTCATATATGGACACTGAAATTTGAATTGTCAGCAATCTGGTGGCATATGTGTATATAATATGTTATTTTGTGTTTCTCTGATTACATTCATTTGGCCTCTTCTGTGAAATGCTTGCCCATTTCTTTTGCCCCCTTTCCTGTCTGCTAAAGGGAGCTATTCCAGTGGGGAGTACCCTTGGGCATTCCTTTTCTAGGAAGGGAAATGAAGCCTGGTATGTGGACATACACAGTGAATCTTGAAGAGTGGCAAGTATCTTGGCTCATGGGAGGCATAGAAGAACAATGCTGCCATACCAGTGGCAAGGATGTCTGGGAAAGAGATATGTAGATGGGACCCTGGGGTTGGTTCCCAGTGTGCATATACTTGTCTCACATTATATTCACCAAACAGCATCCACTGCAGAGTAGATTCAAAACCAACCAGATGAGTAAGCCAAACTTTCTCCTTGGCCACCATAGTACTTGTGCCATGGGCCCCCCAGTAGGTGGTTATGCAGGCAGGTGGGAAGGGAGGTAATGTGTGGGCCCCGAAGCATGGGCTTCACCTCTCCAAGGCTGGGTTAGCTACTGCCACCTGCTGAGTGCCCAAGAAGCCAACAGCAGAGACCAATGGTGAGTCCTTTATAAAGTACTGATGGCTAAAGGGACACCAGCCAGCCTCTTTATGGTCTTAATTCCATTAGACTCCTTCCACCTTCGAAGGGAGAGTGAGTTGTCTTTGATGGAATCAACACATACTTTGGATTTGGGTTTGTTTTGCCTGCCTGTACTGCCTTTGCCCAGGCTACCGCCTCCTCACTTGCTTCACAGGTTTCACTCTCCAGTAAATGCTTTGTATCCTAACTCAATTTCAGCTTTGGCTACCTAAAGAATGCAATCCGCGACAACCTCTTTTCTAGGGGGAAATGAGACACTTGTAATGCGTGGTATGCACTGAATGATGATTACTCAAATTATCAGCGATGGTGGCTTGAAATGGAATACAAGTGGAGGGCAAAGCTTTGGGAAATCAAGTGGCTAGAGCACTTAGTCCCTATGGTGACAGTGATGATTGCAAAGGATGTGACTAGGGCTAACTGCTTCTGATGACCGTAGAGAGCTTATACAGAAAAGAGGACAAATGGAAAGCCTTGAATGCACAACACAGATCAGAGTGGAAAATCAAAGAGCCTCACTGTCACCATTCAAGTAGTTTTTATTCTCCTAGAACTGTAGGATGGATATGCCTGATAATCATGCCCAGGGACTGATCATAAACATTGCAGAGGTGCAGCACTGATTAAAGGTATGGCTTTGTTAGAGCTCTGAGGTTAACTGATGGGCTCTTCTGGGGAAAGAAAAGGACCCTAACACATTGGGCGGAAATATTTGGGCATAAATAGATGAAGCTGAGAAAAATTTAGCCTCCATGTTACCCTGAACCTTCCTTGCCAGTGGAAGGATTTGTCTGTCTTTTGTCTAATGGTACCAGCCTTCCTCTGCCCAAAAACCTTTTGGTGACTCCCACGGGGGTGTTTTTCTCACCGGAAATACTGATTCTCCTCAGGACCAACCCCCACAACAGTTCACTGTCTCCACTCCCATAAGAATCATTGCATTTCAGTATAGCCCTAATGCCCAAGGAGAAGGGAATATTGAAGTGGACCTATGACATGCAATCTTCTCAGTGCCTACCACCAACTCTACTCATAAAAAGACTGCAGTAGAGTTTCTTGGATTGTGGGATTTTCAGTTTTAAAACTGTGACAGTCCCAGGAAAATCTGCACCAGCCGGTCACCCTATTGGGAGGATACTCTTCACTAAAGCATTAAGAAATACATTGGGTGTTATTTGCAACTAATGAATCATTGAACACAACATCAAAAGCTAATAGTGTACTATAAGCTGGATAATTGAATTTAATAAAAAAAATACATTGGTGAGGGGAGCACCAGTATGATTAAAAAGCTATGGAATAACCTCCGTAGGCCAGAGATGATAGTGGGAGATGCTTTGGTGGAATTGGTTGCCCTGATTTCAAAAGGAATAATGGAGTCCTATAGAGTCCAGGTCTATAGTGTTTAACCGTCAGAATTAATGTGGATGCAACTGACATAAAGCATAAGGATGGAGTGTTTTGACCTCCATCTGTTGCAGGGGGTGATTGTTTATGGAATTTCCTAGGAATGAAATAGATGTGATATAGAGAAACAGAAAAATTCTAGGTCTGGTGGGCAAAAATTTTGCAGACTCTTGAACTCTTACTCTGTTCCCAGATCTACTAAGCCAGTTCACAGATCTGGAAATCCTTGATTTTTTTTTTTTTTTGAGCTCCTTGATTAAGGGGGAGACCATATCTCTTTCAGAAAGTACCTTACTGCAATGCTATCACAGATGTATACTGCAAATCTTCTTCCAAATGTTCCTCCTACTGAGACCTATGGTCATTTACTAGGAGGCCATGACCAGGGTAAAGAAAATATCCGGAACCTTGTGAGGGTTATAAGATTCCAGTTCTGAATTGATGGTAATTATTGGATAGTGTGCCACTGTGATTTATCTCCAGAGTGGGGACTTAGGGAGTCAGGTGATAAAATAGGTCTTGATCTGAGTTCATTTCAGTGGGAACTTGGACCCATCCTGGCCAAATCACCACTCATCATTTTTCTGACTCATGATCCATGGAGGGAAGGCTCTCATTATAGAAAAGGTCAAGTAGTATCCCCTGGAACTGTACCCCTCACCCCTTTCACCTCTACTGCCAAGAAAGTAAACCAAGGCAACACCAAATTCTTGGGGCAATTGAAGAGATAAGAGCCACCACCAAAGACTCGAACCATGAAATAATGATGACTCCAACCACATGCCCCTATATAACTTGCCTGTTTGGCCTGTGGGTAAAGGCATATAGGTTTTGGAGAAGACTTTTAAATTATTGTTAATAATTTAATCAGGTTGTGATACCAATCACAACTGTGTTTCTTAATGTAGTATCTTTATTGGAATAAATCAACGCAGCTTCTGGCACCTATTGACCTAGAAACTATCATCAGCAGAGATAATCAGAAATAGTTTGCACTCGCTCTCTTACCTCAGGGCTATCTCCGACTATGCTATTTTCGGTCATAATCTAGTCCAGAAGGAACTTGTCTTTTTGTTCCACAGGCATAATGCTGGTCCATGACATTGATGGGATTATGCTAATAACTCTGAGAGGCAGGAAGAATCAAGTATTCTAGATGCCTCATGAGCAGAGGATGGGAGATAAGCCCTGTGAAATTTCAGAAGCCTGCTACATGGATGATATTCTAGGGGTCCAGTGATCTGGGGAATGTCAGAATATCTCTTTTGAAGTAAGAGATAAGTTGTTTTTCCTTGCACTGCCCACCACAAAGAAAGAAATCAATACTTGGTGGACCTCTCTGGATTTAGGAGGCAACATATATTGTATTTGAGTATGCTTCTCTAACCCATTTACTGAGTAACCTGTAAGGATGCCAGTTTTGAGTAGAACATCAAGCAAGAAAAACCTCAGCAACAAATCTTAAGGTCTGTGGTACGTGTTCCATGAAGTCTCAATAGAAGCCTCATAGCACAGATTCTTAGGATGTTTAAGTAAGGCCAGACTTTCCTTAATTGACGATTGTTTTCCACTTGAAAAGGTAATACCTGTATTGCTACCAGGTTCTGACAGTCACTGAATTACTGACCATGAAACACCAGGAGACTATTTGACTTGAACTGGCTATTAGGAAATGAGTATTATCTAATCCACCCAATCATCAAATGGCCATGTGCAGCAGTTAAATGGAAACTGAATGAAATCAGATCTGAGAAAATTGGGAAAGTAAAAGTAAAGTGAATGAGGAGCTAGCTCGCACTCACACAATAGTTGCTCCTACTATATCACTGCCTGTCCATCAGCCCCTACATAAGGCCTCAAGGAGAGTTCTCTATAATCATTAACAGAGCAAGAAAATGTAGGCCTATGGCTTTATAGATGGGTCTGCGTGGTAGGCTGGCACCTGGCAGAAGTGATGGCTGGCAGCTCCTCTCAGGGGTGGCCCCGAAAGGTAGAGGTAAAGGAAAGTCCTCTCAAGTAGTACGTCTAGTTGTCTACTTCGGTGGAAGGTAAAATGGCCAAATAGACTGATGCAGACTGATTCGGGGGCAGAAGCTAACATGTTGGCTGGATGGTGAAGAATGTGGAAAGAGTAAGAGAGGAATTTAGTGACAAGGAGGCATAGGAAAAAGGTATATGCATAGGCGTCTTAGAATGGGCTAAAGGTGTGAAGATATTTGTGTTTCCATACAATTGTGTCTAGAGGACATCCACTGTGGAAGAGGCTCTCAGCAATCAGGTGGATAAGATAACTTATTCTGTTGATATTAGCCTCTTTAGCTACCCTAGCGCTTGCTCAGTAGACCCATATACAAAATGGCTGTGGCAGCTGGGATGGGGTGTATATATGGGGTTTTTCTCACTGAAGCTGATTTGTCTATCACCACTTTGAATTGCCAATCTGCTTATCAGCAGAGACCAAACTCTGAGGCACCAATATGGCACAATTCCTTGAGGGGGACCAGGTCATCATCTGGTGGAAGATTTGTTACGCTGAACCCCCTTCCATCACGGAAGAAGCAATGACTGTCTTCACAGGAATAGATACATATTCTGAATATGGATTTGCTTTTCATGCCTGCAAAGCTTCTGCCAGCACCACCATATGCATTCACAGAGTGCCTGATTCATCACCATGATATTCCACCTAACATTGCTGCCTGGTACGAGAAACTCAGTTTAGCGTGAAGGAAGTGTGGCCATGGGCTTGTCCCCATGGAATTCTTTGGTCTTATCACATGTCTCATCACCCAGGAACAACTGGCTTGATAGAATGCTGACGTTTCCTGCCAAAGGCTCAGTCATGGCACCATAACCTGCACGTTTGGGGTGTTGTCCTACAGAACTTAAGTATATACTTTAAACCAGGAACCAATATATCATATCATCTTCCTTGTAGCCAGAATGTATGGGTCCAGGTTCCAGAGGTGAGGTGGGATTGACCCCTCCCCTTGAAGAAATATTGGCTTCCTATACCTAAATCTTGGATTCAGTGGGTTAAGAGGTTCTAATACCTGAGGGAGAAATGCTTCCACCATGGAACCTGTCAGGATTCTGATGTTTTGGAAACTGACACTGCCCTCTGGCCATTTTGTGTTCTTCATGTTGTTTAACTAACAGGCAGACAAGGGATCACTGTACAGACCAGGGTGGTCTATCCTGATTACCAAAGGCAGATTAGGTTGCTTCTATGCAATGGAAGCAAGGAGAACTATCTCTAGAACTCAGGGGCTTCACTGGGGTGCCTCTTATCACTCCCTTGTTGAATAGTACTGGTCAATGAAAACTGGTAACCCAGTCAAGGTCAGATTATAAGGATTCAGATACCATGTGGGGGATGAAGGTTTAGGTCACTCTACCAGGGAATGTGTCCTATCCTACTGAGATGCTAAGAGAGGGAAAGGGAAGCATAGAGTAGGTGGCAGAAAAATTGAAGCTATGATTATCAACTTAGGGCCTGCTTCTAGCTGCAGAAGCAGGGACTGTAACAAGTATTTTTTTTAATTTTTAAAAAGTTATTCATTTATTTATTTGAGAGAGAGAGAGAGAAAGAGAGAGTGAAAGTACATGTAGGGGGAAGGGCAGAGGAAGAGAGAGAGACCGAATCTCAAACAGGTTCCACTCCTGGCATGGAGCCTGACGCAGGACTTGATCCCACAACCCTGAGATCATGACCTGACCCAAAATCAATAGTCAGATGCCTAACTGCCTGAGCCACCCAGGCACCGCTATGGCAACTATGTTTTATGTTTATGAGCCCCCTTTCCCTTCTACTTTATATGAAAAAGCTCTGGTGGTGGTTAATATTTTAGATTTCATGCGGGAGTATGAAAGAATGGACATCCCCCTGCAATGATACGGTAGCTGATGGGAATTTGTACATTTTGTTTGAGGTCATGGGGATTTCATCTGGATAAGGGGCAAGAGTGGTGTGGTGTGGAGGGGCAAAAGGAATGGTCAGTGCTAGGAATTCTTTGTTTTCCTTTTCAAGGTTCCCTTTACATCCTTCTCCACCCAACTCTTTTCCCTGACCCACATTAATTGTATTTGGCTCCCCTGCATTATGGCTCTCAGTAGCTGTCAGCCAATGGGAGGTATTACAGTAGGAGATCAGATGGTGGAAGGAGAGAAAGGTCAGAAAATTTATTCTCCACATTCCCTGCTTGCAGGGATGTGAGTTGGCAGTGATTCCTCTACAGAAGGCCACAGTTCCTGTTGGATATTCCTTTCTTTATTATTTTATTTTATTTTTCCATATTGCCTTAGTATTTTGTAACCATTCCCTCTCCTTGCCCCTTCAGGCTTAGAGGTGCTAACATCTTCCAGTGTTGCTAGCCTTGAGGTGCTTCACCATCCATTGTCGATTTCCCTTAATCCTGCCCACCCACATTCTTGTGCCTGGTTCCTTCATTAAACTGTCTTTAGGGGCGCCTGGCTGGCTCAGCCCGTAGAACATGTGACTCTTGATCTCAGGGTTGTAAGTTTGAGTCCCACATTAGGTGTAGAGATTACTTAAAAATAAAATCTTAAAAAAAGCTGTCTTTAATTATCTACTTTGAGTATGTAATCAGTTTTTCCAGAGAAGTTTATCAGTCTTTTTTTTTTAAATATTTTATTTATTTATTTATTTGATAGATAGAGATCACAAGTAGGCAGAGAGGCAGGCAGAGAGAGAGGGGGAAGCAGGCTCCCTGCTGAGCAGAGAGCTCGATGTGGGGCTTGATCCCAGCACCCTGAGATCGCGACCTGAGCTGAAGGCAGAGGCCTTAACCCACTGAGCCACCCAGGCGCCCCAGAGAGGTTTATCAGTCTTACTAGACTTTTCAACCAACTAGTTTTGGGTTTTATTGATCTTTTGTATTGGACATTTTCTTTTTTATTATTATTTCTTATTTTGAAATGTCCTTATTTCTTTTCTTTTCTTTTTTTTAGATTTTACTTATTTATTTGACAGACAGAGAGATCACAAGTAGGCAGAGAGGCAGGCAGAGAAAGAGGGGGAAGCATGCTCCCTGCTGAGCAGAGAGCCCGACGAGGGGCTCGATCCTAGGACCCTGAGATCATGACCTGAGCCGAAGGCAGAGGCTTTAACCCACTGCGCCACCCAGGTGCCCCAAAATGTCCTTATTTCTGCTTTCTTTCATTTACTTTGTTATTGTTTTTGTAACTTCTTAAATTGGATGCTTAGCTTTTTAATTTTCAGCTTTGCTTCTTTCTTTTTTTAATTTTAATTTTTAAATTTTTTTTTAAAGATTTTGTTTATTTATTTGACAGAGAGAGAGACAGCAGAGCAGGAACACAAGCAGGGGGAGTGGGAGAGGGAGAAGTAGGCTTCCTACCGAGCAGGGAGCCCAATGTGGGGCTCTATCCCAGGACCCTGGGATCATGTCCTGGGATTATGACCTAGTCGAAGACAATTTTAAATTTTTTTTAAAGATTTTGTTTATTTATTTGACAGAGAGAGACAGCAGAGCAGGAACACAAGCAGGGGGAGTGGGAGAGGGAGAAGCAGGCTTCCTACCGAGCAGGGAGCCCAATGTGGGGCTCTATCCCAGGACCCCAGGGTCATGTCCTGGGATCATGACCTAGTCGAAGGCAGAGGGTTAACCAACTGAGCCACCCAGGTGCCCTTTCTTTATTTTTTTAAAAGATTTTATTTATTTATTTGACAGAGAGTGGGAGCACAAGCAAGGGGAATGGCAGGCAGAGGGAGAGGCAGAGGGAGAGGGAGACAGAGAGTGAGAGGGAGAGGGAGAAGGAGGCTCCCCACTGAGCAGGGAGAGCCCAATTCGGGGCTTGATCCCAAGACTCTGGGATCATGACCTGAGCCAAAGGCAGATGCTTAAACGACAGAGCCACCTAGGCGCCCCAGCCTCACTTCTTTAATAATATAAAGGTTTCACGACATAAATGTCTTTCTAAATATGACTTGGGCTGCAACTCATAATTTTAAATTAATTAGTTTTCTTTTTTCTTAAGTAGGCTCTATGCCTAAGGTGGGGCTTGAGCTCACAGCCCCAAGATCAAGAGTCACTTCCTCTACTAACTGGCCCAGCCAAGTGTCCCTATTAGTTTTGTTTTTTTTTTTAAAGATTTTATTTATTTATTTGACAGAGAGGGGAGAGATCACAAGTAGGCAGAGGCAGAGAGAGAGGAAGAAGCAGGCTCCTTGCTGAGCAGAGAGCCCAGGGGGCTCGATCCCAGGACCCTGAGATCATGACCTGAGCCGAAGGTAGAGGCTTTAACCCACTGACCACCCTGGTGCCCCCTCTATTAGTTTTGATATGTAATATTTTCATTATTGTTCTGTTCTAAGTATTTTCTAATTTTTAGTATGATTTTCTTCTTTTATATGTGATTTCAAAGTATGTTTTAAAATTTCCAAACATAGATGTTTTCTTTATCTTCTTGTTACTGATTTCTACTTTAATTGCATTGTGGTCAGAAAATGTGAACTGTTTGAGACTGAGTCCTTGAAATTTCTTGACATTTTTTTTAACCTAGCATACAATTAACTTTCATGAATGTTTCATGTGCTGGACCACTACTAGTTGACATGTTGCTTTTGTAGGAATTAGGAAAATGTGCTCTTTCTTTCAGATGGATGTTGCACCACACCTGAACACATGGTTTAGCAAGTGGAGTTTGGGATGGATTTTGACCCCCACTTGTCCCCTTGGCTAGGTGCTTTCGATCAGTGAACAATCTGTACATGGTGACTCGTTCATGTGTTCTTGTAAAGAATGTTTGTTTTCCAGTTGCTAGGTACAGTGTTCTTTGTATATCTACTGGAACAAGGTTGTTCATTTGATGTTCAAGTTTTCTTAATCTTTACTGATTTTTTGTCTGCTTCATCTATGAATTTATGAGAGAGATAAACTAAAAACTCACTGTGTTGGTGGATTTGTCTATTTCTCCTTGTATTTCTGTTAATTTTTGTTTCACATAGTCAAAGCAGTTGAGTAGATTCAAGGTTAGTATTATTACATTTTTCTGTTGAATTGAATTTTTTTAAAGATTTTGTTTATTTGGCAGAGAGAGAGAGAGAGAGAGAGACAGCAGAGAGGGAACATAAGCAGAGGGAGTGGGAGAGATAGAAGCAGGCTTCCTGCTGAGCAGGGAGCCTGACCTGGGGCTTGATCCCAGGCCCCTGGAATCCTGACCTGAGCTGAAGGCACATGCTTAACGACTGAGCCACCCAGGCGCCCCTGAATTGAAATTTTTATCAATACATTGTAACCTTCTCTATTTTTAAAAAATTATTTGGAAGATTTTATTTTTAAGTAATCTCTACACCCAACATGGGGCTTGAACTTACAACTCCAAGATCAAGAGTTCCATGCTCTACCAACTGAGCCTTATAACCTTCTTTAAATCTAGTAATTATTTTTCCCTTGAAGTTTGTTTTGTGTGATACTAATCTAGCTATAACAGCTTATTTTTTGTTGATCATACTATTTGCCTGTGTATTTTTCTCATCATTTTTACTTTCAAGCTTACTGTGTGTGTGTGTTTTGGGGGTATCTCTTAAAAATAGCTAGACTTCTTTAAATCCAGACTGATAATCTTTACTTTTAACTGGAGCATTTGGCTCATTTACCATTTTATGCAATTATTGATATATTTAAGTTTAAATCTACCACCTTATTCTATTCTTTTTGTCCCACTTTTCCAAAAAGTTTTTCCTCCTTTCTTGCCTTTTTTGGATTGGTTGATTTATTTCTCTTTCTCTCTTTTAATTTTCCCCTTTTGGTAGTTTGGAAGAGATATAATATCCTTTTATGTTAGTGGTTATCCTAGAAATTTTAATATGTATATTTAACATAATTAAGTCTTTAGTTAATAGAAATCCATTACCAATACTCAGCATTTTAGGGCACAATTCCACAAAGGGTACAGTTTTGCATTCATTCTTTGATTATTTTATTTATTTTTTCTTGTTTTGGTTGAACTTACAGTAACTAAAATTAAACTATCACTCCATGCATCAGACTATCAACGTTGAAACTACCCAATCCCTAGCCTTCACCACAGATCTCAGTCCCTGCTTGGTCCATTGGTACACCAGAGCTAGTGAGATCACCGGGGAACAGTACTCTTAGCTGCTGAGATAATACCAGACTCTGATAGCAAAGAACAGGCAAGCCAGCAGCAAAGATGCAGAAGATATGATAGCTTTGCAATCTTATAGAGTGAAAAGCCAATTAGCTCCGAGGAATTCCTAAAGGAGTCATCATAATGTGTAAAAATAGTTCTGCAGGCTCTGGGAGTAGGGAAAATCAAAGCTTCAAAGGGCATCACTGCAGTCAAGTCATACCACATTTGTGGCATACTGAGTAGTATACATACTGCACACAGTTAAGTGTATGGAAGGAGAAATCACTGTGATAAAGTGGCAAGGTAAACTACAATAGAGCAGAATATTGTCAGTGGCTCTCAACAGGGGGTTATTTTACACTGCAGGAGACATTTTGCAATGTCTGGAGAGACTGTTGTAACAACTTGTGTTTGGGGAGGGGTGTTCTACAATACACAGGATCCTCCTTGTCCTCTGAAAAGAATTTTCTGGACTCAAATGTGGACAGTGCCCACCACTATCCGTTATACAGTAAAGTATACATAAGCAGCAGAATAGTGTTTCTTGTATCATAGAAGCCATCCTGTAATAATGATTTCACATTTCTTTAAGGAAGGATGATGGTATAGCAAAGATTTACTATACCTTTTTGTTGACACTTGAAAAATCCATAGTAATGAAAAATGGAAAGATCAGTGGGCATTGTATCTCTGAACCTCCTTGAAATGGCAAAGGGTTTTTATGAGATATCATTGAAACTAAACGGTGTGTATTTTCTAATTAGTGGCTTTAGGATTTCAAAATCAGACAGGACGTTAGGAGACTAGATATAGCTGATGAAAAACAATCATGAACAATTATTTCCCCAGAACTTATTCTGAATACAGCCTTTCCCTCCAACAGCTTTTCAGTGCAAACAAACCTGGTGCATTTGGTGAAAATTGCCAAATTTAGAAGATACTAGTTCTTTTTTTTTTGTTTAAAGATTTTACTTATTTATTTGACAGAGACGCAGCGAGAGAGGGAACACAGCAGGGAGAGTGGGAAAGGGAGAAGTAGGCTTCCAGTGAAGCAGGGAGTCCGATGCGGGGCTCAATCCCAGGACCCTGGCATCACGACTACGACCTGAGCCAAAGGCAGATGCTTAACGACTGAGCCACCCAGGTGCCCCAAAAAGATACTAGTTCTAAAGTTTGTACCTAAATATATGTGTGGTAGGATTTCTTTCTTTGGTTTGCCTATATTTTCTAAAATTTCTGCCACTTATTTTTAAAACTTTTTTGTTTCGAAAAATTGCACAAATAGAACAGAGAATCCTTGCATGTCCTTCACTTAGACTTCTAAAATGTTAATATTTTACATTTGCTTAATCATCCTACGGTTTTCTTCAGAGATATTTTAGAGTAAGTTGCAACAAAATGCCCCATTATCTCTAAATGTTCCAGCGAGTATTTTCTTTTTTCAGATTTTATTTATTCATTTGAGAGAGATACAGAGACAGAGACAGAGAGAGAACACAAGCAGGGGGAGAAGCAGAGGGAGAGGGAGAAGCAGACTCCCCACTGAGCTGGGAGCCCAACATGGGGCTGGATCCCAGGTCACAGCAGAAGGCAGACGCTCAACCATCTGAGCCACCCAGGCGCCCCTCCAGCCAGTATTTTCTTAAACAAGGACTTTCACGTTAACCATAGCACAAGTATAAAAATCAAGAAATTTACATTGATACAGTATTATTAATCTATAGATATTCAAATTTTGTCAGTTGTCCCGGTAATACCCTTTTTAGCAAAAGAAAAATGTTCTTTTTTCTGGCTGGGGATCAGTTGTCATGTCTGCTTCTATTAATCCGGAGTTCCTCAATATGTCTTTGTCTTTAGTGACTTTGATGCTTTTGAAGAGTGAAAGCCAGTAATTTCGTAGACTGTCCCTCTATGGGTTTGTTTGATGTTCCCTCATGATTAAATTCGGGTTATGCGAATTTTGGTGTCATGAACGCTACAAAATTGGTTCGTGTTTTTTCTTAGCACCTTATCAGTAGGCACAAGATGTCCATTTGTGGGCGTGCTGATTTTTATTATAATTAGTACGGTGTCTGCCATTTTTCCCACTGTAGTTTTTATTTCGCCTTTGAAATCTTAGTATCTTGTCGGGAGATGCTTTGAGACTCTGTAATGTAAACAAGTTGTTTCTTATGGTAATTGCGCCCCCTAGTTTTGTCTAAGGTTACAGAGACAGAGGCCGATTACAGTAAGGTGACAGCACTGGAGGCGGCAAGTGTTTCCAAGGGTCAGTTTCTGTTTGTATCCCTTGTATTAGCATGTCTAACACATAGTAAATGGCTGCTTCTTTCCTGATTAATTTCTTTTATCAGCAGTTAGTTGGGTGTATTGTAATTGATCTACTCATGTTTTTCTTTCCCACAGACTGTGAGCTCATTGAGGGTAGGCACAATGGCTTATTGCTTCTCTGTCCCCACTGTCTAGCACATACTAGGGGCTTGAAAAATACATGTTTGAATTAGTGGCTTGGAGTAGATACTACGGAAGAAGATAAGGGCTGAGTCGGCCAGGGGATGGCATTTTTCCTGTTCTAAAGGGAAGCTAGGGCAAGGGTTGTAGAGGGCGCGACCAGCAGAGTCACTCTGCAAAGGAACCCATGGGTCTCAGCCACCTGGTTGGAGGCAGTGCCTCGGGTTTCCGCGGGTGGGGAGGAAAGTGGGGCGGGAAATCGAAAACCGAACTCGCAGCTCCCGGCATTCCCCGTGGGCGGTGCTCCCCTTTGACCCCTCGCTCGCGTGCTACACATCCGGGCCTCTGCTACTAGTGAGGGGAAGATGGCGGCCGCAACTGTGGTGGTTCCCGTAGAGTGGATAAAGAACTGGGAGAAATCAGGGAGAGGCGAATTGTGAGTGTCCGGGCTGGAGGCGGGCGCACGGCCGGGCCGGGCCCGGGCGTCACCCGTGCTCTCACAAGTGGGGAGAGGTTGTGGGGGGAAGATGTGCCCCCTCCCCCATCCGGGCGGCGGGTGTGGAGGGTTGGCTAGGAGTTTCGAACTCGGGGAGGAGAGGTGCTGGTAACCGTCGCCGACCTCCTTCCTTCTCTGGCTTCTCTGAAATCCCCGTTGCCCGCCGTAGGCTGTCTTTCTTTAGTCTCTTAACAGAACTCCCGTTTCGCCCCTGCGAGTCTCCGCGCTCCCGCTCCGTCTCTTTTTGTCCGCCTCTTCGCTTGAGCTCACTTGGCTCCTTTCTCTTTACGGGGCCGCGCCGGTTGCGGGGGGGGGGGGCGGGTTTCGGACTTTCCATCTCTCTGTCCCATTTCTTCGCTCCGCACCCGTTTGACTGTGTTGTTTGGAGCCCGACGCCTCCTTTGCCCGAAGTCCGAGGAGGGCGAACGTCCCGACTCCCTCCCCTCTTCTCCGCCTGCCGCCGCGATGCCCGGGCGTCGCAAAGAGCCCCTCTTGGCACCTCGCTTCCTCTCCGGGAGCGGTCTTTCGGGTTGTCCCGGCCTCGCGCGGCGCCACTGGCCGTGGGAGAAGTGTAGCTGGGATTGCCGCTTTCCCCGAAAACCTACCGGCATTTCTTTGCTCCGTCTTTTCACTTTAGAGCCATTTCGGGTTTGATTGAACTTTCGTCATTAAATGTTTCCTAAACCCCATTTTGTCCTGGGACTGCAACTAATTTTGGCAACTCTCCAGGGTTCTTGAGTACCTGGAATAACGCGTTTCCTTTAGTCATAAAACTTGTTTTTTTCCCCCCGGTAATACAGAAAACAGTAATTTGCCATACCCGCGGTTTCCTCGCCCAAAATTTCAGTTCGCGCTCTCTCGGAAAGAAAGAAATCGTTTAAGCAGTAAAACCTTAGATTCAAAAACAAATAACTTATTTCTAATTTCTTTCTCTGAATCGCTTTATTAGCTAAAGCTCAACATTGTATGAGATTAACTCTCGTTAGCCATTTTTGCGGTCGCCGCCTCCCCCACCCCCAGTCAGTTTACGGTTGCTGGTGCGAAAGATAACGAATCTTGGGAACTTCGTTACTTCGAACGAAACCCGGGGAATGCGTTGCCAGATCCTGCGCGTGTAATGTTGCCAGCCTGTATGGCCTCCTCCTCCTCCCCCCGCCTCGCCCGTTCCGCGCGCACTCGTACTGCTTTACGAAGTCTTAACTGTGTGAGCTGTAGAATTGTATTTCCTGGGTAAGCGGCGATCTTAGCCACTTAACTAGCTGAGTGACCTTGGGTAAGTTCCTTAACCACTTTGACCGTTTCCCCTTGAGTAAATTGGGATTAATAAGTACTCTACTCAAAGGATTGTTGTGAAGACTAAATAATGCCTGTAAAGCACTTGGCTTATAGTAAGTGCTCAAGTGATAGCTATTAAAAGTAATATTATTATTCCAATCTTTAGATATTTAAACTTCTCTGGACAGCTCTTGCTCTTAAAGTCCGTACCACTCAGGTTAGCAATTAATTGGTCTTTGACTCTTTCTCCTGCGTACTCTTGTACTCTAACGAATTGAGAGACCTTTGAGGAGTGGGGACTGTGTTTCATATTTATTTTAGTTCAACCCTCCAGCCCCCCGCGGTGCCCGCCCCCCCCCGCCCCCCGCGGTGCCCGCCCCTCCCGCCCTTTTTCCCTCTCCCCCTAGCTTTTCTGGCATATGCTTAGAGTGAGTGCTTATTGGTTTATTAAATGAGAAGTCTATTCGATAAACATTCATTTTTAACTGTTAGGAACATTTCCCAAATCCTTGTACATGCTGTTTAACAAAAAACTATTAAGTTCCTTGTGTGCAGGGAAGGCAGGATGGGAGGTTATCTAACCAAACCATCATTTTCATCTATATTAGATTAGGATAACCTCCCTACACTATATCATTTCATTGTTTTTGTTTACCTACTTAGTTGTTTAGGGCCTGTCATCTTTGTAGATTGCTCAGCTCCCTCCTTCCAAAAACTGTCAAACTGTTTTTGACAGTTTTATTATTATTACTTTCACCTTAGAATGAGGGGTATTAGGGCTAGGAGGTGAAATTCTGCTTGACTTATTACCGGCAGTGGTTGGAGAAAAACAGTGATGTAGGAGGTTGAAATATCTCGTCAGAATGAGATTTTGGATTCACTTTATGTATATTTGCATGATCCATGCTACCCTATATTGTTCCTGAAGAGCTTTTTCAATACTGTTGCTAGGGCTTATTTGTATGTAGTTACTCCATGGCTTGAGGAATGTAGTTTGAATTACCATAGATCCAAATCAGTGTAGTCATTTTTATAATCATATCCTGTTATGTGAAGAGAGCATAAGGTATTAGTTGTATGACGTAATGAAATATTTTATTTTTTTGTTAAAGATTTTATTTGACAGAGAGAGATATCACAAGTAGGCAGGGAGGCAGGCAGAGAGAGAGGGGGAAGCCGGCTCCCTGCTGAGCATAGAGCCCTATGTGGGGCTCCGGGCTCGGGGCTCGGGGCTCGGGCCCAGGACCCTGAGATCATGACCTGATGCAGGGCTCAGTCCCAGGACCCTGAGATCATGACCTGAGCAGAAGGCAGGGACTTTAACCCACTGAGCCACCCAGGCGCCCCATAATGAAATATTTTAAATAGACAAACACATCACCATCCAGTACTTAGGCTTCATTTTTTTGACCTCTTTCCTCTCTTTCAAAACTTTGTTGCATATAGTCTAACTTCAGAGTTCTTGTATCTAGCATTTTCATTTTATTAGAATGAATGGTGTTGTAAATATATTACCAAAAATCCTTTCCTTTGTCTGAGAACAGAGCCTCTTAAATATAAACTAGCAACTAGAAATGTTAAAAATGAAGGTAATGTGCCAACAAATTATTTGTGAATCCATTTATAGATTTGGCTTTTAGAATATGACCAATAGGGGCGCCTGGGTGGCTCAGTGGGTTAAAGCCTCTGCCATCCGCTCAGGTCATGATCTCAGGGTCCTGGGATCAGGCTCTCTGCTCAGCAGGGAGCCTGCTTCCCCCTCTCTCTGCCTGCCTCTCTGCCTACTTGTGATTTCTCTGTCAAATAAATAAATAAAATCTTTAAAAAATAGAATATGACCAATATTTAAAATAATATCTTGGGTGAGTTTTTAGTTTTTAATGAGATAAATTAGCAGATGAGATTTAACTTGACTGAAAATTACCTTTTTAAGAAAAATGCATGATGTATTTCATGAGGTTTTTAGTTCATTTCTTGTCTGTCACTTCTTATCAGTATATTTTGGGAGTTGTAGTCAACTTCAGCCACATAGTGTTAAAGCAACACATGAGATGTATGGGGCATTTAGTAACTTTCAGAGAGGGCAGTTTCTTAATTGTGCCTCTTGAAAAGCAACTGTATTAAGATGGAAAGTCTTGGCTTTGAAGAATAAACTTTGTTAGGTAATTATGGGGAAAAGAAAAAACTCTATTTTGTTTGTCTAAATGGTCAGTCACATACCCAGCTAACCTATTGTTTCCAGAGATACCGATTGTTTTTAATGATAAATGATAGAACTCTTAAAGTGGTCTTTACCCACAGATACTGAAAGGACAAAGGAGGATAATTATTAAGGGTCTTTTTTAGTAACATTAGGTCTATTCTTAGAAGTTTCATATATAAATACAAACTTAAGAATTCTGCTGCATATGAAAGATAAGGATTTAATCACTTTAATTTTGGAATTAGAGTTTTAATTTCTTGACGACTTCATATTGGCATAGGACTTGCCATGATTATGCTAATAAACTTGCATATACTGGTAGATCCAGTGTGAATTTTGTTTTTAGTAGAAAACATTAACACAGTGAACTCAACATTTCTTTGTGTCACAAGCAACCTTAATGGAGGATTTATGTTCCAGGGTCTTAATCTGAAGATGTTAGCTTCATGTCCATACTTGGTCTAATTTTGAAATATTTATATTTGTTGAGTATTATGTATTTGTTCGAAGAACTTAATTTAAAAATTTACATATCAATTAGAAACTTCTGTTAGATCTCACCTTGTTAATTATTGGTAATTATAATCTTTTAAAATTTAATTGCCAGATGTTTTGATTGCCATTCCTTTTCTTCTGCTGCTACTAAATGATTTTAAATCTTTCAGAACTTACCTAAGTGCATTTGGACATTCATTAAATGTTGTCTGACCTGAATATTTTAGAGGGAGGTGGGAAGAGGGAGTTTATGGCAAATAATCATTCAAAGAGAGGTGTCTTGGTAGTTGGGTCTTTTTTTTTTTTCTTCAAAAGATGCTCTAAATTCAGCTAAAGTTTTATCTGAAGCCTTTTCTTCATATTTTAGTTTTCATTGACATTTATTTTCTCATTTTGACCTGTATTCACAAATTAAGAATAAGTCTTGTTCCTTTTTCCTGGTAAGAGAAATGCATTTTCCAAAAAAATGTTTATATCAGGAGATTTTCTAGGCTATTGCTTTCTTTGTTAGAAAAATTAAATTATTCTCCAGTGCTTAAATATTAAGGTAGAGAGAGCACTATTAATGTACTCGTGTGCAGGAACCTTTGTTCTTTTTTAAACATTTCCTGTTCCCGTTCCTCCTCATAAAGTGAATATTTTCTTTTCATAAATGCATGTTTCAAGATAAAACTGCATGCCCAATATTTCATTTTTGTGTTATATTTCTGTTCTGATAATGATGGTAGAGGTAGTACTTTGCTTCACCAAATTTAGCCTTTTTGTTGTTTTGCTTTTAAGAATTAATCAAAACACAGATTGACATTAAGTGTTTTATATGTGAAGCCAACTTTGAGATGTTGACCATAATCAAGTAGCTCAGGCTTGTGCTATTTCCTTTTTACTGGAAAATGGGTTCAAGTAAGGTGGAAAGCTTAGTACTCAAGAACTATTCACAAAATACTTGAGTCCTTGGAAGATTTTAAGACAGTTCAGTTTAAGTTTCACAGATCTTTGACAGAATGTAGATTCTGTCTTTGTTCTCAGGGACCTGAGACAGCATCTCCATAATAGCACCACATTGTTTTAAAAGTGGAAAAACTGGCAAACTCAATTTGGAGGTTATGAGAGGAATAAAATAGTCATTTAGACTGAGGCAGAATATTTGATTATTTTTTAAGCCATATTAAAATGGACAGCTGCTGGAGGTAGTTTTGTTTTTTCTTCCTTTATAATTTAGAATAGAGTACTAAAACTGTTTAATGGATGTGGTAAGACATGCAGCATTCAGAAACAGAATTGTGTGTTTTTTAAAAGATTTTATTTATGTGACTGCACTAGCAGGGGGGAGTGGGAGAGGGAGAAGCAGGCTCCCTGCTGAGTGGAGGTAGGGTGGGGGTGGGAGGGGCCCCACATGGGACTTGGTGCTTGTGGGGTTCAATCCCAGGACCCTGGGATCATGATCTGGGCGAAAGACAGACGTTTAAGGGAGTGAGCCACCCAGAATTGTTTTTTTTTTTTTTTTTTTAGGATACTTTATGATTGATCTTCTGTTAGTGAATTACTTGGGGAGAAGAGCATGGACAAATCTACTGATTGGGGAAACATTCTTAGCAATTGGTTTCTTCCTACAACTAGGGAAGAACTGTTTTATACTAGGGAAACAAAAGTATCTTAAGCAGGTGAATTGCCTTATTGTCATAAACCATAAACCATGATTTCTTACACAATTTGAGCAAATCTTTGAGATGCTAATGAATAGTTCATGATGACATTATCACCTACATTCTGAGTATGCTTGTGGCCTTGTGACTGACAAAATGGAATTATGTTTTAATTATTTCTAAGATTCTTTTTTTTTTTTTTAAGATTTTATTTATTCATTTAACAGAGAGAGAACACAAGCAGGCAGAGAGGCAGGCAGAGGCAGAGAGAGAAGCAGGCTCCCTGCAGAGCAAGGAGCCCGATGCGGGACTCGATCCCAAGACGCAGGGATCATGACCTGAGCCAAAGGCAGCTGCTCATCCAACTGAGCCACCCAGGCGTCCCTGTTTTAATTATTTCTTAAAATTATTTAACAATGGCTATACCATTAGATTAGGTGAGTTGAGGTGGGAACACTGACATTCCTTCCTCCCCACTGGAAGGATTATTGTGAAAGACATGCTTTAAGCTTATTTTTTTTAAAAAGATTTTTATTTATTTATTTGACAGAGGAGAGAGATCACAAGTAGGCAGAGAGGCAGGCAGAGAGAGTCGGAAGCAGGCTCCCGGCCGAGCAGAGAGCCCTATGCGGGGCTCCATCCCAGGACCCTGAGATTATGACCCGAGCCTAAGGCAGAGGCTTTTAACCTCTGAGCCATCCAGGCGCCCCGACATGCTTTAAGCTTATTAAAAGAAATTGAAAATGAAGCTATTAAAAATGTGAATAAGCAGATATGTTCACCATGAGAAGGAGTATTTGACTTTGCTTTTTGGTAGCCTGGATACAAAGGGAAAGATGAGTTACTTGATTTCCATTCCATTCTTCTGTCAAAAACCAATGTTTCCTACTACTACTTTCTAAAGGGAATTGAACCTTTGGGGACAGTGAGAACCACAAGGAATTGTTTTAATACTTTATAACAAATACTGAAGTGATCTTGATATACTTTTTTTTTTTTTAAAGATTTTACTTATGTGATCAAGAGAGAGAAGACATTTTTAGGTTACATTTTCTTTTTTTAAAGATTTTATTTATTTATTTGACAGAGAGATCACAGCTAAGCAGAGAGGCAGGCAGAGGGAGAGGGGGGAAGCAGTTTCCTCCCTGAGCAGAGAGCCTGATCCTGAAATCAGGACCTGAGCTGAAGGCAGAGGCTCAACCCACTGAGTCACCCAGGCACCCCTAGGTTACATTTTCTGATGCTAGTCTGAAGCAAGTATTTCTGTGTTGCTTGTTGGAAGGAGGACTGATTTTGTTTTATATTTCAGATAAACTTGTGGTAGGTTTAACATTTTGAGAAATTAAAGGTTTAACCACTGTTCTCAACACATTGGAAGGCTTGTCTAGTTCTTCAGAGAAGTAGTTGAAAGTACTTGGGGTCAAACTTAAATCAGTTTATTTTACCATTTATAATGTGCTCTCTGAAAATTCTTTTTGTTTTTTTAATAGACGTTGATTAAGAAACTAATAACAGATTTTCAAACTGTGCAGATTTAATTAGTCTCCATTGGCAAGGCCTTTTATTCTTTGACTTTGAAGATAATTTTGTGAGACCTACATGTGAATTTGTTGATCAAGAAAAGTTTACTTTATTGACTTTACACAGCCTTACTCTGCTCATCATGATGATGGAGTTTTGAAATAATCAAAAGACAGAGTGGCGAGCTGCAATGGGGTAGATAATCTGCAAAGTAAAATATCTCTCTGTGGGTGGTATATTTCACTTTAGATGTGATATAGAGTGATATTCTAGAAATAGTCTTAAAAATTGTTTTATTGACTACAGAAAAAGCATTGCTAGACATAAAAGTAAAAAACACTTTCATTGGTTTTCTCTTTTGTTAGAGTCTTGTGCAACTTGTAATAAGAGTATTTTTTTTGTAAATTGTGCCATTAAAACGATGTAGAATATTGCATAGAACTTAAATGTAGAGCATAAAGAATCAGTGTAATATGCACACCCATGTAACTCACATCCAAGTCAAGACAACTGCCCTTCCAGATGGCACACTTTTTGGTTTTCTCTTCCTTGTTTTTATTTACAGTTTTACTATCCTATAAGCTTAAGTTTGTTCTTGAATTTCCTGTAAGTGGAATCATAGAGGGTGTATTCTCTTGTATCTGGCTGCTTTTGCTCAACATTATGTCTTTAGGATCCATCGATATTTTTTCAAGTGTTTGCCATTCTTTGATTTTCATAGTTATAAGATGATCCATTGCATAACTCTACCACAGATTTTTAAAATTTATTATGCTATTGATAAACAATTTTGCTCTTTTGAAATTTTAGCTTTTACCAACAGTGCAAATAGAAACATACAAGTATCTTGGTGTACATAAGCATGTGTTTTTATGGAATATATACTGAAATGTAGAAAATCCCTGGGTTCTAGACTGTGACTCACTTTAGCTTTCCTATAAACTGTAAAACTGTTTGAAAATACACTTCCAACAGCAGGTGTATGAGAGTTCACCTTGCTTCACATCCTCGCTAATATTTGATATTGTCAGACTTCAAAGATTTTATTTATTTGTCAGAGAGACAAGAGAGCACAAGCATGGGGAGTGCAGGCAGAAGGAGAAGCAGGCTCCCTGCCGAGCAAGGAGCCTGATGTGGGACTCCATCCCAGGACCCTGGGATCATGACCTGAGCCAGAGGCAGACGCTTAACTGATCGAGTGACCCAGGTGTCCCTAATGTCAGATTTTAATTTTTTTAATATTTATGTAATAGTGTTTTATTAGGACTTATTTTCATGGGCATCTTTTTAAATTTTTTATTTTTTTAAAAGACTTTGTCAGAGCGAGAGGGAAAGAGAGAGCAAGAGCACACAAGCAGGGAGAGTTGTAGGCAGAAGGAGAAGGCAGGCTCCCCGCGGAGCAAGGAGCCCGATGTAGGACTCGATTCCAGGACCATGACATGAGCTGAAGGCAGACACTTAACTCACTGAACCACCCAGATGTCCCCATGGGCATTTTTTTATAGTTACTGGCCAGTTGGATTTTTGATTTCTTGTGAAAGGCTTCTTTATATTTTTTCTCCCATTTTTCTATTGGATTATTAGCATTTCTTTCATTGATTTGTAGGAGTTCTTTATAGAGTTACTCTTTGGCTTGCATTTCCACTTTTAAAATGGTGATTTTTGATGGAACAGAAGTTATTTATTTTAATGTCAAATTTATTGATCTTTTGCTTTATGATTAGTAGTTTTTTTGTGTTTAAGCAGCCTTTTCCCCATTCCAAGGCAAATGAACTTCTATGATCTTCTCGAGGTGTATTATTTTGCTTTTCATTTTTAAGCCTTACCTAAGTGGAGTTGATTTTTATGTGTGCTATGAAGTAGGGTTTGCAATATATTGTTGTGGTAGTTTCTTTTTTTCTTTTTTTTTTTTTTTTGAGTTGTGGTATTTTCTTAATAGTTTGTTGCAAGGCCATATCCAAAACCACATCAGTGAACTTTTTGTACTTTGTTGAATTAAAATGCATTTGTCTTTTACTTGGAATCTTTTACCCATGCATTATTTTGCAACATCATGCATTGGTCAGTTGGAAAATACTGGTTCACTGAATGATGCAGCTCTTCCAAATATTGACCCAGTACATTGTATTAAATTAAAAAAAAAAACCCACATTCTTTAGTATTGTCACCGAACTAATCAGGAAAGTTTTTGTGAATTGGAAACTAGTCAAGTCCATGGTGGCAGCTATATGTTTTTCAGTATTTGGATTTTTGTTTGAAACCTCACATTTTATAATTGGCAACAAATACTCTCAGTTGTTTTCCTTGAAGTGACTGGCTCAGTTGGTTCATTTTTGAGAAAATGCCTGCCAAAGACCCAAGTCTGAATAACCATTGTTTGTCCGTTGTTCTTTCAAGTAAAAATGGCGTTTTATGAAAAAGCAGCTAGTTCAGCTCACAATTTAAACAGTTGCTTAAGTGATTTTCCTGGAGACAACTATAGTATTTTGGTATGTGGAAGAAATGCTTTATGTGTACCTTCCATTTTGTCACATAGAATATTAAAATATACGTTCTTAAAAAATACATGTTCTCAGGGCTTAGGATTTAATTAAATTAATATTTTTACTACTTCATCAAGCACATTTTTTTATTGTAGATAAAAACACACAATGAGATCAGCCCTAACAAATTTTGAACTGAGCAGTACCGTATTGTTAAAGATAAGTACGGTGTTGTACAATGGATCTCTGAGTCTTTTTTGTCTTATGTAACAAGTTTTATACCCATTGAAATAGCAACTCCCCATTTCTCTTTCCCTCTAGTCCCTGGCAACCATTGAAATTATACTTTTTGCTTCTGTGAATTTGACTCTCTTAGATAAACTTCATATATGCATAATCGTGCAGTATTCATGCTTCTGTGACTGACTTATTTCACTTTGCATACTGTCCTCAAGGCTCATCTATGTTCTGGTATATGACAGGAATTCCTTCTTACAGCTGAATAATATTTAGTGGTATGTATATGCCACATTTCCTTTATACGTTCATCTGTTGATGTACATTTAGGTTGTTTCTACCTTTTGAAAGCTATTGTGAATAATGCTGCAGTGAACATGGGAGTGCAAATCTTTGAAATCCTGATTTCAACTCTTGTGAATAAATACCTAGAAGTGGGATTGCGGGATTGTAGTTCTATGTTTTTTTTTTAAAGATTTTATTTATTTATTTGACACAGAGAGAGAGATCACAAGTAGGCAGAGAGGCAGGCAGAGAGAGAGGAGGAAGCAGGCTCCCTGCTGAGCAGAGAGCCTGGTGGGTGCTCTGAGATCAGGACCTGAGCCTAAGGCAGAGGCTTTAACCCACTGAGCCACCCAGGCGCCCCTGTAGTTCTATTTTTAATTTCTTGAGGAACTTACTGTTTCCCATAATTGCTGCACAATTTTACATTTCCATCAACAATTCACAAGGGTTCTAGTTTCTCCACTCCATAGCACTTGTTATTTTCTGTTTTTTTTTTTAAGAATTAATTTTTTTACAGCAGTTTTAGGTTAACCAAAAAGTAGAGAGGAAGGTACAGAGATTTCCCATTTACCCCTTGCCCCCACGCATACATAGCTATCTCCTTTATTTTCAAAATTCCCCACCAGAGTGGTACCTTTGTTACAATTGATGAACCTGTGTTGACATATCATAGTCACCCAAAGTTCATAGTTTACCTTTGGCTTCACTCTTGGTGTTGTGTATTCTATGGGTTTGTATAAATGTGTACTGATATGTAACCTCTATTAGAGTATCAGAGTATTTCCCCTGTCCCAAGTATCCTCTTTGTTGTTTGTTCATCTCTCTGGCCACCCCCAACCCCTGGCAACCACTGATCTTTTTACTCTCTCCATAGTTTTACCTTTTCCTAAATGTCATATGGTTGGAAATA
The DNA here is from genome assembly GCA_028533885.1 of Nasua narica. Classification (NCBI taxonomy): domain Eukaryota; kingdom Metazoa; phylum Chordata; class Mammalia; order Carnivora; family Procyonidae; genus Nasua; species Nasua narica. The sequence goes on along the minus strand of CM052801.1, from coordinate 79,947,942 downwards.
TATACTAATAGCCTTTTCAGATTGGTTTCTTTCACTTAATAATATGCATTTAAGGTTCCCTCATGTCTTTTCATGGCTTGATTGCTCATTTCTGTTCAGTACTGAATAATTGCATAGTGTAGATGTACTAGTTTATCCATTCACCTACTGAAGTACATCTTGGTTGCTTCCAGGTTTTGGCAATTATGAATAAATCTGCTGTAAACATATATGTGTAGGTTTTTGTGTGGACATAAGTTTTCACTTCTTTTGGGTAAATACAAAGGAGTGAGATTGCTGGATCATAAGGTTAGAGTGTGTTTAGTTTTATAAGAAACCACCAAACTGTTCTAATATGGCTGTACCATTTTTCATTTCCACCTGTAATGATTGAGAGTTCCTGTTGTGCCACATCCTTAATAATATTTGGTGTTGGTGGTATTCCAGATTTTGGCTGTTCATATAGGTGTGTAGTGGTATCTAGTTTTAATTTGCATTTCTCTGATGACATGTAATGTAAGGCATCTTTTCATGTGCTTATTTTGCCATCTGTATATCTTTGGTGAGATGTCAAGGTCTTTTGCCCATTTTTAAATTGAATTTTTTTTTTAAATTGATTTTTAAGAGTTCTTTGTATATTTTGGATAATTCCTTTATCAGGTGTTTCTGTTTTTTTGATAATGGCCATCCTTACAAAAGTGACATCTGTGGTTTTGATTTTCATTTCTCTGATAAGTGATGTTGCACATCTTTTCATGTAACTATTGGCCATTTGTATGTCTGCTTTGAAGAAATGTGTTCAAGTTCTTTGCCCTTTTTTTTTTTTTTAAGATTTTATTTGTCATAGAGAGAGAGCAGGCGAGCGAGCACAAGCAGGGGAAGTGGCAGGCAGAGGGAGAAGCAGACTCCCTACCGGGCAAGGAGCCCAGTGTGGGACTTGATCCCAGTACCCTGAGACCACGGGACCATGACCTAAGCTGAAGGCAGGCACTTAACTGACCGAACCACCCAGGCTTCCCCTTTGCCCATTTTTTAATTGGTTTGTTTTTTTTTTTTTTTTGGTTACTGAATTACAGATGTTCCCCTTATCAGATACATGGTCTGTTGCAAATATTTTCTTCCATTCCATAGGTTGCCTTTTCATCCTGCTCATTATTTCCTTTACTGTGCATACAATTTTTAGCTTGATGTCCTACTTGTCTGCTTTTGTGTTTCTTGTTATATCCAATAAATCATTGCCATGGGGCGCCTGGGTGGCTCAGTTGGTGAAGCGACTGCCTTTGTGGCTCAGGTCATGATCCTGGAGTCTCAGGATCAAGTCCTGCATCAGGCTCCCTGCTCAGTGGGGAGTCTGCTTCTCCCTCTGACCGCCCCCCCATGCTCTCTTTCCCTCCCTCTTTCATTCTCTCTCTCAGATAAATCAATCAATATTAAAAAAAAAAGAAAGGAAGAAATCATTGCCAAGACCAATGTCATGAAGCTTTTCCCCTGTGTTTTTCCCTAGGAATTGCATAGTTTTAGATCTTAAACTTATGTACTTAATCCATTTTGAGTTGGTTTTTATATGATGTAAGATAACTGTCCAGTTTCATTCTTTTGCATGTTATTGAACCTCTTTGTTTATTTTTAAGTTCAATTATTACAGTCTTTTTTTTTTTTTTCAAGTAGGCTTCATGCCCAATATGGGACTTGAACTTACAACTGAGATCAAGAGTTTCATGGTCTACTGACTGAGCCAGCCAGGGGCCCCACTTATTACATTCTTTAGCTCCAAAATTTGTTTGGTTCCTTTTAAATATTTCTGTCCTTTTATTGAAAATCTCATTTTATTCATGCATGTCTTTTTTTCTGAAGCTTGTACTCTTTTTGTCTCCTTTGGTGTCCATCTGTTGTACTCTGGGTCCTATGAAGTAGCAGCATACCACTCAGCTCACTGCCCTAGGTCAGACTAAACAGAAACCAGTCCTTCCGGCAGTCCCCCCAGAAGCTGGAATGTTGGATACTCTTTCTCCCCTGAGGGAGAGGTTGCTGAGCTGTATTGGTTTCTGTTTGCTCTACTGCGGATCCTCTGAATCTGCAGCTTGCCGCCCAGCTTTTTTTTGTTGTCAGCAGGCCTCAGGCACCTAGGGTATGCAGAGTCCCGTCTGTTTTCCAAGATGTTCAGGAAAGAAACTAGTTTCTTAGGCAGCCCCTATCCCAAGTCAGAATGTTGGCTGTAAAGTCCAGTCTTCTCTTTCCATCCACAGGGGGGATTTGGAGGCTGGGAGTTTTTTTTCCAATTATGTGATGCTGTGCCAGATAGAAGGGACTGTGCTGAAAGGGTGACATGAATTTTCCTGCTGGCTTTGATGCAGTTGGTTTAGTGCTCACTTGGGGTGCAGGAGCCTTTTAACTGGTTTCTAAATTTCTCATGAAGGGAATTGGTATGTGTATTGTTGTTGAGTTGGTGTTTCTTTGGGAGGAAGGAAAACTTTGGGCTTCCTGTTCTGCCATCTTGATGCCACTCCCATCAAGTACCTTCTTAAATGAAACTGGCTTTGGTTTTGTGACTGGTCATGAAAAATAAAAAATAAAATAGTTTGGTGACATCTTACATGGGACTGGCTTTATTCTTTCCTTCTTTTTTTTTTTTGAAAGATTGATTTAAGAGAGAGAGCATGCACACATGGGTTGGGGGAGAGGGAAAAGGGGAGAATCCCAAGCCGACTCTCCACTGACTGGAGAGTCCAACGTGGGTCTCTATCCCAGGACCCATGAGATCATGACCTGAGCCAAAATCAAGAGTCTGATACTCAACCAACTGAACTGCCCATGTGTCCCTTTTTCCTTTGATTTCTTGATCACGAAGAATCAGTGAAGCAGTTTGATGCAAGTGCCTTGATATGTGCTAAGGTGCCAGAAGACTTTCATTCCTTTTCTTTTGAACTGTTAGTGTAGGGGCATCTGGGTGGCTCAGCTGGTTAAGTGTGGGACTCTTGATTTCGGCTCAGGTCATGATCTCTCAGGGTTGTCAGGCTTCAAGCTGGGTGTGGAGCCTGCTGAGGATTCTCTCTTCCTTCTGCCCCTCCCCCCTCTAAGAAAAAAAAAATGAAGTGTTAGTGTAAATGTTAATACTGCAAAAAAGGGAAATGAAGTGTTGGTATTATAATGTATATGGTTTTGACCTTGCAGAACTCTAGAAAGTGTCTTGGGCATCAGGGGTTTGTGAACCACACTATTTGAACTGCTACTTTAAGGGTGCCTCAGTAACTCAGTCAGTTAAGTTACTGCCTTCCACTCAGGTCATGATCCCAGGACCCTGGGATCGAGCCCTGCATCGGGCTCCCTGCTCAGTGGGGAGTCTGCTTCTCTTTTGCCCTCTGCCGCTCCTTCTGCTTGTGCTCTCTGACTCTATTTCTCTGTCAAATAAATAAATAAAATCTTAAAAAAAAGAACTGCTACTTTACCAAATTATAATGGTGGCTTTCTATTCCTATTTTTAAGTCTTTTTAAAAAAAATAGTGGATGTTAAATTTTGTCAAATGTCTTTTATGCATCTGTTGAACTTGTGATTTTTAAAAGCCAATTTAGTGTGAATTAACTCGAACCAGCTTCATGTATTTGGGATAAACCCACCTAAGTCTTCATGTATTTCAATAATATTTTTCCATTTATCTATATATTTAATGCTGCACATGTTTAAATATAGGACACTATTATTATCAGTTAATATTCATTTAGAATCACCCCTATATTTGCCACTTTTTCCTCATTTCTTGCTTCAACTCTGGAATAATTTAATAAGTTCTCTCTGGAATAAATTTTTATTCTGCCTAAAAACCATCCTTAAGTGTTTATTTTAGTGTGTGAATCAGTTATTCGTTTGAACTTCAGTCCTTATTTTGTCTTTTCTTGGAACTTGGAACTATGTTTTTTGGGTCTAGAATTTTAGGTGGGCGGATATTTTGTTTTAGCACTTCGGATGTATCTTTCAGTTGTCTCTTGCGTTCTGTGTTGTTGTCGAGAAGTTTTGAAGATACTTTTTTTTTTCCCCCTCAGGTGCTTTACTGATTTTGTCTTTGGTTTTCTCTAGATTTATTATGATGTTCCAGTTGTGGATTTCTTTTTTTTTTTTCTCTTTTTTCTTTTCTCTTCTCTTCTTTCTCTCTTTTTCTTTCTCTCCTTCTTTCTCTCCTTCTTTCTCTCTCTTTCTTTCTTTCTTTCTTTCATTCATTCATTCATTCATTTATTTGACAGAGACACAGCGAGAGAGGGAACATTAGCAGGGGGAGTGGGAGAGGGAGAAGCAGGTTTCCCACCAATCAAGGAGCCTGATGCGGGGCTGGATCTCAGGACCCTGGGATCATGAACTGAGCCGAAGGCAGAAGCTTAATGACTGAGCCACCTAGGCGTCCCTCCAGTTGTGGATTTCACTTCATTTCTAGAAAACAAACTTCTTGGCTATTATTTCTTCAAAAATTGTTTTTGCCCTGTTCTCTCTTCTTTCTGGAATTCCAATTATACATACCTCTTTTCATTGTGTTGTGTGTATCTATCCTTCTTTACAATATTTAAATTAATCTAATGAAGAAGTATTTAAAATACAAGGTTTTTTTTTTCATTTTTTTTTTAAAACTTTGTTATTGGAAAAAAATCTCATGAGAAAGTAGAATACTAATGAAATCATCACTCAGCTTTGGTAGTTCTCAACTGCTGGCCAGTCTCGTTTCACCTGTAACCCCACCCATTTTCCCATTTTCATTTTATCTGAATATTTCAGTACTATCTTTTAAAGATATATTTTATAAAATTTATAAAATCATTTTTTAAAATATTTATTTGAGAGAGCATGAAAGAGAGCAAGGTGGGGGGGAGAGGCAGAGGGAGAGGGGAGAGAGAAACTCAAGCCGACTCTGTGACGAGCGCAGAGCCCATGTGGGGCTTGATCTCACGACCCTGAGATCAGACCTGAGCCAAAACCAAGAGTCATATGCTTTAACTGACTGTAAGCACCACCCAAGCACCCCCAAAGTTTATAAGATCTTTATAAAATATTCCAGTTGATTCAGAAATATTAATCTTAAAAATACTTGTTTGAAACAGTATCCAAACACTGTGATTGATGGATCTCTCAAGCCTTTTTTACCCTGAGGATTCCTTAGCATCTTTAATTTTTCCTTGCATTGTATTTTTTTTTAAAGATTTTATTTATTTGATATATATAGAGAGAGCACAAGCAGGGTGAGTAGCGGGCAGTGTGAGAGGGAGAGGCAGACTCCCTGCCAACCAGGGAGTTGGACTAGGGGCTCTATCCCAGGATCTCGAGATCCTGACCTGAGCCAAAGGAAGGCCCTTAACCAACCTAGCCACCCAGGTGCCCCTTGCAGTGTATTTGTTGAAGAGACTGGGTCATTGTACAGTTTCCCACAGTTCAAATTTAGGTTCATGGCTTTTTTTTTTTTTAACTTAAAAGACAACTTCATAGGTGGGTGGTATATTCTTTCATCAGGATTAGGATATACAAAATGTTTCATTGTCTCTTCTTGTGATGTAAACAGCTATTGATAAGTGCTTAGATCCTTTAGTAGGGATCTTTAAATGGTAATGTTCTGTCATTCCTTCTTTATTAGCTGAAATACTTCAGTACAGAGACATTTCTTATCAGTTACTGGTTCGTATGTGAAAGGCAGAATAAGTGCTTGATTTTTTTTTTTTTAAAGATTTTTATTTATTTATTAGAGAGCGAGAGAATGAGAATGAGAGGGGAGAAGGTCAGAGGGAGAAGCAGACTTCCCGCAGAGCCGGGAGTCCGATATGGGACTTGATCCCGGGACTCCGGGACCATGACCTGAGCCAAAGGCTCTTGCTCAACCAACTGAGCCACCCAGGCGCCCCTAAGTGCTTGATTTTTATTCATTTCCAGTTTTCAAAAATAATGAATGATTTACTAGCATCCTCCAGTTCTGACCAATTAGGGTTTTTAGGTTTGTTTTATTCTCATTATAAACTAATGGATTTAAACACATCTGATAGGTTTCCAAATGTTTTTAGTTGATATAATTTGTTCTCTAAGGGTCATCTATATTAGAATTGGAAATGAATGCAGATTATATCTGTTTTATTCTAGTTTGCATTTGTGCCGGATCCTCAGTGAAAATAAAAGCCATGATAGTTCAACTTACAGAGGTAAGACTTTTAAAAGTATCCTAGCTATTATTTCTGGCTTGATCAAAATTAATGGATGTTCTGTTTTCTGTTAAATTATTATGAATGAAAAACAAAAGATATGAGATAATTCACATTATATAAAGCCTTTATATGAGTATAATTACAGTTAGGATTAAAAGTATAGTTATAGTAAGACTGTATTTCTGTATATAGATGTTTGATCTGTATAATAGTTATATATTGCTTGGCTTTTGTTATGACATAGTGTACTTGGCCAAATATCAGCAGTTGCTAGCTGTATTAAAAATTACACAGGCTACCTATCAGTCATAAACAGAAGAGAAAAGCTAGCATGGAAAACTGTTCTGATCTTGTTTGCATTAGGAAATTTCCAGAAACTGAGGTGGTGTTTTTACTATAAAGCTGGTTATGTTTAGGTAGTATCTGGGGATCTTATTAAAGGCAGTTGTCATGGAAAACATTAAAAGCAAAGGAGTTGTTTACGGCATACCACGAGTATGATTTATTAAGTAAGATGTAATTAAACAGAATGTAAATTATAATTTTAAAGGCTTTTACTGTTTAGCATTTATTAATTTAAAATTAGGCATTTGGATTTAGAAAAGGAGGGGCAAAAACAAAAACAATTATGTCTACTAAGTTTAAAGCATTTTCATATGTAGCTTTCACTGAAGGTAGAACCCATAACAGTTTTTTCAATCTGGAAAAAATAATTTATAATCAGTAATCTATTTTAAATAAAAATTAAATAAAATTCATTATAGTTATTTAAATTATGCCTTTGTGAATAGAAGATTTAAAACAATGTTTTTCTATAGATAAATTTACTTTTATCAAAAATATCTTAATATGAGAGTGTAGACTTTTTAAAGAACATTTGAATTTTTGAGTGGAAAGCATTTTTTAACAAATGAACCATTTTTTTTTGTCATTTGGGTAAGACCTGTTTTAACATTTCTAGCCTGCACCCCCACTAATTTTCCAATTTAACTTGCTTATAAAGTTGAATGATCTTTCATAAAGGTTTCTGAGGTTGCTATAATGCTTTTCTTTTCTTTTTTTTTTTAAAGATTTTATTTATTTGATAGAGAGAGACACAACAAGAGAGGGAACACAAGAAGGGGGAGTGGGAGAAGGAGAAGCAGGCTTCCCGCTGAGCAGGGAGCCTGGTGTGGGGCTCAATCCCAGGACGCTGGGATCTTGAGCTGAAGGCAGATGCTTAACAACTGAGCCACCCAGGTGCCCTATAATGCCTTTTCTTTGAATAAGTCAGTTGACTGCCAGAATTGTAAGAAAGTAAAGAAAGACTCCTTAAAAGCACTTGGATACTTAACTTTTTTCCTTCTCTATGTTTAAAACAAGCGTTTAACTTCTCAGTTAACTGATCTTGTCTGGTTGAAATCTTATCTGGGTCAAATAAGAGAATTTTCAGAAAACTGTAAATAATGTAACAGGATGATTACCTTTCAGTTTTAAAAGGGACTGTATGGATCTTTAATAACTACCAGATTATTGTTAATTTGCATAGTTGTTCTGATTCATGTATGAAATCAAAAATAGTTATAAGTTTGGCCTCATTGAATTGCCAATACTCTCTTTCACCTGCCCTTGCCTGCTTATTCAATACATAGATTCTTTGGCTGATATCTGCCAATAGTCAAGCTTTGGTCTAAGGCCTCCATTTGGTAATCCATGCAGAAAACTAAGAATGTCATTTTTCAGAATTTTCCTTCATTCTGTCTCAGGGGGATTGAGTTTGGGTAGTGTTCCCTGAGCCCTTTCCCTTTCTGCCCCTCCCTCCTCAGTATCCTTTGCTCACACTACTTCTTTTTATAAATCCCTTCCCCCCAGTAAAGTGATATTGTAATGATGGCTGATAAACATGAGTAGTCCTGGCATAACCAAGAACCTAGTGTCTTTCGTGTTCAAATCCCACAAAGAATGTCTAAGAATCTCTAGAAGTCCCTTTTACTTGTGGCTTTACTTAAAACTACTTTTTCTGAGGGGTGCCTGGCTGGCTTAGTTGGAAGAGCATGCAGCTCTTGATCTCCAGGTCCTGAGTTTGAGCCCCATGCTGGGTGTAGAGAATACTAAAAACAAAGGAAAAACCCTACTTTTTCTGAAATGTTAGCATTAAGATAAAATCTTTTATTTATTTCTGTGTGTAATTATAAGGCTTGTTAAGTTTTCCTCCATGTTGTAAATGTAATGTTCTTCAACTTTAGTATAGATTTTATGGGATTTTTTGGGGTTAGCCTTTGTAGTCTTAAAGTACCACTTCTTGTTTCTATGGCTAAAATACAATAGATGTTCCTAACTACTTAAATGGGCATTTAAAAACATGTGAATTGGGGACTGCCTTTGCTATTTTGTGGATGACATTGTGATTGTTTTCATGTCACTTAGTGTCAGCAAAATGACCTGGGCTATTTGTTCTCTATTTTAATAATCTTCTTCTCTGATTAAGATTAGCATTTCCTCAGCTTCTATGAGCCCGTATTCTTCTGGGAATTCAGTTTATGTTCAGCTGTTTTATCCTTCCAAGAGTGATTGCTTTATTTTCTTCTTAAATTTAGTTATCTGGATAACCTTATTTATTTATTTTAGAGGTAGCACACACTCCAGAGCGGGGAGGGGAGAAAGAGGGAAAGAAGCAGACTTCCCACTGAGTGTGGAGCCTGATGTGGGCCTCAATTCCATGAGCCTGAAATCATGACCTGAGCCGAAATTGAGTTGGGCGCTTAACCCACCCAGGCATTCCTAGTTTTTAATTTTTTAAAAGATTTTATTTTTAAGTAATTATTACACCTAACATGGGTTTGGACCCACAACCCTGATATCAAGAATTGCATACTCCACTGACCAAGCCAGCCAGGTGTCCCTGGATAACTTTAAAAATGAGTGCTATTTGTTATAAAAGCATTTTATTAATGGAAATTGAAAGCATGAAGTCAACCTCATATTTTAGCATACTACCAGATAGAAAAGTTTTTCTTTGCATTTTAGCTTTTATATAGTTTATTATAATATGAAGTATAATATGAATATTATAATATGAAGGCATATTTATTAGAAAGGTATAGAATATGTTTAATAATGAATTCCTCATAAGAAATTGGGATACTCTGGCTATATTTCTTTTTAAAAATTTTATTTTAAAGATTTTTATTTATTTGAAAGACGGAGAGAGAGAGAGAGAGAGAGAGAGCGCGCGCGCGCGCGTGAGCGCGCACACAGGTGGAGGGAGGGAGAGGGAGAAGCAGACTCCCCACTGAGCCGGGAGCCCGACATGGGGCCTGATCCCAGGACTCCAGGATCATGATCTAAGCTGAAGGCAGATGCTTAACTGCCTGAGCCAACCAGGCTCCCTTTGGCTGTATTTCTGTAGCGGATAATTTAATGGACAAATTTATTTCATTGTAAAATAATTGTAAGTTAATAAAATTGTAAATAAGGTTGTTTAAAGGGATTGATAAAAATTTTGATTTCCATGCTGTTCCTTTTTCATGACAAGTAAACTAAGGGAGAAGATTTGTATTTTTTAATTTTTTAAATTTATTTTTATTTTTTTAAAGATTTTATTTATCCATGTGACAGAGAGTGAGAGAGGGAATATAAGCAGGGGGAGTGGGAGAGGGAGAAGCAGGCTTCCCGCGGAGGAGGAGCCTGATGTGGGGCTCCATCCCAGGACCCTAGACCATGACCTGAGCTGAAGGTAGATGCTCAACGACTGAGCCACCCAGGTGCCCCTGGGAGATTTTTATTTTTTTATTTTAAAGATTTTATTTATTTGACAGAGAAATCACAAGTAGGCAGAGAAGTAGGCAGAGAGAGAGGGGGAAGCAGGATCCCCTCTGAGCAGAGAGCCCGATGTGGGGCTCGATCCCACTACCCTGAGATCATGACCTGAGCCAAAGGCCGAGGCTTTAACCCACTGAGCCACCCAGGCGCACCCTGGGAGAAGATTTTTAGATATTTGGTGTTTTACTTTCTATTTTGCCCTGAAAGATTTTTGATCCCCTTCAGAAGGATAAATTGACTTTATTTTACAGCTGTTTTTAGAGCTACTTGTTTTTCTACCTTTTTTTAAAATTATTTAAGTATAGGCGACACATAATAAATTAGTTTCAGGTGTGCAACGTAGGAATTCAACAACTCTGTCAGCAACTCTATAACTATACATTATGCTATGCTCGCCACAAGCATAGCTACCATCTGTCACCATACAATTGTCTTTCTACTTTTAATGAGAGGAAGGAGGTAAAGTTTTCAGTGTATAGAGCTAAAGAAAAATATGGCCAGAAGGAGGCATTCATGTGACCATTAGCTACCCTCCTCCCCCAATTCCTTCTCCAGGGAAGGAAGCTATGGTAATAGTGAATGAGACTATTTGTGGTTGACAGTTCTCATGGAACTGCTATTTTTTGTATGTATGTAATTATTTTAGTTTGGATTCTGATGGAAATAGAGGAGAAAAGATCTAGATTTGGGGAAAAATTTTTCTGCGAGTAGGATATGGATAAAACTTGATTTTATATTGACTGGTATTCTTTACCTATTGTCAGTGTAGCCCTGAAATTAAATTGACTATAATCTGAATATATTTAGAAAAATTTGTGAAATTCGCTGCTGAGAGAAATGATTAAATTAGTTTATATCCACCTGCTGGAATTCCATGCAGTCATTGAAAATAATTTTGGAGACTTTGGTAGCATGACAAAATACTTTAAAAGGTGTTTGTGGGGAAATCAGAGTACCAAATCATGTGCACTGTGAATGCAAATATGTAAAATATGTAGATACATTGAGAAAGATTGGAAGGAAATGTTTAAGCAATAGTTATGTTATAGTGGTAGAGTCGAGGTTACTATTTTCTACTTTTAGTGTTGTGTTTTTGTGGAAGTAAAAGGGAAAAAATCTGCTAGAGAAAAGCATTAGAAGTATATTTTTATTATTTTTGATATAATTCTGAGAAGTAGGAAATGGAAATCTTCCCTCAGAAGGGTCTACCTTTTATGTTCAAGAGATTGTGTTCTTACACTCTTTCTTTTATGTTCAACAGATTTCCAGCAGGCTCTTTATGAGTTATCTTACCATGTCATTAAAGGAAATCTAAAGCATGAACAGGCATCTAATGTTCTTAATGACATTAGCGTAAGTATATACACACAGACACACATGTTTTTAAAATTTAATAATTATTACATATTTCTTTTTGCCTTTAATACAAAAATCCCTAAAGTATATAACTTGAATTTCATCTTGTTCAAAATTATAGTAAATATTTTAAGGCAATTTGGTAAGCTGTTGTTGCTAGGCTGAAATAAAGATATTCTTTTGGTCTGGTTGTGAGTAAAGCAGCAAATGTTAGGTGAGCTGAGAGGGCAAAAAAAAAAAGCATGCCTTGTAATAAAATCACGATACACTTAATTAAAAATGCTACTATGAAAATAATTTGACTAGAATATTTTTCTCCCAGTGTAGTATATCAAAACATTTTTTGTTTGTTGTTATGTTTAGAAATTAAATATATTTTAAAACTTGAGAATTAAATTATTTTAAATTGAGGTTGCAGAGTTCTAACTAATGCTCACTTGATGCCAATTTTCATGTGTTTGCTGTTAGAAAATATTAATAACTAGATTTTTTCTAACCTTTATGTGATTTTTCTGTCTCACTCTATTATTTATTAGAGAATTTAAGTTAGATTCAGACCAGATACTTTTTATGGGTGTTTGGTATTTGAATTGTAAGATGAGCTCTCAGATTGTAAGGGTGTTGATTATAAACCAGTAGTTAAGTTTCTTAACTTATTTAAGTGGTATGTTATTCTTTTATTATTGGGCTGGATTTTAACCTTGTATAAATAAAATTATGCAGTTGAGAACAGCTTTCATAATGAGTATTATCGAGATGTAGGAACTGGCACCTTGACACCAGTATGAATTTCCCTTGTACTGTTTTAAGCTTCTCTAGCCTTTTTCTGTTAGGATAGATGATCTCCTTCATATGCTTTTTGTGCTTTTCTGAGGATATTCATAAGGAACTTCTAATGTTTAGCTGTTCTGATTTTTTTCTGCCCTATATATTGAAATGTAGTTGAGCAGTTGAGGTTCAATATGAGTTTCTCTTTTATCCTTCAACTGTCTTTATCTGACCATAGCAGTATTAATTCATGTTGGAGTAGTCTGTTTTTTTCGACAACCAATATTCCATATTGAAAACTCTTTGACTTACTTTTTTCTTCAAGTAGCCTGAGTACTTGGATTCAAGCAGACATGGCAAAAATGCATAGCCCTTAAGAAACTTTTGAGAAGTCTAGTGTGCAATTAAAGTTCTTTCATTCTGTAAATTGGCCATTGGTATAGTCTGTTTATGGATTCGATTCTAATATTTTTCCCGTTTTTTGAAAATGAACAGTCCAAATGGAGTTAATATGTATTTTGTTTTTACTTAGCTTCCCCTTTCCTTTGAGTCTTTATATACACCTTTGCAGCTGGATTGTTTTTCTCATGGCTTTCTCATAGTCCCATATCTCACTGTCCCCTATCTTAGCCATGGAAGCATATCTTATATGTCTCTTATAGCTGCCAGTTTTATTGTTAGGGTTATATTTCTTTTCTTTACTCTCTGAAAATAGGCTAGTTTAAGGGTTGCTATAGTGCCAGCAAACTAATTACAATGATTGAACTATGAACCTTATGAATGGAAAATGTTTCTAAAATTGGGCATGGGAATGGGAAGTCAGGAGACAAATCTAGAATAAGTGTTGAAATTTTCATCCAGAAATGAGGGGAGAATTTTGGCTTAGTTTCTCCGAAGGTTACAAACATCAATGTATAAAGAAAATAAAGATGGATTTTTGGTAATTGTTTTCATCTTCAGAGTATCTTGAGTTATGGAATGACAGCTTGTAATTGTTATTTGTATTTTTTAGATTTCTGTTCTGAAACCACTAGGACTTTTGCATAAATCAGTGTCAATTCAGGCATGAGCACATTTAAAGTTGTAGATGAAAAATGTACCATTTTTAACAGTAGGTTTACGGTACCCAAATTCCAGTGGTTTCTAACATGAAACTTCACTGGAAAAGTGTCATTCATTAATGCTCTTTAATATCTTCTCAGGTGCTTGTTAGGTTTTTTTTTTATCAAGTTTTTTTATCAAGTTATTTCATGGTAGACATTTAAACATTTTTTCCCCAACTGTTGTCTCTTTCTGTTTCCTCTGTATTATGAAACTTGAATTTTATTATTTGTCAACATAGAGGTGTTGGGATTTTGTTAGGTTTTAAGTTTTATTGAAGAGTATTATTCTGAAACCAAACTTGCTAGTGTGCTATTCTTGTATTTACTATGAATAATTATATTTTTATAATTAGGAATTTCGTGAGGATATGCCCTCCATTCTTGCTGATGTATTCTGCATATTAGGTAGGTTTCAAGCCTTTATTTCACCTGTAAAAGTGCTGTTTGGTAGATTAATGTACTGTGTTTAAATAAAATGTTTTCTTTCAAATCATTTGTAGAAACTAGACTGTATTGTTTTTTTACTTTATAGAGAATATAGTGTCGTAAGTCAAATGTGAGTATGATCACTGTTTATAAACTAGCTTTAGATATAATTTATAATTTAAATAGTTTGAGTCTTGCAGAATGTATGTTTATATAAAATTGAGCTAAATTAAGTCATTTCAAGTAAAAAAAAGTAAGTTTTTTGAATTTCAGTTAGTCTGAATTCAGATTTTAGTAATCACATAATTAATCATACTCAGTTGAGGTTATCAATGAATGTCAGAATCTCAAACTTAGGACACTCAAGAGATATTTACTTTGCTATTATACTCTTTTGATTCTTCTTAATTTTAGAAAGAGCAAGAAGAGCCAAAGTAATCAAAAGTACTTTTGTTTTGAGGATGAGAAACCAGCTTTGGAAATAGCAACTTCTCTATTTGTCCAGAATAAATAAGAATTTATGCAAGATAAAAAAGGAATATTTCTTTGACTTAGAACAAAAGGTAGTGTCCCTCCATGGGAAGCATGGATTTAAAAAATAATGTATATTATAAATTTATTTCTCTTAATTTTAGATTTGAATTAAAATAACTTTGAGCACAGTTTTCCCCATCAGTGTTATGCTTTCTAAAACTTTGATCTAATAGAAACCTTTACCAGACATTGTAATATTCACTTTAAAATTAAATAAGACATCCTCTGAGAGTTTGTCAAGCTGGAGTGAATTAATTTAGCTCATTAATCTTAATTCCTAGAATAGATAGGTTACTTAAATGTCTTACTGAGAATCTGGGAATTTGATCTCATCAAATCTGAATGCCTAGTGCTTGATCCTTCAGGATGTTTAAGATTTCATAACAGCAGTAATGTCAGAACAGGTCAAAATGTATGTGGACTGTGAATGATAAATGAAAAGAGCAGACCACTGATGGGGTGACCGTATGTCCCACTTTTGTTTTGTTTTCCCTGGCATAATTAATAGCGTCTTATTTCAATTTTAAAACTGTCCTGGTTTGGATCATAAAGTATAAGTTCATACTGTCTTTTGAATTGATTTATGCCAGCAACAACAACAAAAACCTTTTAAGCTTAATTTTTTAAAGCAGATGCTAAAGGTATTACATTATGTTACATATAAATATAGCTTGAACAAGTTTAAAAAATTAAAAAAATTATTTTTAATATAAATTTGCAGGACTGAAAGAGTGATTTGTAGGTAACATTTTGTGGAAGCTATTGTTCCTTGATAGTGTCAGGAGTATATTTTATGTCTTTGGGTAATTATCAATTATCAGTTTACTAGTAAGTTCTAGTGATTTCTTTATTGATTTATTCTATTAGGATATATTTTCCCTTGATAGTTAGTAATTTGAATTATTATTACAAGTCATTGCTTTGTACTAGTAACATAAATTTATGAGGATGTTTTGTTGCTCTTGGGAAATTTCTTTTAGCCAGTCAGTTTTTATAAGCATGATTAGAATGGCATACTTGCAAAGAGAATTTCCCTCACCTATCCCCTGACTCACCCACCCTCACCGTTAGCAGAAAAAAAAATGGTCAAAGGATGACTCCAAACCAAACTAGGGGAATAGGAGTAAGAATGGGAGCTACCTCTAATAATGATAATGGCAATAATAATGTAGATGGTATTTTTGTAGTACCTTCTGTGTTCTAAGCATTGTGTTATGCATTTAATTTCATTTTAATCTTTACAGCAACTTCTGTAAAGTAGGTGTGCAGATCAGAAAAAGCTCATAGAAGGGATTTTTCAAGGCCACATAGCCAGTAAAACAGGGTTAGAACCTAGGTCTTTTTGGTTCCAGACCCCATAATATTTTTTACTATATCATGTTGTCTTTCTAGTATTTTAAGAGTTACAAGAAAAATCATTGCTGTACTTTCCTGGTTACGATAACAATTTTCTTTAAAAGACTAATAATGTAAGGATGAGGGGGCCTGAGAGGTATATTAACCTGGAGAGGGCAGTCTAATGTAATTTGATGCACTGACGGGACCTCTGAGCTGGAGTGGGTGGTTGGTGATACTAGGACTTAAGAGTTGGAAATGGTTGAGGACTTTTTAGTAAAATCATAGGGAAATTAAAGAGAATTTACTAGGTACTGATTCAGGGTTGAAGTCAGAGATAATGAATGAATTTATTAGAAGAGCTTTATTAGGACAAAAAGAAGAAAGAAACAGGAAAGACATAATTGTGATAATAGAGTCTTGTATTGATTATTGAGATAGCTCAGCAAAGAAGTTTACTGAGGTCCTATTAGACGTTTCTTAACATGGTCAGAACCCAGAGAGTGGTTTCTTGATCAGGTCAGATGGCTAAGAGGAGAGCAGACTTGGCTTGAAGAGGATGAGCCTGCTACCCAGGTGCTCTGATCTTAGAGGGACTTTGGGGGTAGATCTTAGGGACTTTTGGGCCTTGATAGATAGATGTTGGTTAAAAGAATGGGCCCAGTTTAGTCCTGACCACTCAAGATCAGTATCCTTGAAGTCCCTGAGGAGGGACCAGAAGACCAGGTAACAGGGAGACAACTAAGAGTCCCTGGAAGGGATTGATGAGATACATGTGGATTAAAAGTCTAATTGAGAGAATGAGATTGTATTGCAGGTTATGTTGTATAAATTATACCCTGAAATTCTCTTAATACGCTTGAGCTGACCATATGCTTAGCTACAGTGGCCAGAATATTAGGAAATGGCACTGTCCAAGATGGGAAAGGGGAGAAGGACCAGGAAAATGTGGATATGTTTGATGATAAATTCCTTTCTCTTTTGATTCTCAGTGATGGCAATAGATAGCAGATCAGTGGTAGGACGTCTGGGGAGAACTGTAGAACCCTTTCAGTAAAGACACTTTCAGTATATCACTAAGATTGGTGTCTCTTGTAAATTACAAGTTGACCTTAATATAATAGTATGTAATCATTAAAGCAATAATCCTGAAATCAATTTTGTAATCCTGTCAATCCTGTTTGAATTTTTTGATGTTTGACATTAAGAGCTAATTGTTTTATTTCCTCCATACTTCATTAAATTGTTTGACAAATTTTCTGAATATCTACTGAAACTCGGAGGTCTCAGTTTCTAAATAGTTCAGTAGGAAGAAAATAAAAGCCATGAATAAATTTTTGTTTTCTAATTAGAATTGTAATTCAAAATAGGGTGTTAAAAATATTCTTTTAATACGGTCCTTTCATAGAGTTGATGGCCAGGTAGTTTGGTTAGAACGTGGTACCAAGGTGGCCAGGGTCAAAGATTTAATCTTCACAAGTAATAGGATCTTTAGTGTTAGAAGAGATCATTGTTGTCACCTAGTCCAACTTTGCACCTAAGGAAGGAATCTCTTTTTTACATCTCTGATATGTTGTCATTTAAACTTTGCTTGAATATTTCCATTTTTGAAGAATTATTTTTTTGAAGTTTTGTTGCTTCCAGTGCCATAGCTTGTAACTCCTGTGTTATCAACTTACCATTTTATGGATTTGCCATTGGTCACAGGGTCAGTATGCAGTATCAGGAGAAATTAATTCTGAGCATTCATATGCATGTGAAGGACAGCTTTTGCTACTATAGTTGCAAATTTTTTTCCAATTTCAGAATGAGGCATTTTAAAATGAGCTACTTTTAAAGAAAATAAATATTATAGTGCTGGAGACAGTCTAGAAAAATCAATCAAACTTTCATTTTTTTTTCTTCCATCATTATAGATATTGAGACAAATTGTTTAGAAGAAAAAAGCAAGAGAGACTATTTTACACAATTGGTATTAGCATGTTTGGTAAGTTATAAAAAATACTTTCCCTTTCTAGATTTTTACATTGAACAATTGTAATCACAGTTAATCATGTTAATGGTGGAAGATATTGACATTCAGTTGGCTATTCATTATAAGGTGAGATTTGGATTTTGAAATAGAATGCTTTTTAAAATTAGGCATGCTAATTATTTCTGTGAAATATGCATGCTTCATATTGCTTAAACTATCTGTATATATCAAACTTTTGATGATACTCTTGACCTAGTAAGTTCCTAAATAAGGAAAATGTAAGCATCTATCAAGTGAGTAGAAATGATATGGACAGCTTTTAAACTAAACAGCTTTTCATAAACTATTAGACAAGGAAGAAAAGAATGGAGGTAGAATAAATTCTAGAACTTGTCATAATCATTGTCTAATAAACCATTTTCTGTTCACAAATTTAGAACCATGGAGAAATGCTATTACTCAGACTTGGAAGATGTCTTTGTCTTTGTTGTACTAGAATTTGACTTAAACAGTAAAAACTAATGAAGGCTGAAGTGCTGTATTAATATTAAAGAAAAGTTCAGTTGACAGACATAGTTTTAATCCATTTCATCTGTAGTTTTTGTCATTTGTAGGCTGTGTACAGCACACATAATTTTTTAGTGAGTTTTATTTAAAGAACTATATGTCACATTTTTCATTATTTAGAGAGTCATCATTTTTGTTAAATTGAAGTTCCAAGCTTTTTTTAAAAAATAAATTGGAAGTTGATAAATATTTAATATGATTTTAATATTCTTACTTGGGAAAATTATTTTGAATGTATTTAAATTGTGGATGTATTAGAATGCTAAGGAATAAATGGCCTTTAATGTTTTTTAATACAGTATTTAGTTTCAGACACAGTTCTAAAGGAACGCCTGGATCCAGAAACATTGGAATCATTAGGGCTTATCAAACAATCACAGCAGTTCAATCAAAAGTCAGTTAAAATCAAGACAAAACTCTTGTAAGTACATTTATCTTTATGTTGCAGATCAAGTATCTGAGTATGTTTCCTTAGTTCTCATTTTGAATACTAGATGTTTCTAATGGCAGTTTGAAGATTTTTTGTTGTTGCTGTTAGCGTGTATTGTGTTTTTCTTTTTAAAAGAAGCCTAGGATTATTGATTCAGCAGCGAACTCTACCTGTGTGAAACCAGTGTCAATTTTTTCCATATTAGAAATTAAAATAATATTCTGTGCTTTTATTATTACCAGTAAAATAATATACGAGTATGGCTATGCTCTAGGGTATATTCTTAGTCAGCGATGGAAATAGTGGCATGTTACTGTTCCTTGGGATTAGCAATATTCTTTCTTTGTGTTACTGGTTTTCTCTGTGTAATTAACATTGGGGTGTCTCTTATGAATCACTGTTATTTTCTTTTTTAAAAGATATACAAAGAAGTAAACCTTTAACAACTATTCTTATAATTGTTCTATATACGAGAAGAAAATTCAGTGAGAATACATTACTTGTATGCAAGCTTGCTAATTGAATTAATTTTATCCCTTTTATGATGTTTATCTAATTTCAGTTATAAGCAGCAAAAATTCAATTTGTTAAGAGAAGAGAATGAAGGTTATGCAAAGCTGATTGCTGAATTGGGGCAAGATTTATCTGGAAATATTACTAGTGATTTAATCTTAGAAAATATAAAATCTTTAATAGGTAAGATATATCTAATAATAGTATATGTTACTATGTTTTTTTTAAACTGTTGGAGAATATCTGTCAAGACAAAATGAATGCATTCCCCCTTATAGGTTTCTTTTTTTTCAATTAAGAAATGAGGGAAATGTCTAGCTTGTACTTTTAAGATTTTATCAGTACTAATAAAATTTGGGATGATATTTATGCGAAATGTTTTTGTCAATGCTACCTGTATGTTTGTACTCATTTCCGTTTTAATTTTTATTATTATTTTTTATTGTATTATTTGTTTCAGGGGTACAGTTCTGTGATTCATCAGTCTTACGCAATAAACAGCGCTCAGCAAAATGCATACCCTCCCCAATGTCCGTCACCCAGCCACCCCATCCCTCCCACCCGCTCCACTCCAGCAACCCTCAGTTTGTTTCCTGAGATTAAGAATTTTGTGGTTTGTCTGCCTCTCTGGTTTCATCTTGTTTCATTTTTTTCCTCTCTTCCCCTATAATCTTCTGCCTTGTTTCTCAAATTCCACATATCAGTGAGATCATATGATAATTTTCTTTCTCTGATTGACTTATTTCACTTAGCATAATACCCTTTAGTTCCTTCCACGTTGTTGCAAATGGCAAGATTTCATTTTTTGATGGCTGCATAATATTCCATCACACACACACACACACACACACACACACACACATCTTCTTTATCCATTCATCTGTTGATGGACATCTGGGCTCTTTTGTGGACACTGCTGATCCAAGCATTGGGGGTGCAGGTGCCCCTTCGGATTACTACATTTGTATCTTTGGGGTAAATACCCAGTAGTGCAATTGCTATGTTGTAGGGTAGCTCTATTTTCAATTTTTTGAGGAACCTTCGTACTGTTTTCCAGAGTGGCTGCACCAGCTTACATTCCCACCAGCAGTGTAGAAGAGTTCCCCTTTCTCTGCATCCTCACCAACATCTGTCATTTTCTGACTTGTTAATTTTATCCATTCTGACTGGTGCGAGGTGGTATCTCACTGAGGTTTTGATTTGTATTTCCCTGTTGCCGAGTGATATTGAGAACTTTTTCATATGTCTGTTGGCCATTTGGATGTCTTCTTTGCCAAAATGTCTGTTCATGTCTTCTGCCCATTTCTTGATTGGATTATTTGTTCCTTGAGTGTTGAGTTTGATAACTTCTTTATAGATTTTGGATACTAGCCCTTTGTCTGATATGTCATTTGCAAATATCTTCTCCCATTCTGTTGGTTTTCTTCTGATTTTGTTGACGGTTTCTTTTGATGTGCAAAAGCTTTTTATGTTGATGAAGTCCCAATAGTTCATTTTTGCCCTTGCTTCCCTTGCCTTTGGAGATGTTTCTAGGAAGAAGTTGCTGTGGCTGAGGTTGAAGAGGTTGCTGTCTTTGTTCTCCTCAAGGATTTTGATGGATTCCTGTCTCACATTTAGGTCTTTCATCCATTTCGAGTTTATCTTTGTGTATGGTGTAAGGAAATGGTCCAGTTTCATTCTTCTGCATGTGGCTGTGCAGTTTTCCCAACACCATTTGTTGAAGAGACTGTCTTTTTTTCCATTGGATATTCTTCCCTGCTTTGTCAAAGATTAGTTGACCATAGAGTTGAGGGTCTATTTCTGAGTTCTCTATTATTTTCCATTGAGCTATGTGTCTGTTTTTGTGCCAGTACCATACTGTTTTGATGATTACAGCTTCGTAATAGAGCTTGAAGTCCGGAATTGTGATGCTACCACCTTGGTTTTCTTTTTCAACATTCCTCTGGCTATTTGGGGTCTTTTCTGGTTCCATACAAATTTTAGGATTATCTGTTCCATTTCTGTGGAAAAGTTGATGGTAATTTGATAAGGATTGCATTAAATGTTTAGATTGCTCTAAGTAGTGTAGACAATTTAATAATATTTGTTTTGCAAATCCATGAGCATGGAATGTTTTTCCATTTCTTTGTGTCTTCCTCAATTTCTTTTGTGAGTATTCTATGGTTTTCTGAGTACAGATTCTTTGCCTCTTTGGTTAGATTTATTTCTACGTATCTTACGGTTTTGGGTGCAGTTGCAAATGGGATCGACTCCTTAGTTTCTTGTTCTTCTGTCTCATTGTTGGTGTATAGAAATGCAACTAATTTTTGTGCATTGATTTTATATCCTGCTACTTTACTGAATTCCTCTATGAGTTCTATAGTTTTGGGGTGGAGTCTTTTGGATTTTCCACATAGAGTATCATATCCTCTGCAAAGAGTGAGAGTTTGACTTCTTTGCTGATTCAGATGCCTTTTATTTCTTTTTGTTGTCTGATTGCTTAGGCTCGGACTTTTCTTACTATATTGAATAGCAGTGGTGATAGTGGACATCCCTGCCGTGTTCCTGACCTTAGGGGAAAAGCTCTCAGTTTTGCCCCATTGAGAATGATACTCACTGGGGGTTTTTCGTAGATGGCTTTTATGATACTGAGCTGTGTACTCTCTATCCCTACACTGTGAAGAGTTTTAGTCAAGAAAAGATGCTGTACTTTGTCAAATGCTTTTTCTGCATCTATTCAGAGTATCATATGGTTCTTGTCATTTCTTTTATTAATGTAGTGTATCACATTGCTTCATTTGCGGATGTTGAACCAACCTTGCTGCCCAGGAATATATCCCACTTGGTCGTGCTGAATAATCCTTTTAATGTACTGTTGGATCTTATTGGCTAGTATTTTGGTGAGAATTTTTTCATCCATGTTCATCAGAGATGTTGTTCTGTAATTCTCTTTTGGTGGGGTCTTTGTCTGGTTTTGGGATCAAGGTAATGCTGGCCTCATCAAATGAGTTTGGAAGTTTTCCTTCCATTTCTATTTTTTGGAACAGTTTCAGAAGAATAGGTATTAATTCTGTAAATGTTTGGTAGAATTCCCCTGGGAAGCCATTTGGCCTTGGGCTCTTGTTGGAAGATTTTTGATTACGGCTTTAATTTCCTTGCTGGTTATGGGTCTGTTCAGGTTTTCTCTTCGTGGTTCAGTTTTGGTAGTTATACATCTCTAGGAATGTATCCATTTCTTCCAGATTGTCTAATTTGTTGGCAGGTAGTTGCTCATAATATGTTCTTATAACTATTAGTATTTCTTTGGTGTTAGTTGTGATCTTTCCTCTTTCATTCATGATTTTATTAATTTGGGTCCTTTCTCTTTTCTTTTTGATAAATCTGGCCAGGGTTTTATCAGTCTTACTAATTCTTTCAAAGAACTATCTCATACTTTCATTAATCTTTTCTGCTGTTCTTTTGGTTTCTATTTCATTGATTTCTGCTCTGATCTTTATTATTTCTCTTCTCCTGCTGAATGTTTGTGTTCATTTCTGTTCTCTCTAGTATTTCTATCTTTAATTTTTAAGTATTTCTTAGTAATTTCATAGAGGGCAGAAAATAAGCAAATGTGAAACTTTATAATAAAGTCTTTATTGAACTCTTGAAACATGGAGATGTTTAGTTCTTTAGAGCTTGATTTAAAAAATACCTTTACTAGGGACTTTGATATGTACCTTATTTTATCTTTACAATAGCCTGTTAAAATAAGTGTGGCAGATGTTGTAAAAGATAGGGAAGTATTATTCTCCCTACCTTTTAAGTAGAATTTTTTCAGCTTTATTCTTTTTATTTGTGTTGAGCATTTGAAGGAAATAATTGGCTTCTGCAGAAAGGAGGAATGAATGGTAAAAAATAGGGTAATCCTAATTTTTCAGAACGGAAAGAGTTTTTGCTGTTATTTGTTAGGTGCTGTGCTATCTTAGGGAAGATTTCACAACACATAGATGTCTTAGATTTTGAGACCTGTTGGAGAAGTCATGTTCCCTGCTTTACTGGTTATATTTTAGGGGATGCTTATGCTCCACTTCTCAGTTTGTTCTCCACTTTTAAAATTTATGTATGACTAAGAAAGAGAGAGAAAGTGTTCCAATCCTCTTTTCCTTCCTCCATTCTGATGTACAGGGACCCAGATTAAACTAGATTTACTACAGTTATGTTTGATTTTAGCTTAGGCTTTTGGTGATCAGCAGGTGTAGCAGGTAAGGAGCTTTTACTTTAAATTTATCCTTTTTAAAAGTTTTTATTTAAATTTCAGTTAACACAGTGTAATATTAGTTTCAGGTATACAGTATAGTGGCTCAACACTTCCATGCCCCATCCAGTGCTCACTACAAGTGTACTCCTTAATTCCCATTACCTATTTCACCCCTCCCCCTCCACCTTTGAAGTGAGTCTAGTTCTGGCAGCTGATTTACTTTCTTTCTTGCTTCCTCCTGTTGTCAATTTACCACCAAGACTGGTAGCTCATGGGCTTCAGGGCTCTTGCTTATCTTTGTGACAGTGACCTATTTTTAAAAAGCGTCCTGTAGGATTTCCTTTCTGTTCTTTTCAGGGTAGGCTCTTCATTTTTCCTGCGGCATTTTGATCTAGCTTGAGATGCTTGCTTGGCAGTATTGCTTTCCTGTAGGTTTGTCTTTCCTTACATCCTGCCATGTACTCTTTTAAGATGATATTTCTCACATAAAAATTTTTATGCTGGGGTGCCTGGGTGGCTCAGTAGGTTGAGTGTCTGCCTTTGGCTCAGATCATGATCTCCATTGGGCTTCCTGCTCATCAAGGAGTCTGCTTCTCTCTCTCTCTCTCTCTGCTCCGGCCCCATGTTCCTCCCCACTGCTCCTTCTCTCTCTTTCTCTCAAATAAATAAATAAAACCTTGAAAAAAATTAAAAAAATTTATTCTATGTAAGCTCTGCAGTTGGTTTTGTTTCTATTTTATCTGTTTGTTGACATTTCTCGTCTGTTGTTTCTTCTAATTTTAGTTCTTGTGGGTTTAGACCTCTTTTGTTCTTTGTTATGTTAGGAACATTTCAAAGAGGGATTTTCTTGAAGTTATGCTTTAATCTAACTGGGAAAATATGCACTACTTTCTTATCTTGAACGTAGCTCTCCTACAGAACAGGTTACATTACTGTCTCTGAAGAACAGTGTGGTAATCACAACTGCAAGCTCATGATATACATGAATAGTCTATGAATATAAAGAATTTGATTTCTTGGGCTAAACCCCTATTCTAGTTTATCAGGTGAACTCCCAAGCACACTAGGCCAGAAGCACTCACATGTAACCTCCTCAGTATAGCCTTCCCTGGCCATCCCCGTCAACACTCCTTTTCATTCACTGTTTTCTTCTGAGCACTTAACCACTATATAACATGAAATGCAGTTTATTCTCTACCCCCCATGGAATGTAAGCTTCATGAAAATAGTAGATTTTGTTTTGTTTAGTACCTCTAACATCAGTGCCTGGTATGTAGGTGCCAAATATATACTTGTTGAAAAGATGAATGAAAATTCTCTTTCTTAAAGAGTTTATAGTCATTCTTGGCCTCTTTCCCTTGACATGGAGGACTTTATTAGTAACCTCATCTCCCTAACTCAGTGTTTGTTTCTCTCTGGCTTGCTGAGTCTGTCCTCTCCCCCATTGTGTGAGAAAGGAATTTTGCATTGACATGAAAATTGAGATTAAGACTCCAATTCCAATGAGTACTCTTTTAGTGTTAAAATTTATGGGATTTCCCCTCAGGGCAGACTCCATGCAGGCCTTGTCTCATCTGGCCAGAGCAGTTCACTGACACAGCATCTTATTTTCATGGCATCTTTGGACGAGTTTCCCCTTGTTTATTCCCATCGTTTTCTCTGTAGGAGCGGTCTGGACATAATACCTCATACAAAGCTATCTCAGGTCTGATGTCCTTCACTAGCCACTGGCAGAACTGATATCTGGTTTGGGAGGTATGCATTTAAATGCACTTATATTTCAGGGCACTTGGTCTGATCAGGAGGAATCTTTATTTATCATCTTTAATTAAAAGCTAGTCATTTGCTCCCTAGAAGATTCTGGTACATCAAAATGTTTATATCCTAAATATAATAAACAAGGTTTATATCCTGTCAGATAGGGACTGTTTACTACATGAGTAAGCAAAGAAGGAGAATCATTATGAGTCCACATGGTTGTTGTGATCTCAAGTCTGACGGCAAATTTGAAAAACTTATTAAATGGGAATGGATAGTGATTAGTAGGGTCTTTAGCTGCCAAGTCATAAACCCCACTCACTCAAAGATGAACCCTGCATCAGGATGGCAAAAGGCATCTTCTAGAAATTGAAAGATAGCAGAGATGGACACCTTTGATTGTTGGGCCAAACTATAACTCTACTCTTCTGAATGCTCTTCAAAAAAAGTAATAGGTATTCCTTTTCTTTCTTTTAAATTAGGAATCAGCAAATTTTTTCTCTAAAGGGTGAGGTAGTAGATATTTGTTTGCTTTGTGGGCCATATGGTTTCTGTTGCAACTACTCAACTCTGCTGATGTAGTTTGAAAGTAGACATAGACAATATGTAAATAAATGTGTTCTAGTACAACTTTATTTACAGAAACCAAATAGAGGGGCGCCTGGGTGGCTCAGTGGGTTGGGGCCTGTGCCTTCAGCTCAGGTCATGATCTCAGGGTCCTGGGATCGAGTCCCGTGTTGGGCTTTCTGCTCAGCAGGGGGCCTGCTTCCCCCTCTCTCTCTGCCTACCTCTCTGCCTACTTGTGATCTCTTGCTCTCTGTCAAATAAATAAAATCTTTAAAAAAAAAAAAGAAAAAAACCAAATGGATTTGACCCACATGCCACACTGTGCTGGTTTCTGCTCTAAATCCAAAGTTCTGGCTAAAAATTAGTCACAGAGCTAGCTAACTTGAGTTTAGTTGTAGGGAGTGGAAATAGTTCTTCCTGGTTTTGGGTTTAGTGGTCCGGGATCTTTTTTGGCCTAGGCTGTAACCCTGTCCTACTCACCCAGAATCAGCGCCCTCTTCACCAAACCTTAGGACCTTGATTTGTTGCCTGGTGTCCAAGGTTGTAGATTTGGCTAGGGGTGGGGAAAGGTATGGTGAGGAGCACTTTCAGTCTCACAAGTTCTCTTGGTTGCTTGGCAAGTAATCTGAGAAACATTAAAAACAAAAGAAGACCCCAAACCAAATTATTCTTGGGCATATTATGGGACATTTAACCATTTGGACTAAGCTACCTTGAGAGTATTTAGTATTTTATTTTCGGACCAATCTGGATATAAGGTCCATTCAGCCTAGAAGCATCTTATCTTTGTGTTAGCTCTCTGCTATCTCTTGGAAAGGGAAGCCAGTTGATTACCTCCTTTGCATTTTTGCTTTATCGAAATTTTTTTATTGTATACTAGTTAGGAAGAAGTTTTTTTCTCCTATGAAAAAGAAGACAGCAATTGGTGTTCTCAAGCATAGTTGCTTTTTCTTTCTTACAGTTATACTTTTGTTAGGTGCATTTCTCTGCATCTTTGTTTTCTGGTTCTTTTCTTGAGATGCACAGTTCTTTGCAAATACTATTTCTTAGGAATAGTCTAACATAGGTTTTTGTTAGCCTGTTTTAGTCCATTATAGCAGTCTACTGCTGTAACAAGTTACCACAGACTGAGTGGCTTATAAACAACAAAAATGTATCTTTTACAGTTCTGGAGGCTGGAAATCCAAAATCAGGGTGCCAACATGGTTGGGTTCTCGGTGAAGGCCTCCTCTAGGTTGCAGACTTCTGACTTCTTGCTGTATCCTCACATGGTGGTAGGGGCAGGGGAGCTCTCTTTTTTAAGGGCATTAATCTCATTCCTGAGAGCTCTGCTCTTGTGACCTAATCACCTCTCAAAGGCCCCATCTCCTAAATGTCATCACATTGGGGATTAGAATTTCCATAGAAAAATTTTTAGTGGGAGGGGCAGATGCATTCAGATTACAGCATAGCCTGTTTCTGAAGTGATTCTAGATGCCAGATTATGTCCTTTTGTTCAAAACATGGTTTTTCTCTGTCTCATAAGGTCCTTTCTGTCTGGAACGTGATGATTGAAGCTGTTCTGTTTTCTTGTCTGAAGTGTACAGGTTGGACATCTCTCCCAGTCATGTTTACAATATTACCTTGGGATTTTTTTTTAAAGATTTTATTTGTATGACAGAGAGAGGGATCACAAATAGGCAGAGAGGCAGGCAGAGAGAGAGAGGGGGAAGCAGGCTACCTGCTGAGCAGAGAGCCTGATGTGGAGCTTGATCCCAGGACCCTCAGATCATGACCTGAGCCGAAGACAGAGAGAGGCTTAACCCACTGAGCCACCCAGGTGCCCCAGGATTTTTTTTTTCTGTTAGGAATCCCCATTTGGCATATTCCTCCAACAGCCATTGTCAGTTTAATCAATTTTTTTTTTTTCCTCTCTAGTTGCAATCACTTGCTCTAATAATGACTAGTGTCATCTTGTCTCTCTTAGGGGAAAATTTCACTTTTTTTTTTGTAATTAATCTTATTTTATTTTTTCAGTGTTTCAGGATTCATTGTTCATGTATCACACCCAGTGCTCCATGCAATACATCCCCTTCTCAATACCCACCACCAGGCTCACCCAGCCCCCCCACTCCCCTCCCCTCCAAAACCTTCAGTTTGTTTCTTAGTCCACAGTCTGTCATGGTTCATGTCCCCCTCCAGTGTCTCCCAATTCACCCCAATTTCACTTTTTTTTAAAAGATTTTATTTATTTATTTGAGAGAGAGAGAGAGAGAGAGAGTGAGAGAGAGCATGAGAGGAGAGAAGGTCAGAGGGAGAAGCAGACTCCCTGTGGAGCCGGGAGCCTGATGTGGGACTCGATCCCGGAACTCAAGGATCATGACCTGAGCCGAAGGCAGTTGCTTAACCAACTGAGCCACCCAGGTGCCCCCAATTTCACTTTTTCAGTGAATTTCTAAAAAGATGTCATCCAAAAGGTGTGAACTCTCTTTTAGGCATTTTATTAATCTTCATATCACAAGCACCTGACACATATCAGGTGGTTATTTAATGTTTATTTAAATGAAGGAATGCATCCATGGCCATTACAGCCCTGCCACTTTTTTATTTTTCTACTCTTTCCTTCCAGTATGGTTCCCTGTTTGTTCCTCGGAAGACATAAAGGCATTATATGTGTGTATATATCCCTAATGTAGCTGGTGATAGAGGTAGGGAGCTTGGCTTATGATCTCTTTCAAGATCACATGCCTGTTGATGTTTGGGCTAGACAAAGCCTTCCTAAGATGGTTGAGGACAAGAGTGCCTATGTTCTACCACAGCTGCCATTAGAAAAAAAAATATTTTGGACATTCCAAGCTTACTGGTTGTTACTAGAGTCTTATTCTATATGAAATAGTTTAACTGTTACCTAGCAGGTCTTAAAGGTTTTAAAAATCATTTTCTAAGTCCATGGTTTGGTTACTTTTTCCGTCTTATGGAGCAAAGGTCATTCTAGTTGGTGGCACTAAACTTGAGACACTTAATAGAAAATTCATAAGCCAGTTTTTCTATTGTGAAAGATGCAAAGGTTGATATCTGTTATAAATAAAAGTACATATATTCTCTTTTAGATTACTGCCTTAAATTGTACCTAGAAAGAAACTGGTAGTTAGTTGACAGTACAGATCACTGATAGAATAGCCTCGATGGAGTAATACTGTTAAAAAAAAACATAAGGTGGTTCACATTGTAGCACACTGAAAATATAAATTTTAGGGATGGCTGGGTGGCTCAGTTGGTTAAGCATCTGCTTTTGGCTCAGGTCCTGATCCTGAAGTCCTGGCATTGAGCCTCGCATCAGGCTCCTTGCTGAATAGGGGAGTCTGCTTTTCCCTCTACCCCTCACCCTGCTTGTGCTTTCTTTCTCACACACACACTTTCTCTCTCATAAATAATAAAATCTTAAAAAAAAAGAAAAGAAAATTTAAAGCAATGTGAATGTAGCACAACATCCCCATGTAACATGTTGTTCTAGTTGTAGTTGTAGTTTTTTCAAAATTATATTTAATGTATCTTTTGTCATCTCTGATAGAGTCTTTTTATTTGGTGATTGGATTTTTATATTTAGTAAATTAGGAGCAGTTACAAGGCTGGAGAATTTGGAGGTATTTTTTTTCAGTTATATTGAGGCATACTTGACATAAATAAACTGCGTATTTCAAGTGTACAGTTTGAGTTATGTATGCATCTGTGAAAACATAACCACAATCTAGATAATGCACATTTACCACTGCCGTCTTCCCCCAAATTTCTTCTTGCCTCTTTGTGTTTCATCTTCCTTCACTCTGTTTCCCTCTCTCCAGGCAACCACTGGTCTGTTTTCTGTCACTATAAATTAGTTTGCATTTTCTAGAATTCTTTATAAATGGAATCATATAGTGAGTATTCTTTTTTTGTCTGGCTTTTTTCATTCAGCATAAATATTTTGTGATTCATCCATGTTTTTGTGTGTATTATTAGTTCTTGTTATTTCTGAGTAGTAGTCTACTGTATCTACTACAGTTATAGTGTACTATAGTTTGTCTATTTACATGCTGATAGACATTTGAGTGTATAGTATTATAAATAAAGCTGTTAATAAAGACATTTGTATAAGTCTTTGTATGAACATAGACATTTATTTCTCTAGGGTAACTACTTAGGAATGAAATGACTGGATCATAGGATAGTTATAAGTTTATGAGTTATAAACTTATAAGTTTAATTTTTAAGGAAATTGCCCGTTTTATAAAGTAGTTGTGCCATTTGACATTTTTTTCCCAAATATGTTTATTTTATTTTTTCAGTGTTAGAAGATTGATTGTTTATGCACCATACCCAGTGCTCCATGCAATACATGCCCTTCTCAGTACCTACCGCCAGGCTTGCCCTACCCCCCACCCCCTCCCTTCCAAAACCCTCAGTTTGTTGCTCGGAGTCCATAGTCTCTCCTGTTTCATCGCCCCCTCCGATTTGCCCCTATTCACCCTTCCCTTCCTTCTCACAATGCCCTCCACGATTTTCCTTCTACTCCACACATAAGTGAGATCATAAGATAATTGACTCTCTCCGTTTGACTTATTTCACTCCGCAGAATCTCTTCTAGTCCCGTCCATGTCGATACAAAAGTTGGATATTCATCCTTTCTGATGGAGGCATAATATTCCATTGTATAGAGGTACCACATCTTCCTTATCCAGTCATCTGTTGAAGGGCATTTTGGTTCTTTCCACAGTTTGGCGATTGTGGCCATTGCTGCTATGAACATTGGGGTACATGGGGCCCTTCTTTGTACTGCATCTGCTTCTTTGGGGTAAATACCCAGTAGTGCAATTGCCGGGTCATAGGGTAGCTCTATTTTTTAATTTCTTGAGGAATCTCCATTCTGTTTTCCAAAGTGGCTGCACCAACTTGCATTCCCACCAACAGTGGAGGAGGGTTCCCCTTTCTCCACATCCTCTCCAGCATTTGTTGTTTACTGTCTTGTTGATTTTGGCCATTCTAACTGGTGTAAGGTGGTATCTCAGTGTGGTTTTGATTTGAATCTCTCTGATGGCTGAAGATGAACATTTTTTCATGTGTCTATTAGTCATTTGTATGGAGAAGTGTCTGTTT